>OZ024866.1:29960104-29985104 GCA_964017155.1 Oasisia sp. SBJ-2009 | reverse complement strand
GCCATCGGCAAAGCTCTGGAGGGTGCCGAATGGGATGTAGCCGTACTCCGGTGAGATGGCGGACACAATGCCGTAGTCAGAGTAGTGGGCCAGATAGCGAGCTGGAAACCACAGGTACGAGAACATTACAGCTCATTTTTAAATATTCTCTATTGCTTCATTATGTATTCGTGAAAATGTTCATCAAGTTGGCAGTATATAATTCCAAACACATTTCATAATTACACAACTAGCAATGTACACCACAGGAACGAGAACATTATAGCTCACTTTTAAATATTCTCTATCACTTGATTATGCAGTCGTGAAAATTTTCATCAAGTTGGCAGTACATAATTACAAACAAATTTCATAATTACACAACTAGCAATATTCTACTTACTTCTACGTTTCGACCACCATCGGCGGCCTTCTTCAGGAACTGAATGTTTAGTGGTCAAAGTGGATAAAGAGACGAACAAGTGTGCGTGTTGGATAAAAGAAGCCATCTGGATTAGGAAAATGGAACCAACTATGAACAGAGACGAGGGGGCTACAGACTAAGTCACGTGTGGGACAGTCTGCTCGCCACGCCATCTAGCGAGCAGTGACCGCTGAACATTCAATTCCTGAAGAAGGCCGCCGATTGTGGTCGAAATGTAGAAGTAAGTAGAACATTGCTAGTTGTGTAATTATGAAATTTGTTTGGAATTGATTATGTATTGTTTCGATTTAAAAACCATCGCAAGCCACGTGTTTGTATAAAAGTGCACCAGTTCTTTCTGTTGTGTGTGTACCTGGCCATAGAAGGTAATAACAGGATTGTTGTGCATAATCATTTGTGTGTATTAGTTGCAGGATGGCTGAATAATTCCAAGAAATGTTGAGATGATGTTCATTTGAACAAATCTGTTACAGAGGCGACCATTAAGGGTTCTGAGCTATTCTGAAGACATTAGAATAGATAAGAATTTAATATAATAACAAATATGTCAAATGTCCCATATACTAAACATCCACACATATAAGATACCTCATTGAAGGCAAAAAGGTGAAGGATGGATGTGAATTTGGCTGGCAATCATTTGAAGCTAATGTTAATTTGGCTGGCAATCATTTGAAGCTGATGTGAATTTGGCTGGCAATCATTTGAAGCTGATGTGAATTTGGCTGGCAATCATTTGAAGCTGATGTGAATTTGGCTGGCAATCATTTGAAGCTGATGTGAGTTTGGCTGGCAATCATTTGAAGCTGATGTGAATTTGGCTGGCAATTATTTGAAGATGTGAATTTGGCTGGCAATCATTTGAAGCTGATGTGAATTTGGCTGGCAATTATTTGAAGCTGATGTGAATTTGGCTGGCAATTATTTGAAGATGTGAATTTGGCTGGCAATCATTTGAAGCTGATGTGAATTTGGCTGGCAATTATTTGAAGCTGATGTGAATTTGGCTGGCAATCATTTGAAGCTGATATGAATTTGGCTGGCAATCATTTGAAGCTGATGTGAATTTGGCCAGCAATCATTTGAAGCTGATATGAATTTGGCTGGAAATCAGCTGTCAAAAAGGATGTGAATTTGGCCAGCAATCATTTGAAGCTGATGTGAATTTGGCTAGAAATCAGCTGTTAAAAAGGATGTGAATTTGGCCGGCAATCATTTGAAGCTGATATGAATTTGGCTGGAAATCAGCTGTCAAATTGGGTGTTAATTTGGCTGGTAATCATTTTAAGCTGATATGATTTGGCCAGCAATCATTTGAAGCTGATGTGAATTTGGCTGGAAATCCGCTGTCAAAGTGGGTGTGAATTTGGCCGGCAATCATTTTAAGCTGATATGAATTTGGCTAGAAATCAGCTGTCAAAAAGGATGTGAATTTGGCCAGCAATCATTTGAAGCTGATGTGAATTTGGCTGGAAATCAGCTGTCAAATTGGGTGTTTATTTGGCTGGTAATCATTTTAAGCTGATATGAATTTGGCTAGAAATCAGCTGTCAAAGTGGATGTGAATTTGGCCGGCAATCATTTGAAGCTGATGTGAATTTGGCTGGAAATCAGCTGTCAAAAAGGATGTGAATTTGGCCGGCAATCTTTGAAGCTGATGTGAATTTGGCTGGAAATCAGCTGTCAAAAAGGATGTGAATTTGGCTGGCAATGATTTGAAGCTGATGTGAATTTGGTGGAATGGATTTGGTATTTCAAAAGTGTTGGTTCTGGCAGAAAGCTGCTCTTGTGTTAACAATAAAATACAACATAGTGTAATAAAAACTTATTATGCCATGAAGGGAAATGTGTGTGCATTTCACAATTAATTTTTTTATAAATAAGAATTAATGAACACTGTATAAATAAAATACAAATTAATATTTAAAACAGTTTCAAAATCACAATTTGGATAATAAAATTGTGATTGATTAATTAATTGCTTATAAATAAAAAAATTGTAGTCAGAAAATAAATATAATATAATAATACAGTTTTATATAGCGCTAATTCCCGCATGGCGAATCGATGCACAGCACAAGAAATATACTAAATGTATATTAATAAAATAAATGTAAATTATATAAATCATATTTATTTTCGGTTTTAAGATGTACTAGTAAACCTTTGTATGTAAATTATATAAATTAATTTAAACTAAATTAAACACTGCTTTAAAAATGCATAGTACTAAAACGTGGTATGAAAATGATATAAATTAATATAAAATTAAAACCTTTACTAAAACGGTATATATAAATATATATATATATACATATATATATATATTAATCTAAAACATAAACACTGATTAAAACGTGTATGACACTAAAATTAAATTCTGAACCAATGTCTGTCATTTCAAAACAATTTGAATTAATAAAAAAATATGTCTTTAAACACTTTCTAAACATAGATAATGTCTCGGATGCACGAATGAACACAGCGTTATTGTAGTATCTATACATATAAACACACATGATAAACTGCAGAAACATGGGCTCATAGGAATGTGAGAGATACAATACAATACAATACAATACAATACAATACAATACAATACAATACAATACAATACAATACAATACAATACAATACAATACAATACAATAGTGCTGGTTCGATGCCAGGTTTTGTTCGATACCGATCGATACCTGAATTTTGTTCGATACTCGATACTTGATACTTACGTTGTAAGTCTAATATTCAGATAGAACACAGTTCCCAGTAGAAACAGTATGCAACAGAAGTAGTGCTGGTTCGATACCAGAATTCTTCGATACCGATCGATATATTGCTGGTTCGATACCAGAATTCTTCGATATCAATCGATACCAGATTTTTATTCGATTCTCAAAATTTACTTTGTAAGTGTAATTCAGTACAGTAGAGATCTCCAAAGAAACACACTACTATCCACTTAAACTAATGCCACAGAAACACACACAATTTTCCACTTACAAGTAGGGAAATATGTGATAATTTTATAGTCATGCAAACAATGATTAAAATGCAATTTTCATTTTATGTAAGTAAACAAACAACAGTTTCAATATAATTGATTACTGTTGTAAAACTAAAAGGTAACTGTAATATAAAATTAAAACAATAAAGACAACTGCAATAAAATACCTAGTGACAAATAAATTCATCAATTGCACTGAATTATTTTTAATTAATAACAGTACTTCACCCCAGCTGTTTGTAAATACACTATAATATAGCAGCTTAATTTCAATTCAATGTGTCTCCTAAAGTGACCATCAACAAATACAGCTAAAACATAACATACAAATAATATGTTATTATTATATTAAATACACCTATCACTTATTATAGTGCCACTGCCAGCACAGCTGCACACTCACTGTTATAACTGTTTTATAATTAATTGTATCGTAAAGATAATTGTGATTTAACATATATTAATAAAAATTACAATTGCACTTCCCAGTTCACACCATTTTTTTTATATAAAACTTAAATTACCACGTTATCAATAACAAGCCCCATAATGTTTTTGCAACTGTTTTCAAGAACCGGTCAGTTTCTTCCTCTACCTCTGGCTCTGCCAGGCAGTGGTGAATCTGTTTGGCCACTGCCAGTGGCAGTGACTGGCAGTGTCACAGTGAGTGACAGTAGATGCAGTAAGCACATCGTCATCGTTAATCAGTCACGTCGTGTATGTCACTTCTTGGCGATGTTTGCCGCAGTTACTTAGTAGATTCGGCATCCGATGGCGATTCGCTTCGAATGTAACTAGATGTCCATTGCTCGCTCATTGTCGAATATTTCGATAGAATACGTTCTCGAGTCAATGGCAATGGCGGGCAATTGCCAATGCGACGTTGCCCACGACGTCGACGACGCCATACGATGAACATTGATCATCACGTTTTGATAGCTTCTTGAATGGTGACAGGTTTCGTCAAATTCGATGTATTTCCCCCGCTATCTTTGAGACGCCTCTAGCACAGCAGACACTCTTTGTTGGAAAACTGCCAAATTATTAGCGATGAACGTTGCGACTTGTTGTCGTTCGCCTTGGTTGTGGGCATCGTGTACGGCAAATGGTGGTGCCATCAAACGGAACCCGGATAAACATAACCTCCGCATCGCGCTCGAATAAAGATTTATATTAATATTATTATTAAACTAGTTTCATAAATACTAGTGCGTGCAATAAACACTCTATACAAATACTATAGGATGTGTATTTTTGTACGCGTAACCGTAAATAAAGTAGGGAGAAAGATGGCATGGTACTGCCACCAAACGATGGTTTGGGTAACGAGGCTAAGTGAAGTCTGACCTACGCTAAGATAGCACACAGAAAACAGTTATCATAGAGACTAATTCTACAATAAAGTTTTAGAAAACAATTCACATTTTATGTTATATTATTTTTTAAACAACCACGCCTAAGTCAATTTAGGCTACGAAGCGCTGTAGTGATAGCTCCTGTAAACAACGTCGTCACCAACAACGATGTTGCGCCTTCGCATCGACTTCGTCGAATGGACTCGGTGTCGAGTATCGAAGGTATCGAAGGTATCGAAGGTATCGAAGGTATCGAAGGTATCGAAGGTATCGAAGGTATCGTAGGTATCGAAGGTATCGAATAGTGGGCGTTCGATACCAAAAATATCGAAGTATCGCGATACCACTAAATATCGGTATCGAACTTTCGCAAGTATCGCGATACTTCGATATTTTTGGTATCGAACCAGCAATACAATACAATACAATACAATACAATACAATACAATACAATACAATACAATACAATACAATACAATACAATACAATACAATACAATACAATACAATACAATAACACTTTATTGTCCTGAGCCAGGAAATTCATTTTGCAGCGTTCGTCATCATAAAAATATAAAATACAGAGTAGAGAAATAAAAATAAATTCATTATTAGAACAGTATGTGAACATTAATCATAATAAAATACAAGACAAATCTATAATATAATTTTAAAATTAAAGTTATAATTGTAATTGTGGTCTTCCTTTTACAAATAAAAAACAAAAGAAATAAAATACAACATACACACATAACGCCAGAGGTATTTATTGTTTAGAATTTAGAAGTCGTACTGACATTGGCATGAATGAGTCTCGCTTTCTATTTGTTTTGGATATTATCGTTCTGAACCTTCTGGAAGAGGGCAGAAGGGCGTACTCGTTATAGAGGATGTGTGTGCTGTCATTAATTATTTTATTGGCTTTACGGAGTACCTGCTTTTCGTACAAAGCAGTGACAGAGGTTTGTTCGAGGCTGGTCAATCGGTCAGTACTCACCCATCTTAGCCTTCTCTTGCCACTTGGGGGGTGGGGGCCAGGTGGTGGTAGTGGCCAAGACCGTCGACACCACACACAGGAGAACCACACACTGTAGAGGAGACATCATCGGTCACTGCAACAAGGCATCGGGTCAAACATACTACTCAAAATTAGCTAGGGATCACTATTTAGGGCAGTATTATATTCTTTGGATGGGTATCTCACAAAAACTAAAAATGGCATGTATTCAAGACATGTTTATTTCCTGAATTTCATTGCTGTATACCAAATGTGAATATTTGGTAACATGCATTCTGTTGTCAAAGAAGCAGACCCCCAAAAATGGAGGTTTCCGACAGACCCCCAAAAATTGAGGTTTCAGAATGTTACTCCAAGTCATGAAAATGTCCCAAACAATTCAATTTCCACCAGCAACAACTGTCAGTAGCTTGTGTGTGACCCACGTGATGCAATCACAGCCTGGCAATGGCATCTCATGCTTCCAATGAGTCTCTGGATGGCTGCCATTTCAAGATGGTTCCATTACAAACATGGTATGATCCTAAGGAAATTTTGAGTACCGGTAGTATACATTTGTATTTGACAGTATTTAAATACTTTTTAAAAAGTATTTGTATTTGACAAATAGGAATTGAAAGTATTTGTATTTAAATACTTTCCTAAAGTTTTGACATTTCAAATACTTTTTCAAATGCGTATGATAATTGCAATTTAAAATAGTTCAATAGAACAATACCCAGAAAGATACTGGACCACTGAATGTAACCACACAACTAAGACAATGACAATACACTCTTTGATATATCGTTTTGTTTCTTTTACCTATATAGTACATGTGTAATGTATCCTGAAAATGAAAACTATTTTAAAAAGTATTTGAAATACTTTTTAATGTAAATGTAAATGCATTTAAAAGTATTTGTATTTGCATCCCTAAAAAGTATTTGTATTTAAATACATTTAAATATATTTGACCCCATGTCTGACTGTAACATAGAATGGCGTCTTATATAAAACACTTTAGAATCTAGTTGCACTCTCAGTACTTAAGTGGTCACTCTGCTTACCAGTGTGTACATAGATGTTATGTATCCAAAATTAGTCCCAAACAAAATTCCTCCATCTTTATACAACCATAGTTTACCATACATGTGTCAAAGTGTATTCTTGCTAAATGCTGTGTCATGTCAACACTGTCATGTACCGCTGCCTAGACTAATTTTAATTAGGCAACGGCAGAGTGAATAAAGGGGATCAACTTGGTAGATAACTTACGCTGTACTGACATAAGAGAACTATAAACAAACACCTTATATCAAACTTGCCAGGAGCAATCTTTATTTTATACTTGAAATAATAAATGTAATAAACTAACAGTAAAGTATAACTTAAATAAAAATAAAAATCACGTGCCACGTGGCTACGCATAAACTGTTTCCCTGAACCAATTTCTCTCAGAGTCTCTCCAATCTCCCCGTGTATTTCCCTGCCCTGGTATTTATACTTTCCCCAATGGCGGGAACCCTTCTGTCACGAGGTCAGCTACGCCCTCTCGTGGGCATCCCCTCAACTTGGAGAGCCCTGCCACGCCCTCTGGTGGCCATCCCCCGACATTGGTGGCAGCCCTATCATAATACTATACTTGGTACTACTGTACTGTTGTTATGCTTTTCACTCCTTGTATGTATCATTGTATGGCAAGTGGCTAGCCTTGATATTATATAATCCATATGAGTGCATACTAGAAGCGTTTAAGTAGGATCCAATTTTGTCTACTCCAAACCATCCATGTAGACATCTGTGTTTATGTCTGACAATCCACTGTAAACATATACAGAGTGAACAATGTAAAGCTTTAAAAAATAATATTGCTCTACAAGTTTCTGCCCATCCTAAGAGAGATATCTTACATCGGGTTTCAGGTTATGATCACCAGGTGGCACGACGTGTCACCAGGGCCAGCAGAATTTGCTGTAGACAAGATCTACAGGTTCCTGCACATCCAATTACCCATGCATCCACTCAAATTTTAGCCTGTCCAAAATGTATTTAAATCTTTCCATCATGAAATGATCTGAGATAGAACAAAGCTTTATGCATTAGCTGCATTAACTTTATTAAAATGTTACCCAAATGTTTATTTTAATTTGACCGGTATGTAGGAAATAAATACATGTAACAAATTATTTCTGAACCAACTAGTCAAAGGACCTACTCAGGTCTAAGATGCCACTAAAAAGGCTCTGATGTAGTCTTTATAACTCATCCAAATTGCTTTGCCCTGTGCAAAGTTGTTACTGGCATAAGTGATCATGAAGCTGTCTTTAGTCTTCTTCTCTATTAACACCAAGCCAAACCTACACAAGATTACACAAAAGGAAAATATATCGATTTGGTAATAGAGTGGATATCCCCAGCATGAAATCACACATGATAGCCTTCTATGGGATCAAAAACTTCCTAACATCCCAATCTCAATGAGTAGTGGTTGATAGTGCTTGGCTCACATCTTTCCAACAGCAGGGATGGGGTAAATTAAAAAAGTTCCACTTGAATTCAATTTCGGAATTGGATCGGAAATTGGAATCAAAAGATTTGGAATGAAATTAATTGAATTGGAACTGAAAGATTTTGAAAATTTTCAACACCATTTTGATGTGCTAATCTAGATAGTGTTTTTGGCAAATTACAATAACATGCTGTATCACCCCCCTACATGCACACTAAATGCAAAATGTTATGGTTAACTTCTGTTATGTGAATTGGAGCGGGAACTGGAATTGGAACTTAATGATTATAGATAGAATTGGAATTGAAAAAAATTGAATTGAAAGACATTTTATTGAAACTGAAAAAAACATGAATTAAAAGAAATTAAATTTGAATTGAATAAAAGGAATTGAAATGAATTGGAGCGGGAATTTGAATTGATTGAATGGAAATGACCCCAGCCTTGTCCAACAGGAACAACGTTTCTAAGCTCCATGTTTTTACAGATGTCCCCTTTAGAGAAACATTTCCAACCAAGTCAATTCAGTAGCTCTCCAAGAACACCTGAATCAACTCCAAAAATGGTGTGACATATAGCAGATTAAATTTAACACCGAAAAATTCAACACCACGCAACACAATCATTCCGGACTATCATCTAGGAGTATGTATACTTTCTACTATCAGTCAGACTACTGTCAGTGTATCTAACACAATGTCACTGAAGAGTCACATAAATACCATCCCCTAACTCCCAGGCCAACAGAGTACTGGGCCCTGTCAGCCGAAACATTAGAGGAATCCCACAGAAGACAACAAGCCTTCTGTTCACTTGTACGCTCCCACTTACAATATTGCAGTACTGTCTGGAACCTATATATATATATATATATATATATATCAAGAAGTAGGTAAACCAGCATTCAGAATCAGCAATCATATTACTTTGTTGTTAGTTGGTTAAGAAATCGCATATCCCATCAGATATTTAAATATTTGGTCAAATGTAGAGGCATACGTTTGTGCGGACATGCCCCAATGTGTGGGGCATAACCGCACACTGTGAGCGGTTATGCCCCAGGAATGGCGAAGCAACAGCTGGTCTCACAGAGCTGACGATAACTACAGTAATAATATGTATTGGTATGCGTACACTACTGACACGTGCATTACTATACAAAAAAAAACACCAGAGAACACAAATCAACGGTTTCAAGTTTTCATATATACGTCAAATTTGGAAAATACAGTGGCTTTGAATCGTAGTCCACGTTTATTCCTCCTTGAGAGTCAAAGCAAACAACAGCATGAATTTGTAACGGGGAAAGTCAAACTTTGCAACCCATCTTGTCTGAAGCCTTCTAGCTAAAACAGCACAGTCTCGTAAAGCGCAAAGTCAAACTAAAAACTCAGGTTGTTGGCTGTGCGAGCATGGCTTTGTATGGAATAACATATATGGGCAAAGTTCTATAGATTATGCATCATTTGTCATCTTGGTTATTTTATTCTATTAGCAATGATCAATTAAGCTTTATTTCTTTAATGGACCTAATAATACACAACATGGAAAATGTGACATCAGCACGATATAGCCTATTACACATTGACGAAGCGATGACTGATATAATAAGTTTGATAATATTAAATAATTATATAATAATCATCATATACTATCTCACATCAAAGTTTCCTATAATATTTGTTGTAAGCAGTTGAAGTATCTAAATATGTATCTAAGTAGACTACATAACATTATAAGCACCGATGCACGAAATACGTCTGCACAGTGGGTGGGGCATGACCGCACAGGCCTGTGCGAACATGCCCCAAGCATCCAACACGTGAATAATTCTGAATTGCGCGAAAATGCTACTTATGAAAGTATCCTTTATTTCATAAAATCATAAAACATTAAAATGCAATTTGGAATTATGAAAGAAAATGTGTATGCACGTCTTACAGTTAAAGTAATACACATGACAGCATATGAGTAAAATGACATCAGTGTTTACGAAAATAACATTTTATGTCATAACTTTGTAATTTTTCACTTCTATCAAAAAGTATGTGCAAGTGGATGATTTGGGGGTTAGACGATGCCGCTTAGCATGATTCCACTAACCAGATGTTACGCGATCCGCAAATAATAGGGTGTGCGGACATGCCTCAGTATGCGGATATGCCCCTGCTTCCCCTAAATATATTTATATATATAATATGATTTTTCCCTGTATCCATGTATAGCTGAATATAAGCTGATGCAGACAGATGTCGATAATACTATTAATAGGCATTTACAATTGAAGCCAGGTGCGTACGTTTCATATCGAGAACTTTTGGTTACCGAACTTTTAACTATTTACAGTTACACTGACACCAACCACCATGATAAGGTGACCATGGCTCTGGCATCAGAATATATTTACATCAGACAAGGTTTCCCTTCTCTTACTCAGATCTACTTCCCGTAGGCGTAGCAAGAAATAAAATTTAGGTTAGCAGATCTAAAAACAAGGCACAATTAAGCCACAATTAAAGACAAAGTCCAACAACTCGTCAACTGGCACAATCAGTGAATCACAATGACAAGGACGGTCAAAGTTTACGTTATATTTGTGCAATCTATAGAGTCCATAAAAAGTCACTATACGAAAAATAAATCAAGTAGGCATTTACCTAATAATAAATTCACAGTAGGCGTGCCGCAACGTCCATCGCCGAGTATACGCTACAACTACGTGTTTATAGCAAACTTTGCAAGTCCCGTGACACTGTTTACGTTTTTAGCCTGCGTTGTTGCGCCACCTGTGAACGACTACGTTTTCAGCAAGCGACGCCATCTAGCGGTTGTAATAGTGAGTAATCACTGGAACCAATGCGAAATCACTGGAACCAATTAGACGACAGGAATGCATTGTTACTGTTAACCTTATTACCCATTACGGGTTTTGTTTGTTTTATATACATAGTTAGGAATTAAAGTAAGTTATGGTAACCAATTAGGATTATAGGTAGGTTAAATTAAGTTACTTAAAGTTAAGCCTATGGGGCATAATGCGCCCGTGTAGGGTAACGCATACCTACCCAGCTACCGTCTTACCGACTGGCCCTGTGTTTGCGTGTGTGTGCGTGTGCACCCGCGGTGTCACAACCGACAAGGTATTAGGAAGGTTGTCCCCATGCTTATGTACATACACACATGCATACATACATGCGTACATGCGTACATGCGTACATGCGCACATGCGCACATACACATACATACGTACGTACGTACGTACGTACGTACGTACGTACGTACGTACGTACGTACGTACATACATACATACATACGCACGCACGCACGCACGCACGCACGCACGCACGCACGCACGCACACACGCACACACACACACACACACACACACACACACACACACACACACATACACACATACACACATACACACATACACACATACACACATACACACACACATACATACATACATACATACATACATACATACATACATACATACATACATACATACATACACGTATACATACATACATATGTCAGATATTATAAAGTGTATTCATAGAACAATAACGTTTTGGGAATTGTTATTACGAAGAGGGAAACTAAAAACATCTGAAAAAGTGCCAGCCACCCCAGCCTAGCTCTCCTATAGGGCCGCCTTTCCCTGTCCTTGCACCCTTAGTCTTAATCCCAGCTGTAACTTTAGATGAAGCCTTTGGAGATACACATACGTTCATCATATGAAGACATATAAAAGTGGTGTAGCAATCATGTTCCTGATTGTTTGCACGGTTAATGCAAACAAAAGGTGATTATCCAGCTGAGTTTATATACATAGGGGTGTTAATGTTATATAATTGCAGCTATACATTCACAATGTCTTACCCTGCACAGAATTATATTTTCAAAGTGGGGCGTTGTAGTGAAATCTTACAGTTCTCGTCAACTGCCATATTGCCTCAGTAAGTCTACATCGTAATATAAGATTAATCACCCCTTCGCCCAACAAACCAACGTCTTAAATGTTATACAGTTGGATATAATGAACAATATTCATAGTCGGAGCAAGCCGCTGCCTACGACTTCGCTCAGCATGTTGTCGTGACCATTTTTAAAGTCTTGTTAGGTTATAGGTAATCAAAAACTAAAAAGTATGTTACATTTCTCCACAGCTACTGAACCAAATTCAACAATCCTGGGACTTGAATGCTGCGCTATAGAACAACTTAAAAGTTAAAGGTAGGTTCATATATAACGCAGTATCCAATCCTCAGGACTGCTCAGAGCGCTTAACACTTTACTTTCCTGGCAGACCTGTTCAACGAAATATTAAACGCCATCTCAACTTCTCTTGGAAGCATACAGCCATGTTGCTATTAAGGTGCGAAGACTATTAGTACAGCCATGTACTCATTCATACGGCTGAGTGAATTGGATCAAAATCTTGCCCAATGTTCGACACGGCGGTACACGATCGAACCCGGGTTCTCTTAATGGAGAGTTCAAAGCTCTACAGCCACTGTCCCGCTGCGCTACATACTTTTTTCCTTTTATATAAATGTTGATGTGCTGATTACATTTAGTCAAAATCACAATACAACTCTATTAATTGAAAACGCGTGCACGTGCATGTGTGTTAAAACACAAAAATGCACTGTTCATGCACGGTGCCTTTTGAATGCAACTGCAAAAAACATGACGCCGGCAGATACACTCCTTTGAAACTGCCCAATCCACCGCCAGTATACATTATGCCTCCTATTAAACAACTTTGATACATTGCACGCATGTAAAGTAAAACGCGTTGAACTATCGCTATTTTCCCCACGCACAGTATTACGCTGGGCCCGTATTCTCGAACGACTTACGAATTTCTTAGCGCCATCTTTTCGCAAATATGGCGTCGAAACTGCCGTAAGTTACGATTTTTTGTAAATGCTATTCTCGAAACAGTTAAGATAAGAATATTCGTAAATATGGCGTTGAAATTTCGTAAGTTACGAATTTTCGTAAATGCTATTCTCGAAACAGTTAACATAAGAAAATTCGTAAATATGGCGTATTTTTCACCGTAACTTACGAAATCGAGATAGGTGCCGTAACTTTTTCGTAACTGTTGTATTAGTTCATTCAGGCATACATTTCTCAGTTATTATTGTATTACAACATCGCCAACATATATTCAATAAATAGTGTATGCTTCATTGACACTTATGTGTGTGTGTCTCTATTTTATTGGCCGTTGTAATTGCATAAATACCGTCTTTGAAAGCAGATTCCGCATAGATCCACAATAAAAATATCAATAACCGGGACCAGCCGTTAAGCGGGACGGATTAGTAATTCGCCGCATTATTTGCAGACAGCGTACTCTACAGTTATTATTTGTGTAGGCACGTTTAGCTACACATGAACCTTTCCGTTTTATAATACCTCTGTATTGCACTATATTGAATTGAATGCAATGACGTGTTCATATATATAATTTATTCTCCAACATATAATTACACTATTTTTTATAAAACAAATTCAAACATCCTGGGTATATGATTAACAAATAAATATTATTACACAATATGAACATTTCCAGTACATTAAAAGGTAAAACTTTCCCATCTGACATCTGTGGGGTGGTTTTATTTAGCAAGGTATAAAATATAAATGGTATTCAATCAGTACTACCAGCACATTTAGAGTGCACGAATATTGTGCCAACACGTATTTATTGATTGCATATTTTATTAAAACATAATTTGTCAAACAATGACAGTACTGTAGTTATGCAAATACACCTACCTTTTTCAACAAAATGAGCATGATGTATGATGTGCAATTATTCATTTGAAGGTCCCTTACAAAAAAGTCAATGGTATGCCACTGATTACATTTGAATACCATTCAGTATCATTCTGTACCATTGAACCATTCAATGATATTTTAGGATTCAGTGGTTCTCTGAATGGTAATTTAAAATACTATTCAATACCACTGAACAAGGAATCCAAAATATCTTTAAAAAACATTCAGATACCATTCAAATACCCTTGGCCATAATAACCCCTAGTACCATTCAATGGCATTTTTTGTAAGGGGTGCCAGTAATCGCATTAATTTTCTCTCCAAAACAAGTGACAGTGACACAAATATATATATTTTGATCTTATATTTTACAGATCAGCACTTGTAATTCTGATCAATATAAAGAAGATTATTAACATACTGTTGCTACCAGTAGATTCTTAGAATACCATGTAAGATATTTGAATAATTTTACATATGATTTATGTGCATCCTAGAAATCCTTGTTTTCTTTTTAAAACAATATATAAGTACCATTATTAACATTTTAGAACACTGTAATATTATAATTCCAAGTTATCCACACAAAACCACCACTGATAGAAATAGACACACTAAATCAATATAGTATTCACATACACAATAATTCAATATACATGTAGTATTTCTAGTGTTCATAGCATGTTCAAGTTTCAGTGTATTTCCAAAAACATTGCACTGGGACGAAATGTGCCACATCCACAGATAGCATTGCTGGCAATGGAGAACCAAGTGAATGTAATAAAATGTTGATGTCATTGCTGCACAACCCCATGGTGTAGCACACATTGTGCATTATTGATAGAACTGTTGACAACCTCAGAATGGTATGTAGCTAAACTGTCATCTTGGTGCTGCAGCAAGGTCAGTTGTAATCTGCATATTTCAAAATGCAAGGTGCAACAGTCATTCTCATCCACTGTCTCTCTGAAAATATACATATTATGTGATTTATATAACACATCATAAGTAATTTATATTTCACTTGTTAATCAATACAAGCCATTCTAGTCAATTTTTTTATTATATTATAGCTGAGAAACAAACATATCTTTTACACACACACAATGCAGGGATGTTTACATATATACATATATTAATTTATGAGACTTGGGTTAGATGGATACTACCTACCCCACAGAGGGTAGTATAACTTTATGAGTAATTTAAATCATAAGAATAAGATAACATATTGTCATCAATGAAGCTCAGAGGCAAATACAGACAATACATTACATCCATGTGAAAACTGTGTATGGTATGCAATATCTAAGTTGTAAACAGGTGCAACATATAACATAGCTTGTTTATGCATACACTTTGGGTAAAGACAATTTTCAGATGTGGAGACCTATTTTAAATGGTCACTCCTTAGTAATTATTTCTTAGAAACAGTTTTCTTTATTGTTATACCATCAACATGTTAACTGAGTTGTAAGCAGCATGCTGACAAAAGAAGACATAATACAAGGCATTATGCCGTTTGATTATATATCAGTACTGCACATAAGTAGGATAGGGTGGTTTAGGTGATCTGTCAAATTATGGGTATGTGCCAAGATGCACATACCATCACACAATGACAACATATTGTAACTCACCTGTTATTCGTACCAGTTTGCAGTCTGAGTGTGTCATCTTGGTATTTGGTAGATTATGCTGGGCTGTGTTCTGTAAGTATACAGAATATATTATAGTTGACAGCATGCAATGCAAAATTGTACATGAAAGTACCTATGTAATTATAATTATATTATTTAGAGTGACAATGTATTTTATTTTTTTTAAATAATTATATATCACTAAAACATATATGTAGTGTATATGGACTACTGATCTTTGACTTTGAGATAATCTTTATACTTCACCAATATATTAGAGTTAGTCTCATACATTAAAATACCATCTGACACAGTTTATATTTATGAATTTGTCCCAGTTTCTACTTCTAGCGCGAACATGTTGCTTTAAATGAATAAATACTAAGATATAATTAACAAGGTCATGTTGAAACCCCATGACGCACACCTGTGTCATAATTTTCCCTGTGTACCTAGAACGGTTATTCAGACAATGCGACACCTAGGTCCTAGTCCTGGCGTAACAAATTACACTGAGGCACTGACTCAGTGATTAGTCTTATTATTTAAATCTCGCATTTCGTTGATTTGTCGCCGAGTCATAGATAACCGACATTACACACGTACGAACGTTTTATCGTATAATTGTACTCACACTAACCTGTAGGCAAGCGATGTTAACGTAGTTAGTCCTCGGGTAGCAGCAAATTCGTAATCACTGCAACTGTAAACCTTGACATTCCATTGACTGTCAACTCAGCATTCTGTTTGACACTGACAGCCGAGTGTTTCCTTGCTTGCGTTATGTTTCTTTATTTTCCGATCAAATGCTTCGCTTGTGTTATGCCTGTTATTTTATGTGCATGAATATTTCTCAGTGGCTCAGCATCATTGTGTTATGCATCGCATCTACACTGACTAAGCACCAGTTTTCCTTGGATAATTATCCGTGTTGTCCTTTTTTTTCATTCACTGCCAGAACATGTGAGCAGAACTAAAACGGTAAAACATCCAAGAAATCTGTGATTGTGCCCGTTGCAACGCAAACAAACCCTCGCGAGATTTCCGTACGTAAGATACGAAATTCGTAGCTGCGAAAATTCTTAACGCTTTCGAGAATACGAACTTACGACTTTTCGCAGCTACGTAAAAATCCGCCATATTTACGAAAATGTTTACGTACGAATTAATTTTCTTCGAGAATACGGACCCTGAAACACAACACGAAGTTAGTTAACTGTGATAAAGGCAAGTTCTTATATAGCGCAGTATCCAGTCCTCAGCTCAGGACCGTTCAAAGCGCTTTACACTTTATTTCCCTGACAGACCTGTTCACTCAGACACTATCTCGGCTTCTCTGGGAAGCATCCAGCCATTTGCTACAAGTAATGCGCGAAGGCTGCTCGTACACATATCCACCACTGTCTATAGCCAAGTGCTCATTTATATAGCTGAGTGAACTGGAGCAATGTAGAGTGAAAAATTTGCCCAAGGACAAGGTTTTAACAACGCAGCACAGGATTCGAATCCGGGTTCTCGTTGTCGAGAGTCCGAAGTTCTACCACTGAGCCATTGCGCTCTACTATAGTGAAAAAGAGAAGGCGTTTATTACGGGAAGAGCTCACTAGCGAGCGAGTCAAGCGTCGTCTTACCTGTCGAGTCGCTACCGAAGTGGGAAGTGGGCGGCACGGCAGGCGTTTATCACAGGCAGCTACGTGTGGTCACGAGACTAGACCTGCGTCAAGGCACGCGCGGACAACATTACCGAAGGACACCGCTCAAGTGGCTGCTGATAGGCGACTTATACGTCGAAGGTCTCGACTGTTATTTACACGGATTTGAATTGTCGGCGTTCTGACTGTCGCTTCTACTCACTACTGTCAGTGTTGTTTCTGTGATTGACGTGTAACGAAGTAGCATTCTCACAACGGAAGACTATATTCGGTCTCCTGTATCAGTGAGCCGTATCAGAATACGCTAACGCAATGGCCAATGCACCAAATTGAACTGGTTTGATAAGTCTTAACTTGACTTAAGAGTGTTTGCATAAATATGAATATGAATATAAATGAAACAAACAAGAAAGCAGTTTTCATTGAGATGCAGGTGTACGGGAATCAAGTTAAGTCATGTTTACCGACATGTTGTCCGACGTGGGTCACGTTGCGTGCTGAAATGTGACGGACGGTCCAATGTCAATGACAATGTGCCACTTGGCGTGTGGTCCGACATTTGCGAGGCCCAATGTAAGTCTGGCGTCTCTCTCGGTATGTGGCTACGGCAAGGCGCGTGGCCCTATGACTATGTAAGACCGATGTAACAGCCGCTACATGCGGCTGACGCGTTGTAGCGCTTACATTTTTCCGGCGTTATAAACGTTCCGAGTGACGTTTCTGCGCATGCGCAATAAATGTAAAATCATCAATGTGCAGTGTAAGGAAAATGCATTTATGGTATAAATACTACGTGTTGTTCGTGAGGATGTATATAACCTCTCAGCAAAGTTATTTGTCGCAAATTAACACGAGGCAAACAAGTCTTGAGGAATATTTTAATAGTAAGCGTAAATCACGTGACTGTAGTGCGCCATAATCCGTGACAGTGATTTATAAAAAGTAATATTTTATTGCATTGAACGACATTTTAAGAAACTTTTCACAGTAATCATCACAGGGGAGTTAACAAATAGCCCGTGGCATTCATACCGACAATTCTTTGTCGTTTCGCTGCACATTGATGATTTTATATTTATTGCGCATGCGCAGAAACGTCAATCGGATTTTTTTTTAACGACCGGTAAAATGTAAGCGCGACAGCGTAACCAGATATCTCTTTCGACGTGGCCTGTCGTGTGGTCATACCTGTGACCATACATGTGACCACACGTGTGACCGGCGTATAACCACAGGTGCGACTTAACATGTGACCCAACTCGTGGATCCATATATGCGTGACCCGACCTGTGATATGACCTATGATCCTACGTGTCACCGTGGTTAGATTTGTGACCCGTCACGTGACCCGACTTGTGGCCCATCATGTGACCCAACATGCAACCCAAGTAAATCCTATTGAATGATAAATGAGTGGTTTTGTGTAACAAATTTGCACTTTGGCCCATTTTCACAAACACGGACAACTGACCAGTAGAGACGAGTGCGACGTGACGCGCGCGTCATCATACGCAGTACGTCCACGCGGTCATTCTAATCACGTCTCATTAAGTTGCCCCGACAAATCGAACGTGCTTCATATAGTACGATCGTCAATCGGTTACCATGACAACAGTATTATATTTGTGTCATGATTTAACTTCACTCGGCCTTCCCAAATGTTTCATAACAACTGTTTCATGGATTAATTTATGTCCCCACGGTTACGACGTAAGACCTACGTTTCTTCGAACTACTCCGTATTTGAAGAGTTATTAACATTTTAAAGACAAATCTCATCATTGTTACTGGGGTTAAACTTTGGAACACCCTCGATAATTCACTGATTAGTTGTAAAAATGTCAACATTTCAAAAGGTGTTATGCAGATAGACTGTTGAATAGTTATGTATTACAGTCCTAGACTATTTTGCCAACATAAATTAGATAACTAACTTAAACATTCAGATTGTTTATTGTTATAAAGATTTGTCTTCAATAAATGTCACAATGTCTTTTTTCGATTAAATGTCGTATGATTATACATGTAAATACTATTGTCGCACCTTCTATTGCACTGTTCAGATGCTTTATGTATGTTATTAAGCAATTATAAGGGCAAACATGATAAGTTTTGTACTTCTTTTACCCTTTTTTCAACAATTTGTATTGTATGCACTGTATGTATAATGTAGTAGTAGTAATTCAATTCAATTCAATTCAATTCAATTCAATTCAATTCAATTCAATTCAATTCAATTCAATTCAATTCAATTCAATTCAATTCAATTCAATTCAATTCAATATGTTCACAATGTAACACGTAATGCGCGCATAATCGTGATACGTAATCGAAAAAGCAAAGGAGCAACACGCGATGCGAACTATACGGAATACAAACCACCCAGTCGCGGACTTGGTTGTTTCCACATGAAGTAGACGCTGTAAACATACGCTTATGTTTGCTCGCATGCGAATACCATAGTAGTTCGGTTATGATTCGACAAAAATACCTTCAGTATATTTTTACTAACGTAGTTTTGATGTGGATTACTTGTATATTTACTGAAGTACAATAACAAATTTTCAACCACTAGATCTGATCACCACTACTGGCACTAGATATGATCTATCCAAAATAGTGGAGAAAGCATAGTTCGTATTCAAGTACAACGAATTGTGCTTTCTCCGCGATTTTGAATCCGATTCTCATCAACACCTTACTTGTAACTTGTTGGCTAATTATATTTTTACTAGTTTCTTACGTCAACATTATCTGTAGTTTAACCTCCTTGGATGAAGATAATCACATTTTACTTAAGGAATAAGTTAAATGTTTACGCTTGATGCTTTATCACGACGATAAATTAATGTTCCATTAGCATGTGCACAGAAAATACGTCATTGTCTTATCGAGTGGGTCGATAGAAGATCTTACAGATAACTTACTTTCACCGTAAATAAATAATCACATGATACACTCGTGTGTATCAGGTCCTTGACCTTTTAGAGCATTAGTGAGTAGATAAGTGTTTGCGCAGGTGCATCTAGTGGGTATACAATAGCAGCAATGCTTATACTAAAAACCGGAACAAAACGCTCAGGATTTTGGTCTAGGCCCAGTTTTAAAAACAAGCTATAAACTAATTAGTGTAAAAGTAAGGATGGTAGGCTATCTATATCTTAATGTAGCATCGTACACTGGTTTGGTTCAGCCCAAGTATTTACTTTCTTATCACACAATTTCACTCAGTCCATAATAAAACAGTGTTGGGCGATGCAGACGGGCGGGCGGGCGGGCGGGCGGGCGGGCGGGCGGAAGGAAGGAAGGAAGGAAGGAAGGAAGGAAGGAAGGAAGGAAGGAAAAACAAATGCACACTCTAATTGGTTGACTGAGATGGCGGTACTACATAAACATATGTGGCTTTAATTGGGAGAGAGTGTGACAGGGAGATGCATGACCTTACACGGGAGAGATGTGGGGCAATTTAGTAAGCAGAAGATGGAGAAGGAGTGACATATGGCGGAGGTCGTTGCAACACGGGACTAGTGACGATGCTAGAAACTCGGGGGCACAAATCGACGCATTGAAGCGTTCTGATTGACTGAGAATACGCCAACATATGACATAGGCTGCGATAACATGTCAGCACGTGTAGAGTGTTGATGCGTTAATAAGAGAGCGTTCTCGTAATCACTCTTACATCGGTGTTTGTTATTTCGGCCCATTGACTGGACCTACATTTTGTCGTAAACACTCCAATGTGAAAACAAACCCTGATGTATGTTTGACAATGACGTGAGCTACGTGAGAACAATCAATGTAACAGGTGACATGGCCTTGTTATAAATAGCTCACACATCTACTTGAAAAACACTATCTTAGTCGTCTTCTCAAAGGGGTCATCTCAACACAGCTACGTCCGATATCATATAAAATAACTAAGCCATCCCAACGAAAGTTCGCAAACACTGGTAAGATGTTATCTATAACAATAACAGCAGTGATTCGCTGCAGTTTACATCGATTTCATACGAAACTGCGTTAGACTCCCCTCAAACGAAAATAATTTAATTCGTTTTACACACACACACACACACACACACACACACACACACACACACACACACACACACACACACACACACATACACACACACACACATATACACACATACACACACATACATAGACACACATACACAGACTCACATACACACAAAAACCACCAACACATATAATAATAATAATAATAATAATAATAAAGCTTTATTGCCATATTCAACGTGTAAAAGTTACATGATAAATTGGAATGTAGTCTGGCGTTGACTTACATAGTGCCTAAATATACAGTAAAATAGAACACGGCAAACAAATATAAAATATAGATATAAAATATACATTGTACATGATATGTTGTTTAAAATAAAATAAAAATATATTTTAATATAAAAAAAAAAAATTTAATATAGTAAATAACTAAAGACAACATTAAAATAATAGATTATCTATTTAACAATAATTGTGGTGTAAATTAGTTAATAAAATAAATAAATAAATAATTTAAAAAATATCCTTTAAAAATAGACATACACTATAAGAGGACTAAAATATCATTTTAAAATTATATTTACAATTACAATTGAATTACAATTGAATGCGTCCAATTTTGTTTAAAAATATATATTTATACAATTATTAAGTTAAGCTAACATTTCAGGAGAAGATAAGATTGTTGCTCAGCACCACCGATCCGCCACTGAGAATAGGTACACCCACACCCCACACGCGTACAGCTCAGCCACACCAACCAGCACCAGAAAAATAACAATTCCGCCAGAGAGGCGAAAACAGCCAAGTTTCCAGGGTCTTTACAGCTACGTTCTATATTTCACTCCTGATAAGGCTGCTACGGCACTCGGGTAAAAACTGTTTCTAAAGCGATTTGTTTTCGTACGGATGCACCTATAGCGTTTCCCTGAAGGTAATAATTCGAACAGATGATGGGCGGGGTGAGTTTGGTCTGAGATAATTTTGCCTGCTCTTTTTTTGGATCTGTCTTTATATATGGCTGTTAGAGAGGTGAGTTCACTACCGACAATTTTGGAAGCTGTTTTCACCACTCTGTCAAGCCTGCCCCTCTGGCGCTGGCTGATGCCGCCGAACCATACACATATTGAGAATGTAAGAATACTCTCAATAGCAGAACGATAAAACTGAACAAGAATTTCTCTCCTCAGCCCGAACTTCTTTAGTTGGCGCAGGAAGAACAGTCTTTGTTGGGCCTTTTTGACGACAGCATCTGTGTTGTTTTCCCAAGTTAAGTCATTTGATATTATGGTGCCTAGAAATTTAAAACAATCCACCCTTTCGATAGAGTCGCCGTTAACAATAATGGGAGCAAGTGGGCTTTTTCTCTTCCTAAAATCTACGATCATCTCTCTAGTTTTGGACGCATTCAGTTGTAGGTTGTTAGTGTCACACCACGACACCAGGCTGCTAACTTCATGGCGGTATTCAGACTCATCTGAGTCCGACACCAGCCCTATTAATGTGGTGTCATCAGCAAACTTTAACAATGGTACAGAAGAGTGATGTGAAACACAGTCATTTGTAAACAGAGAATATAGCAGTGGGGAGAGGACACATCCCTGAGGAGTCCCCGTGTTCATGATAATAGTGCTGGAAACTATACTGTTCATCTTAACAACCTGTGATCGCTGTAGTAAAAAGTCCAGAAGCCAGTAACACATTGATGGGTCAATTGACAGCAAATGAAGTTTGTCGTACAGCTGCTGAGGGATGACCGTATTGAAAGCAGAACTGTAGTCAACGAAGAGGATGCGCGCATAAGTGTTCGGATAATCCAAGTGCTGCATTACAAAATGCAGGGCCAATGCAACAGCATCATCGGTGCATCTGTTCTCCCTGTACGCGAACTGCAGCGAATCCATGCTGGAGTTGGTGACCGACTTCAGATATCTCAGTACCAATCGCTCAAACACCTTCATCACCACTGACGTCAGAGCCACGGGGCGGAAGTCATTCAGCGCTGTCGCTTTCGGCTTCTTTGGTACCGGAATTATGCTTGCTGCCTTAAAACAGACTGGAACAGTGTGCAGATTGAGAGAGGCGTTAAATAAGTCTGTAAATACAGTTGCTAATTCATTAGCGCAGTATTTCAAAGTTGATGTGGAAACGTTGTCCGGACCAGCTGCTTTCCTACTGCTCTGTTGCCTGAGTAGCTTCCTCACCTCGTGCTCTTGGACAGTGAAGGGTGGAGGGAGTGGCACAGCAGGGTCTGGGAGGCTGACCGATGTAGTCGTCAGATTCTGGCGGTCGAAGCGGGCGTAAAAGTTGTTAAAGTTGTCAGGTGTTGCTGATTCAAAGCCAGGGATTGAATGCTTTTGCTTGTAGCCAGTAATGCACTGGAGTCCTTGCCAGACAGAGCGGGTATCGTTAGAAAGGAACTGGCCTTCGAGTTTGCGCCTGTAGTCAGTTTTCGCTCCCCGTATCGCCTTTTCAACACCGTACTTGGCTTTTTTGTACAGTGCACGGTCGCCACTCTTGAAGGCTTCTTCCTTCTGTTTCAATTTAATTTTCAGGTATTTGTTGAACCATGGCTTATCGTTGCCGAACACTTTCACACTCTTTTCGGGAATACACAGATCCTGGCAGAAGCTTATATATGATGTCACAGTATCTGCGTATTCATGGATGTCGTCAGGTGCGTTTCTGAAAGAGTCCCAGTCCGTGCATGCCAGGCATCCTTGGAGACGCAGGATGGACTCGTCGTCCCAGCGCTTAATGTTTCTAACGAAAGGTTTCACTTGTTTAAGTTTCTGTCGATAGGAGGGCAGGAGGTAAATCATGACGTGGTCGGAGAAGCCAAGGGGCGCGCGTGGAACCGCGTGGTATGCCTCTCTGATGGTGCTATAACATAGGTCCAATGTTTTCCCCTCTCTCGTGGCACACGTTACCTGCTGCTTGTACTTTGGAAGATCTTTAGAGAGTGTAGTATGGTTGAAATCACCAAGAATCAGCAAAAGTGAGTCCGGGTTTGAATTTTCCACGGTGATGATCTGATCAACGAGTGCGCCGATCGCAGCGGTGGCGTTAGCTTGGGGTGGAATGTACACTCCCACCATGACAACGGAGGTAAACTCTCGCGGCAGGTAGAACGGCTTGCATTTTATGATAAGTGTCTCAAGTTCAGGGGAGCAAGTTGTTGACAAAATTGATGAGTCGTTGCACCATCGTTGATTTATCATGAAACACACTCCTCCACCTTTAGATTTGCCTGATAGTTCAGGCGAGCGGTCGGCTCTATGAAGTGTGTACCCAGAATGAAGGACAGCTGAGTCTGGTGTCAAGGGGTCAAGCCAAGTTTCTGTGAAGCAGTACACAGAACAGTCACTAAAATCACGCCTAGTCTTCATCAGGTAGGACAGTTCATCATGTTTGTTTTTCAGAGATCTTACATTTGATAGAAATATTGCAGGGAGAGGAGGGCGTTGTGTCCGTGTCCTGAACCGTGTCAAAACGCCGGCACGCTTGCCTCGCTTGCGCCGGCCACGAGAGGTGGGGCGTGTATTGTTGTTGTTGTTGTTCGCGCGTCGGGTGCCGCGCTGATCAG
>OZ024866.1:29947604-29957604 GCA_964017155.1 Oasisia sp. SBJ-2009 | reverse complement strand
TGAATGTTCCTCACATTCAACGAGACGGCTCGTTTGGATACCAGATATGGGCTATCAAAATAGATTAACACTTTGGTGTGCGTGGGGCATTTAAACTGTTAACGAAAGTCACTTCTGGAGTGTTTTACCTATTTGTGTCACTTGTGCGATTTGGACAGCAAGTAGGTCTCAACGACATGTCTATATATATATATATATATATATATATATATATATATATATATATATATATCAGAATCAGATCAGATATTTACATTTACGAATGTTTGCTTGAACAGTTACAAGTTAAATTCTACAGGTCTTTGTAACTGAAATGGGGATGTTATTCATCGGTAATGAAAACGGCTTTGTTAAAAACATTGTTTAAAAGATGAATTTCTATATAAAAACTATGAAATTATATGTTTGCATGGAAAGGTTAATATCGTTATTGTCAAATAACAAGGTACTCGTATAGCCTGAATTATAGAGGCAGAGAAAACGGGTGCCAATTGTGTATTTTTGTATATTATTACAATTAGCACCAATGCAAACATATATGCTACCATTTACCCCGTAGGCTGGTATATCTTGCCCTGTTTCGGAGTAAATTGTAACACTTTAGGACACTTCATATCACTCGTAATACCACAAATATGTATTAGGCCGGACAATTCATTATAACCATAATTATCTGCAGGGGATATATGGGGACCCTTTGACACGAAACAAATTCCAATCGGTTAAGAAACCCACCCGCAATATTGAAATGTGCTGGTTTTTTTACAATTTTACAATTTTTACGATTCCACAATTTCGTCCTTACCACAGAAAAGGAAAGATATAACTCAGCTCATATAACACGTGGCGAAATAGACAAATTACAAACCTTTATGCAGATTCGTCGGTAGACTTGCAATACTGCATAAGGTTTGCGATAGTTGGAGATTCGATAAGTTTTATGTATAATTACGGTTATCTTAATATGCATTTGCTTCAGTCAAAATACTTGATTATAAATGCTCTGTAATGCGATAGTGACGTATAATTTGCGCGACGTGAACGCCGGTTTCCAGACAGAGAGAGAGAGAGAGAGAGAGAGAGAGAGAGAGAGAGAGAGAGAGAGAGAGAGAGAGAGAGAGAGGGTATTATAATCAAGGTTATTCCATAGTTTCATCAAATGATCTCAAGGTAACTTAGAAGAAAAATGTGTTCTTGTCTTGTCTGTGCATAGTAGGTTATGTGTTCTGGTAATTATGGTGATAGTGGCTACATTCTGTTTTGGTATTTAATGTTAGAAGAATTTAATCCGTGCGTTTTGGTGATAGTCATACATAAATAATGAAATTGATATTCACTTGAAATCAGTTATTGGCACTCACGAGTTTGCGTACACACGCCGGATGTAGGCTACTAATTCGCTTTGCTTTTGTAAGCCTTATGTAGTGTCATTTCTCGAAGCCGTCAGCCGACATAGCTGTCGGTTTACGTGTATAATAATAATTTATGTTTGTACCGTATGCTTGGTTCTAATAACGAAACTACGTAATAACATATCCATGCACAACATACAAAAGAAAACAATAGATGAAAAATTAGTAAGGACAGTTCTTTCTTATTTGCGTTTTGTGTGACATGTTTCAATATCAGTAACATTTTGAATAGTGTTGTTATCATATAGTATTATTTGATAAAAAATATATCCTTAGTTATTTTGTTATTTAAAATTCTGCCAGATAACCCATTAGGATACCTAACCCTATTCTGGGGTAAAACCGCTGTGACGTAGGGAAGCATTTTCCCAGACGGTAGTGCTGCCACCTCGCGGAGCCTGGGTAATCGGGGTTAGTTCAAACACTGCCCTCTTGCGATCAACGTCGCAAACACCACGCACACAACACCAACGACGTTGAACCCGGGATGACATCTGGCGACGGCAATATCAAACTAAGAAACACAGTCTACAACGCGATAAGCGAGAATATACCATGTTGTATGCCGACATATTAACAGTAGTCACAGCGAGAGACATCAGCTGCGTATACATTATTCGAATCGGAAGAGGTGGGTACCGTATATACACCCCCAAATATACTTTTAATTGGTATCGCTAGACCGGAAGAAATACGTAGAAAACTGTTTGCTATGATAACAAGTTAGCAAACTATCCCACGTATCGTTTTTATGCAAATTAGTGCCGCCATTATTGAAAATCTGACAAAATAAGATGCATAGATCCATGTTATGAGGGACAGCGACCATAATAAAACGTCAGTTTAACATGCAAATTAGTGCCGCCATTATTGAGAAATATATTACGTTACCTCGGCCAATATAGCGCGTAACTGCACAAATAAGGTCTCCAGACCCATGTTTTCAGAGTCAACGATCATTAAAGGACCATTATTGAATTAACTACGCGTGTCCCTGGCATGCTATGCAATTCCTAAATGTGAAAATGTGACTTTCGTTGTATCTCAATCAATATTGCAATTAAGTTGAGAGGGTTTTGTGGGGCGCCTAATTACGACATATCGTGTTGTTTTTTGCGACCAAAGGTTTCTATGAAGATCAATTCAAGGTATTGTGAATAAAGAAATTCCACTAAGTTCGTTTACAAATAAAGAGAGAGAGAGAGAGAGAGGGAGGGGGAGAGAGAGAGAGAAAAAAACAGAGACAGAGACAGAGACAGAGACAGAGACAGAGACAGAGACAGAGACAGAGACAGAGACAGAGACAGAGACAGAGACAGAGACAGAGACAGAGACAGAGACAGAGACAGAGACAGAGACAGAGACAGAGACAGAGACAGAGACAGAGACACAGAGACAGAGACAGAGAGAAAGAGACAGAGACAGAGACAGAGACAGAGACAGAGACAGAGACAGAGACAGAGACAGAGGCAGAGGCAGAGACAGAGACACAGAGACAGAGACAGAGAGAAAGAGACAGAGACAGAGACAGAGACAGAGACAGAGACAGAGACAGAGACAGAGACAGAGACAGAGACAGAGACAGAGACAGAGACAGAGACAGAGACAGAGACAGAGACAGAGACAGAGACAGAGACAGAGACAGAGACAGAGACAGAGACAGAGACAGAGACAGAGAGCTATCAGCCGAACCAACAACCGGACGTGCCTGTACCGGACGTGCCTGTTGACTCAGCAGTAATGTACGTTGCGTTCACCGGGAATATTGCACCTCGGAGGCGGTGAACTAACACATATATCGTGTTTAATATGTTCAGCCTCGCGAGGCCAAATTCTCACTGTGTACATAGTATGTAAGCTATACGCTGGCTGGCAAAATAAACTGGCCAATGAATATCTGTAGCGTTTTTGTGATTTCAGGAATGGCGACTACAGATGACATTGTGAATGGTGTGGTTTGGAACACAGGTTGGTGCAAATGTGGCAGGATTCGCTATGTATGTACGATGTCAGGAACACGGATGTTGGAATGGAGGACATTGCTAGTAAGCTTGATCGAGCCGCAAGTCAAACATGTTTTGCGCACGAAATCCATCAAGCTTTGGCTTTGCCATGCAAACTATGCTGATAGCGGCTATACATGACAACCATATTATTATAAATGCTGCATGACATCGTCAATCAGACATTCCTGAATGCAGTTTATAACCTTTCACAACTGTGAGTTATGGTTTTGTCATAAGGATACACTATGATGTGATACATATTAAACTATGAAAAGATCACCACGTAATGTATGTATCACTTGATATGTAGCGGTTTGCTTAGCATCTGTCTCACGGTGTGTGGCGAAACGCGGCAAGAGTTATCAGCTGAGCCAACAGTTTCGTGTGACCATTTGCTAAGCAGGTAGCCTACCGGTGAGCTGGAGAAACGGTGTCTATTGGTTGATCACGTGAGTCATTTTGAATTTACTACGCGTCACCGTTACTTGAACCACATCGCACGCGAGGCACTTGCTACAAAAGACACAAGGACAGTGTGATGTGTTCACCTCGACTTACAAATGTGTCAGCATGATGCATTCAAATAGAACGTTATTTGTAGGTTTCATTCTTGCTGTCGTTGTTTATGTTATCTCAGTTAGTGTGTTCCACGTGACACGTGAAGCGACTAAACGCGAGTTTCTTCGGCCGTGTCCTTGTCGACCGAACGGGACTTCGCTTGCTGTAGGACATACGCAGCTCAGGCAGTATCGGCGTTGGAGAAAGCTGACGTCAAGCAAGAACTATACGAAAATAACCCGCAACCTAAGTCAGTACATTTACAAGATACATGTGATTGAACCAAACATCCGATGTGACGTCATCAGTGTCCGGCTCTATGAACTATACAACAGCACGATGACCGCTGGCGGTAGCTGCTTCCGGGTTATGAGCGAATCATTCTCGCAACGAGAGATGTGCTCATACGTAGACCACTTCAACGGTACGTACGACGTTTGGTGCCCCGGCCCGCCGCCAGGGTGTGCAGTGGTAACGATCCAGCTACAGTACGTTGACTTCGAGGCATATAGTGAAACTATTGTGCCTTTCAATCGAACATTGCTACGTCGTGAGATCTGTCCGTGGAATATTGGCCAACAGTATCAGACGCCTCGGCATCCCAACAGTCCGGCCACGTGGGTTCGTGACGGCGCAAACTGGACACCCTTACAGCCAGTTCAACGTTCGATGATACACAACGAAAAAGCAATGTGTGATTGCATTGAGAACACAATCGACAAACTCGTGATGATCGGCGCGTCACACATGCGATATAAATTCGACTATCTTTTCGCCACGTGCTTCGGGGAATCTGCACTGAAACACCGTAGTCGTAAACACGGATCGACATCGTTCGGAAAACGCCTACATTTCATCAGTGCAACGAATAGCTATGATTTCGAGCCGCTGTGGAATGATTCTTTGAAGGGACTCAATTTAACGAACAGAAGTGTGATTCTGTTTCAGACGGGGAGTCACGACTTGGGAAAACCTGGTCAAGGCCACGTACTCGTCCTAGCAATGGCGCCGCGCTTAAACGTATACGTTAATACGTTGTTCGACATCAAGCGGCGAGCAGATACACTAGGATTCAAAATGGTCGTCATGACGTCGCCGCCGTACCCAGACGAAGGTTACCTCAATCGCGTTAGCAGAAACAACCACAACTTAGCGGCGCTTTCACGTTCATTGCACGAGAAGATGTCTACGCACTCTATCTCTGTGTTCGATGAATTTGCTACGCTGGTTGTTCAACAGGATCACTTCCCGCCTGACTGCGGTATCCATTATATATGTAGAATTCCGGGACAAGGCATTCGTGGAAACGTTGGTATTATTGCCTTCCAAATGCTAATGGCAGAATTGTGCATTACGAGCAAGTCAAACTGATGATAATAGTAATATTAATAACAATAACTGCAATATCTTCCCGCAATCTGCAACCAAATTATCCCGCCGAAACCTGAGTAATCACGCGTGTGACATGCACGTGCCCAGCACCTATAGCTGATGGGTCGAAACGTAGCACGTTTAAAACGCTATGCTGCTTCTTACGAAATAGTTACAACAATATAAATTATGCTTTCAATGTAATAATTGCGCTCAACAGTGACACGTGTTTTTCTGTAGCTACACCCAATATATGGAATTACGTTCCTATCCTTCCTATAAAAATATAGCAGACCATACGGCCAGCTTTTGCAAACACACAAAACGTACATCAGGTTTTTATATAGTGTTGTATCCACTGGCCGAGGTGCTGTATATTTGATGATAAGTTACTGGCCCGAATATTGTAAACAAAATATGCTGCTGCTACAAGGGCAATGTTCGACAGGAGCGACATCATGCGGACTTCCGAAGCATCTATGTTGCATATATATTAAAATTAATTAAAGGGAGGCCGATACATGAAATTCGACTATGTTTATATGCTGCCAGAGAGAGCACCATACCGCTGTGTGAAAGTCGTCGCTTTGTCGCACCGATCGACACATTTGCACCGACAACACCGCGTGATATAACGGCTATTATCGCCTGAAAGTGTACATCTTTCATATTTGATCAACTGCCATCCCATCGCTTTGTAAGGACACCTTAAGTAATTACCGGCCAGGAAGCAATTTGTGCCAAGTTTCAAAATTGGAAGGTGAGTGGTTAATGGTTGGACACTAATGTATTCAATCAATCAATCAATCAATCACCTACATATACATTTCATTCTGCTTACAAGCGACATCACTCGACAGGCACAGCCTTACTGTGGGTATTCAATGCGATCAGAATTGCAATAGATCGTAGACAAGGTGTTATTGTTGTACCGTTTGAGACATTGTGCCGCATTTGAAACATTAGATCACGCAGTACTACTAAAAAAATAATTATCACATCTATTTAGACTGTATTACGTGGATTAATATAACCCATGAAATCAAACATCTGCACCAACGACAACAGTCTAGATCTTCTGTCAGTGTTATGTTTCGACTGGCTGTCATATAATAAAGAAGTTTCCATTTAAAATACCATGAAAAGACACACAACTACAATTTTAGTTGGGGAAAAAACCACTTTTGTATGCTTACAACATCAATGATGACAACGTAGTCACTCGTTATCCACTATTGTTGCATAATGGCATTAATACTAAAGTAAACTAAGTGAAGACGAGATCACGAGTTTGGCTGCAAGTTTTGACACGTGCACTAGAGTGGGGCTTGACATTTTATATGGCTGTCTGATGGAACATTGAAGGCTTTTCGTGGGATTAAATATGTCTGAGGCTCGGGGCTAAACTATTTTTGCCATGACCTCGCGTATAATACATGCAAATTGATATCATGAAATTATGTCACGATAAATTTGCATTACAACGCAGACACTACGTGTGATATGTATTGATTGTCTAGCCTGTGTAAAAACAACGCGGCCTTGTCCCAAGGTCAGCGTCGGATACAGTATGAACGTTGTCCAAAGTCATTGTTCTCTTTCCTCCAATATTGTATACAACATCTAGTTCCGCAGCCATGTGTTTTGCAGTACTCTCAACGTTTGACAGTATACAAAACAGCCTGGATGATGTGTCATTACCATGGACGCATGATCTTGACTATCTTGTTCATAAGCATAATAATTGTGTATTCATATATTATAATAAATAACTTCGTGAAAAGTTGGTCAATATGCGCTCTACAGGGGACTGACATAATCAGAAAAATGGTGTGGTAAACGGTGCTTGGCGTCTGGTCGACGACAACACAACTATAAGTAAGCGTGGTATACTTGTAGTCTGTTGTCGTCTTCCTTGCCTCACACACGTATTACGTTGCCACTGGAATGACTGCCACTGTGACGGCCTATAACGACGACGATTTGACGTTGCATCATAGGTTCTTTATTCACAGTAACAGCACAGTGTACAATGGTTGCAGCCCTTATATACATGACAAAGGGGGCGTTCCGGGGCGTTGCCCGGAGTGGCTAATCTGCAGCTACCCTGGCTGTCCTGGCCTACCACATTGGCAAGGTTTTGTAACGTTACCAAAGAGCTCATATTTGTGCTACAAGCACGCCCCACACGTATACACAATGTGTTAGGTACGGCCATAAGCAGATATAATGTAACAAGGGATGTACCAAGCGTTGATAATAAATCCAACTGCTTTGGACATTGTACATGTTATGTGAAGACACCAGGACATATTAAAATCGATTAAAATTCCTAAGAACTTTATTCTTTCAAGTTGGATGATTTGGTGGCTCTCAGACAGAAACAGAACGCCAAGTCTACATTGGGGAGACACTCGCTGAAGCAGGCGTATGTGAGAAAGTCAGATGCATCGTGCGTAGTAGTAGTAATAGTAATAGTAAAAGCTTTATTTCTTGATGGTAACCATGTCACGTGGTATATCGTGATTTTCAATGGGCCATCATCTTACATGCATACATACATCATATACATACATACAATAAAGCTTTAGATAAAATATATTGTTCACAACAATATAAACATAACCGCTGTAGCAATAAATAAATATAAATAAATTTTAGTTAAACTACAATTATAAACAAATACATATTATTAAAATATTATTAAATATAAAATATTAGAATAATCATACAAAATTACATTAATAATTTAACGTTATTTAAAAGAAAATGTATTGATTATAATAAAAAAAACGTTTATATAAAATAGATCGATGGCACAATTGTATAAAAAAAAAATTAAACAAAAATTAAAACAATTAAAATAATTTACCATTTCATTTGAATCCAAAACAATCTACCTGCGAAATGCAAACAATCACTCAAGCGTATCTATCGGGAAATGCATGCAATTGTACACATCTTTCACGAGAAACTTTAAACAGTGTGTTTTAAAGGTGTCTACACTATTCGCATTTTTTATACATTCCGGGATCGTGTCCCAAAGTTTCGCACACCTGTAAGCAAATGTGCGCTGGCCTAAGGACAGGTTGTATTTCTTCACATGAATATTTGTGCAGCTGCGAGTGTGATGATTGTGCACACTGTTGTTTAACACGAACAGATCAGTGAGGTAGCCAGGGGCGTGCCCATTCATGACATTATACATTACAATGGAAGTGAAATAACGTATCCGAACATCAATTGGCAACCATCTTAGAGTAAGAAACAGTGTTACAGTCGAAATCTGTCGCCGGTGTTTTACATACAAAATTACACGCGCATATTGTTTCATCATCTTATGAACGTTCATCAGCAAACTGTGTCCACAGCTTCCCCATATAACACACCCGTAATCAATTAGTGGTTGAACCATTCCTGAAAAGTACAGTTTCCGAGCATGTAGTGGCATTAGTCGTTTCACCTGATTGAACAAATACAAACGGCTGCGCAACTTGGCGCACAGCTTCAGGCGTAGTATGTGTTCGACAGAGCGATGGGAGTGTCGTGTTTCAGAAGCGTTTTAACCACCGAGAGGCGTGCACCAGGGCGATATATTCTCAACTATTGCATTCATCGCTAGCCAGGACAGGCTGTTCAGATTACGTTACATCCCTGACGCAGCTGTGAGTGCGAGTGTTGATGAATACACTACACTCTTGTCTAAATTTGAATATACCGATGATACGGCTCTTGTGGACAAAACCTTTGAGCATGCCTACGCTCTCGTTATATATATATATATATATATATATATATATATATATATATATATACATATATATATATATATATATATATATATATATATATATATATATATATATATATATATATATATATATATATATATATATATATATATCGAAAACAGACATAGCCGGCACCGCGACAGCCCCGTTTAATGTCAACTTAAACAACTTTTCATCAAACTGGTTATATCGGCGTTGTCGTTATGTTGCATAATACATAATTGTTTACATAGATATTTTACATTTATTATAATTTTCATATAGGGTAATATATGGCGTTTAACGCTATTCAAATTTCAACTATCTTGGTATCAGTTAAAATATCAATACAACAAATATTCATATAACTCGTATAATCCACGCTGGTTGTTTTCGATGTTACGGACGGTTCCGAGCGATGTTGACTGTGGTACCCAGTACACGAATCTTTCTAATGCGCTGCGTCTTTAGCTGCGATGTTTTGGCCCTCATTTATTCAGACTTCCCAAAGCTATGAGTGGCGTCCTGATGTCCTGCTTTATGTGTATTCTCTCTGGTGATCTATTTTTTTTCGCTTACATTAGTCCATCATACTGCGGACACGTCACAACAAAAGGAAACAACTTGCGAAGACAATAATTATAGGCAGGGTAGAATATGCGAAACGAGGTCCATAATTGCAAATCAGTTGATCTACGCTTTTTTTCTCAGTCACATCATCAGCCAATAACCGTCGACAACCTTTTGCCAGGGACGGACAATTCACTTAGACGGCACAACATAATACAGTCAAACGATGATATAAGTATGCGCGTTTTATTAAGGCTATATCTTGTTTACATAGCGATCAGACTGCATGTTCTGGGCAGCGACGAGGGTGGAC
>OZ024866.1:29925104-29942604 GCA_964017155.1 Oasisia sp. SBJ-2009 | reverse complement strand
ACCCACACACCCACCCACCCACCCACACAAACACACACTCACACACACACACCCACACACACCCATACACCAACACCCACACACACACACACTCACACACACAAACACACACTCACACACACACACACACCCACACACACCCATACACCAACACCCACACACCCACCCACCCACCCACACAAACACACACTCACACACACACACACCCACACACACCCATACACCAACACCCACACACCCACCCACACACCCACACACCCAACCACACACACACGCACACACCCGCACCCGCACACACCCACACACCCACCCAAACCCACACACGAACACCCACACACGCACCCACACACCCACGCACACGCGCTCACACGCACCCACACACCCACACAACCACACACACACACATGCACACACCCGCACCCGCACACACCCACACACCCACCCAAACCCACACACGAACACCCACACACGCACCCACACACCCACGCACACACGCACACACGCACACACGCACCCATACGCACACCCGCACACCCACGCACACACACACACACACACACACACACAAACCCACACATGCACCCACCCACCCACACACGCACCCACATCATCATGCTGTCGGTCGCGAAGCGACAAAGACTGCTTCCATCACTTGACTGTTGCTCTCCATTTTATCTCTCTGCTGTGAAAGTGATGTCCAGGAGTCGATCTTTATGTCTCTCAGCTTCAGGTTTCTCTTGATGGTATCCTTGAACCGGAGACGAGGGCGCCCTCTCTTTCTCTGACCAGAAGACAGTTGTGAGTAGAGAACCTGCTTCGGTAGCCTGTCTGGTGACATCCTCATGAGGTGTCCAGTCCACCGTAGATTCTTTCTGATCAGAAGATCTTCCATAGATGGCAGCCCTGTCCGTTCGAGTATTTCCTTGTTTGTCACTTTGTCCAACCAGGTTATCCTCATGATCGATCGCAGATGTGGCATCATGAAGGCATGCAGCTTTTTCACCTGTCGTCTGTACACTGTCCAGGCCTCGGCTCCGTATAGGAGGGTGGACAGCACGATTGCACGGTATATCTTGCCTTTAACCCGCATGGACACATGGTGGTTGTTCCAGAGTCTCTGGCGTAGTCGGCCGAAAGATGCACTAGCCTTGGCCATCCTCCTCTGTATTTCATCGTCAATGCATCCATCACTTGATATAGTGCTTCCAAGGTAGGTGAATTCCAGAACAGAGTTCAACTTGTTTCCATCAACCATGATATCCTCCTCTCGGGCTCTTGTACAGTTGGGTTGGTACAGTACCTCGGTCTTCTTGATGTTAATCTTCAGGCCAAACTTCTTTGACGCATTGGAGAAAGCATCCACTATATTCTGCATCTCTTCAGCAGAGTGTGCAACCAGTGCACTGTCATCTGCGAATAGCAGCTCTCTCATCAGTATCCGAGTAGTCTTTGTCTTCGCTCTGAAGTGTGCGACGTTGAATAGGTCAGCGCTCTGTCTGGACTGTATGTAGACGCCATCCCCCATGTCTCGGAAAGCATCATCGAGTATTGCTGATAGGAAGGTGGAGAACAGCGTGGGGGCCAGTACACATCCTTGCTTGACCCCATTTGTGACACTGAACGATTCCGAGACTTCCCCTCCAACACTAACATTCGCCATCATTCCGGTATGTAGTGCCTCGATCATTGTTGTGAACTTCTCTGGGCATCCATACTTCCTCAGTAGCTGCCATAGCCCGGTCCTCCCAACTGTATCGAACGCCTTACTGAAGTCGACAAATACCATGTACAGTGGTCGGCCACTTTTCTTGTAGTTGTCGGAGACAAAATATCATATCCACGGTGCTCCGGTTACCTCTGAAGCCACATTGAGTCTCTGGAACTACCTCTGGTGTTATGTGGGTAGATAGTCTGTTGAGTAGGATCCTGGCGAAGATCTTGCCTGCTATGGAAAGAAGAGAGATTCCTCTATAGTTCCCACAGTCTGTTCGATCACCTTTCTTGTAGATAGGTTACAATGCTGGCATCCTTCCATGCTTGTGGTACAGAACCCACCTCCCAGGCATTGGTGATTAGTTGGTGCAGTCTGCTGAACAGATTGTATCCTCCGTGCTTCCATACTTCTGCAGGAATTCCATCTCCTCCAGGTGCTTAGCCATCTTTCAGGCCGGCGATTGCTTTAGCCATCTCATCCATAGTTGGAATCTCATCTAGGCTTGTCTTGATAATGCGCTGCGGGATGTTGTCCAAAGCTTCGTGATCTATGTCTCCAGGGACGTTGAGTAGCTTCTGGAAGTGTTCACTCCATCTTGCCACAACTCTCTTGCTGTCAGAGAAGGTCTCCATTCCATCTGCTGATTTCAGTTGAACAGGTCCCTTCTTTTTGGGTTCCCACACTTCCTTCAGTCCATTGTAGAAGCCCTTCATGTTGTTACTGTCAGCAGCTCTCTGCAGCTCCACTGCCTTCCTTTCCCACCAGTCTGACTTCAGTGCACGGGTGTGTTTTTGTAGCAGTCTGCAGGTGTCTTTATATGCTGCAGTGGTGGATCTAGTGCTCCTGGTTTGCAACACTCTCTGGAGGGCTTGGTCTCTTCTGCTCATAAGAGTCTGTAGCTCCTGGTCGTTGGGGTCGAACCAGTCCTGGTGTTTTCTGTCTGGCTTGCCAAGATATGTCTTGGCTGTGTCGTACACGACCTGCTGCAGAGCTGCCCATTTCTCGTCTGGTGTTGAGTTTTCCTTCTCCTCCCATTGCGCGAGAGTACTGTCCATCTCCTGCTCAAAACTCTCCCTATGGCTGGTGGTACTTAGTTTTGCTGTGTTGAGCTTGGTCGGCTTACTTGTTCTTTGCCTGCTGTGCTTTTGTCGTATTCTGAAGGCCACTTTTGACCTCAGCATCTGGTGATCGGTCCAACGGTTTGCTCCACGCATGGCTCGGGTACTGTGGATGTCCATCTTATCCCGACACCTCGTGATGATGAAGTCGATCATATGCCAGTGTCTGGGACGAGGATGCATCCAGGTGGTCTTGCGTTCATCCTTCTGCTTGAACATTGTGTTCGTCACTATCAGTTCGAACTCAGAGCACAGAGCCAGTAGAAGCTCGCCATTGGAGTTGCATTTCCCAATCACATGTTTGCCCATGACCAAGGGCCACTTGTCATTGTCTCTTCCTATCCTCGCATTGAAGTCTCCTATCAGCAGTAGCTTATCGGTATGAGGGATGCCCCTGAGCACACTTGTGAGCTGGTTGTAGAAGGCCTCCTTGTTTTCGCCTGGGTTTGTCATTGTCGGAGCATACACGTTGATAATTGTAGTAAAGTTGTCCTTGCTCAGAGGTAGTCTCATCGTCATGATTCTGTCACTTACTGGCCGTGGCATTTCTGTCAGCTTTGTGATGATATCCTTTTTGATAGCAAAGCCCACTCCGGCCTCCCTTCTTTCTCCTTCGGGTTTGCCACTCCAGAAGAAAGAGTATTCCAAGTCGTCGAGACTACCAGACTCTGAGAACCTTGTTTCACATAGGGCGGCGATGTCGTTGTTGTATTTGGCAAGTTCCATTGCTACTAGTGCCGTACGTCTTTCTGGTCGGTTAGCTCCTTCTCGGTCGAGGAGAGTCCTGACGTTCCATTGTCCAATTGTCAGTAGTTGTCTTCTTTGTCTTCTTCTTCCTAGCTGATTTTTCACTGTCGATGGAAGATGAGGTCGAGCAGCGCGGTTCTTGGTAACCCGGGCGACGGCCGATCCTGTATCATGTTTCGTGCAGTTGTACATTTCATGGAAGCTGCTAGCAAAACTTGTTGAAGTGCCGCTGGCTTTTGCAAGTTACTAGTGACACTCTCTCGGGAAACAAATAGGTCTCACACCGGCAAGAACATGTCAAGACAGGCGCAAACTATTTGTCCCTGCAGTGGCTGGTCGAGAGATGTTGGGAGTTCCATACATCAACCGCCCTTGATGCTGCCAGAGTGACATGGTTTTCTGGTTAGGGTTTGCTCCCTTAGCCTTCGGTTCTGACAAGAACCTGTACCCCAAGGCAGTGGTTTACAACTCTGCATAGCAGGGGCGTCAAACTCCCTGAGGTATTGCAATACCTGCATTGCAATACCTGCATACCACCCACACACAACGACAAACCAACATCCAAACACGAACAACCACATACGCACCCACACACCCTCACACCCACACACCCACCCACACAAACACACACGCACACACACACACGCACCCACACGCATCCACACACGAACACCCACACACGCACCCACACACCCACCCACACGCACACACACACACACACGCACACACACCCACCCACTCCCACACACGAACACACACACACGCACACACACGCACCCACACACATCCACAAACCCACCCACACCCACAAACGAACACCCACACACACACCCACACAGGTACCCACACACACACGCACACACGCACCCCCACACACGCACACACAAACACACAAACACACACGCACCCAAAACATCCACACACGCAATCAAACACTCACACACCCACACATCCACCCACACGCTCACACACCCACTCGCACACACCCACCCTCCCAAACACCCACCCAAACGCACACACGAACACCCACAAACGCACCCACACACGCACCCACCCTCCTACACACCCACACACACACACACGCCCACACGCCTCCGCACCCACATAGACACACACACACGCACCCACACGCACCCACACACCCTCCCTCACAAACACACATGCACCCACACACGCACCCACACACACACACACACACACACACAGAGGAACACCCAAACACACCCACACAGGAACACCCACACACGCACCCACACACCCACCCCCACACACGCACACACACACGCACCCACACACACCCACAAACTAACACCCACACACGAACACCCACATACGCACCCACACACCCACACACGCACTAACCCACCCAAACACGCACCCACACACGAACACACACACGCACCCACACACCCACACACAAACACACACGCACCCACGCACCCACACACATGCACCCACACACCCACACACCCACATACCCACACACACACAAACACACGCACACACACACCGACAAACCCACTCACACACTCACACACGCCCACACACACGCACCCACACAAACCTACACACCCACAACCACACACGAACACCCACACACGAACACCCACACACGCACCCACACATGCACCCACACACCCACACACCCACACACCCACACACCCACACACCCACAAACACACACACACACACGCTCATACGCACCCACTCACACACGCACCCACACACGCACTCATACACCCACACACACACGCACACACGCACCCACACACACGTGCACCCACACCCACCCACACACGAATACCCACCCACGCACCCACACATGTACCCACGCACCCACATACCCACACTCCCACACACACACGCTCACACGAACCCACCCACACACACACCCTCCACGCACCCACCCACACATGCACCAACACGCACGGACACACACGCACCCACACACACCCACACACGCACCCACACACGCACCCACACACCCACACACCCCACACCCCCACACCCTCATACCCACCCACACACACACACACACACACACACACACACACACACACACACACACGCACGCACGCACGCACACACACACACACACACACACACACACGCACCGACGTGAATGTCGGTTTCCCGCGTCCACGGTAAACAGAAATAACGTCGCAAGTGGGTACTTATCCGGAAATGATGCGAATAGAGTGAACAGGTTTCGCACATGTCCATTCTGCATAGTGAGCAGCCGAGGACGAGACGCTAGAACTAGAACTAGAACTAGAACTAGAACTAGAACTAGAACTAGAACTAGAACTAGAACTAGAACTAGAACTAAACGCGCTGGATCAGGAGACACCAAACAAATGATATTGTGTAAGTGATAGCTATATCTTAATTCTATTCAACGGCAAAAGCACGTAAAATAACAATAGGCAGTGTGTTGAGTTAATTTGCTGGGTCATTTAGTACAATGACGACAATACTCAACCGTTTCGTTAGCGAATGGCTGAAGTTGTGCCGATTTGGCTAAGGGCAGATATTTGCTCTCATATTTTACCACTGCGATTTCATCACATCCACGAAGTAGTCAAATATCAGTTTCTGGGAATAGTAGTTTAACATTAATAATATACATACAAGTCAACCAGGCGACGAAAGTAAATCTAATACAAACTAAACCATCCCAGAACCTTGGATCCCGAACTGTTCTAACCACATTCAGATTTTGTTCAACATCGTGGATTATAGATGAAAATAGGTTCATCTTCAAGGTAACTACGAAACTATGTTCCCGTATGCTATTTAATAGGTGTTGTTATTTCACATCAATTCGACAAAAATTGAATCTCTGTCTCAAGACGGTAACAGGGGCATCACATCCAAATGCTAATCTTACGATTTATTTTGTTACCAAATCATATAATTATATTCAAGTCATTGTATGCAAAGCATGTTTTGATTTACGTCAACCCTTGACCATACTAATTTGTGATTACGTCAACAACATTGATTTTCATAGACACTACTAGTATTCCTGATAACACAATTAGTATTTCACACATACACAAAACAAACAACTTCACCTCTAGTCAAAACAGTTTGCACTATGTTACCAGATGGCGCCGGATTATATATAATCAACTAACCATACGCATGACGGCAGCACCATAGCTTAACATTTCTGCATAATAACAATAGTATTAGTAGGCACGGGCGTCGATCGGTGGGGCACGGGGGGACGCGTCCACCCACTTTTCGGCGTGGGGGGACCGTATAGGAATTGTCCCCCAAAACGTTTCAGTTCAGAAACATTGCAGGGCATGCACCCTGACTCACCACTCCTCTCTCTTAAAATCCGCTACATAGGACTAGACAATGAAGTTCCGACCACCCATTAGAAAATCGACTAGATACATTGTTTGGCTGGCCATCGGCGTTTCGTGCACAACATGGACTGGCGCCACCTTACACCACTGATCGAGCAAAGAGCTACAAGGGTGTTACGTTCAACCACGGACAATGACTTGTATATTTTGCGCCATCTTGCAGCCGATACGATGACATAATGTTCTAAGTACCTTGTCCACGTCTGTGGAATTCTCTCCCGACTGAGATGAAGAAAACCTGTTGCCTCGTGACTTTTAAAAGACTATGGAAAACCCACCTATTCCGGGCCGCGTATGGAGCTGAGACATCTGTCAGTTAATGAACTTTTCCAGTCATGCTAATATAACAAAAATATTTCTCCTTAGCGAACTTTCGAAGCCCACTTACAATAATCTACGCCGATGCGGCCACGCGCTAGCGACGTCAGCCGATAACAATGTTTGTTTGTGTAAATCAGGTGTTCTCTGAACCTCAAAGGTTTGCTAAAACCCAATATGTTTTGTAATATAAATATGTTTGGTTTACTATTTAATACAGAAACTAATATATTAAAGTAAACATTTGATGGAAAACAGTTATAGCAGCGAAGTCGATTAGAAAAAAAGTGCCAAGTCATGTCTTGTTTTCGGAAACATTCACTCTACGAAACTTTCGTCGGTTTTTTGTTGGGTTCTTTGCCATTGCGGGCCCTATGTAGTCATTATTGAATAGGGCTAAATTGTTCTAACTAATTTCGTCTAAAGCATGCGGTAGTTGGGAATTGACAAGATATATCTATAGTTGGTATTAATTACGGTTAACTTAACTTGTATTTGCTTCAACCATAATTTTTTTATAATTAATATTCAGTAACGCGATAGTCAAGTGCAATTTGTCATCATGGTCGATGTGAATGCCGGTTTCCAGCGTCCACGGTAAACAGAAATAACGTCGCAAATGTGTACTGATCCGGAAATGATGTGAATAGAGTGAGCAGGTTTCGCGCATGTCCATTCTATAGTGAGCAACCAAGGACGAGACACATTGGGTCAGGAAACACGAAACAAACGATATTTTGTAAGTGATAGCTACATTTTAATTCTATTCAACGGCAAAAGCATGAAAAATAACAATAGGCCCTGTGTTGAGTTAATTTGCTGGGACATTTAGTACAATACACAATACTGAACCGTTTCGATAGCGAATGGCTGAAGTTGTGCCGATTTGGCTAAGGGCAAATATTTGCTCTGATGTTTTACCACTGCGATTTCATCACATCCATGAAGTAGTCACATCCATGAAGTAGTCAAATATCAGTTTCTGTCAATAGTAATTTAACATTAATAATATACATATAAGTCAACCAGTCGACGTAAGTAAATCTAATACAAACTAAACCATCCCAGAAACTTGGATCCCGAACTTGTCTAACCACATTCAGATGTTGTTCAACATCGTGGATAATAGATGAAAATAGATTCACCTCCAAGGTAACTACGAAACTACGTTCCCGTATGATATTGAAAAGGTGTTGTTATTTCACATCAATTCGACATAACTTGAATTTCTGTCTCCAGAGGGTAACAATGGCATCACATCCAAATGCTAATCTCACTCTCATAATTACACTTAAACCATTCAAGTCATTTATGCAAAGCATGTTTTGTTTCACGACAACCCTTGACCTTAGTAATTTCTGATTACATCAACAACATTGATTTTCATAGACCCTATTAGTATTCCTGATAACACAATTAGTATTACACACATACACAAAACAAACAACTTCACCTGTAGTCAAAACAGTTTGCACTATGTTACCAGATGGCGCCGGATTATATATCATCAACTAACAATACGCATGGTGGCAGCACCATAACGTAACATTGATGTATAATAACAATAGTAGAATTCTAAATAAACCACTTTGTTACAATATAGGGTAAAGTGGGGTGACACGGGAAAAACCATGTAACCAAAGGTATACCGTATTGCCACTGGGCATGGTTCATCACAATTACCTGGTAAATATACTAGCAACATTTGTTGTGGGTAACAATAAGCACACTTATTAAACGACAGCTACTCATCGAAATAGCATTGGCGGGACAAGACAATGTATTGCCAAGTGGGCCATATATGCATTGTTGTGTTTTGCGCCGTTGTTGTTTGCCAAACATGGCTATACAGTACGCATGTACACAAACATAAACAAATTGTATGGTGGCAATTATTATTATTATTATTATTATTATTATTATTATTATTATTATTATTATTATTATTAACGCTTAAAATGTTTACATAGCGAAAACACATTACGTTCTGGGTCGAATGAGGGTGAACTATATTGTCGTCCAGCATTGTGAGTTGCATATGCAACATTGTTGCGATCCATTGATAATGTGCATACGTCTTCTACTGGGGTCGAATTTTCATAACAACAGTCTTGAGCGAGTACGAGGCACCGTGCCAGTGATACCAATTAATCCCTTTGCCGCTCGCAGTGTTTGCGCCACCGAGGTACAATCCATTCAGGTTTGAGTCGTGACACCGCCTGTACCACCAGGCTCCCTTCCACCATTGTGCACAGCTCCCACTGCTCCTATCGTTGTCCCTGTCCCGCGTGCTGAACGCGATGCCGTTATGACGCCTGAGTGAATCCCCTGAAACACAAACAACGTCACAAACAGAATCGTCAACCCTGAGGATACTAAGTGCGCATGATCTCTGTCACGCTTTCACTTTGACACCAATGACGATAACGGATATAACAAATATATGAATGACGCCCCTGCTGCGGCAGGACACCTCTTAAGGCAATGATACTGCATACCGGCCTCACAGTAGCAACTTTCCAGTAGGTTTTGTCATATGAAACTAATCTGAAACCAGACTTTCAAGAAAGTATGCGACGAAATAGACAAGTTCAGGCAGCCATTTTGTATCGTTTGTTGGTATTTATGGTAATCGAAGTCAAAAATTAAATAAAACTACCTAAATGTATCCCACTTGGGGATATTATGTTGTGATTTTCGACAGATTAAATCATTGATAACTAAAGTATATAATAGACGAGATTACAACATATATATATATATATATATATATATATATATATATATATATATATATATATATATATATATATATATATATATAAGACAAGGTAAATGCAGTTTTGTTTTGAAATAGTGTCTACTTATCATCATCTCATATCTAAAATGGAATCCAGACTGAACAATAATAATGTCATGAACAGATCAGTTCTGCGCATGATACATTAGGAAACATAACCAGTATTAATGGTATTATTATTTTATGTACATACATTTACTGCCATAGTTAGACTTCCACATCAATTGAATTAAAGAAAATCTCGCATTCGTGCACCAATAAATAAATAGTGTATACCCTAGAATAATGCAATACAATTATATTTGTTCAACTATTATTGTTTTATGTCCACCATTTCTGTCTTGTTAAGATCATGTTTATCAACGTTGGAGAGTGGTAGCGCGGACGAACAACACATTGCCGACCGAGGGAAGGGACGGCGGTTCGACTCCACCTGCTGAGCTTTCGAAACTTAGGCACTTGACGCAGTTTGAAGGAAGGAACCATCTACCCTCGAAATGCATTTCCGTCTCCTCGGTTTTAATCGAGGCGAGGTCAAGAACAAGAATCATCGGAAAAGCGTTCCGAACGAGTCTCCTCGGTGTGCGACCCGATTTTGTAAGGGAGAATTGTTTCACCGATGCATCAAGAACTGCTCAATCTAATGGTATTTTGTATCGGTTTTAAATATGTCTAACTAAGACTGCTTTAACCCTAACGTGCCGTGCCGCCCCCCGCCGCGCCCCGCTGCACACCGCTGCACCCCGCCGCGCCGCCGCGCCCGCCGCGCAGTGCTCCGTCCCCAGACCCGACCCTCCCCGACCCGCCATGCTTTGCCATTCCCTGCACAAAACTATCGGGAAGCAGCTGATTCCACAGGACAAAATTACAAGCTTGGTTTAGCTTGCACAAATTATGTTCCTTACGCAGGCTAAGGCTTGTTAAAATAACAGCAATATAATAACAAATATGCATCGTAATCACCCGCTGTGCCGCTGTAAGATCCCAATGTCAGTTTGTACTTATTGCCTTCGTTGGCAACTGCGAAATCCCTGTACTCCGCGTATCTCGTTTGACCTTCGAAGTCAGCCAGGTCGACCCTTAGAGTGTATTTCTTCTGGGCAGTGATGGCGTGCAGGTTGTCGTTCCCTGAAAAAAACCCAGGATATTTGCGTATTAATTATGCACACCATTTACCCGACGGCCATCAGTATTAGCTTCCAAACCAGCGCCAGCGTTTTGTCACTTTGCGTAATCACAAATATGAAATTACACATGTTCGCTGTTGTTGTCTTAATTTACACGCAACTGTGAAATTTAGCACATATATTTACTAAAATATGTTATGGTTTTCAGATCACAGTTGTGCTGTTTCTAAATAATCTTTACATATTCCAATGTTCAGGTTAAATAAGTCTTAATGTGAGCTATTTTTTGCTGTGTAGAGAGTATGAGTAATTCATTTTGCTAATGTATCCATAGTGTAATTGTTCTGGGTCGGGTGTCGGGTTATGTTGTATTATGTTACATGTTAGAGTTAACTATGAATCATCCTGATGAGCTTATTGTGTATGGCAGTTGGCTTATGCCCATTACCCAAATGAGTATGTTTGTTTGCATGAGGTTAACAAAGGCAAGTCAAGTCAAACAAAAGGTTAATATATTATATAGCTTAGCTACAAGAATAGGAAGTTAATTGCGTTGACCAACCAAGCCAGAAGTTCCGTGTAACGTCGCCAAATCCGTCTTTGTAGCTCATCCAGTTGCGGTAGAAGTCGGTGGTGTTGTCGATACGACGTTGGATCACCTGTCACGGACACCGACATAACATATCATGAAACAAGTCAACACTTGAATAATAGTTGTATTTGCCTTTTGTTTTTGCTAGTGACATTGCAATCATAAAATAATACATGAAATATTGATTTCACATAACGCCAAAAATTGTTTCACATGTGTAACTATTTTGACTAAGTTTCAGGAATAAATACGGCGGATTTATTGCTGTTTTTGCCTTTGAAAGTAATCCGATTTATTGTGAGGTCGTGAATTTTTTGAACCACAGAGGCCACTAAAAAGTGTCGTCACATCAAGCAGAATGTTTTCATTAACAAACTGATGTTAAGATGATGTATGTTACTCTCATATTAGATGAAATCCTAATAGAAATCTACCCGGTCGTTTATACATAGAACGTGTATACATCAGCGTATCTAAGCGGCTCTAGGCAAGGGCACAACACAGTTAAATGTAATACTTTTTACGTTTTCTACATTTGCAGTATTTCGTATTGGTCACATGCACGCGTGTTCCTTTGAATCAAAGGGAGCCTCGTTCTTTCCAGGGCAAAGATGGTCACAAGCCAACATTGAATGAATTGATACTGCCTTGGCCAAATTCAACGCGATGTGTCATCTACAAGTAGCTTTGTGTTGTGTCACGTGTTTTTGTAAATGTTTATGTTGGACGAACACACACAGACGCACGCACGCACGAATGCATACACGCACGCACACAGCCGCACCTTGTAAATATATAGTTATGATTTCGGATGTCGTCGTATCTGTGTAAATCTGTGCGAGTGAACTGCGCTGTCCAACACACCGCGGCCTGTTCACGTAAATCACTGCTGCTACTACTGGAACAATTACCGCTGATGGAACATGGGACATTTACCTATGATAGGACACGGGACAGTAGAGGTGTGGAACAACTGAACTCAATGTGTTTCTTTGATCGAATTTCCAGGGAATATAAAGTAGTTAATAAAACAAGGATATCCGCAAGACAAACATTAAACGATATGTATCATGAGTTCTTTTATACAGTGGAGACTACATCCCTTGACGATCAATATTGTTACGGACATAATGGAATGACAGAATGTTCTACTTCCTAGAACTGGAGAAACAATGTGTCATGTTGCTCACACACAATAGCCAGAGGCGAGCAATTCTAGCCACGTTTTCAGATTAATGTGACGACGAATCTGTGCCTTTGGTAAATAATTAATGTATGCAGAATGTCTTTACGCCACATTCATACCTTATCGCTAATGATAGTAAAATAACAATCAGTAACACTATATACTTTTATGAGCATTACAATTGTGTTCCTTAAAAATCTAAAGGGAATACATGGTATATTAAGCATTACTAATATAATAGTACTATTGTGTTTTTATATCTACTACAATATCATAAGTATATTTCTTAAGAAACCCAACTTTACGGTCAATGTCTTGATATCTATATCGCGTGCCTGCTAATAATACAAGATGCATAATTTAAACCAACTGTTGCTCAACCTACACATTGCGAACGAGTTTTAGTAAAATGTGCAGTCACCAAAAAGAGAACACGGGTTGCATTTACACATATGATTGAATTTTAAATGCACAAAGCGGTATATTAATTTCCAGGTACCCAGATGTAAACGTTAATATGCAAATAACACTTACCAACCAACCTTCTCCTCCTGTCAAGTCACACCAAATCGAAACCGTTTTACCCGCCACACGGATGTTGTACACGCCACTTGTCGACATGCCAATATTCAGCAGGTGAGCGCAGTCGTGGGCGCCATGTACACTGTACTCCGCCAGAACACGTAACTCTGAAAGTATCAAAGAGATGTTGGTACGTTGTTAACTAATTTAGACCAGTAATCACGGACGGACGGACGTATAATATATATATATATATATATATATATATATATATATATATATATATATATATATATATATATATATATATATATATATAATATATATATTATATGTATATACACACATAACAATGACAATGCGGCGTCGTGGTGTTGACAGTTTTCAGATACTGAACAGTATCATTGAGGATCAGAATTGAAATTAAACAGAACATTTAGGTATAAGAGCTCGTAACAATGTTACTGATATGGGCCCAGGAGTAGCTAAATAATACATACTTTGTTTTTGTTTTTCCACAATATCTTCGAATCTCATGTTTCTGTTGCTGTTCCACAGTCTCTTTGAGTGTTGTCATTTCATTATGTTGCTGTTCTGTGAGAGTTGTCAGTTGCGTGTGTTGCTCACGGTTCTGCTGTTGTTGTTGTGCCACGCTCTGTTTGAGTGTTGTCATTTCTTTCTGTTGCTGTTCTGTGAGAGTTGTCAGTTGCGTGTGTTGCTCACGGTTCTGCTGTTGTTGTTGTGCCACGCTCTGTTTGAGTGTTGTCATTTCTTTCTGTTGCTGTTATGTGAGAGTTGTCAGTTGCGTGTGTTGCTCACGGTTCTGCTGTTGTTGTTGTGCCACGCTCTGTTTGAGTGTTGTCATTTCTTTCTGTTGCTGTTCTGTGAGAGTTGCCAGTTGCGTGTGTTGCTCACGGTTCTGCTGTTGTTGTTGTGCCACGCTCTGTTTGAGTGTTGTCATTTCTTTCTGTTGCTGTTCTGCGAGAGTTGCCAGTTGCGTGTGTTGCTCATGGATATGTTGTTGTTGCTGTTCCACGGTCTCGTTGAGTGTTTTCATTTCTTTCTGTTGCTGTTCTGTGAGATTTGCCAGTTGCGTGTGTTGCTCGAGGATCTGTTGTTGATGCTGTTCCACGGTCTCGTTAAGTGTTTTCATTTCTTTCTGTTGCTGTTCTGTGCGTGTTGCCAGTTGCGTGTTTTGCTCATGGATCTGCTGTTGTTGTTGTTTCAAGGTCTCGTTGAGTGTTGTCATTTCTTTCTGTTGCTGTTCTGTGCGTGTTGCCAGTTGCGTGTGTTGCTTATGGATCTGCTGTTGTTGTTGTTTCACGGTCTCGTTGAGTGTTGTCATTTCTTTCTGTCGCTGTTCTGTGCGTGTTGCCAGTTGCGTGTTTTGCTCATGGATCTGCTGTTGTTGCTGTTCCACGGTCTCGTTGATTGTTGTCATTTCTTTCTGTAGCTGTTCTGTGAGAGTTGCCAGTTGCGTGTTTTGCTCATGGATCTGCTGTTGTTGCTGTTCCACGGTCTCGTTGAGTGTTTTCATTTCTTTTTGTTGCTGTTCTGTGAGATTTGCCAGTTGCGTGTGTTGCTCATTGATCTGCTGTTGTAACTGTTCCACCCTCTCGTTGAGTGTTGTACTTTCTTTCTGTTGCTGTTCTGTGAGAGTTGCCAGTTGCGTGTGTTGCTCATGGTTGTGCTGTTGTTGCTGTTCCACGGTCTCGTTGAGTGTTGTCATTTGTTTCTGTTGCTGTTCTGTGAGAGTTGCCAGTTGCGTGTTTTGCTCATGGTTCTGTTGTTGTTGTTGTTTCACGGTCTCGTTGAATATTTTCATTTCTTTATTTAGCTGTTTTGTTAGAGTTGTCAGTTTCGTCTGTTCCTCTTGGATCTGTTGTTTTTGCTGTTCTACGGTCTCTTTGAGCGCTGTCATTTCTTGTTGTTGCTGTTCCGCCGAAACTTGTTGTCGTTCGACTGTGTCCTGGAGTTGGTCCACTAAGATCGTCAGCGTACTCACGTCGCGGTCGCCGTCGTGACAGTGTTTCGATGTACACTGAGACACGACTGGTGCTCGGTGTATGACCCACGCCACGACGCACATCGCCAGCAGCGACCACACAGTTGTAGACATGACTGCAGTGTCTGCTCCGTTAAAGGAAATAAAAACAGGGCATTAGCAAAATCCATGTTCCTTGTGTACACGATGTTTAACATTATACGTAACATCTGACAAAAATAAAAACATTCAGACAAATATATGTTTAGTGTATATTCGATATTACAACTCTGCAACGACAGGTGAGATTAATGAACTAGGTGATCACGTGGTATCGTGACTTTCTCACTAACATAGCATGTATCACGAATATAGCGTTCTATATATATATATATATATATATATATATATATATATATATATATATATATATATATATATATATTCTATTTTTCGGAACATGTCCATAAAGTTAGCTTTTGGGTCTCAACGAGCATCAGGATGAGTTGTTCTGGGATATCCTGATGCAATACAAACACTATGCACTATAGAGGAAGAAACACTAATATTACATTTTTACACGAATCCAAGCCTGTTGAAAAATAATTAATCCACAAACAAAACACACTTCCGCGCTTTTGCTGTGTTTCGGATACTTTTCAGAGGGTTCGTATCGAATATAGCCCAGCGGAGATATGGTTAATTTATATGAATATTTGTAAAAGCATTGATCCGTCGAGGAAAGAACGAAGTTCAACAGAAGAGGTCAAACATCCGGTTACTCGATCAAACCCTTTTACGACTTGCGTTGCAGTATACGTTGACAAGGGTACGTTAAGGAACAAACATATCAGGCAACGACATTGTCGTCGTATTCGTTCTCGAGCGAAGAAGGTTGGAGATAGGTACTTTTGCTGTCGCCGATATTTCGCGGTAACGTTAAACAATGTTATTTCGCCTGTCAGTCAACACTTCTCTGCTTTGTTTTTTAACATATATTTAGCTTATAACTATTTGGTAAGAAAGAAAATGAGAAAATATACGCGTCAAAGTTCAGTCGACAACTGAGGGTTCGTTTCTATCAATATTGACGAACCGACTACATCTTTATGTATGGAAACACTGGATGCACTGCCAACAACTATCCCGTTTGACAACCAAATGCGGTATTCCCTACTAATAAGGTGTTTATAATATGATGAAAACTTAGGAGAGAACAATATAATACACGCGAAATCATGCACGTACATAAAGCAACAGATATGCGCAAACACATATGCCCACATAACGTTACAAACAGACCCGCTTGCACACCACACACATGCAAATATAACATGCATGTAAACACTCATGTACGTACGCACGGACACACAAACGCACATATGTACACAACATATTACAAACATACACGAACGTTCGAATACACTCACATATATATATATATTATATATATATATATATATATATATATATACTTGTATATATATATACACACACCTACATTTATATATATATAATATATGTATATATATATTATAAATATATGTATATATATTATAAATATATGTATATATATATATATATATATATATATATATATACATTGACACATACAGGCACACACCACACACACACACACACACACACACACACACACACACACACATACACACACACACACACACACACACACACACACATATATATATATATATATACATGTACATGTACATGTACATGTACATGTACATGTACATGTACATGTACATGTACATGTACATGTACATGTACATGTACATGTACATGTACATGTACATGTACATGTACATGTACATGTACATGTACATGTAAACGTATGTACACACGAACGCAAGCACGTTCACACGCACACTTCGTTCTCGTGTTATCTGACTCTCGCTTTACCTCTCTTTCCGTCTCCTTCTCGCCAGCTCTGCCTCAATAATACCCCTGTTCTTTCTTTTCTTTTGGTTGCTCGTGGCTGCCGTCTTATA
>OZ024866.1:29860104-29912604 GCA_964017155.1 Oasisia sp. SBJ-2009 | reverse complement strand
TTTTAATATATATTATTACTTATACAAATTATAAACATCACCATTATTATTATTACAGTTTTTAATCAGCAATTGAACATGCGCACACTATCCACGAAGTCGTCACAATTGACGGTAGTGGATTACCGGAAGAAGAAGAAGAAGAAGAAGAATTAATTTAAGTGCCCGTTAGCTCAGATGATAGCTCTGAGTGCTCCGTGTTTGGCAACAAAGTGAAGTAGGTCGCGCATGCGCAGGGTCGCGTAGGGCAGAACGTCGTAAACAGCAGCGGCGCTAAGCCGGGGTGTGCTGTGTCATGTTGGTTAGTCTCAGGTCTCAGGTTATTTACTCCAAACACAGACATGCCACATTTTTGGGATGGCAATCCGTATTTTTGACCTAACATTCTGTAAGAATCCATATCAATCCGTATCACTAATCAGATCTTGCAATTAACTGGCCTAAGTTATTACGTCCTTCTCATAACGTATATCTATACATGTTTGGAATGTCATTCTGCACCACTCCCGCTAAAAAGAAGTCAGATATATATATATATATATATATATATATATATATATATATATATATATATGTTTATTGTGTTTAGATCAATTTAATGCCGTCGAGTCGACGTAAATAAGCCGATGTCACACGCGTGAGCAATTATAGCGCAGCCCAGACAAATCGGGGACTCAAACCTCGGCTTTGTCAAAGGTGATGTCTAGCATGTGCATTGCGAAGTCGAAAAACATTGGCCATATTTTATAAATGTATGCTTAAAACAAATATATCTGCATTATATAGAATGAAAAGTTAATGAGGTAGACTAAGTTTTGGGGACACATTCGCAAGACATCGCCTTTGCGGTCGTGATCCGTCTGGGGAGCGCTATGCCTATGTACACACACAAATTATATCCGACTTCGTTTTAGTGGGTTTGATGCAGAATGACATTCTAAACACATACACATCGAAAAAAATGTGGTAAAACCGTTTTGAAAAGGCCCTAAATTAGGGCCTTTTCAAAACGGTTTTACCACATTTTTTAGGGCCTAATAATTTAGGCCAAAAAATAAATAAAATACCGACATTTTAGTTCACTTCAGCAATGTTTAAACTGCGTACCGCAAAACAGACAGTGTCATCAAATAATAACAATTTATCTCAGCAGTTTGCGCGTATATCGAAGTTTCACTGGCAAGCGTCGATCAACATCTTGAAATCAGAAATATACAACCTGGTGCTTGTCGTCCTCAGTGGTTCTTTTACGTTAGTCGTTCGTTTTGTGGGTGCTATGACTGTTATTAATTAGTTCTGTTTGTGGATGGACACATGTGAGTAATGGTACACTTGGCTGACCAAATATACCATATTGACAGTGTGTCGTTGAATCGCTATATAGGCAGAAACTTTCATTATCGGGATACGATGTCCCAGACCCGGAGGATTTCAGAACATGTTTAAACGGCGCCATCTATCGGATAATTTGTTTTGAATATCTGACATCAGTCGCCAGAGGGCCCTGCTATTTCTCCACGCGGCTCTTTCGGAAGTTATCCTTGTTTATTAATTTCGCCAATTCGTTAGTGGTATTTATTTGTGTAGTTTATAAGGTGGGAATACATTAAGCTGGTATGTTTAACTGTGTAGATTTGTAGATGCAAGCATGGCCGTCGATGCATTGTCGTGGCATACATTACGATTGTCTTAGTAGATTTCGTTTCCAGTAACAAATATACTTTATATAGTAAGCGCGATTATGCTGCAATTCGCATCAATTATCGCCCAACGTTTAGGACACTCGTGTCCTTTCCTGTTGGATAATGTCTTGTCTGATTTCTAAGGGCTGTTAATGTTGTTAGATGAGTAAGCTTAGTTCATTCAGCTCATGAAAAATCGTTTAGTTACATTGTCAAATTTAAGGGTAGATTAAAGTCACGTAAATAATGACATGTCATTGAGTTGACAATTAAATTGTACTGTAATTTGTAGACGTAGTCGGTTGTACACATCTGTACTACGTTAATGTCTTGAATGGGCACCATACACTAAAGAGAGAACAAGAAATCATCCCCAAACATGCAAACTGGCCAAGAAAAGTAATTGTTTTAAGCGTGACTCCCTTAAAGGACAAAAAAAGTTAACTGTTTCGTGGCATACCCCTAATAGAGTTAATATAAAGTAACAATTTTCACATATACTCAATTTTTTAACGCCAGCGGTTTACAAGAAAAATATTTGTTAACACCCAGCCATCAAAATACTGTGAGCAACTCCATCTTAGACGAAGAATGACGTCACGACCACGTAGATTCCCTGCATGGGGTTTGGCTGTTGTCATAAAATGGCTGCAACTCGGCAACGCGCGTAACATGCTGATGACGGTAAATATAAAGTTGTGTATTATTGTTATCGCTGAAATCATCCCATCAACTGATGATACATGTCTACATCAAAGCATTTCTCCTCAAAATGGACCGCGCAAAGTGAACTGTACTTGGACTGGAGGGATTCCAAACAGTACGCCCGCAAATCACCAATGTGAATCCATTGCTTCAATACTACCGGTTGTTTCAACTATTATTGCAACCGTATGCCGAACACGAAGGCATAATTACTAAAGTTTACCATAGATTTAACCACAGATTTAGATATACGTCTATAAGCAGCTGCTAGATGTCACACCAACTGAACGAACTGTCGAAGACTCGAAGGTGTTGACCCTTAATAGCGTCGCAGGAAGCTGACCGAGATATAGAATGCCGCGCGCTGAATGGCCAAGCCAAGTTAACCCTTCACCTATGGCGGCGTCTAGACCATCGTGGATTTCGTCAGAATTTTAGACTTTAAAGTCACATTCTGAGTAAACCGCTGACGTTAAAAAATTGAGTATGTGGAAATTGTTACTTTGTATAAACTCTATTAGGTGTATGACACGAAACCGTAGCCTTTGTTTGTCCTTTAAGCCACAGATCACCACCAATTGGCCATGAACTTCGAACAATTCTAATCACCTATGAACCACCCCATTGGGTCCTTCAGATGACATCTAGTATATGGGGCCTCCTATGTGGTATCTTGCATTTGTTGACATATTGAATTGTGTACATTTATATTGCGTCTGACCTAATTCAGTTTAGTATAGTTTATTTGGACCATCTGTCTTTTCATTTATCAAATTTAGCATTCCCATTTTTTCTTCATTTTTGTGCATACTGTCAGAACATATTGATTCTGTTGCATTTTTTGTCAGTCCAGGGCTGGGGTTAGTTCCATTCAATCAATTCCAATTCCCGCTTCAATTCCAATTATTATTAGTTTCCAATTCCATCTATAATCATTCAATTCCCGTTCCAATTCCACATACAAAGTTGACTACAATTATACGATTAATATACATACTCACCAGTACAGCGTGTCATGTATAATGTATTTATATGACTATATAATTGTTTTATAATATACACCTGTACACACATAATCACATATATCTTGTACATAGAAACAAGTAAACCAAAATAGTTCATTCAGTGACATTTTACTGCAGAAAAAACATTTTAATCCAGGCATCGCTGCATAAATAAAATGTCTGTCTCTAGTCTCTACTGAATCTGCTCTCGCTCTGGCATCAACCACTTGGCAATTACCATCATTGCATTTGTCACATTCTGGTTACAATCTACAAGCCTCTTCAGTCTTCACTGTACATGTGTTTGCACTGGTAATCTTTGAACCTTAATTGGTTGTACTTTGGATTGTTTGGAGGTGTCCTGGTGTCTTTTGTCCTAGTCCTAGCATTTGCATAGCATGTGATACCAGGAATGTGTGATTGTTATCTTGAAGCAGTGAATCTCTGCCAGCAAGTATTTCACAGAAGGCAGTACAGGACACTCCCATTCATCCACTGATTAATTACTGGGTACTGTTTGAACAGCAGCTTCATTGTTAAGCTTTTCTTGGTCACTGAGCACCATTTCCTGCACAGCAATATTCCCATCGGTGTGACAAATTTCCTTCACAGCGTCACACAAATACCAGATGCTCAATTCCTTTTCATTCGATTTCAATTCAAAATATTTCAAATCCAATTAAATGCATCTTGTTCAAAATATTTCAATTCAAATTCCTCCTCTAATTCTGGAATTGAATTAATTAATTCCAATACTTTTTTTATTGACACCAACGCTTTCAGCCATGTGAATTCAAAGCCTGACAAATTACGAATAAGATTGGATATTTGTGAAAGGAATATATTGGAAAATATAGATTCCCAATCAATGTTTACACCTGTCTTCCACTTTGGTGTAATCCAGATTGTCATGATTGTGTTGATATGATTGGTTCATAGACTGGTATATAGTTGAGAACCAGCTTGATAACTTTATCATCACATCTTCCTAGTACCCAGGGGTAGTAGTACTACTGAGGCTGTACATATTGAGTGTTGAGAACAAAGTCAAGAAGGATGTATCAATGTCTCTCGTGAGCCTTGCATTGTGCCACGTCAAGTAACCTTGTCAAAGGTTTAAAAAAAATGTAAATTTGTTATCCATGTACTTACTACTTACTGATGCAGTTGAGATTGTTTCTCAGTCAGTTTTCTTACAGTAACAGTGATGGGTCTCCAGCCAACAGTGCACCATAATTATTGTGTCAATTTTTAACACTAGTACCAGGGTTGGCGTTGATTTAATCAAATTTATTAAATCATTGATTTAATCAACATGAAAAAAATCAAGATATTGATTTTTTTCAGATTATCTTAAATTTATATTTACGTTGCGTGGTACTATCAGTTAATTTAACTGTATGTATTTTTAAATAAAGTTTAAGTTTGTACATAACAACTGTGCTTTAATTTTTTATAAATGCTAAGAATGAAATGTTTAGCCTATTGGGTATATTATGATATTCCACTTTTATTTATTTTCCGAATTACATATTATTTCTTATGATTGTCGAGAATGTTGAAAAAATCAAATAAATTGATTTAATCAAAAAATCCGATTTAATCAAAAAATCGTTATTTTTTCCAACCCTGACTAGTACCCATGTTTTATATAGTTAAGGGATTTATATGTTCTTCTGTGAGTGTGATTTATATGTATATATTTATGTATATATTTCAATGTACCAACCGTTGAATGTTCGTGTTCAGATTGACAGCAGCCAGCATGAGTGACGCATTCATAGGCAGCATTGTGCTGATCGACTGTGGCCCAGTGCTGGGCATCTATCAAGGACTCGTGTCCGACGTTGACAAGACGGGACAGACCATCAGTGTCACTCATGTCATGCACAACTGTCTCCTGTGTTCTGTGCCGCAAGTGACAATCAGGTATGTGACAATTTGTAGGCTGTAGTTTATGACAGACTGCTATAGGAAGTGAGGAAATGTATATACCCCGTGAAGACGGTGCTCACAAAATCACCAACAAGTCCTAAGTAGTTATTTGTTATGAAAATAATTACATCTGTCATTGTATTTATGGTCGTGCCACACATATACGTCATCTAACTGTTGTCATTTTATATTACAACTTTCATACACCCAGCGGTATGTCAAACACTACAAAAAGTTATTATATCGTATACATGTGCATATCCTGCATACTCCTCCAAGAAAAGTAAAACAAATGTGAGGCTAAAATACATGAAATGATGGCTGAATGGCTACCGTAGTTTTATGCAAAGACCTATCCACCCGTCATTTGGGCAGGTAAAAATCATTGTGGACGGATACAAAATTAAAGAGTAAAAAGGGTCTTCGAAAACCATAGATATTGTCAGTTATGCCTCAAAAGTATAAATGGTGTCACAAAAAACAGTCACATGTGTGTTTGTAGTCCGTTTTAGGTCGTCAGATACATTTAAGTTTGTAAACTGCCTTAACAGTTAACATCCATGTGTCCACCAAAGCATGTGTAACTGGCAATAAATTAGTCCTGCATAAAGCCCTGATGGCTGCACATACTCCACAGCTATTTGAGACCAACAATTTAGAATCAACTGTACACTGGACAACAATAAATATTATTCTGGTAACGTTATTTGTGGAGGTATGAAACATATCCCCAACATTCTGACTTGCCTTGTGTTTCCTCAGTGCTGCAGATATCCACAACCTGAAGATTGTGCACGCCGCAAGCGAAATGACGCCCACACCCTCGACCGACGGTGTTGACTTTACAGTGGCGCCCCCTGTCATGTCGACAGCTAACCACACCCAGCAGTTTCCGCAGAACCCGCTGTGCCACCAGTCGTTTTCATCACAAGACCTCTTGGCCTATCATGCCGAGGCCACGAACAGCGGGAATACGCTGCACAAAGCAAGCAGTTTCACGGGTAATTTGACACTCGCTGGGAACGGATTCGGTGGTGCCCCCTATGAACAAGGATTCACCGGTTCGGCAGCGGCACCGGCACCGGCACCGGCAAAACACGAAGACGCGTACAGAAGAGTTTATATAGGTGAGTGATGAAACCAGTTTTATCTGTGTCAAGTGTGTTCTATTTTATAAGTACAAACACAAACACAGCGTCATGGAAGGTTTTTTTAGATTATTCGTCATCGGAATCATTCCTATTTTCTCTTCAGTATGTAAACCCGGTCAATAAATATGCATAGACTGAATGGGTGTTTTAACTAAATGTATGCTTTATACAAAATGGTAATTGTTTCATAAATAGTCACAAACGAATCATTCTTGCTGCTTACAAGTTAACATTCTCTTCTTCCACTACTGAGGCAAGGTTATAAAAGGTACATTTTAAAATGACCCTAGAAGGAAGCAGCACATCAGTACCATTTAAAACAATGCAGAAAAGTCAAGATGGTGTAAATAGAACAAATCTACCACCAAGCGAAATGTAAAATGCTCAGACTAATCCAAAGATCTGGACGCTGTGCATAGCCTGCCGTTATTATGATGTAATTATTATGCTAAGCATGAACTATGGCTATGACATCATATTTCTGGAGCCTGTGTAAGCAGGTCTGATTTAGGGATGGGACGATACATATTTTAAATTTTCTTTTCGATATTTGACCCACGGTTCGATATATTCACGATACTTTCCACAACCACGCCACCTATCACACAACATTTTTAATGAACAATTTTAAGTGCAGAACAGTGGAACCCTTCATTTAAGACCCCCCCCCCATATCAGAGTGGGGCAGTCTTAAAAGAGGGGTGGTCTCTCGTGAGGGGTTTGCAACATTCAACACTAGAGGGCGCTTACAACGACTAACATCAACACTAGGGGGGCGCTTACCGCCACTAAGTAGTGAAATACACAACATAAAAAATAGAAAATAATAAATGAAACAACATATTAACAACAACAAAATTATTTATTCTGTTTATTTTATGTGTGACACGTTTCAGTAGAAGTTTACTTTTGATTTAATAAATAATATCTGATAAAGAGTATCCTCATTTTGAATGGTTTTTTTTATAATATTTGATATAAATACTATTCTCAGTTAATTTATTTCAAATTCGGTCTGAGGGGCTAAAACGTGCTGCCACCTAACGGCGTCTGGGTAATCGCACCGCGGTCGCCATTTTGTTATTCTTTCCAGCGCCGCAAAACGATCTTTTATTTTCTGATCTAATCATCAAAACGACCTCCTACAGCCATGAAACTTCCTCTCTAATAACTCATATTACATATACATACGCTAGGTCATAACATTAAATCATTTAAATTGTTGTGACGAATAAAATTCACAAATCAAAATGTTGCTAAACTAAAGTCGACATTGCCGGCGACTGATGCGAAGGCCGTAGATTACCGTGGCGTTACGTCGATATTTTATCGCGGTGTCGCTAAATATGGATTCCGGTTTTATCCTAAACTAACCTATAACTTAGCCTTAATTTCTAAACTAATCATACACAAGTTTCTGAACTTTAATCATACACAATATGGATATTACAGTAATCACAGAGTTACGCGTAACCATCGACGGTGGCCATGTTCGCCATGATGTCTTGCCGGCGAGTTCTTGCGCGAGTTTGGTTCGTGAATTTTATTTGTTTTAATAATGTAAGTGATTAAATTTTATAACATAGTGTATGTTTATAAATATATAAGATATGTGAGGAATGTCTAGCAGCTGTTGATATACGCCACGTCATTCACGTGTACGGAAACACTGATTAGTCGATGACGATGTGCCATTTATCAAAATCGAAAAAAAAACGCGGTACGCAAACTGGCGACGGTACACCGAACCGTGAGCCCTAAAACCGCGAATACCGTGAACCGCGATTAATCGTCCCATCCCTAGTCTGATATTGTATCATCTTTAAGGACACAGGCCCCTTGTGAAATGGGTAAAACTCGGTATATGCCATATCTCAACAACTACTCATTGTATGTTGGCCAAATTTGCAGGGTATTATGTTTGTATAAAAAGAAGGTTACCCAATAGGTTATACGCAGTTTGCATAACCTGGGTGGGGTCAGTTAGCAAACAAATTAATGATGTCGACTGTTTATGCGTTTGTCTGTCAAGGTCCTGAGGGGAAATCAGCATCGTCGACTCCACGAAAGATCTCCACACCCCGTAAGATCGAATCGCGACGACGCAACCATAAAGAGGACTGTTTTAGCGCCCCGATTGAGACAATCCTTGACGAATTTGACTTCGAGAAGAACCTCGCTTTGTTTGACAAGCAAGCTGTCTTCAACGAGATCGACAGTCTTGAAGGAAACAGTCCAATCGACTGCGGCAAACCGACAAACTATCGATGCAACGAGAACGTCCTCGTCGCGAAACCAATTGTCTTCCACCAGATCAAGGTGCCCTGTGGGGAGGAGATGTGTGAATATGTCACCGACTCAGGACTGGTGGTGCCCTCTATCACGTACGAATTGCGGCGAAGGTTGCTGGCGACGGCCGAAAAGTATGGTTTGAATGCTGACCGCCAGGTGGAGACAGTCGGTCGGTCAGCGAGCGAGATGGTTCTGCAGTTACTCGGCGGTGGACACAGGTTAGTTTTCTAATTCCAGTATTGTCCTCCAGGTGGCTCTGTAACAGGGTTGGCTTTGATTTAAATGAATTGATGAAATCATCGATTAAATCATTAATTTAAACAACATGAAAAAATCAAGATTTAGATTTTTTCAGATTATCTTAAATTTATACTTATGTTGCGTGCTACTACTACCAGTTGATTTAACTGTATGTATTTTAAAATAAAGTTTAAATTTGTACATAACAAGTTTGCTTTAATTCTTTAGAAATGCTAAGAATGAAATGTTTAGCCTATTGGGTATATTATGATATTCCACTTTTATTTTATTTTTCGAATTACGAATCATGATTTTTTCCAACCCTGCTCTGTAGGTAGTTTACTGGAGTATTCTCCTCTCACGTTTAACAGGTGATGACGACCAGTTGTTCCCAAGGTTGGGTGTGTTTTGTAGGATTCTTGGATTTAACTGAGACTGTTCAGTAAATGGTCACATGCCTTGGATTATTTGCTGTAAGGGTGACTTTCAAAACCCCTGAATCTAATATCCACTCGTTGGTTGGTTCACTTGATACACCCTGCAAAATAGTTAATTTTGAACACACAAAACGTGCTTATACCACTTCTGTGACATACTGCAATATTTTTAGTGGAAGGTGTCATGGATAAATTAATTGCAATAATAATGACTGTTTACTTACACATTTTTGGATTAAAAATTAATAACAAATAATGACTCTGTAAATATTTTTGCCAAATATAGAAAAAAATATTAGCCACATTCGACAAAATCAAACTACAACAGAATTTAGTTTATGCATTTGTGACGTGATACCCTTCACTGTGAAAGCTGGTGTGTCATACTGGAGAAATACCAGTGGGGTTAACAGATACAGGGGCATTAAACATGCGTATTATCATGTTGTTTACCTGAGAAAACCCATGATTACATGCTGTAGTAATTGTCATCGACTGCTGTAATCATAATTAGCAATGATGTTTTAGCAGTCATTATAATCCCTTGCACTTATATAATATGTCATGCAGAAATTGTTTGTTTAAGATTAATAAATACCATTTATTTTAGGGATACTCCAGTCAGTGAGAGATTCATAGCATTTACTTACATATGTATAATATATTGGGTGTGCATAGTAATTGTGCACAAAGACCGTTAATAAACAATTAATTACAGTATAGTTGTACCAGAAATACTTCATGTTGGATTCAGGGCGCTGCCATCTTGAGACTTATGCACCAGTGACATAAACCGCTCACGACACTGGCGCATGCACGTTCGAACATCCTATCAATGGTATTTGACGTATCCAGTATGTCGCAGATTCCTTACCTCACTATCACAATTTTAGTGAAGAGTCCGCCAATCCTTGCCTTTTTCAACAATGCGCCAGTGACGTAAACGATTTGGCTTACGTCACTGGCGCATAAGTCTCAAGATGGCAGCGCCCTGAACGTAAGATAGCATGTTTTTGATACCATTAAACTATAACTAATTGTTTATTAACGATCTTTATGCACAATTACTAGGCACAATCAATATATTATACATATGTAAGTTAATACTGTGAACCTCTCACTGACTGGAGTATCCCTTTAAGTTTCTATTTTAAATCTTAACTTAAAATTATGAGGCATTTAATTATCTCGCCGCTACTTTCAAATTGCCCGCAGGTTGAATCCACAGAATGCCCACCAGAGGCCGTCGGTAGTCGTGTTGTGTGGACCGAACCAACAGGGGGCGCAAGCAGTCAGCTGTGCACGCCACCTGGCAACACACAATGTACTAGTGACGGTGTTTGTCGCTGACGTTCTTGAGACGACTTCAAGTCTGGAGACCGAGCTGGAACTCTACGACTTGACGTTTGGCAAAAAGTACAGCCACTGTAAAGGTACAAGACAACGTATGTGGTGAATGTACAAACATACAGTCACCTCGGAGAAGTAACAGTTTTATTCTTTCTGATTTCCTGTTTCCGTAGCAGTTCTTGTCGATTACGGTTCTCTCTCTCCTCTCTCTGTCTCTGTCTCTCTCTTTCCCTCCCTCCCTCCCTCCCTATTATATAGGCCATAAAAAGTACAGAATAATAAATAATTTAGTAAATGTCCTTGAGAAAACAGCGATGAGGATGCGATTTAAAGGTGTAACAGCGATTTAAAGGTGTAACACTGAGAGACAAAGTAAAGAGTGTGGACATCAAAAAGGAGCTAGGAGTGAATAGCATGAAAGAGAAAGTCAGAGAGTTGAGACTACGCTGGTATGGACACATGCAGAGAATGGAAGAAAAACAATGAAGTGAGAGCAATTTTTGACATGATAGTGCCAAGAAAAAGACCAAGAGGGAGATGGGTGGATGGCGTCCGAAGGGATATGCCGGAACTGCGGATCACCCCGGAGGATGCCCAGGATAGAATATTCTGGAAATCAAGAATTTGGGCCGCTGACCCCACTTAGTGGGAAAAGGCGAAGAAGAAGAATTTAGTAAATGTTAAAAATAAAAAAATAAATTATTTGTATAATATTTTACAATATTATTAAATTATATAACAGTAATACTAATAACTAAATGTCTATGTATCGATAATAGTCACTAAGTGGTAGTGTTGGAACAGGATATTCAACGTAAATGTTAACAATTAAATCATGTACCAGTAATACTAATAACTAAATGTCTATGTATCGATAATAGCCACTAAGTGGTAGTGTTGGAACAGGATATTCAACGTTGTGTTTCTTGCTCCACCAGACTTGCCACGGAAGCCTGTTGACGTCATCATTAACGCACTCAACAGCCATGCAGACAATGGCGCCACCTTGCAGCAAGAGTGGTACCAGTTGGTCACCGACTGGGCCAATCAGAACAAGGCGTCGGTGTTGGCCATCGACCCACCAGCGGAGGGTGGGGACATCAAGGCGAAGTGGTCCCTGGCCCTCGGCCTGCCCCTGTCGTACACAGACGCCTGTGGCCAGGTGTACCTGTGCGACCTCGCGATTCCGCAGAAGATCTTCAAGGAGGTCGGAATCACGTACCGGTCGCCGTTTGCGCATAAGTTCGTCATTCCCCTGCACATAAACAGCTAGCGGTTTTATTCTCGCAGTGCGTGTATTTTTTGAGGTTGCAAGAAATTCGATGACTTATCTACGCACGTGTTTTATTTGTTTTCCTTTACGGCTGTCTCTGGCAGGTGATCTTATTTTTTAACGGGAACCTGTTGAATGTCAAACCTGTCCTTATTGACAGCGGTAGCAAACAAAACTGTCATTGCAGCTAGACCGACCACATTAATATAAATTATTTCCTTTCTTTTTCCCAATCGACTGTTAAAAACAGCCAACTGTAGAATTCAGTTGACGTGATAACAGAAATACTAACCATTTTCTGTCTTATGTTCTCTCACACCAGGTCTGAACATTTGTTCTTGAATTCGAAAGAAATGCAAACAAAAAACAGCTAAAGTTTAACAGCACACTCACAGTCAAAATATATGGCTCTGGCAGGTGTTTGTGAGAAAACCTTTGGTGAGAAAAAATGGTATTCATACATATTACATATTTTATGGAGGTCTGGCCCTGTGTTTCTGACTGAGAATCCGTGTATATTTGGTTAATGCAACATAGTAATTCATTGCATGTAATTCGATAGAACTATGGTCCTATGTATGACAAGGTTGCTATAGCAACAACTATTATCATGGCTATGGGTGCTGACTTTTTGTTCCCATTGTAAAAAAGACAAGTTTATTGGGAAGCATGAACTTTCAGACAGTGGCGAGATAAAATGCTTGTCAATTGTGGTAAACAAAATATTTGTACGTTGTGAAAATTGTAATTTTAATGTGACTGTGCATCTCCATTTACATAATGTGTATGCCTTTTACCCCAATAGATGAAATTGTTCCTTGCAGACAAAATGATACGTAAATAATTACATAACATTGTAATCGGTTTGTCGGATAGACGCAGGTAGGTGTACCTACAGTGGGGAACATGTAGTGTTGTATACAAAATAAAATAAGACAAAAGCTTGTACTATTCAGGTTTACTATTTTATGATGATATTATATGATGCGACAATGCCAGTGCATATTATTTACCAATGGCGTTTATCTGAACCATTGTTCATAACATTTCAAAAAAGATGTTTGAGATCATGGCCAGATGGCAAGATAGTATGTATCATAATTGTATTGTACTTGAAGTAGTATGAAACTATCTTTTAGCAGACGCCTTTGAAAGATTATATGTTATGATAATATGTTGGTATTTGTCATGGCTGTAATTGCACAGTCATTGCTTTAGTTAAAACACGTTTTTCTTATTAATAAATTTAAATAATATCCAATCCATTATTATGCATAAGCACATATATATTTTATAATCGTTTACTTATCATATCAACTCATTAATTGTATTTTTATAACAGAATCGATATGTACTGGCTCTGCGTTTGAAGACAATCGTAATGTATCTTTCAAAGAGTGCTTCGTAACTGTGTTTTAAATCCTACTTATTGGAGTTATGTTTGTATGAGGCGACATAGCAATGTACTGTATTTTATTTGACATCAGTGACATGTGTACCTATAGTATTCCTACATTGTAACAGTAAACGTGCATGATTTTATGGTGAAAACCTAAATTCTGTTACAGACTTAATGCAATTTATAAACAAATGTGAACATTTTCCTAATCAGAATTGATGCGTGGGGCTATAATTGCGGAACGATTTTTGACTGCTTCGAGTTTATAAAAAAATTGTATTGGAGAATCACTGTAAGGAAAGACACTGTATTATACACGACCATGAATAAATTTCAAATGAACAAGAATCGATGTCATAGTTTTTCTGTATTTAGTCCCAATGGTATTTCTTATAGTTAACAATCAGCTATACCATGACTGTACTGAGCTAAATGTCGGCCTGACTACTTTACATTTTCATTGATTTGCAATTTTGTAAGTAAGCATCGTGGAACAGTCAACAGAGTGGAAATCCCCACTCTATATAGAGTCGAAATCCCTACTCTACATAGAGTCGAAATCCCTACTCTTCATAGAGTCGAAATCCCTACTCTACATAGAGTCGAAATCCCCACTCTACATAGTCAAAGTCACCACTCTAGATAGAGTGGAAATCCCCACTCGACACAGAGTCGAAATCCCCACTCTACATAGTCAAAGTCACCACTCTACATAGAGTGGAAATCCCCACTCTACATAGAGTCGAAATCCCTACTCTACATAGAGTCGAAATCCCCACTCTACATAGTCAAAGTCACCACTCTACATAGAGTGGAAATCCCCACTCGACACAGTCGAAATCCCCACTCTACACAGCCGAAATCCCCGCTCTACATAGAGTTGAAATCCCCCCTCTACATAGAGTCAAAATCCCCACTCTACTTAGAGTCGAAATCCCCACTCTATATAGAGTGGAAACCCCCACTCGACATGGAGTGGAAATCACCACTCTACATAGAGTGGAAATCCCTACTCTACATAGAGTCGAAATCCCTACTCTTCATAGAGTCGAAATCCCTACTCTACATAGAGTCGAAATCCCCACTCTACATAGTCAAAGTCACCACTCTAGATAGAGTGGAAATCCCCACTCGACACAGAGTCGAAATCCCCACTCTACATAGTCAAAGTCACCACTCTACATAGAGTGGAAATCCCCAATCTACATAGAGTCGAAATCCCTACTCTACATAGAGTCGAAATCCCCACTCTACATAGTCAAAGTCACCACTCTACATAGAGTGGAAATCCCCACTCGACACAGTCGAAATCCCTACTCTACATAGAGTCGAAATCCCCACTCTACATAGTCAAAGTCACCACTCTACATAGTCAAAATCACCACTCTACATAGAGTCAAAATCCCCACTCTACACAGCCGAAATCCCCGCTCTACATAGAGTTGAAATCCCCCATCTACATAGAGTCAAAATCCCCACTCTACTTAGAGTCGAAATCCCCACTCTATATAGAGTGGAAACCCCCACTCGACATGGAGTGGAAATCACCACTCTACATAGAGTGGAAATCCCCACTCGACATGGAGTCAAAATCCCTACTCTACATAGAGTCGAAATCCACACTCTACATAGAGTCGAAATCCCTACTCTACATAGTCAAAATCACCACTCTACATAGAGTCAAAATCCCCACTCTACACAGAGCCGAAATCCCCGCTCTACATAGAGTTGAAATCCCCCCTCTACATAGAGCCAAAATCCCCACTCTACATAAAGTCGAAATCCCCACTCTATATAGAGTGGAAACCCCCACTCTACATAGAATGGAAATCACCACTCTACATAGAGTGGAAACCCCCACTCTACATAGAGTCGAAATCACCACTCTACATAGAGTCGAAATCGCCACTCTACATCAACTGTGTGCACTATGAAAAGGCATTTGACAGCGTTGACAGAGAAACCATCTGGAAACCCCTCAGACGTCTATGGTGTGTGTACCAAGCTCGTTACTCTCTCCAGGAACGCATACAAAGGAATGATCAGAGTGTGGAGGAGAAGACTTCAGATAAAGACGGGAGTTAGGCAAGGAACCCTGTTGTCTCCATTCCTCTTCCTGCTGACTACTGACTGGTCATGAAGACTTCCACAGAACTGGGAATAAATGTAATTCAGTGGACGCGGAGGAACAGCTGCTTTCCCAGTTAGCAACGGCGTAAGACAAGAGTATATGGTGAAACCAAATCTGGCCACGACCAGGAGTCAGACACTTTAAGGGTGATTATGATGATGTCTATATCAACTGTAATCTCACTGATGGAGGGACATTCTATGTCAGAAGACTTCGTGTGAAAACAAAGGTACAGGATATTAAAGGATATTATGTGTGCATTTTCATCTCCGTTGGTGACTGCGCTCTCCACAGTGGATATGTGCGACTATTGCAGATTAAGGAGGACATTTCAAAACGATTCGCAACGACTGCCCTATTGAGAATACCACAATACTCCTAAATTATGACAAATACATTATGGTGTATGTGGCCTATCATTTGGTAAACCCATCTCTCGATATTTCATGCAGATAACGATTTCATACAGAAAATTGTGCGTGGCTTTCAAAAGCTGTTTGTTCGTTGCTGGATCTCTATAGATGTTACTGATTGTTATACATGAAGTCCAAAGACAGTGATATACATAAACGACTAAGTTGTCATATCGGAGATCTGCATTGATTATTATTTTATGAGGCATTATATCTGTCAGTCGAACTTTAATAAAGGCTTAACGCGTATTATATCGATTGGTTCAATCACCAATTTCTCAAATATGCTCATTTAACAAATAAGACAAGTTTCTGAACAGCAACTTTATTGTAGCGACATATTCACACAGTCCTGTTGGTTACAAGCGAACGTAGATATCTGTTCAGAGAAACATAATATCCGCAGATGAACACTTGTTCCATTTGTCTTCGAAGAAAGACGGGTAGACCAGTGAACATCACTGCAAACGAAAACATAATTCATCAGGCATGTGTGTGTGTGTGTGTGTGTGTGTGTGTGTGTGTGTGTGTGTGTGTGTGTGTGTGTGTGTGTGTGTGTGTGTGTGTGTGTCTGGTGTGTGTGTCTGGTGTCTGTGTGTCTGGTGTGTGTGTCTGGTGTGTGTGTCTCTGTGTGTCTGGTGTGTGTGTGTGTGTGTGTGTCTGGTGTGTGTGTGTGTGTGTGTGTGTGTGTGTGTGTGTGTGTGTGTGTGTGTGTGTCTGGTGTGTGTGTGTGTGTGTGTCTGGTGTGTGTGTGTCTGGTGTGTGTGTGTCTGGTGTGTGTCTGGTGTGTGTGTCTGGTGTGTGTGTCTGGTGTGTGTGTCTGGTGTGTGTGTCTGGTGTGTGTGATTTGCAGAGGTCGTTGCGACTACTAGTAATATATAAGTCTATGATTTTTGTTAACTTGGATCTACATAAATAGGGTTACATCGCTTTGATACTCAAATAACACGGTCGTCAAACCGTAAAGGGTTTTCTTGTATTTTCAGACAACACCGAAATAACAATGTTTATTGAGAAAGGCAAGAGTAGACAGAAATAAGTATATTTATTTTATGGACTAATGCAGGTAACATTGGTGCTCAAAACACGCACTGCCTAATAGATGAACACCGGGGAGATAAACACTAAGAGAAGAAGACGGAAGGCAGATATTTCACAAGTTACCTTGCTCTACTAGCTTATCGGTCGCCACAGCAGTCGTTGCACCTGAGCATACAACGGTGATGGTGCCAGTCGAAGTAGGGTCTGTTCCAGGGGCATCTCCTGTAGCGAATGGGACGTCCATATCTGCAGAAGACGTAGCTTCCGCAGCCGTTGCAAACGGTCGCCTGCCAGCCGCTGTACCTCTCACAGTAAGTCTCTCTGCAGCCTGCGCAACAAGGCACGCATGTTTTGCTTATCACACTGTAATCTGGCCATAATTAAAATCGCGTTGAACATGTAAAGTGTGAGCTATACGCTGAAGGTAATACGAATAATTAAATATAAGATAAATGTGCATAGTACATAGCACACGATTGTACATAGCACACGATTAGTATTTGGAATGTGATCAGTATTACTCTGTCACTACCCATGCAGGCTAACATATATTATGTACGAAAATAGTGTCTATTTCTTAGCGACATTTATTTACAAATTGTAGGCCTACACGACAGCGTTTGTCTCATTTCGGGATGCGATAAAAGTTTTACATATTTTGCTACATGCGTTTGGTAAGTCGTTACTGCTATATGAAGTATGAACTGGCCACGAACCACATCGGCCGAGTTCCGGATAGTAAGACTGCTTCAGTCCACACGAGCGGTAGTACAACGATCCACGGTTACACTGGTAGTAGTAGCGACCGTAGAAGTAACTCGAGTAGTAAGAGTAGACACTTCGGGAGTAGCTGCACCGATCCAGACATCGTCCTAAGAAACACAAATAACAACATTTTAATACGAGTGAAACGCATTGAAAACATCTCAATTATATTCCCTAACTTGAGAAACTCGCCATAATCTAAAACGATGTATTCTCTGTTTAGTTATGCCAAGTTATAAAAACAATAACAACTGTCATTATTACGAATCTGTTTTAATTGTAGTGCATTGAAATGGGTTTCCTGGACATCAAATTATTCTTAGGGTAACAAATTCGAACGTATCTTTGTAGTATCCAAAACCACGTTGCACGACATATTAACAAAACCCTATCATAAGAACGACTTGGCCAAAAGAACTACGAAATGAAAGTTTACGAAATATATCTGTGATACGTTTGTCTTCAGCACACATACCACATCTTCCATTGGCCATGACGCACTGGTTCCTAGCACAACGGCCGTACACAACTCTGTTGTGGACACATCGGTAGTAGTAGGGGAAAGGCTTGACCAGAGACGGGTAGTAGAAGTCAGAGTGACGACCTCTGCAGCAATCGTAGTCGTAGCCGTTCCAGCAGCCATCGTACCGGTAGTGCGCTGCAAAGACCGAGATACGTGGTTTCCTTCAGAGTTGACCGTTGGAACACCAATGTACAGATAAACATACGCGCGCACCGAAACACATGGCACACAAACACACCACGCTCAATTGGATACACTATACACATATTGGTTCACAAGAACATCCGCGTCCATATATACATGTATTCGCATATATGCTCATACGCATGCGCGTATACGCCTATGCACGCACTCGACGTGGACACATGAAACTTACCTTCTGCTGCATATACGGCAGCCAACGCCAACAACGCGATGAAATACTTCGCCATGACGTCTGTTGTATTCTGAAATTAGAGTATATGTTAGATGATGCGAAAATGTTTTAACCTGTTCGAACTAGGTGCCCTATTACAATAAAAGAGTCAAGAGTCGTCGTCTTATCAGCTGATGCAACACATTCCCGACTAATTAACAACGCGGTCGATTACTGCCTTTCGATAGTTCTTACAGGATAAACAAATGAAATTAGCATGCCCTTGTCGTCGAATACATGTACACCCACCCACACGCGGACGGGCATGCACACACACACACACACACACACACACACACACACACACACACACACACACACACACACACACACACACACACACACACACACACACACACTACCACTGCATATGGACATGCAGACATTATTCACTCATTTACGCTTCCTGTGTACTAACGTATATATATATATATATATATATATAATTATTACCATATCTACGTTGTCATTAATTAAATTGCCTTGCGCAACGCGTAACATAATGTATCGATACATATCGAAAATTAGTAATTTTGTATAGTAACTTTTTAATCAGATGTAAAACAACGTGAAATGCATTGAGAAAAGGCGCATGTAAAGGTGCAGACATATAATTAAGGTAGCCCAATATTAGCGTATTAACAAGAACGTATAACATAAATATGGCGTTAACATGAACTGCGAACGGCTGTTTTGGCCACTGTTTGCGTTTATTATACCTTTATTTTACAATTTGTATTCTGCTTAGCATAACCACACATATCAGTGCATAGCATAACCATAATTGCATATGTTTCGATATTTAGTGACTTCATCCAATGTTGCAATGACGTGTAGAACGAAGCTGCATCATGACATTAAACGACTTCTACAAGTCTAGAAGAAAAACCATATAAACTTCTCACTTACCGAGCAGACAACAGTTCTTCGACTGTTGCCAGTGGTACTGCCATCTGGAAACGTCTCTGTATTTATACCACTTCGCTCGTATTAATCACGTATCTTTACGTCAGAAAGGTTTTAATACTCTTGCCGTGTCGCAGATTTCAATACAAAGGGGGGTTGGTGGATATACCACGAGGGAGACCTCACGCGTTGTCCATCAATGGTGTTGTTATGTTAGTGGCTTTAGCATATCTTCTTCCATCTGATGTCAGGTAGATACGACGCAGGTTAGTAATACATACTGCATGATAATCTAACTAAAACACCCTTACCTTAACCACCCCGGCTATCATGTCCTTTGCTCCTTATGCCAGCTGAGACAAAATATATCATTCATAAAACATGCATGTTTCGTGCTGAAGAATGAATAATTGCGCCGCGATATTTTGAAAAAGAACTTTGACGCAAACATGCTGTTGCAACTAGGCACAGGCACGCAAACGTTTACCGAAGCTGCCCTTGTTGAAAGGCTATAGGAAATGTCATGCTCTCACGATTTGAAAACATGCTAGCATATTGTACCGGAAGTCATGCCGATATTTGTAAAGCAGCTAAGACACAATGTAGCATATAGAACAAGTTAATATATTGTTAAAATGTTGTCCGAAATAAATTGCTCCCGTTCTATATATCGATCCGATATGAGGATTAATTGAACTTTATTTAAACCAAAGCTAGTAACCATAAACATATAATTACAGTAGTCATATTTTATCATACTCTATTTTATCATACTCTCATACTCTACTCATTGATTAGTTAATGTCAATATGTTTTCAACGGTAGGATACTTTGAGTTTCACATATCAGTTGCTATGCTATTGTGTGTAAAATAATGATACGGTCTTTATGTGTGTATATATATATATATATATATATATATATATATATATATATATATATATATATATATATATATATATATATATATATATATATATGACACTAATAGCGGTTTCACTGTGGTAGTGAAATATTATCGATTTAACCTTCTAATCAATCGTTATTAAGAAACAAATGAGACATAATTGTTTAATTCCGCAGTGAATGTCCACAGGATTAATGTTGACAAATGTGCTTCTGTTGGTTAGCATATCATGCAATGGTGGCCCTGAAGATTTGCAATATATGCGATCATCCTGTTGTTTTCTTCTCTATTTCATCTTGCCTGTCTCATGCTTTACAGTATGGGGCCATGCTTGGGTAAACTTCCATTGCAGGTATACAGTGATCTAGCAATTGTGCCTCTGCGGTAGTGTAATACGTCTCATGAAGAAAGTAAATGTCAACGCAAAGAACTGTGGAGAAAGTATTGACTGCGTCTTTATGCCCTCAACTATTTCCTAAACAATGGTCAAGGATTGCTTTGTTTGTCTGGAGATGTGTGCGACCCTACAGATCTTTTGACGCATAGTTACTGACAGCAGAGGATATTAGTCTCATGCACAATAATAATAATTGTTCAATGATATCACCGTCTCTTACAACATGAACTATTCTGCCGTAGAGTATCTTCTAAGATGGAACCAGAACGATCTACGAGTAGCAATGTGTTGACCTCCGATGAATTGTCGAAACGGCAGATTACAAAAATGTGTTTGACGTAATGACATTTATTGTTTACAAACAGGTAGGCCGCTATGTTAATCTGATCACCGTTGCCAATCTTACGTTTCTAACGTCGATCCGGAAAAATTATTGTATGTGCTACTGAACTTTTAGAAAGCAAAGACAGCGTCGCATATTTGAGCATGACCGGGGTCGTCTGTATAGCGTAACACTTATACCAGTGTGTGGTAAGATGTAGAGGCAATCATTGCATACATAAATTGTGCTTAGCTTCGATAAAAAAAAACGGTTATATGTTCTACTCTTTAATGTTAACGGCCGTTTAATATCCTCATACAGCTGCTTAGGAATGGCGTAACGTCAGCACGTCAGCCAAACATTCATTTCATCATAAACGAACAAAAACCACATAGAACATTGTCAGCGTGTCAGGCAAAGTTCGGCTCAACAAAAACGACATGTAGATGTCGACAAGTCAGGCATTTGTTCAAAAACATAATAAAAAGTGAAGAGAAGTGGGCTACTCAGACGAACAACAGCTGTAGCAGAACACAAAAACGTAGATTAATGTCGGTTACTCAGGCGGAAAAACCCTTTCTACCAAACACCAAACTTGTTGTGCGGCATTAGTTGGTCGGGCGGTGAGCACCTCGTCAAAACGAGGTGATACCGAACTGATACGAAAGCCATGTAAAAGGTGTTGGTGCAACAGCAATTCATATAAACTCGATTGACTGATACCAATGTTCCAGTGACACATATACAGACTCGATGCTCTATCGCATTTCATACTATGTTTTCGGATGTTGTATCCATGTGTATACATTAGGATGCAAATGGATGTCCAGAGTGCTTACACCAATCTTCGGGAGCACTAGACGTTGCTATATGATGTATATGATGTCTGTGTATACAGCATCAATTCAAATTATGACCGGAACGCTATCACCTTGATACCATAGACTAGTCAATGAGCATGTACGTGTAAACGCGACTTCAAAGGTGTATTAACTTTAAAATAGATTACACATTGATAAATTGCTGCTACGTGTTTTGCTTGCATGTCCACATACAAGGCGGTGTTTGTTTGCGTGTCTAGTCACGGTTCCCTGGCGTATAGTCATTACTCAGTTCATGTTTTTGACAATGTCAAATGGCCAAATGTCTAGAGTGACGAAAGCAAACTGACGTCAATGTACTGTAAAACATTAGAAATGTATGTCGCCCTCACATTAGAAAAACTAAAGACAGACGAATATTCGTGCCTTGCAATAAATGCATGAACTGGGTGCACGCGAAACGGTGGGACTACAATCGTCTGTTGCGAGTGAATAGTACATATGTTATGAGCAATGTTTCGCCTATGACAGCTATATTGTATTTGTCGTAATTCGTTAAGTATTTGTCCTGCCGACCATATGATAACATGTTCATTCTGGCTAATGAGACACACGTCGTTTACTCCATGTTGTACTGTACTGAACAAGACGCATGTTTGTTTCACATATGTTTGACAACTAGTTCACACATATTATCTACACAGTTGTTCTGGTTAAATTTTGTGCTACCTGGAAGCATTTTTGCAGGCGTCGAGTTTCTTTCTATGAAAATTCTCTTCCTTTTTCCAGTTGCACCAACTATCATATGATCACAGCATACTAGTTTATAATGAGAAAAAAAAAGATAATGATAGACAGACGGACGGACGGACGGACGGACGGACGGACGGACGGACGGACGGACGGACGGACGGACGGACGGACGGACGGACGGACGGACGGACGGACGGACGGACGGACGGACGGACGGACGGACGGACGGACGGACGGACGGACGGACGGACGGACGGACGGACGGACGGACGGACGGACGGACGGACGGACGGACGGACGGACGGACGGACGGACGGACGGACGGACGGACGGACGGACGGACGGACGGACGGACGGACGGACGGACGGACGGACGGACGGACGGACGGACGGACGGACGGACGGACGGACGGACGGACGGACGGACGGACGGACGGACGGGCAGACAGACAGACAGACAGACCGACCGACCGACCGACCGACCGACCGACCGACCGACCGACCGACCGACCGACCGACCGACCGACCGACCGACCGACCGACCGACATAGTCAAAGTCACCACTCTACATAGAGTGGAAATCCCCACTCGACACAGAGTCGAAATCCCTACTCTACATAGAGTCGAAATCCCCACTCTACATAGTCAAAGTCACCACTCTACATAGAGTGGAAATCCCCATTCTACATAGAGTCGAAATCCCCACTCTATATAGAGTCGAAATCCCCACTCTACATAGTCAAAGTCACCACTCTACATAGAGTGGAAATCCCCACTCGACACAGAGTCGAAATCCATACTCTACATAGAGTCGAAATCCCCACTCTACATAGTCAAAGTCACCACTCTACATAGAGTGGAAATCCCCACTCGACACAAGAGTCGAAATCCCTACTCTACATAGAGTCGAAATCCCCACTCTACATAGTCAAAGTCATCACTCTACATAGTCAAAATCACCACTCTACATAGTCAAAATCACCACTCTACATAGAGTCAAAATCCCCCCTCTACATAGAGCCAAAATCCCCACTCTATGTAGAGTGGAAATCCCCACTCGACATGGAGTCAAAATCCCTACTCTACATAGAGTCGAAATCCCCACTCTACATAGAGTCGAAGTCCCTACTCTACATAGTCAAAATCACCACTCTACATAGAGTCAAAATCACCACTCTACACAGAGCCGAAATCCCCGCTCTACATAGAGTTGAAATCCCCCCTCTACATAGAGCCAAAATCCCCACTCTACATAGAGTCGAAATCCCCACTCTATATAGAGTGGAAACCCCCACTCTACATAGAGTGGAAATCACCACTCTACATAGAGTGGAAACCCCCACTCTACATAGAGTCGAAATCACCACTCTACATAGAGTCGAAATCGCCACTCTACATCAGCTGTGTGGACTATGAAAAGGCATTTGACAACGTTGACAGAGAAACCATCTGGAAACCCCTCAGACGTCTATGGTGTGTGTACCAAGCTCGTTACTCTCTCCAGGAACGCATACAAAGGAATGACCAGCGTGTGGAGGATAAGACTTCAGATAAAGACGGGAGTTAGGCAAGGAACCCTGTTGTCTCCATTCCTCTTCCTGCTGACTACTGACTGGTCATGAAGACTTCCACAGAACTGAGAATAAATGTAATTCAGTGGACGCGGAGGAACAGCTGCTTTCCCAGTTAGCAACGGCGTAAGACAAGAGTATATGGTGAAACCAAATCTGGCCACGACCAGGCGTCAGACACTTTAAGGGTGATTATGATGATGTCTATATCAACTGTAATCTCACTGATGGAGGGACATTCTATGTCAGAAGACTTCGTGTGAAAACAAAGGTACAGGATATTAAAGGATATTATGTGTGCATTTTCATCTCCGTTGGTGACTGCGCTCTCCACAGTGGATATGTGCGACTATTGCAGATTAAGGAGGACATTTCAAAACGATTCGCAACGACTGCCCTATTGAGAATACCACAATACTCCTAAATTATGACAAATACATTATGGTGTATGTGGCCTATCATTTGGTAAACCCATCTCTCGATATTTCATGCAGATAACGATTTCATACAGAAAATTGTGCGTGGCTTTCAAAAGCTTTTTGTTCGTTGCTGGATCTCTATAGATGTTACTGATTGTTATACATGAAGTCCAAAGACAGTGATATACATAAACGACTACGTTGTCATATCGGAGATCTGCATTGATTATTATTTTATGAGGCATTATATTTGTCAGTCGAACTGACAGACAGGCTTAACGCGTATTATACCGATTGGTTCAATCACCAATTTCTCAAATATGCTCATTTAGCAAATAAGACAAAATTCTGAACAGCAACTTTATTGTAGCGACATATTCACACAGTCCTGTTGGTTACAAGCGAACGTAGATATCTGTTCAGAGAAACATAATATCCGCAGATGAACACTTGTTCCATTTGTCTTCGAAGAAAGACGGGTAGACCAGTGAACATCACTGCAAACGAAAACATAATTCATCAGGCATGTGTGTGTGTGTTTGTGTGTTTGTGTGTGTGTGTGTGTGTGTGTGTGTGTGTGTGTGTGTGTGTGTGTGTTTGTGTGTGTGTGTGTGTGTGTGTGTGTGTGTGTGTCTGGTGTGTGTGTGTCTGGTGTGTGTGTCTGGTGTGTGTGTCTGGTGTGTGTCTGGTGTGTGTCTGGTGTGTGTCTGGTGTGTGTCTGGTGTGTGTGTGTGTCTGGTGTGTGTGTCTGGTGTGTGTGTCTGGTGTGTGTGTCTGGTGTGTGTGTCTGGTGTGTGTGTCTGGTGTGTGTGATTTGCAGAGGTCGTTGCGACTACTAGTAATATATAAGTCTATGATGTTTGTTAACTTGGATCTACATAAATAGGGTTACATCGCTTTGATACTCAAATAACACGGTCGTCAAACCGTAAAGGGTTTTCTTGTATTTTCAGACAACACCGAAATAACAATGTTTATTGAGAAAGGCAAGAGTAGACAGAAATAAGTATATTTATGTTATGGACTAATGCAGGTAACATTGGTGCTCAAAACACGCACTGCCTAATAGATGAACGCCGGGGAGATAAACACTAAGAGAAGAAGACGGAAGGCAGATATTTCACAAGTTACCTTGCTCTACTAGCTTATCGGTCGCCACAGCAGTCGTTGCACCTGAGCATACAACGGTGATGGTGCCAGTCGAAGTAGGGTCTGTTCCAGGGGCATCTCCTGTAGCGAATGGGACGTCCATATCTGCAGAAGACGTAGCTTCCGCAGCCGTTGCAAACGGTCGCCTGCCAGCCGCTGTACCTCTCACAGTAAGTCTCTCTGCAGCCTGCGCAACAAGGCACGCATGTTTTGCTTATCACACTGTAATCTGGCCATAATTAAAATCGCGTTGAACATGTAATGTGTGAGCTATACGCTGAAGGTAATACGAATAATTAAATATAAGATAAATGTGCATAGTACATAGCACACGATTGTACATAGCACACGATTAGTATTTGGAATGTGATCAGTATTACTCTGTCACTACCCATGCAGGCTAACATATATTATGTACGAAAATAGTGTCTATTTCTTAGCGACATTTATTTACAAATTGTAGGCCTATACGACAGCGTTTGTCTCATTTCGGGATGCGATAAAAGTTTTACATATTTTGCTACATGCGTTTGGTAAGTCGTTACTGCTATATGAAGTATGAACTGGCCACGAACCACATCGGCCGAGTTCCGGATAGTAAGACTGCTTCAGTCCACACGAGCGGTAGTACAACGATCCACGGTTACACTGGTAGTAGTAGCGACCGTAGAAGTAACTCGAGTAGTAAGAGTAGACACTTCGGGAGTAGCTGCACCGATCCAGACATCGTCCTAAGAAACACAAATAAAAACATTTTAATACGAGTGAAACGCATTGAAAACATCTCAATTATATTCCCTAACTTGAGAAACTCGCCATAATCTAAAACGATGTATTCTCTGTTTAGTTATGCCAAGTTATAAAAACAATAACAAATGTCATTATTACGAATCTGTTTTAATTGTAGTGCATTGAAATGGGTTTCCTGGACATCAAATTATTCTTAGGGTAACAAATTCGAACGTATCTTTGTAGTATCCAAAACCACGTTGCACGACATATTAACAAAACCCTATCATAAGAACGACTTGGCCAAAAGAACTACGAAATGAAAGTTTACGAAATATATCAGTGATACGTTTGTCTTCAGCACACTTACCACATCTTCCATTGGCCATGACGCACTGGTTCCTAGCACAACGGCCGTACACAACTCTGTTGTGGACACATCGGTAGTAGTAGGGGAAAGGCTTGACCAGAGACGGGTAGTAGAAGTCAGAGTGACGACCTCTGCAGCAATCGTAGTCGTAGCCGTTCCAGCAGCCATCGTACCGGTAGTGCGCTGCAAAGACCGAGATACGTGGTTTCCTTCAGAGTTGACCGTTGGAACACCAATGTACAGATAAACATACGCGCGCACCAAAACACATGGCACACAAACACACCACGCTCACTTGGATACACTATACACATATTGGTTCACAAGAACATGCGCGTCCATATATACATGTATACGCATATATGCTCATACGCATGCGCGTATACGCCTATGCACGCACTCGACGTGGACACATGAAACTTACCTTCTGCTGCATATACGGCAGCCAACGCCAACAACGCGATGAAATACTTCGCCATGACGTCTGTTGTATTCTGAAATTAGAGTATATGTTAGATGATGCGAAAATGTTTTAACCTGTTCGAACTATGTGCCCTATTACAATAAAAGAGTCAACAGTCGTCGTCTTATCAGCTGATGCAACACATTCCCGACTAATTAACAACGCGGTCGATTACTGCCTTTCGATAGTTCTTACAGGATAAACAAATGAAATTAGCATGCCCTTGTCGTCGAATACATGTACACACACCCACACACACACACACACGCACACACACACACACACACACACACACACACACACACACACACACACACACACACACACACACACACACACACACACACACACACACACACACACACACACACACACACACACACACACACACACACACACTACCACTGCATATGGACATGCAGACATTATACGCTCATTTACGCTTCCTGTGTACTAACGTATATATATATAATTATTACCATATCTACGTTGTCATTAATTAAATTGCCTTGCGCAACGCGTAACATAAAGTATCGATACAAATCGAAAATTAGTAATTTTTTATAGTAACTTTTTAATCAGATGTAAAACAACGTGAAATGCATTGAGAAAAGGCGCATGTAAAGGTGCAGACATATAATTAAGGTAGCTAGCCCAATATTAGCGTATTAACAAGAACGTATAACATAAATATGGCGTTAACATGAACTGCGAACGGCTGTTTTGGCCACTGTTTGCGTTTATTATACCTTTATTTTACAATTTGTATTCTGCTTAGCATAACCACACATATCAGTGCATAGCATAACCATAATTGCATATGTTTCGATATTTAGTGACTTCATCCAATGTTGCAATGACGTGTAGAACGAAGCTGCATCATGACATTAAACGACTTCTACAAGTCTAGAAGAAAAACTATATAAACTTCTCACTTACCGAGCAGACAACGGTTTGACCCACAGTTCTTCGACTGTTGCCAGTGGTACTGCCATCTGGAAACGTCTCTGTATTTATACCACTTCGCTCGTATTAATCACGTATCTTTACGTCAGAAAGGTTTTAATACTCTTGCCGTGTCGCAGATTTCAATACAAAGGGGGGTTGGTGGATATACCACGAGGGAGACCTCACGCGTTGTCCATCAATGGTGTTGTTATGTTAGTGGCTTTAGCATATCTTCTTCCATCTGATGTCAAGTAGATACGACGCAGGTTAGTAATACATACTGCATGATAATCTAACTAAAACACCCTTACCTTAACCACCCCGGCTATCATGTCCTTTGCTCCTTATGCCAGCTGAGACAAAATATATCATTCATAAAACATGCATGTTTCGTGCTGAAGAATGAATAATTGCGCCGCGATATTTTGAAAAAGAACTTTGACGCAAACATGCTGTTGCAACTAGGCACAGGCACGCAAACGTTTACCGAAGCTGCCCTTGTTGAAAGGCTATAGGAAATGTCATGCTCTCACGATTTGAAAACATGCTAGCATATTGTACCGGAAGTCATGCCGATATTTGTAAAGCAGCTAAGACACAATGTAGCATATAGAACAAGTTAATATATTGTTAAAATGTTGTCCGAAATAAATTGCTCCCGTTCTATATATCGATCCGATATGAGGATTAATTGAACTTTATTTAAACCAAAGCTAGTAACCATAAACATATAATTACAGTAGTCATATTTTATCATACTCTATTTTATCATACTCTACTCATTGATTAGTTAATGTCAATATGTTTTCAACGGTAGGATACTTTGAGTTTCACATATCAGTTGCTATGCTATTGTGTGTAAAATAATGATACGGTCTTTATGTGTGTATATATATATATATATATATATATATATATATATATATATATATATATATATATATATATATATATATATATATATATATTACACTAATAGCGGTTTCACTGTGGTAGTGAAATATTATCGATTTAACCTTCTAATCAATCGTTATTAAGAAACAAATGAGACATAATTGTTTAATTCCGCAGTGAATGTCCACAGGATTAATGTTGACAAATGTGCTTCTGTTGGTTAGCATATCATGCAATGGTGGCCCTGAAGATTTGCAATATATGCGATCATCCTGTTGTTTTCTTCTCTATTTCATCTTGCCTGTCTCATGCTTTACAGTATGGGGCCATGCTTGGGTAAACTTCCATTGCAGGTATACAGTGATCTAGCAATTGTGCCTCTGCGGTAGTGTAATACGTCTCATGAAGAAAGTAAATGTCAACGCAAAGAACTGTGGATTAAGTATTGACTGCGTCTTTATGCCCTCAACTATTTCCTAAACAATGGTCAAGGATTGCTTTGTTTGTCTGGAGATGTGTGCGACCCTACAGATCTTTTGACGCATAGTTACTGACAGCAGAGGATATTAGTCTCATGCACAATAATAATAATTGTTAAATGATATCACCGTCTCTTACAACATGAACTATTCTGCCGTAGAGTATCTTCTAAGATGGAACCAGAACGATCTACGAGTAGCAATGTGTTGACCTCCGATGAATTGTCGAAACGGCAGATTACAAAAATGTGTTTGACGTAATGACATTTATTGTTTACAAACAGGTAGGCCGCTATGTTAATCTGATCACCGTTGCCAATCTTACGTTTCTAACGTCGATCCGGAAAAATTATTGTATGTGCTACTGAACTTTTAGAAAGCAAAGACAGCGTCGCATATTTGAGCATGACCGGGGTCGTCTGTATAGCGTAACACTTATACCAGTGTGTGGTAAGATGTAGAGGCAATCATTGCATACATAAATTGTGCTTAGCTTCGATTAAAAAAACGGTTATATGTTCTACTCTTTAATGTTAACGGCCGTTTAATATCCTCATACAGCTGCTTAGGAATGGCGTAACGTCAGCACGTCAGCCAAACATTCATTTCATCATAAACGAACAAAAACCACATAGAACATTGTCAGCGTGTCAGGCAAAGTTCGGCTCAACAAAAACGACATGTAGATGTCGACAAGTCAGGCATTTGTTCAAAAACATAATAAAAAGTGAAGAGAAGTGGGCTACTCAGACGAACAACAGCTGTAGCAGAACACAAAAACGTAGATTAATGTCGGTTACTCAGGCGGAAAAACCCTTTCTACCAAACACCAAACTTGTTGTGCGGCATTAGTTGGTCGGGCGGTGAGCACCTCGTCAAAACGAGGTGATACCGAACTGATACGAAAGCCATGTAAAAGGTGTTGGGGCAACAGCAATTCATATAAACTCGATTGACTGATACCAATGTTCCAGTGACACATATACAGACTCGATGCTCTATCGCATTTCATACTATGTTTTCGGATGTTGTATCCATGTGTATACATTAGGATGCAAATGGATGTCCAGAGTGCTTACACCAATCTTCGGGAGCACTAGACGTTGCTATATGATGTATATGATGTCTGTGTATACAGCATCAATTCAAATTATGACCGGAACGCTATCACCTTGATACCATAGACTAGTCAATGAGCATGTACGTGTAAACGCGACTTCAAAGGTGTATTAACTTTAAAATAGATTACACATTGATAAATTGCTGCTACGTGTTTTGCTTGCATGTCCACATACAAGGCGGTGTTTGTTTGCGTGTCTAGTCACGGTTCCCTGGCGTATAGTCATTACTCAGTTCATGTTTTTGACAATGTCAAATGGCCAAATGTCTAGAGTGACGAAAGCAAACTGACGTCAATGTACTGTAAAACATTAGAAATGTATGTCGCCCTCACATTAGAAAAACTAAAGACAGACGAATATTCGTGCCTTGCAATAAATGCATGAACTGGGTGCACGCGAAACGGTAGGACTACTATCTGAGGAGTGAGTTGGATGTATTGGTTTCATGAATACAATCGTCGTTTGGCGGTGATAGACATATGTTATGATCAATGTTTCGCCATGGCTAGATTGTATTTGTCGTAATTCGTTAAGTATTTTTCCTGCCGACCATATAATAACATGTTCATTCTGGCTAATGAGACACACGTCGTTTACTCCATGTTGTACTGTACTGAACAAGACGCATGTTTGTTTCACATATGTTTGACAACTAGTTCACACATATTATCTACACAGTTGTTCTGGTTAAATTTTGTGCTACCTGGAAGCATTTTTGCAGGCGTCGAGTTTCTTTCTATGAAAATTCTCTTCCTTTTTCCAGTTGCACCAACTATCATATGATCACAGCATACTAGTTTATAATGAGAAAAAAAAAGATAATGATAGACAGACGGACGGACGGACGGACGGACGGACGGACGGACGGACGGACGGACGGACGGACGGACGGACGGACGGACGGACGGACGGACGGACGGACGGACGGACGGACGGACGGACGGACGGACGGACGGACGGACGGACGGACGGACGGACGGACGGACGGACGGACGGACGGACGGACGGACGGACGGACGGACGGACGGACGGACGGACGGACGGACGGACGGACGGACGGACGGACGGACGGACGGACGGACGGACGGACGGAAGGACGGACGGACGGACGGACGGACGGACGGACGGACGGACGGACGGACGGACGGACGGACGGACGGACGGACGGACGGACGGACGGACGGACGGACGGACGGACGGACGGACGGACGGACGGACGGACGGACGGACGGACGGACGGGCAGACAGGCAGGCAGGCAGACAGACAGACAGACAGACAGACAGATCGACCGACCGACCGACCGACCGACCGACCGACCGACCGACCGACCGACCGACCGACCGACCGACCGACCGACCGACCGACCGACCGACCGACCGACCGACCGACCGACCGACCGACCGACCGACCGACCGACCGACCGACCGACCGACCGACCGACCGACCGACCGACCGACCGACCGACCGACCGACATAGTCAAAGTCACCACTCTACATAGAGTGGAAATCCCCACTCGACACAGAGTCGAAATCCCTACTCTACATAGAGTCGAAATCCCCACTCTACATAGTCAAAGTCACCACTCTACATAGAGTGGAAATCCCCATTCTACATAGAGTCGAAATCCCCACTCTATATAGAGTCGAAATCCCCACTCTACATAGTCAAAGTCACCACTCTACATAGAGTGGAAATCCCCACTCGACACAGAGTCGAAATCCATACTCTACATAGAGTCGAAATCCCCACTCTACATAGTCAAAGTCACCACTCTACATAGAGTGGAAATCCCCACTCGACACAAGAGTCGAAATCCCTACTCTACATAGAGTCGAAATCCCCACTCTACATAGTCAAAGTCATCACTCTACATAGTCAAAATCACCACTCTACATAGTCAAAATCACCACTCTACATAGAGTCAAAATCCCCCCTCTACATAGAGCCAAAATCCCCACTCTATGTAGAGTGGAAATCCCCACTCGACATGGAGTCAAAATCCCTACTCTACATAGAGTCGAAATCCCCACTCTACATAGAGTCGAAGTCCCTACTCTACATAGTCAAAATCACCACTCTACATAGAGTCAAAATCACCACTCTACACAGAGCCGAAATCCCCGCTCTACATAGAGTTGAAATCCCCCCTCTACATAGAGCCAAAATCCCCACTCTACATAGAGTCGAAATCCCCACTCTATATAGAGTGGAAACCCCCACTCTACATAGAGTGGAAATCACCACTCTACATAGAGTGGAAACCCCCACTCTACATAGAGTCGAAATCACCACTCTACATAGAGTCGAAATCGCCACTCTACATCAGCTGTGTGGACTATGAAAAGGCATTTGACAGCGTTGACAGAGAAACCATCTGGAAACCCCTCAGACGTCTATGGTGTGTGTACCAAGCTCGTTACTCTCTCCAGGAACGCATACAAAGGAATGACCAGCGTGTGGAGGATAAGACTTCAGATAAAGACGGGAGTTAGGCAAGGAACCCTGTTGTCTCCATTCCTCTTCCTGCTGACTACTGACTGGTCATGAAGACTTCCACAGAACTGAGAATAAATGTAATTCAGTGGACGCGGAGGAACAGCTGCTTTCCCAGTTAGCAACGGCGTAAGACAAGAGTATATGGTGAAACCAAATCTGGCCACGACCAGGCGTCAGACACTTTAAGGGTGATTATGATGATGTCTATATCAACTGTAATCTCACTGATGGAGGGACATTCTGTGTCAGAAGACTTCGTGTGAAAACAAAGATACATGATATTAAAGGATATTATGTGTGCATTTTCATCTCCGTTGGTGACTGCGCTCTCAACAGTGGATATGTGCGACTATTGCAGATTAAGGAGGACATTTCAAAACGATTCGCAACGACTGCCCTATTGAGAATACCACAATACTCCGAAATTATGACAAATACATTATGGTGTATGTGGCCTATCATTTGGTAAACCCATCTCTCGATATTTCATGCAGATAACGATTTCATACAGAAAATTGTGCGTGGCTTTCAAAAGCTTTTTGTTCGTTGCTGGATCTCTATAGATGTTACTGATTGTTATACATGAAGTCCAAAGACAGTGATATACATAAACGACTACGTTGTCATATCGGAGATCTGCATTGATTATTATTTTATGAGGCATTATATTTGTCAGTCGAACTGACAGACAAGCTTAACGCGTATTATACCGATTGGTTCAATCACCAATTTCTCAAATATGCTCATTTAGCAAATAAGACAAGATTCTGAACAGCAACTTTATTGTAGCGACATATTCACACAGTCCTGTTGGTTACAAGCGAACGTAGATATCTGTTCAGAGAAACATAATATCCGCAGATGAACACTTGTTCCATTTGTCTTCGAAGAAAGACGGGTAGACCAGTGAACATCACTGCAAACGAAAACATAATTCATCAGGCATGTGTGTGTGTGTTTGTGTGTGTGTGTGTGTGTGTGTGTGTGTGTGTGTGTGTGTGTGTGTGTGTGTGTGTGTGTGTGTGTGTGTGTGTCTGGTGTGTGTGTGTCTGGTGTGTGTGTCTGGTGTGTGTGTCTGGTGTGTGTCTGGTGTGTGTCTGGTGTGTGTCTGGTGTGTGTCTGGTGTGTGTCTGGTGTGTGTGTGTGTCTGGTGTGTGTGTCTGGTGTGTGTGTCTGGTGTGTGTGTCTGGTGTGTGTGTCTGGTGTGTGTGTCTGGTGTGTGTGATTTGCAGAGGTCGTTGCGACTACTAGTAATATATAAGTCTATGATGTTTGTTAACTTGGATCTACATAAATAGGGTTACATCGCTTTGATACTCAAATAACACGGTCGTCAAACCGTAAAGGGTTTTCTTGTATTTTCAGACAACACCGAAATAACAATGTTTATTGAGAAAGGCAAGAGTAGACAGAAATAAGTATATTTATGTTATGGACTAATGCAGGTAACATTGGTGCTCAAAACACGCACTGCCTAATAGATGAACGCCGGGGAGATAAACACTAAGAGAAGAAGACGGAAGGCAGATATTTCACAAGTTACCTTGCTCTACTAGCTTATCGGTCGCCACAGCAGTCGTTGCACCTGAGCATACAACGGTGATGGTGCCAGTCGAAGTAGGGTCTGTTCCAGGGGCATCTCCTGTAGCGAATGGGACGTCCATATCTGCAGAAGACGTAGCTTCCGCAGCCGTTGCAAACGGTCGCCTGCCAGCCGCTGTACCTCTCACAGTAAGTCTCTCTGCAGCCTGCGCAACAAGGCACGCATGTTTTGCTTATCACACTGTAATCTGGCCATAATTAAAATCGCGTTGAACATGTAATGTGTGAGCTATACGCTGAAGGTAATACGAATAATTAAATATAAGATAAATGTGCATAGTACATAGCACACGATTGTACATAGCACACGATTAGTATTTGGAATGTGATCAGTATTACTCTGTCACTACCCATGCAGGCTAACATATATTATGTACGAAAATAGTGTCTATTTCTTAGCGACATTTATTTACAAATTGTAGGCCTATACGACAGCGTTTGTCTCATTTCGGGATGCGATAAAAGTTTTACATATTTTGCTACATGCGTTTGGTAAGTCGTTACTGCTATATGAAGTATGAACTGGCCACGAACCACATCGGCCGAGTTCCGGATAGTAAGACTGCTTCAGTCCACACGAGCGGTAGTACAACGATCCACGGTTACACTGGTAGTAGTAGCGACCGTAGAAGTAACTCGAGTAGTAAGAGTAGACACTTCGGGAGTAGCTGCACCGATCCAGACATCGTCCTAAGAAACACAAATAAAAACATTTTAATACGAGTGAAACGCATTGAAAACATCTCAATTATATTCCCTAACTTGAGAAACTCGCCATAATCTAAAACGATGTATTCTCTGTTTAGTTATGCCAAGTTATAAAAACAATAACAAATGTCATTATTACGAATCTGTTTTAATTGTAGTGCATTGAAATGGGTTTCCTGGACATCAAATTATTCTTAGGGTAACAAATTCGAACGTATCTTTGTAGTATCCAAAACCACGTTGCACGACATATTAACAAAACCCTATCATAAGAACGACTTGGCCAAAAGAACTACGAAATGAAAGTTTACGAAATATATCAGTGATACGTTTGTCTTCAGCACACTTACCACATCTTCCATTGGCCATGACGCACTGGTTCCTAGCACAACGGCCGTACACAACTCTGTTGTGGACACATCGGTAGTAGTAGGGGAAAGGCTTGACCAGAGACGGGTAGTAGAAGTCAGAGTGACGACCTCTGCAGCAATCGTAGTCGTAGCCGTTCCAGCAGCCATCGTACCGGTAGTGCGCTGCAAAGACCGAGATACGTGGTTTCCTTCAGAGTTGACCGTTGGAACACCAATGTACAGATAAACATACGCGCGCACCAAAACACATGGCACACAAACACACCACGCTCACTTGGATACACTATACACATATTGGTTCACAAGAACATGCGCGTCCATATATACATGTATACGCATATATGCTCATACGCATGCGCGTATACGCCTATGCACGCACTCGACGTGGACACATGAAACTTACCTTCTGCTGCATATACGGCAGCCAACGCCAACAACGCGATGAAATACTTCGCCATGACGTCTGTTGTATTCTGAAATTAGAGTATATGTTAGATGATGCGAAAATGTTTTAACCTGTTCGAACTATGTGCCCTATTACAATAAAAGAGTCAACAGTCGTCGTCTTATCAGCTGATGCAACACATTCCCGACTAATTAACAACGCGGTCGATTACTGCCTTTCGATAGTTCTTACAGGATAAACAAATGAAATTAGCATGCCCTTGTCGTCGAATACATGTACACACACCCACACGCGGACGGGCACGCACACACACACACACACGCACACACACACACACACACACACACACACAAACACACACACACACACACACACACACACACACACACACACACACACACACTACCACTGCATATGGACATGCAGACATTATACACTCATTTACGCTTCCTGTGTACTAACGTATATATATATAATTATTACCATATCTACGTTGTCATTAATTAAATTGCCTTGCGCAACGCGTAACATAAAGTATCGATACAAATCGAAAATTAGTAATTTTTTATAGTAACTTTTTAATCAGATGTAAAACAACGTGAAATGCATTGAGAAAAGGCGCATGTAAAGGTGCAGACATATAATTAAGGTAGCTAGCCCAATATTAGCGTATTAACAAGAACGTATAACATAAATATGGCGTTAACATGAACTGCGAACGGCTGTTTTGGCCACTGTTTGCGTTTATTATACCTTTATTTTACAATTTGTATTCTGCTTAGCATAACCACACATATCAGTGCATAGCATAACCATAATTGCATATGTTTCGATATTTAGTGACTTCATCCAATGTTGCAATGACGTGTAGAACGAAGCTGCATCATGACATTAAACGACTTCTACAAGTCTAGAAGAAAAACTATATAAACTTCTCACTTACCGAGCAGACAACGGTTTGACCCACAGTTCTTCGACTGTTGCCAGTGGTACTGCCATCTGGAAACGTCTCTGTATTTATACCACTTCGCTCGTATTAATCACGTATCTTTACGTCAGAAAGGTTTTAATACTCTTGCCGTGTCGCAGATTTCAATACAAAGGGGGGTTGGTGGATATACCACGAGGGAGACCTCACGCGTTGTCCATCAATGGTGTTGTTATGTTAGTGGCTTTAGCATATCTTCTTCCATCTGATGTCAAGTAGATACGACGCAGGTTAGTAATACATACTGCATGATAATCTAACTAAAACACCCTTACCTTAACCACCCCGGCTATCATGTCCTTTGCTCCTTATGCCAGCTGAGACAAAATATATCATTCATAAAACATGCATGTTTCGTGCTGAAGAATGAATAATTGCGCCGCGATATTTTGAAAAAGAACTTTGACGCAAACATGCTGTTGCAACTAGGCGCAGGCACGCAAACGTTTACCGAAGCTGCCCTTGTTGAAAGGCTATAGGAAATGTCATGCTCTCACGATTTGAAAACATGCTAGCATATTGTACCGGAAGTCATGCCGATATTTGTAAAGCAGCTAAGACACAATGTAGCATATAGAACAAGTTAATATATTGTTAAAATGTTGTCCGAAATAAATTGCTCCCGTTCTATATATCGATCCGATATGAGGATTAATTGAACTTTATTTAAACCAAAGCTAGTAACCATAAACATATAATTACAGTAGTCATATTTTATCATACTCTATTTTATCATACTCTACTCATTGATTAGTTAATGTCAATATGTTTTCAACGGTAGGATACTTTGAGTTTCACATATCAGTTGCTATGCTATTGTGTGTAAAATAATGATACGGTCTTTATGTGTGTATATATATATATATATATATATATATATATATATATATATATATATATATATATATATATATATATATATATATATATATTACACTAATAGCGGTTTCACTGTGGTAGTGAAATATTATCGATTTAACCTTCTAATCAATCGTTATTAAGAAACAAATGAGACATAATTGTTTAATTCCGCAGTGAATGTCCACAGGATTAATGTTGACAAATGTGCTTCTGTTGGTTAGCATATCATGCAATGGTGGCCCTGAAGATTTGCAATATATGCGATCATCCTGTTGTTTTCTTCTCTATTTCATCTTGCCTGTCTCATGCTTTACAGTATGGGGCCATGCTTGGGTAAACTTCCATTGCAGGTATACAGTGATCTAGCAATTGTGCCTCTGCGGTAGTGTAATACGTCTCATGAAGAAAGTAAATGTCAACGCAAAGAACTGTGGAGAAAGTATTGACTGCGTCTTTATGCCCTCAACTATTTCCTAAACAATGGTCAAGGATTGCTTTGTTTGTCTGGAGATGTGTGCGACCCTACAGATCTTTTGACGCATAGTTACTGACAGCAGAGGATATTAGTCTCATGCACAATAATAATAATTGTTAAATGATATCACCGTCTCTTACAACATGAACTATTCTGCCGTAGAGTATCTTCTAAGATGGAACCAGAACGATCTACGAGTAGCAATGTGTTGACCTCCGATGAATTGTCGAAACGGCAGATTACAAAAATGTGTTTGACGTAATGACATTTATTGTTTACAAACAGGTAGGCCGCTATGTTAATCTGATCACCGTTGCCAATCTTACGTTTCTAACGTCGATCCGGAAAAATTATTGTATGTGCTACTGAACTTTTAGAAAGCAAAGACAGCGTCGCATATTTGAGCATGACCGGGGTCGTCTGTATAGCGTAACACTTATACCAGTGTGTGGTAAGATGTAGAGGCAATCATTGCATACATAAATTGTGCTTAGCTTCGATTAAAAAAAACGGTTATATGTTCTACTCTTTAATGTTAACGGCCGTTTAATATCCTCATACAGCTGCTTAGGAATGGCGTAACGTCAGCACGTCAGCCAAACATTCATTTCATCATAAACGAACAAAAACCACATAGAACATTGTCAGCGTGTCAGGCAAAGTTCGGCTCAACAAAAACGACATGTAGATGTCGACAAGTCAGGCATTTGTTCAAAAACATAATAAAAAGTGAAGAGAAGTGGGCTACTCAGACGAACAACAGCTGTAGCAGAACACAAAAACGTAGATTAATGTCGGTTACTCAGGCGGAAAAACCCTTTCTACCAAACACCAAACTTGTTGTGCGGCATTAGTTGGTCGGGCGGTGAGCACCTCGTCAAAACGAGGTGATACCGAACTGATACGAAAGCCATGTAAAAGGTGTTGGGGCAACAGCAATTCATATAAACTTGATTGACTGATACCAATGTTCCAGTGACACATATACAGACTCGATGCTCTATCGCATTTCATACTATGTTTTCGGATGTTGTATCCATGTGTATACATTAGGATGCAAATGGATGTCCAGAGTGCTTACACCAATCTTCGGGAGCACTAGACGTTGCTATATGATGTATATGATGTCTGTGTATACAGCATCAATTCAAATTATGACCGGAACGCTATCACCTTGATACCATAGACTAGTCAATGAGCATGTACGTGTAAACGCGACTTCAAAGGTGTATTAACTATAAAATAGATTACACATTGATAAATTGCTGCTACGTGTTTTGCTTGCATGTCCACATACAAGGCGGTGTTTGTTTGCGTGTCTAGTCACGGTTCCCTGGCGTATAGTCATTACTCAGTTCATGTTTTTGACAATGTCAAATGGCCAAATGTCTAGAGTGACGAAAGCAAACTGACGTCAATGTACTGTAAAACATTAGAAATGTATGTCGCCCTCACATTAGAAAAACTAAAGACAGACGAATATTCGTGCCTTGCAATAAACATAATAAAAAGTGAAGAGAAGTGGGCTACTCAGACGAACAACAGCTGTAGCAGAACACAAAAACGTAGATTAATGTCGGTTACTCAGGCGGAAAAACCCTTTCTACCAAACACCAAACTTGTTGTGCGGCATTAGTTGGTCGGGCGGTGAGCACCTCGTCAAAACGAGGTGATACCGAGCTGATACGAAAGCCATGTAAAAGGTGTTGGGGCAACAGCAATTCATATAAACTCGATTGACTGATACCAATGTTCCAGTGACACATATACAGACTCGATGCTCTATCGCATTTCATACTATGTTTTCGGATGTTGTATCCATGTGTATACATTAGGATGCAAATGGATGTCCAGAGTGCTTACACCAATCTTCGGGAGCACTAGACGTTGCTATATGATATATATGATGTCTGTGTATACAGCATCAATTCAAATTATGACCGGAACGCTATCACCTTGATACTATAGACTAGTCAATGAGCATGTACGTGTAAACGCGACTTCAAAGGTGTATTCACTTTAAAATAGATTACACATTGATAAATTGCTGCTACGTGTTTTGCTTGCATGTCCACATACAAGGCGGTGTTTGTTTGCGTGTCTAGTCACGGTTCCCTGGCGTATAGTCATTACTCAATTCATGTTTTTGACAATGTCAAATGGCCAAATGTCTAGAGTGACGAAAGCAAACTGACGTCAATGTACTGTAAAACATTAGAAATGTATGTCGCCCTCACATTAGAAAAACTAAAGACAGACGAATATTCGTGCCTTGCAATAAATGCATGAACTGGGTGCACGCGAAACGGTGGGACTACAATCGTCTGTTGCGAGTGAATAGTACATATGTTATGAGCAATGTTTCGCCTATGACAGCTATATTGTATTTGTCGTAATTCGTTAAGTATTTTTCCTGCCGACCATATGATAACATGTTCATTCTGGCTAATGAGACACACGTCGTTTACTCCATGTTGTACTGTACTGAACAAGACGCATGTTTGTTTCACATATGTTTGACAACTAGTTCACACATATTATCTACACAGTTGTTCTGGTTAAATTTTGTGCTACCTGGAAGCATTTTTGCAGGCGTCGAGTTTCTTTCTATGAAAATTCTCTTCCTTTTTCCAGTTGCACCAACTATCATATGATCACAGCATACTAGTTTATAATGAGAAAAAAAAAGATAATGATAGACAGACGGACGGACGGACGGACGGACGGACGGACGGACGGACGGACGGACGGACGGACGGACGGACGGACGGACGGACGGACGGACGGACGGACGGACGGACGGACGGACGGACGGACGGACGGACGGACGGACGGACGGACGGACGGACGGACGGACGGACGGACGGACGGACGGACGGACGGACGGACGGACGGACGGACGGACGGACGGACGGACGGACGGACGGACGGACGGACGGACGGACGGACGGACGGACGGACGGACGGACGGACGGACGGACGGACGGACGGACGGACGGACGGACGGACGGACGGACGGACGGACGGACGGACGGACGGACGGACGGACGGACGGACGGACGGACGGACGGACGGACGGACGGACGGACGGACGGACGGACGGACGGACGGACGGACGGACGGACGGACGGGCGGACAGACAGACAGACAGGCAGAAAGACAGACAGACAGACCGACCGACCGACCGACCGACCGACCGACCGACCGACCGACCGACCGACCGACCGACCGACCGACCGACCGACCGACCGTCCGACCGACCGACCGACCGACCGACCGACCGACCGACCGACCGACCGACCGACAGACAGACAGACAGACAGACAGCCAGGCAGACAGACAGACAGACAGACAGACAGACAGACCGGCAGACAGATAAACAGACAAGCAGACAGACAAGCAGACACACATACAGACAGACAAACAGACAGTCAGATAGACATACATAATATATACACATACATACATACATACATACATACATACATACATACACACATACATACATACATACATACATACATGCATCATACATGCATGCATGCATGCATGCATACATACATACACACACACACACACACACACACACACACACACACACAGACAGACACATACAGACACATACACACACACACACACACACACACACACACACACACACACACACACACACACACACACACACCCACACACACATACATACATACATACATACATACATACATACATACATACATACAATCAGACAATCAGACAGACCTGCTGACATACATACATACAGACATACAGATAGACAGTCAGGCAGACAGTCAGGCAGACAGTCAGGCAGACAGTCAGGCAGACAGTCAGGCAGACAGTCAGGCAGACAGACAGACAGACAGACAGACAGACAGACAGACAGACAGACATACAGACAGACAGACAGACAGACAGATAAATACTGGAAGGGGAGACACGGGAGGGAGGTAGAATACATATACATACATTTCACAAAGTCTTCATTCGCGTTCATCATTACTCAATATACGTTTTTGACAATGTCTGGTGTGACGAAAACACACCGACGTCGTTGTAACGTAGTTACATTAGAAAAAGGTCACACATTCATTAAGCCAACTAATAAATAGACGACTGGTGTCTTACAATAAAAAGGCACGCAGTTGTAGCACGCGAAAAGTTGGAGTAAAATGAAACGCTGGTTGGTGTAAAAACTGTTGCGGATGATGTCATCGCTGACGTGACTTGTACGTGAGTTATGAGCAGTGTTTCACCTACGATATATATTATATTCGCCGTGATTTCGTAAAAATGCTGTTGACATCATCATCGTATAAAATATCTTAAATCCACTTCTAAACAGCTATAATTGCCGATAAAACGTTTACGTTGGCCATAATTGCGTTGACTAACCAGCCTGCCACGCACAATAGTTTGTGCTACATCTTTCCATATTACGGATTTCTAGTGGATACTTTAGCTACACAGCTTATTGTCGGTGACGAGTGATACATAGCTTTATTTATGAATCTGAAGAATCGTTGCATTAAAATCACCGGTAAAGGTAAATTGTCAAACAATAATGAGATAACATCACCGTGTAGAAGAGGTGCTAGTCCCCACAACTTTCTAAGAGCTCTTAATAATGTTGTATAATGTATATATATATATATATATATATATATATATATATATATATATATATATATATATATGTATTATATATGTATATATATGTATATATATATATATATATATATATATATATATATATATGTGTGTGTATATATATATATATTACGTATATATATTACATATATATTACATATAATATATATATAATATATATATATATATATATATATATATATATATATAAACATTAGAAAACATTACTGAAAATTAAAATCACAAAAAAAGATATATATAAACAATTATAATCACCCTGTACATCGTCATCCATTTATTAAATCCATTTCTAGTTTTACCTATCCTAATGTTAAACCCTTTGATTGTCAAATGCACAAATGAACAAGCATGTGGTGTTTCTAGCATGTTCTAACAGGCATTATTGCACTAAACAACTTTCGTCAGTATGAAAAACATTCAGTGCAATATATCATTCTTTGCATGAGCCGATTCTTAATTTATGTTGTGTTTGTGTGTGTGTGTGTAGTTACTTACGATGTGCATCAGCGAGACGTTCTTCTTCAGAACGTCGCAGTGTAATTATTTATTCCTCCACAATAAACATGAATGTTTTATGGTGAGTTGTATGTTTTGTCTCAGCTGACGAAAGGATCAAAGCAAGTAGTGAACGAGGTAGATGTGGTAGGTTCGGTTTGGAAAGCCTGTCAAATTATCTTGACTATTAAACTACGATGTGTGAACTTTAGACAATACTGAAGTTTATGTGCTAAAGACATCGAAATAGCATCACTGTTGGACAACATGTTATGTGTCTGATGTGATGTATCTGCAACAGCACCCCTCCGACAAGCAAGAGCATGATAAAAACACATTCTGACGTGTTAGGATGCGTGATTGATAAGGACGAAGTGGTATAAATACAGAGACGTTTCCAGATAGCAGTACCACTGGCAACAGTCGAAGAACTGTGGGTCAAACCGTTGTCTGATCGGTAAGTGAGGCGTTTGTGTGGTTTCTAGAAAGGTAGCCGCTTAGCATTGCGAAGATGCTTCCACGTCGTTGCAAGTAGTCACAAATACGTATTGCCATCCTTATGTGTATGGCTGATCAATTTTCAAATTGTAACAAAATAATAGGTTTCATCCACGGAAACAACGGCCAAAGCTGCGGTCTGCTTTATGCCTATAATACATTCGTGTTAATACGTTATAACGGGGATACATTTATCACATATCTATATATGTATGCATCATGTGTCTGGTGCCCTCATCTGAAAAAAGACAGAGATCTCATTGAACAAGTTCAGCGGCGGGCAACACGACTTGTGCCAGAAACAAAGGGACTACCATACAACAGCAGACTAATAGGACTACAACTTCCTACCTTGAACTATAGAAGACAGAGAACAGACATCATCCAGACATTCAAAATTATCAAGAAAATTGACTCGGTCAACCATAACTACAGATGTCCACAGTGCCCATCAAAGCTCATGTTAAAAAAAGCCAGTGGAACAACAAGAGGGTAACAGCGAAACACTACAAACACAGAGAGCAACTGACTACAGGCACCACTTCTTCTCAACCAGAGTGGTTAAAATGTGGAACTCCCTTTCAGAAGACACAGTTCAGGCCACCACCGTAAATGAACTAAAGTCACGCCTCCGAAAAGATTGGAGAGGTCACCCAGACCTGTACAATTATAATTTTACAAATTAACCAGCCTTGACAAACCGGATAAAAAATAAAAATACATATGAAAAAATACATCGATAGAGAATTACACCATCAGAAAACTATCGCTTGAGACGGTCTCAATGCTCAGTTTTGGGCAATTACTGACCGATCTTGAAATAAGATCTTGAGGTAAGATATGTCTGCTGTACCTGTCCATTCACCTTTTGCAGCCTTAGACAAATAATTTCTAATCATCAAAATAAAAAAGTATCCTCTCGAATGCATTATGTTTTCCAATTAATAGGTGACAAGAAGACAACATTTGACTCTCTTCTCAATGGGGAATTTGCAGTAATGTATGTATTATATTTGATTTCAGAATAAAACAGACGCCATGGCGAAGTATTTCATCGCGTTGTTGGCACTAGCTGCCATACATGCAGCAGAAGGTAGGATTTGCGCGTCTGCGGTACAGGTGTATGCGTATGTATTAAGAAGCAAGGTATGTTGGCGTATATGTATGTCTGCGGGCGTGCGTTCGTGTGTGCGTGCGTGCGTGCATGCGTGCGTGTGTGCGTGCTGATGTACATTAACATAGGCATGTGTGGGTATTGTGTTTGTGTTCCACGTGTGATAAATAATCGTTTTCGAAGTGCGCCTGTGCTTTTCTGTTCCAACATTCATATCTGAAGCAAACCACTTATCTCGGTCTTTGCAGCGCACTACCGGTACGATGGCTGCTGGAACGGCTACGACTACGATTGCTGCAGAGGTCGTGAATCTGACTTCTACTACCCGTCTCTGGTCAAGCCTTTCCCCTACTACTACAGATGTGTCCACAACAGAGTTGTGTACGGCCGTTGTGCTAGGAACCAGTGCGTCATGGCCAATGGAAGATGTGGTAAGTGTGCTGGCGTATTTCGCAAACTTTCAATTCGTAGTTGTTTTGGCTAAGTCGTTCTTATGATAGGTTTTGTTAATATGTCGTGTAACATGGTTATGGATACTACTAAGATATGGTCGATTTGTTACCCTAGGCACTCTTTGATATCAAAGAAACACATTTCACCGCACTACATTTAAAACAGATTTGTTATAATAACAGATGTTATTGTTTTGTATAACTTGGCATAACTAAACAGAGAATACATCGTTTTAGATTACGGCGAGTTTGTGAAGTTCGGGAATATAATTGAGATATGTTTTCAATGCATTTCACTCGTATTAAAAATGTTGTTGTTATTTGTGTTTCTTAGGACGATGCCTGGATCGGTGCAGCTACTCCCGAAGTGTCTACTCTTACTACTCGAGTTACTTCTACGGTCGCTACTACTACCAGTGTAACCGTGGATCGTTGTACTACCGCGCGTGTGGACTGAAGCAGTCTTACTATCCGGAACTCGGCCGCTGTGGTTCGTGGCCAGTTCGTACTTCAACACATAGCAGTAACGTTGCAAAATTGGCAAAACGCTGTCGTACATACTTTCTTCGTAAATGTTGTTGTGCAACAAAAACCATTATAAATGTAGTAGCATGGGCGGTGATATAGTTAGGCTCCTACACGTATTGCATTCCGAATAATAGTGGTGTATTATGTACTTAGCGACAACGCATTTGTGTTATATTTAATTCGTATTACCTCCAATGTATGCCTACACCTCGTATGTTTAACACTTGTTTTACTTTGGTCATATTATATATAATTGTCATAAGCAAAACATATCCGTGCCTTGTTGCGCAGGCTGCAGAGAGACTTACTGTGAGAGGTACAGCGGCTGGCAGGCGACCGTTTGCAACGGCTGCGGAAGCTACGTCTTCTGCAGATATGGACGTCCCATTCGCTACAGGAGATGCCCCTGGAACAGACCCTACTTCGACTGGCATCATCACCGTTGTATGCTCAGGTGCAACGACTGCTGTGGCGACCGATAAGCTAGTAGCGCAAGGTAACTTCTTCTCCTCTTAGTTTGTCTCTCCTCGGTGTTCATAAAATAATAATAATAATTGTAAAACTTCTACAGTGCCTATATTCTTAAGAGAATATTCAAGCTCAGAGGCGCAACAAACAAAATCATTTAGCTAGTCATATACTATAGTCGGCAATGCGTGTTCGTACCATCAAAATTATCATAAAATATATTTATTTCTATGTACTCCCGTCTTTATTAATAAACATAGTTATTTCGAGGTTATCTCAAGATACCAGAAAAGGGTTTTGATGACATCGTTGTATGAATATTAAACAATACTTTTGTGGTTTAATGTTATTTTATGAATAACATCAAATAAATAGTAGTCGCAGTGGCTAAACATAGCCCAACCAATAAATATTTTATTCCCATCTGTACTCGTAATCGGCTATTGCCCTAGTTCCCTTTTACAAATCAAAATCGAATTTACTTAGCCACATTGATTTAATATTACATCAAACCGGCATGGTTGTTGAACTTTCTATATATTTTCACCTACAATCTGAAATGGACGTACGACTTCACTAACGTAATACAAGATGTTGACACCTTTCAGCTAATTTATTTATTTATTTTATATTTATGTCCTACATTCTTCGACAGCCTCTTGCTTTAACGTATGATCGATTTTATTGGATGGATATATATATATATATATATATATATATATATATATATATATATATATATATATGTATATATATATATATATACATATATATGTATATATATATATATATATATATATATATATATATATATATATATATATATATATATATATATATCCATCCATTAAAATCGATAACAAGTTAAAGCAAGAGGCCGTCGAAGAATATAGGACATAGATATACAATAAAAGTATGAGTGTGTATATATATATATATATATATATATATATATATATATATATATATATTATACATATATATGTATATATATATATATATATATATATATATATATATATATATATATATATTATACATATATATGTATATATATATATATATATATACATACATACATATCGACGATGCAATCACTGTTCATATGAATTACGTTCTCGTTTGCAGTTATGTTCACCGGTCGACCTGTCTTTCTCCGAAGACAAATGGAACAAGTGTTCACCTGCGGATATATGTTTCTCTGAACAGATATCTACGTTCGCTTGTAACCAACAGGACTGTGTGAACATGTCGCTACAATAAAGTTACCGTTCCAGTATATGTCAGAATCTTGTTTTATTCACCTACCCTTAAATAAGCACATTTAGGAAATTGTTGCTTGGAGTGCCTGTATTCATCATAGAACGCACATGTTTAAGCTTCTATGTCCGCTTAACACTACCGTAATTATGAAATAATAATTAATTTTCTATTAAGATGCACGTCGAGTGATAAGTTAGTTGTTCATATGTGACTTGACGCGATATTTTTGAACAATCTAAACAGTAGTCTCGATTACCGAGGCTCCGTGAGGTGGCAGCACTTTTAAGCCCATCAATTCTGCCTGGGAAATTAATGGGCTCCCATTGTAACTGACGGGGTACTCTCGCTTAACCGACTGTCGGCCGGCTGCGGAACTACGCCGAGAAGGCAGTCTGGTTACTTATTCGGCTTTTTGTTTGTTTATCCGCGTAACCTATACAATGCTGCCACGTCACGGACACTGCCGTAATTTATATTTATATAAACAACTGCAAATGTGTATTTATATTTATTTTGTGTTAACATAAGTTTAATTTTGAATAGTTTTTTTTTTATAATACAGCATTATTTGATAAAAAATGTATCCTTATTTAAATTGTATGCCATCGGTGTTGGGCTAGACAATGCTGCGACCTCACGCATACTGGTTAATCATGCCGTAATTCTTATTTTATAAACAACTGTAAATTTGAATTTTTACTTACTTTTGTGTTAAGTTCAATGTTGAATACTTTTTATACGATATCACTATACCTTGTAAAAGTATATCGTTATGTTACTTTTTATTTCATAGTTGGCCTGAAAGCCAATCAGCGTCTCCACCCTAATCTGGGGTAAGGCCGCCCTGGCGGATCGAAAATGCAGACCCATTGTTTCCACAGGCGGGTGTGAGGGGCTTAAAAGTGCTGCAACCTCACGCAGCATGGGTAACCGAGGCTACCGCTAGGGCGGCCTTACCCCAGATTAGGGTAGAGACGCTAATTGGCTCGTAGGCCAACTATGAAATAAAATTAAAATAACGATATACTTTTGCAAGATAAAAAGTCTCGCTTAACCGACTGTCGGTGGCCTACTGAACTACGCCGAGAAGACAGTCTGGTGACTTTGCCGGCTTTTGAATATTATCCGTGTGGGGCTAAACAATGTTGCCATCTCACGGATACTGTTTAATCCTGCCGTAATTCCTATTATAAACAACGAGACATTTTTATTTCTATATATGTTTGTGCTAGTATAGGTTTAATTTTTAATAGTTTTTATAATACAGCATTATCTAATAACAAATAAGTATCATTATTTAATGTGTTATTTCAAATCAAATTCGGTCTCGAGAACAAATCAGCGTCTCTACCCTAACCTGGGGTAAGGCCGCCCTGGCGGTTACAACTACAGCCCATTAATTCTCCGGGCAGAGTTCAGGGGCTTAAAAGTGCTGCCACCTCACGGAGCCTGGGTAACCTACACTATTGTCAAACAGACTGTGCGTGGCAGGCTAGTTTGTCAACGCAATTATGGCCAACGTAAATTGTTGTAAAACGTTTTATCTGCAATTATAGACTTTAGAAGTGGATTTAAGACATGTGATTTTTTATACGATGGTGATGTCAACAGCATTGTTATTAAATCACGGCGAATATAATATATATCGTAGGTGAAACACTGCTAATAACTCACGTACAAGTCACGTCAGCGATGACATCATCCGCAACAGTTTTTATACCAACCAGCGTTTTCTTTTGCTTCAACTTTTCGCGTGCTACAACTGCGTGCCTTTTTATTGTAAGACACCATTCGTCTATTTATTAGTTGGCTTATTGAATGTGTGACCTTTTTGTAATGTACCGACGTTATATCGACGTCGGTGTGTTTCGTCAAACTAGACCTTTGGCAATTTGGAATTCTCAAAAACGTGTATTGAGTAATGATTAACGCGAATGAAGACTTTGTGAAAAGAATATGTATATGTATCCTCCCTCCCTCCCTTGTCTCCCTCCACCCTTCCAGTATTTATCTATCTATCTATCTATCTGTCTGTCTGTCTGTCTGTCTGTCTGTCTGCCTGCCTGCCTGCCTGCCTGCCTGCCTGCCTGCCTGCCTGCCTGCCTGCCTGCCTTCCTGCCTGCCTGCCTGCCTGCCTGCCTGCCTGCCTGCCTGCCTGCCTGCCTGCCTGCCTGCCTGCCTGCCTGCCTGCCTGCCTGCCTGCCTGCCTGCCTGCCTGCCTGCCTGCCTGCCTGCCTGCCTGCCTGCCTGCCTGCCTGCCTGCCTGCCTGCCTGCCTGCCTGCCTGCCTGCCTGCCTGCCTGCCTGCCTGCCTGCCTGCCTGCCTGCCTGCCTGCCTGCCTGCCTGCCTGCCTGCCTGCCTGCCTGCCTATCTGTCTGTCTGTCTGTCTGTATGTATGTATGTATGTATGTATGTATGTATGTATGTATGTCTGTATGTCTGTCTGTCTGTCTGCTTGTCTATCCCTATCTTTATGCCTCATTATAAACTAGTAGGCTATGGTCATATGATAGTTAGTGCAACTGGGAAAAGGAAAATGTTCATACAAAGAAATTCGTCGCATGATAAAAATGCATCCAGGTAGCATAAACCTTAATCAGAACAACTGTGTACATAATATGTGTGAAATAGTTGTCAAACATTTGTGAAACATACATGCGTCTTGTTAAGTACAGTACAGTACTACATGGAGTAAACGACGTGTATCTCTTTAAACAGAATGAACATGTTATCATATGCTCGCAGGAAAAATAATTACCGAATTACGACAAATACAATATAGCTGTCATAGGCGAAACATTGGTCATAACATATGTACTATTCACTCGCAACAGACGATTGTAGTCCCATCGTTTCGCGTGCACCCAGTTCGTGCATTTATTGCAAGGCACGAAGATTCGTCTGTCTTTAGTTTTTCTAATGTGAGAACGACATAAATTTGTAATGTTTTACAGTACATTGACGTCAGTTTGCTTTCGTCACTCTAGACACTTGGCCATTTGACATTGTTAAAAACATGAATTGAGTAATGACTTTACGCCAGGGAACCGTGACTAGACACGCAAACAACCACTGCCATGTATTTGGACATGCAAGCAAAACACGTAGCAGCAATTTATCAATGTGTAATCTATTTTAAAGTTAATACACTTTTGAAGTCGCGCATACACGTACATGCTCATTGACGAGTTTATAGCATCAAGGTGATAGCGTTCCGGTCATAATTTGAATTGATGCTGGAAACATCGACATCATATACAGCATACAGCAACGTCTAGTGCTCCCGAAGATTGATGTAAGCACTCTGGACATCCATTTGCATCCTGATATATACACATGGATACAACATCCGAAAACATAGTATGAAATGCGATAAAGCATCGAGTCTGTATATGTGTCACTGGAACATTGGTATCAGTCAATCGAGTTTATATGAATTGCTGCTGACCCAATACCTTTTATATTGATTTCGCATCAGCTCGGTATCACCTCGTTTTGACTAGGTGCTCACCGCCCGACCAACTATCGCCGCACAACGAGTTTGGTGTTTGATAGAAAACGCCTGAGTAACCGACATTAATCTACGTCTTTGTGTTCCGCTACATCTTTTATTCTTCTGAGTAGCCCACTTCTCTTCACTTTTTATTATGTTGTTGAACAAACGCATGACTTTTCGACATCTACATGTCGTTTTTGTAGAGCCGAACTTTGCCTGACACGCTGACAATGTTTTATGTGGTTTTTGTTCATTTATGATTGAATGAATGTTTGGCTGACGTGCTGACGTTACGCCATTCCTAAGCAGCTGCAAGAGGATATTAAACGGCCGTTAATATTAAACGGTATAACATATTACCGTTTTTTATGAGAAATACAAGTACATCGCCGAAGCTAAGCACAAGTTATGTCTGCAGTGATTGCCTCTGTATATCAATACTTTGTTCGAAGTACATATTTTTTTCAGAAATCACATATTAGTCCACGTTCTATCTAAGCCACATCTAGCCACACACTGGTTTAAGTGTTACGCTTCACAGACGACCTCCATCATGTTAAATAAGCGACGCGGTCTTCGCTTTCTA
>OZ024866.1:29837604-29857604 GCA_964017155.1 Oasisia sp. SBJ-2009 | reverse complement strand
TGTGTTGCATCAGGTGACAAGACGACAACTGTCGACTCTTGTATCGTAATAGTGCACAGAGTACGAACACGTTAAAATATTTTCGCATCATCGAACATATACTCTAATTTCAGAATACAACAGACGTCATGGCGAAGTATTTCATCGCGTTGTTGGCACTGGCTGCCGTATATGCAGCAGAAGGTAAGTTTCATGTGTCCACGTCTCGTGCGTGCCTATGCGCGCTTGCGTGTAAGCATGTACATGCGTATGTATATGTGGGTATATTGTATCCAACTGATCGTGGTGTGTTTGTGTGTCATGTGTTTGTGCAACCTGTGTTTTGGTGCGTGCGTGTGTGTTTATCTGTACTATTATGTTCAAACGGGCAACTCTGAAGGAAACCACGTATCTCGGTCTTTGCAGCGCACTACCGGTACGATGGCTGCTGGAACGGCTACGACTACGATTGCTGCAGAGGTCGTCACTCTGACTTCTACTACCCGTCTCTGGTCAAGCCTTTCCCCTACTACTACAGATGTGTCCACAACAGAGTTGTGTACGGCCGTTGTGCTAGGAACCAGTGCGTCATGGCCAATGGAAGATGTGGTAAGTGTGCTGGCGTATTTCGCAAACTTTCAATTCGTAGTTGTTTTGGCTAAGTCGTTCTTATGATAGGTTTTGTTAATATGTCGTGTAACATGGTTATGGATACTACTAAGATATGGTCGATTTGTTACCCTAGGCACTCTTTGATATCAAAGAAACACATTTCACCGCACTACATTTAAAACAGATTTGTTATAATAACAGATGTTATTGTTTTGTATAACTTGGCATAACTAAACAGAGAATACATCGTTTTAGATTACGGCGAGTTTGTGAAGTTCGGGAATATAATTGAGATATGTTTTCAATGCATTTCACTCGTATTAAAAATGTTGTTGTTATTTGTGTTTCTTAGGACGATGCCTGGATCGGTGCAGCTACTCCCGAAGTGTCTACTCTTACTACTCGAGTTACTTCTACGGTCGCTACTACTACCAGTGTAACCGTGGATCGTTGTACTACCGCGCGTGTGGACTGAAGCAGTCTTACTATCCGGAACTCGGCCGCTGTGGTTCGTGGCCAGTTCGTACTTCAACACATAGCAGTAACGTTGCAAAATTGGTAAAACGCTGTCGTACATACTTTCTTCGTAAATGTTGTTGTGCAACAAAAACCATTATAAATGTAGTAGCATGGGCGGTGATATAGTTAGGCTCCTACACGTATTGCATTCCGAATAATAGTGGTGTATTATGTACTTAGCGACAACGCATTTGTGTTATATTTAATTCGTATTACCTCCAATGTATGCCTACACCTCGTATGTTTAACACTTGTTTTACTTTGGTCATATTATATATAATTGTCATAAGCAAAACATATCCGTGCCTTGTTGCGCAGGCTGCAGAGAGACTTACTGTGAGAGGTACAGCGGCTGGCAGGCGACCGTTTGCAACGGCTGCGGAAGCTACGTCTTCTGCAGATATGGACGTCCCATTCGCTACAGGAGATGCCCCTGGAACAGACCCTACTTCGACTGGCATCATCACCGTTGTATGCTCAGGTGCAACGACTGCTGTGGCGACCGATAAGCTAGTAGAGCAAGGTAACTTCTTCTCCTCTTAGTTTGTCTCTCCTCGGTGTTCATAAAATAATAATAATAATTGTAAAACTTCTACAGTGCCTATATTCTTAAGAGAATATTCAAGCTCAGAGGCGCAACAAACAAAATCATGATCATAAAATATATTTATTTCTATGTACTCCCGTCTTTATCAATAAACATAGTTATTTCGAGGTTATCTCAAGATACCAGAAAAGGGTTTTGATGACATCGTTGTATGAATATTAAACAATACTTTTGTGGTTTAATGTTATTTTATGAATAACATCAAATAAATAGTAGTCGCAGTGGCTAAACATAGCCCAACCAATAAATATTTTATTCCCATCTGTACTCGTAATCGGCTATTGCCCTAGTTCCCTTTTACAAATCAAAATCGAATTTACTTAGCCACATTGATTTAATATTACATCAAACCGGCATGGTTGTTGAACTTTCTATATATTTTCACCTACAATCTGAAATGGACGTACGACTTCACTAACGTAATACAAGATGTTGACACCTTTCAGCTAATTTATTTATTTATTTTATATTTATGTCCTACATTCTTCGACAGCCGCTTGCTTTAACGTATGATCGATTTTATTGGATGGATATATATATATATATATATATATATATATATATATATATATATATATATATATATATATGTATATATATATATATATATATATACATATATATGTATATATATATATATATATATATATATATATATATATATATATATATATCCATCCATTAAAATCGATAACAAGTTAAAGCAAGAGGCCGTCGAAGAATATAGGACATAAATATACAATAAAAGTATGAGTGTGTATATATATATATATATATATATATATATATATATATATATTATACATATATATGTATATATATATATATATATATATATATATATATACATATATATATATATATATATATATATATATATATATATATATATATATATATATATATACATACATACATACATATCGACGATGCAATCACTGTTCATATGAATTACGTTCTCGTTTGCAGTTATGTTCACCGGTCGACCTGTTTTTCTCCGAAGACAAATGGAACAAGTGTTCACCTGCGGATATATGTTTCTCTGAACAGATATCTACGTTCGCTTGTAACCAACAGGACTGTGTGAACATGTCGCTACAATAAAGTTACCGTTCCAGTATATGTCAGAATCTTGTTTTATTCACCTACCCTTAAATAAGCACATTTAGGAAATTGTTGCTTGGAGTGCCTGTATTCATCATAGAACGCACATGTTTAAGCTTCTATGTCCGCTTAACACTACCGTAATTATGAAATAATAATTAATTTTCTATTAAGATGCACGTCGAGTGATAAGTTAGTTGTTCATATGTGACTTGACGCGATATTTTTGAACAATCTAAACAGTAGTCTCGATTACCGAGGCTCCGTGAGGTGGCAGCACTTTTAAGCCCATCAATTCTGCCTGGGAAATTAATGGGCTCCCATTGTAACTGACGGGGTACTCTCGCTTAACCGACTGTCGGCCGGCTGCGGAACTACGCCGAGAAGGCAGTCTGGTTACTTATTCGGCTTTTTGTTTGTTTATCCGCGTAACCTATACAATGCTGCCACGTCACGGACACTGCCGTAATTTATAGTTATATAAACAACTGCAAATGTGTATTTATATTTATTTTGTGTTAACATAAGTTTAATTTTGAATAGTTTTTTTTTCATAATACAGCATTATTTGATAAAAAATGTATCCTTATTTAAATTGTATGCCATCGGTGTTGGGCTAGACAATGCTGCCACCTCACGCATACTGGTTAATCATGCCGTAATTCTTATTTTATAAACAACTGTAAATTTGAATTTTTACTTACTTTTGTGTTAAGTTCAATGTTGAATACTTTTTATACGATATCACTATACCTTGTAAAAGTATATCGTTATGTTACTTTTTATTGCATAGTTGGCCTGAAAGCCAATCAGCGTCTCCACCCTAATCTGGGGTAAGGCCGCCCTGGCGGATCGAAAATGCAGACCCATTGTTTCCACAGGCGGGTGTGAGGGGCTTAAAAGTGCTGCAACCTCACGCAGCATGGGTAACCGAGGCTACCGCTAGGGCGGCCTTACCCCAGATTAGGGTAGAGACGCTAATTGGCTCGTAGGCCAACTATGAAATAAAATTAAAATAACGATATACTTTTGCAAGATAAAAAGTCTCGCTTAACCGACTGTCGGTGGCCTACTGAACTACGCCGAGAAGACAGTCTGGTGACTTTGCCGGCTTTTGAATATTATCCGTGTGGGGCTAAACAATGTTGCCATCTCACGGATACTGTTTAATCCTGCCGTAATTCCTATTATAAACAACGATACATTTTTATTTCTATATATGTTTGTGTTAGTATAGGTTTAATTTTTAATAGTTTTTATAATACAGCATTATCTAATAACAAATAAGTATCATTATTTAATGTGTTATTTCAAATCAAATTCGGTCTCGAGAACAAATCAGCGTCTCTACCCTAATCTGGGGTAAGGCCGCCCTGGCGGTTACAACTACAGCCCATTAATTCTCCGGGCAGAGTTCAGGGGCTTAAAAGTGCTGCCACCTCACGGAGCCTGGGTAACCTACACTATTGTCAAACAGACTGTGCGTGGCAGGCTAGTTTGTCAACGCAATTATGGCCAACGTAAATTGTTGTAAAACGTTTTATCTGCAATTATAGACTTTAGAAGTGGATTTAAGACATGTGATATTTTATACGATGGTGATGTCAACAGCATTGTTATTAAATCACGGCGAATATAATATATATCGTAGGTGAAACACTGCTAATAACTCACGTACAAGTCACGTCAGCGATGACATCATCCGCAACAGTTTTTATACCAACCAGCGTTTCCTTTTGCTTCAACTTTTCGCGTGCTACAACTGCGTGCCTTTTTATTGTAAGACACCATTCGTCTATTTATTAGTTGGCTTATTGAATGTGTGACCTTTTTGTAATGTACCGACGTTATATCGACGTCGGTGTGTTTCGTCACACTAGACCTTTGGCAATTTGGAATTCTCAAAAACGTGTATTGAGTAATGATTAACGCGAATGAAGACTTTGTGAAAAGAATATGTATATGTATCCTCCCTCCCTCCCTTGTCTCCCTCCACCCTTCCAGTATTTATCTATCTATCTATCTATCTGTCTGTCTGTCTGTCTGTCTGTCTGCCTGCCTGCCTGCCTGCCTGCCTGCCTGCCTGCCTGCCTGCCTGCCTGCCTGCCTGCCTGCCTGCCTGCCTGCCTGCCTGCCTGCCTGCCTGCCTGCCTGCCTGCCTGCCTGCCTGCCTGCCTGCCTGCCTGCCTGCCTGCCTGCCTGCCTGCCTGCCTGCCTGCCTGCCTGCCTGCCTGCCTGCCTGCCTGCCTGCCTGCCTGCCTGCCTGCCTGCCTGCCTGCCTGCCTGCCTGCCTGCCTGCCTGCCTGCCTATCTGTCTGTCTGTCTGTATGTATGTATGTATGTATGTATGTATGTATGTATGTATGTATGTCTGTCTGTCTGTCTGTCTGCTTGTCTATCCCTATCTTTATGCCTCATTATAAACTAGTAGGCTATGGTCATATGATAGTTAGTGCAACTGGGAAAAGGAAAATGTTCATACAAAGAAATTCGTCGCATGATAAAAATGCATCCAGGTAGCATAAACCTTAATCAGAACAACTGTGTACATAATATGTGTGAAATAGTTGTCAAACATTTGTGAAACATACATGCGTCTTGTTAAGTACAGTACAGTACTACATGGAGTAAACGACGTGTATCTCTTTAAACAGAATGAACATGTTATCATATGCTCGCAGGAAAAATAATTACCGAATTACGACAAATACAATATAGCTGTCATAGGCGAAACATTGGTCATAACATATGTACTATTCACTCGCAACAGACGATTGTAGTCCCATCGTTTCGCGTGCACCCAGTTCGTGCATTTATTGCAAGGCACGAAGATTCGTCTGTCTTTAGTTTTTCTAATGTGAGAACGACATAAATTTGTAATGTTTTACAGTACATTGACGTCAGTTTGCTTTCGTCACTCTAGACACTTGGCCATTTGACATTGTTAAAAACATGAATTGAGTAATGACTTTACGCCAGGGAACCGTGACTAGACACGCAAACAACCACTGCCATGTATTTGGACATGCAAGCAAAACACGTAGCAGCAATTTATCAATGTGTAATCTATTTTAAAGTTAATACACTTTTGAAGTCGCGCATACACGTACATGCTCATTGACGAGTTTATAGCATCAAGGTGATAGCGTTCCGGTCATAATTTGAATTGATGCTGGACACATCGACATCATATACAGCATACAGCAACGTCTAGTGCTCCCGAAGATTGATGTAAGCACTCTGGACATCCATTTGCATCCTGATATATACACATGGATACAACATCCGAAAACATAGTATGAAATGCGATAAAGCATCGAGTCTGTATATGTGTCACTGGAACATTGGTATCAGTCAATCGAGTTTATATGAATTGCTGCTGCCCCAATACCTTTTATATTGATTTCGCATCAGCTCGGTATCACCTCGTTTTGACTAGGTGCTCACCGCCCGACCAACTATCGCCGCACAACGAGTTTGGTGTTTGATAGAAACGCCTGAGTAACCGACATTAATCTGCGTCTTTGTGTTCTGCTACATCTTTTATTCTTCTGAGTAGCCCACTTCTCTTCACTTTTTATTATGTTGTTGAACAAACGCCTGACTTGTCGACATCTACATGTCGTTTTTGTAGAGCCGAACTTTGCCTGACACGCTGACAATGTTTTATGTGGTTTTTGTTCATTTATGATTGAATGAATGTTTGGCTGACGTGCTGACGTTACGCCATTCCTAAGCAGCTGCAAGAGGATATTAAACGGCCGTTAATATTAAACGGTATAACATATTACCGTTTTTTATGAGAAATACAAGTACATCGCCGAAGCTAAGCACAAGTTATGTCTGCAGTGATTGCCTCTGTATATCAATACTTTGTTCGAAGTACATATTTTTTTCAGAAATCACATATTAGTCCACGTTCTATCTAAGCCACATCTAGCCACACACTGGTTTAAGTGTTACGCTTCACAGACGACCTCCATCATGTTAAATAAGCGACGCGGTCTTCGCTTTCTAAAAGTTAAGTAGCACATACACTTATTTTTCCGGATCGACGTAAGAAATGAAAGATTGGCAAGGGTAATCAGATTAACATAGCGGCCTACCTATTTGTAAACAATAATACAATCTGCCATTCCCTCAATTCATCGGAAGTCAACACATTGCAAGTCGTAGACTGTTCTGGTTCCTTCTTGGAAGATGTTCTACGACAGAATAGTGTATGTTGTAAGAGACGGTGATATAGTTTAACAGTTGTTATCATTGTGCATCAGACTAATATCTCTGCTGTCAGACATATCTCCAGAAAAACAAACCTATCCATGACCATCGTTCAGGAAATAGTTGAGGGCAAAAAGACGCAGTCAAACCTTTCTCCAAAGTTCTTTCCGTTAACATTTACTTTCTTCATGAGATGTAGTAATCTACCGCAGTGGCACAATTGCTAGATCGCTGTATACATGCAATCGAAGTTTACCCAAGCATGGCCCCACACTGTAAAGCATGAGACAGGCAAGATGAAACATGGAATTATATGTATATATGTTATATATATATATAACATATATATATATATAGTATATATATATATATATATATATATATATATATATATATATATATATATATATCTATATATATATATATATATATATAATATGTAAAGAGCTTATCATTATTTTACTCACAATAGCATAGCAACTGATATGAGAACTCAAAGATGGTATCCTACCGTTGACAATATATTGACATTAACTAATCAATGGCATTGCTAGAGGAGTATGACAAAATATGACTACTGTAATAATATATATATGTCCATTAGCTTTGTTTTATATAAAGTATCAATTAAACAATTTCTGACAACATTTTAACACTATATAAACTTGTTCTATATACTACGTTGTGTCTTAGCTGTTTTTAAAATATCGGCATAACTTCAGGTACGACGTTCTAGCATGTCCTCAAATCGTGAGACCATGACATTTTCTATAGCCTTTCAACAGCGGTCGCTTCGGTAAACGTTTGCGTGCCTGTGCCTAGTTGCAACAGCATGTTTGCGTCAAAGTTCTTTTTCAAAATATCGCGACGCAATTATTCATTCTTCAGCACGAAACATGCATGTTTTACGAATAATATATTTTGTCTCTGCTGGCATAAGGAGCAAAGGACATGATAGCCGGGGTGAGTAAGGTAAGGGTGTTTTAGTTAGATTATCATGCAGTATTGATTACTCACCTGCGTCGTATCTACTTGACATTAGATGGAAGTAGGTGCGTTAAAGCCACAACATAACAACACCATTGATTGACAACGTGTGAGGTCTCCGACGTGGTATATCCACCAACCCCCCTTTATAGTGAAATCCGCGAAACGGCGGAGTATTAAAAACATTCTGACGTAACGATACGTGATTAATACAGACGAAGTGGTATATATACAGAGACGTTTCCAGATGGCAGTACCACTGGCAACAGTCGAAGAACTGTGGGTCAAACCGTTGTCTGCTCGGTAAGTGAGACGTTTGTACGGCTTTTCTTCTAGACTTGTAGAATGCCATGATGCAGCTTCGTTCTATACGTCATTGCAACGTTGAATGAAGCCTTTAAATATCGAAACATATGCTATTATGGTTATGCTATGCACTGATATGTATGGTTATACTAAGCAGAATACAAATTGTAAAATAAAGGTATAATTAACGCAAACAGTGGCCAAACCAGCCTTCGCGGTTCATGTTAACGCCTTATTTATGCTATACGTTCTTGTCAATACGCTAATATTGGGCTACCTTAATTATTTGTCTGTACCTTTCCATGCGCCTTTTCTCAATGCATTTCACGTTGTTATACATCTGATTAAAAAGTAACTATAAAAACAAAAGAATTAATTTTCGATATGTATTGATACATTACATTACGCGTTGCGCAAAGTAATTTAATAAAAGACGACGTAGATATAGTAATAACTAAACACATTACTACACAGGAAGCGTACATACGTGTATAATATGTGCATGGCCACAGTGATAGAATGTGTGTGTGTGTGTGTGCGTGCGTGCGTGCGTGTGTGTGTGTGTGTGTGTGTGTGTGTGTTTGTGTGTGTGTGTGTGTGTGTGTGTGTGTGTGTGTGTGTGTGTGTATGTGTGTGTGTGAGTGTGTGCGTGTTGTGTGTTGTGTGTGTGTGTGTGTGTGTGTGTGTGTGTGTGTTGTGCGTGTGTGTGTGTGTGTGTGCGTGTGCGTGTGCGTGTGCGTGTGCGTGTGCGTGCGCGTGCGTGCGCGTGCGCGTGCGTGCGTGCGTGCGTGCGTGTGTGCGTGTATGCGTGTATGCGTGTGTGTACATGTATTCGACGACAAGGGCATGCTAATTTCATTTGTTTATCCTGTAAGAACTATCGAAAGGTAGTAATCGAGCGCGTTGTTAATTACTCTCGAATGTGTTGCATCAGGTGACAAGACGACAACTGTCGACTCTTGTATCGTAATAGTGCACAGAGTACGAACACGTTAAAATATTTTCGCATCATCGAACATATACTCTAATTTCAGAATACAACAGACGTCATGGCGAAGTATTTCATCGCGTTGTTGGCACTGGCTGCCGTATATGCAGCAGAAGGTAAGTTTCATGTGTCCACGTCTCGTGCGTGCCTATGCGCGCTTGCGTGTAAGCATGTACATGCGTATGTATATGTGGGTATATTGTATCCAACTGATCGTGGTGTGTTTGTGTGTCATGTGTTTGTGCAACCTGTGTTTTGGTGCGTGCGTGTGTGTTTATCTATACTATTATGTTCCAACGGGCAACTCTGAAGGAAACCACGTATCTCGGTCTTTGCAGCGCACTACCGGTACGATGGCTGCTGGAACGGCTACGACTACGATTGCTGCAGAGGTCGTGAATCTGACTTCTACTACCCGTCTCTGGTCAAGCCTTTCCCCTACTACTACAGATGTGTCCACAACAGAGTTGTGTACGGCCGTTGTGCTAGGAACCAGTGCGTCATGGCCAATGGAAGATGTGGTAAGTGTGCTGGTGTATTTCGCAAACTTTCAATTCGTAGTTGTTTTGGCCAAGTCGTTCTTATGATAGGTTTTGTTAATATGTCGTGTAACATGGTTATGGATACTACTAAGATAATTATGGTCAATGTGTTACCCTAGGCACTCTTTGATATCAAAGAAACACATTTCACCGCACTACATTTAAAACAGATTCGTTATAATAACAGATGTTATTGTTTTGTATAACTTGGCATAACTAAACAGAGAATACATCGTTTTAGATTACGGCGAGTTTGTCAAGTTCGGGAATATAATTGAGATATGTTTTCAATGCGTTTCACTCGTATTAAAAATGTTGTTGTTATTTGTGTGTCTTAGGACGATGCCTGGATCGGTGCAGCTACTCCCGAAGTGTCTACTCTTACTACTCGAGTTACTTCTACGGTCGCTACTACTACCAGTGTAACCGTGGATCAATGTACTACCGCTCGTGTGGACTGAAGCAGTCTTACTATCCGGAACTCGGCCGCTGTGGTTCGTGGCCAGTTCGTACTTCAACACATAGCAGTAACGTTGCAAAATTTGTAAAACGCTGTCGAACATACTTTCTTCGTAAATGTTGTTGTGCAACAAAAACCATCCTCGTACATTATAAATGTAGTAACATGGGTGGTGATATAGTTACGCTCCTACACGTATTGCATTCCGAATAATAGTGATGTATTATGTACTTAGCGACAACGCATTTGTGTTATATTTAATTCGTATTACCTCCAATGTATGCCTACACTTCGTATGTTTAACACTTGTTTTACTGTGGTCATATTATATATGATTGTCATAAGCAAAACATATCCGCGCAGGCTGCAGAGAAACTTTCTGTGAGAGGTACAGCGGCTGGCAGGCGACCGTTTGCAACGGCTGCGGAAGCTACGTCTTCTGCAGATATGGACGTCCCATTCGCTACAGGAGATGCCCCTGGAACAGACCCTACTTCGACTGGCATCATCACCGTTGTATGCTCAGGTGCAACGACTGCTGTGGCGACCGATAATCTAGTAGAGCAAGGTAACTTGTGAAATATCCGCCTTCCGTCTTCTTCTCTTAGTGTTTCTCTCGTTGGTGTTCCTATAATAATAATAATAACAATAATAATCATAATAATAATTTAAAGCTTCTACAGCGCCTTAATTATATCCTTAATTAAAAGAATATTCAAGCTCAGAGGCGCAACAAACAAAATCATTTAGCTAGTCATAAACTATAGACGGCAATGCGTGTTCCTACCATCAAAATGATTTTTTAAATATATTTATTTCTATATATGCTCCCGTCTTTCTCAATAAACATAGTTATTTCTGAATTATCTTATAATTCAAGAAAAAGGTTTTGGTGACCTTGTTGTAAGAGTGTCAAAATGATGTAATAATACTTGCATAGTTTAACTTTAGTTTATTAATAACATCAAATAAAAAATACATATTAGTCGCAGTAGTATAGCCCAACCAATAACTATTTAACTCCCATCGATACCCTTAATCAGTTGCCCTAGTTTCCTTTTACAAATCAAAATCGAATTTAATTAGACACATTGATTTAATACTACACAAAACCAGCATGGTTGTTGAACTTTCTATATATTTTCACCTAGAATCTGCAATGGACTTACGACTTCACTAAAGTAATACAAGATGTTGACACTTTTCAGTAAATTTAATTATTTACTTTATATTTATGTCTTATCTTCTTCGGCGGCCTCTTGCTTTAATTTAAGATCGATTTTAATGTATTTATATATATATATATATATATAAATATATATATATATATATATATATATATATATAATATATATATAATATATATATAATATATATATAATATATATATATATAATATATAAATATATCGTACTGTTTACTCACGAATTACGTTCTCGTTTGCAGTGATGTTCACCGGTCGACCCGTCTTTCTCCGAAGACAAATGGAACAAGCGTTCACCTGCGGATATATGTTTCTCTGAACAGATATCTACGTTCGCTTGTAACCAACAGGACTGTGTGAACATGTCGCAACAATAAAGCTGCTGTTCCAGTATATGTCAGAATCTTGTTTTATTCACCTACCCTCAAATAAGCACATTTAGGAAATTGTTGCTTTGAGTGCCTGCATTCATCATAGAACGCACATGTATAAGCTTAGACTATGTCAGCTTAGCACTACCGTAATTATGAAATAATAATTACTTTTCTATTAAGTTGCATGTCGCGGGATAAGTTAGTTGTCCATATGTGACTGAACAAGATATGTTTGAACAGTCTAAACAGTAGCCTCGATTACCCAGGCTCCGTGAGGCGGCAGCACTTTTCAGCCCCTCAACTATGCCTGGGTAAATAATGGGCTCCCGTTATAACCGCCAGGGCGGCCTTACCCCAGATTAGAGTAGAGACGCTGATTGGCTCTTAGGCCAACTATGGAATAAAATAAAACTAACGATATAGTTTTACAAAATCATGATATCCTATGAAAAGTATTCAACATTGAATTTATATTAACACAAAACTAAATAAAAATAAAAAAATTCAGTTGTTTATAAAATATGAATTACGGCAGGATTAAACAGTATCCTTGAGGTGACAGCATTATTTAGCCCCACTTGGATAATATTCAAAAGCCGGCAAAGTCACCAGACTGTCTTCTCGGCGAAGTTCCGCAGCCGACCGATAGTCGGTTAACGAGACTCTAAACAGTAGCGTATGTCCAATTAAAATCCGACCCACCCCGCTTCAACAACTGTCGCCGGTAGATGGAGCCACTGTATGTGTCACGTTCACTCTTCTCCACACACTCATTTTCCCACGGCCATCGCCGGTAGAGGGCGCCATGGTAACATCCGAGTACATAATTTACTCATTCGTTTAGCCGGTTAAGCGTGACTAAACAGACTCTGGTTCAACAGAGTAATTTCGCAGTAGTGGTTTCTTGCTAACCACTCACTCGTGGCCCTTCAAATGCATGTAAAACACCTAATGTCAATCTTGTCAAAAGTACCGTCAACCTAACCCTAACCCAAACCTAAACGCTAACACTAATACTAACCATAAACCTAAACCTTATTCTACATAAGAGCAACCAAAAATGGGCACTTGTACTCGAGTGGTTAGCAAAAAGTCACTACCTAATTTCACCGATATGAGAGTCTTGTGAAACTTGCGTAATTTTATTGATCGAAGCCGCCAGATGTCATCACTGTTTTGGATTAATTCTCAAGTTTACGTGTCCTCTTGCGCCAGCGGCTGATCACGTCAGTACCACCTCTTTATTACCCCAAGTCTCGCTTAACCGACTGTCGGCCGGCTGGTGAACTACGCCGAAAAGACAGTCTGGTGGTTTTGCCGGCTTTCGTATATTATCCGTGTGGGGCCAAACAATGCTGCCATCTCACGGATACTATTTAATCGTGCCGTAATTCATATTATAAACAACTAGACATTTGTATCTCTATTAATTTTTAGTTAGTATAAGGATAATTTTGAATAGTTTTTATAATACAGCATTATTTGATAAAAATAAGTATCGTTATTTAATTTGTTATTTTAAATTTGGTCTGAGAACCAATCAGCGTCTCTACCCTAATCTGGGGTAAGGTCACCCTGGCGGTTACAATTGCAGCCCATTAATTCTCCAGGCAGAGTTGATGGGCTTAAGAGTGCTGCCACCTAACGGAATATGTGTAACCGAGGATAATCTACCCCGGGCACATTCCTTCTAAAAACTCCTCTTTTAACGTCAGCTAATGAAATCGCCCATGAGGAATTTGGTCGTGTGACAGCACGTGACTGCCACACGCTCGTGCTACATGCAATGTTTGGAATATAGAAACAAATATCCGACTACACAAAGCATTTCAGCTGCGAGTGCGATTGTGGTGGTGGCAGGTCGTTATCTATACTTGAATTCCACAAAATGGTGTACCCGCCTTCAAATTGATGCGGGTATTAGCGCTGTTCTCACGGGTGAAGCGTCACGATTGGCAAAGTCAATAAAGTATTTCAACTCGTTTGAATCAAGTATTTCTCGTACGTGATTTGTCAGGCTAGTTTGCACAGCCAACAACTCTGGCTTGTGAGGATGTGTTTTGAATAAAAATTGTTTTAGACAGTGTTATGCTTTTGATAACGAAATTACGTTATAAAAGATCTGTACACAAATTAAAAAGAAACAAAAATGATATGGGAAAAAACCCTTTGTTCGTGTGACATGTTAAAGTATAAATTCTTTTTCGAATTGTGTTTTATAACCTGGCGGTCACAGATTCGTTTGCTAAAAATACCGAAGATGGGCTACTACATGTTACATATTTTACATGACCAGAAACGCTTAACTTTTCTTGGCCTAACTACATCAAGTATAACTGATTAATACGCATTCAGTGCGGCAGCAAGTACGCGCGACCTCGCAGACAGTTGTTGAATATCTCAGACAAGACAAGACCTATGCATGAAATGTATGTCGCCGCGCGTCAGCGACTGTCAATCTTTTTTCTCGTGCGTTCTAGTTTAGCAGACCGTGAAGCGCTTAAGAATTACGACATCGCCACTAGACTTACGTGCGCGGTTGGGTAATAAAAACCAGGCGCGATTGTTGACTGTGGTAATTGTGTTTGCTGTCGTATGCGAGCTGCTAGGAAAATATTATTGACAGTTGAAACGGTCGCGTCAGTGAGAGAACTGGTGTGAACGTGTCAATGGCGTGACAGGTTTCACCAATGATTATAATAACGAAGTCTCTTTATTTCATTGTCAACACTAACACCAGGTAGGTAACGTAGCGTCTACGTTCTTTTAGTAATAGCTAGCTGGTCATGTATTGGACACTTGTGTATATCGATGTAGTAATGTTTGTACTTATTATTCTAGTCAGGCGAACGGAGATAGAGCTATTGGCATATGACGTTTCGGAAAACCTTTATGTCATGTTTAGTGTTTTAGAGAGCGCGGGTGGTGTAGTGGTTACCACATCCGCCTGCACCGCCGGCGGCACGGGTTCGATCTCCGGTACCGGCAGTTGTGATATAAAAATCTGGCTCTCAACATTGGGGACTGTGTATCCCTCGTGAATCGGAGAATCACGTTAATGTCGGTCCAGTCTCAATTTGGGACGTAAAAGGACCACTGAGGACGACAAGCACCCTGGCAGTGACCATCCTCAGTGACTCCTGCGTTAGCCCAAGATTGGGCTGTTTGGAGTAAATAAACTGAGAACTGAGAACTGAGTGCCCTTGAAAGTTCGTATGCTGTGTTCTGCTGTTTTATGCAATGCTGTTTGAAATGGCCGTGGAACCAACTCAGCTGCGGTCGTTGACTTGACATATATTGTCCTTTCGAGTCGTGTCGTGTAGTGGGTGAACGTTGCTTGGCGACGTCAAACGTCTTACAACTAAACTGGCCCTAGTACTACCTCCATCTTACAAAGCGCGAGACTATTCCTAGTCGCCAGACCTATGTATGAAACACTAGTTTTATCATTGAACAAATGGCTTATAGCAACTTCTGTAACGGTTTATTTGGAGGCACCTGGGCGAAGGAAGGCCAGAAGACTGTCATATAATGGCCGACTGAACGTATGTTTTTAGTCGTACATATTGTTGAAATTCTGGTTTCAGAAGATTATCTTTATGACAAAAACCTAAGGGAAAGTTGTTAAAGTGTCAAATGTATGCAGTAATATTTGCCCTAGGAGGTGTTGTATTGTTTAACTAATGGGTTAGTGATTTAGAACAGTGATACTATTTGTAATGATTTGATCCGGTTTCATTGCAAAACGGCGTATTCCGTTAATTATGACCACTGTCTGCACCAGTATACATCACCTCTCCAACTATGTCTGGCTTCAAACAACGGCGGACGGTAGCGCCGCCTGGCGGCAACATCCGAGTGGTATTCAAGAATCACCACAGCAAGGATGTCGATGCTACGTCACAGCTCCGAGTGAGATCATTCAAGTCTGATAAAAACATTAAGGTACGGCATGCGATCGTAGTGCAACATTATTTATGCGAAACGCAGGCATTTGTCCCAGAGTTTACGTAATATTAATATAATGCTAACACAAAAACAGATAGTCATTTTGGTAAATCAAATTACTGTTAATTTAAAATGAGTTTCTTGCAGCAGATCCATTGAATGATATCTGAAATGCTATAATGGTATCCGAAATTATACATTTACAGCTGGACTAGCATTGGTGTCTGCATTTCTGGCCCATTCCTGTGGCTCAGAGGATGTAGCAAGACGATTTGATTGTCTCGAACACAACAAAACCAACCCATAAATTTGTCATGAATCCCTCCCCGAGGTAGGATAAAATATAACGTCGAATTAAACAGCAATTGCTTAAAGAAGGAATGTTAAGGTTGTGAGCATTGGTCGTTTTTGCGACAAGCTTTTAAATTATGGGACATTGTATTTATAAAAAGAATTACGGTTTGCATTTTAGACAAGCAACCTAAGTTCACTGGCAGCAAAATGTCAAAATTTAAGTGCATCACATTATGTAAAATGAAAACGTTTGCACATGAATACATCTTATGGCAAATATGATCACATAAATGTTAACAAAAAGTCGTCATTGATTGAAATGAAATACTAGAAATGTTTAACTGCCTCATTTATAGCAATACGTTTATTGTAGTAGGGAAACTAATTAGACACTGTAAAGAAAACGTCATGAGGGTAGAGCACGGTGGTTTAAAAAAGTTATATAAAAATCATCGTTTGCACACTAAACCAAATCGTTACAGAACTCAAGTTGTATGCGTTTAATAATAATGTATGTAAGAAGCCATGCAATCTACGGTCCATTCGATGTTTGACGACCAGTTTGACGACCACATTCACGTTCATCCATTTATTTCATTAAACTAATAACCAAACCATGCTCAAGAGACGCTCGCTACAATTAAAATGTTATGACTTCTTCAAACGGTTTAGTATACCCCACCCAATCAAACGATTTCATTATGGGCGATGCCAGGTAAACATCACTAACTATAATTATTATCATGCATTCATGTCAGAACGGGAATTAAAAGCTGTTCCTTTTAACCATTATCATTTACGACAATAGTTCTCATCGCGAACACCCACTGTATAATCTCATAGATAACACTTAGCGGTTTATTGCATATAATACACATTATCGCCTATTCAAACAATGTGTCCCGGGTAGACGTGATACACTGAGGCCATCGCTTACGGCTTCAATTGTGGCTTCTCGCTAACGCTGTGCTGCGGAATTAATCGTTGAGATAATCCCACGAGTATTGTACTAGCAACCATATGTCTGTGAGCGTTAGGCATACTCCTCAATTCAACCGAAAAGATTACAATAAGTTCACTCAGAATTGAGTCATATTTTCAATACCACCCACGCTTATAATCGATTTACCGAGTGACAGCAATACGGCTGTCTATGATTCCCACGGCTGTCAATATAATTAACTAATCAACTACAACGAGCTGCCTATTTATATTATATTCTGTACCTGAGGAAAGTTGAAATCCGTGGTCCTATGGATGTTTGAACCACCTCCTGTCACTTTATCGATACTTCTCAAACGTGTTTTGAGTTTTGATTACGAAGTTTTATTACTTACAACCTCACGGCTATTTGAATAATTACAGACGACTAATGGTGACAAAATCACGATCAATTCTGGGCCATCGAACCACTTTACATCCGTCTGCTAATTTGTTTTAATTTAAATAAACAAAATTACAGTCTCGTACATTTCACGACCTTCTTGGAGGATATACGCATTCACACAGGCGTGTAATTTTAGCGCTTAGTATTTTTTATTGTTTATCGTAATGATGATGCACGCCGTACGGTTTCCAATAAATTTACCCCAGAGACAACGAGATTACACTTTGCATTCTGTGAACAACCATTTAACATTGATTAATGCATATACAACACGGACACGACGAACTTATTTGTTATTATACCTACGCCAGTGTTGACATTTGATATGTTATTCCGAAAATTATGTTTTGTTTTGTTCTGTTGTTTTGTTTGCAAAATTACCGGTCGCTATCTTCGGTCAGCGGAATTGAGAGTAAACTTATTTCACGACGGTCTTTTAAGCCGTTTTATTAACAATGTATTTTATATGATAGTGGTTTTGAAGACAATTCACTGGCGTCGGAATGGAATTAGGCCTAACATGGTTATTTGCTTGAGCAGATACTTCAGCAAAGGCTCTATTCCGTTGTCGGATGTTGAACGTCGATGTATGGAATGTTGAACTTTAAAACAAATTATTTATTCTCATGAAGCTTTACAAACCATCGGCTTGTACCAACACAGGGATCCCTTCCCTAAATATTTGAACGTGCGCTGTCGGTGGAACGAGATCAATATGGGGCTTCGTTTGAGCAGAATCCTCATCTAAATACCAACCGCTGCCAGACATCAAAAGACGAAGAGACGGGATGCTGAGTTATGACACAAATTATCTAATATATTCAAATAATCTGGGACAAATCTTGTATTCATCCCTACATAAATTCATATGCTTGGATACTGAGGACTAACCGCTTGGAGGAACTAAACCCCTGCAATGTGTGGGGATAACCGCCCACACATATTACATGTGTTCAGTTCATCCAAGCCTCCGAGTTCCAACACCTTTGTATCCCGATAGAACTTCGCTATGTTTGCACCGTAACCAAAACACGTACGTGTTTTCGGCCTTAGATTCTTTACTCAGCTTTAAGAGCTTTACTGCCACGCTCGGTTGCAAATGCGTCAATATTGCTTCAATCGGCTTAATTATGCGGTAACACGGAAGGAATACCTGGCGCCCCAACAGACGGATTATCGCCGTGAAGTGGCCAGGCCGGTAACGTAGCTGACCGATTATCATTATAAAGATACGCCCTCTTGTGTGCTGTGGCGTCGCAATTAATCAACAACCAACCTGCGGATTTGGCTTCTTCAACTCGGTCCGTTAGACTAATAAGACACCTTGTTTGCGTTTGTATGAGCATCACAACACGGGCCGAGCCGCCACTGGTGGATAGTCGGTAAACACGCAACTGGGTTGAACGACATTGGCGGAGCGCTGTCGAGGATTGCGAAGAAAATGTGACAACTGGAAACACTAATTATTGACTCTCACCAAGCGAGCGGTGTTGGTCGCAGCTATGTGATATGAAATAACGTACTAATCGTGCGATTCTGGTGAATTTCGATGCAGGATAAAGCAACGGTTTGTTTGGAACAGGACGTCGCGTGGGTTGTGGTGTAGTCGGTCCGTCAGTGGGTCAGCAGCTATGTATCCTGCGACTGGCTGGCAATACTTGCCTCTGGCACCCGGACGCCGCAAGAAAAAGATCGTCGACCCTGCGTTGTCTATTAAGGGTTCTGGTCTGTTCTCCTTTCAGACACGAAGCCCCTGCACGCCGGCGACAGCAACCACGTACGGTAAGTCGAACGAAGTGTGTTTACGGTATCGTGCCGTGTCGTGTCGTGTCGTGTCGTGTCGTGTCGTGTCGTGTCGTGTCGTGCCGTGCCGTGTCGTGTCGTGTCGTGTAGTGCCGTGCCGTGCCGTGCCGTGCCGTGCCGTGCCGTGCCGTGCCGTGCCGTGCCGTGCCGTGCCGTGCCGTGCCGTGCCGCGCCGCGCCGCGCCGCGCCGCGCCGCGTCGCGTCGCGTCGCGTCGCGTCGCGTCGCGTCGCGTCGCGTCGCGTCGCGTCGTGTATGTCCATGCCCCTTGGTGTAGCATATATGGTATCCATAATAATCGGCCAGATGCTATGTATGCGTCGTTCGTTTTTGACAGGACATACCAGTTTTTATCGGAGCTTTGCTTTTTCTTCTTAAAATCATCACATATTCTTTTGAACCAGTTCATTAAAATTGCGTTTTTGTTATGCATTTTACAAAATCTTCCTTCTGCTGCACAAATGGATTAAGGTTCGTGCAAGCAGTTGTGGAAAACATCCTTCCTTCCCAACCGCCGCAACAATCGGTGCTTTTATGTAGCACGGAAGAAGATTCCCCTTTCTTTAACTTTGATAAGTACACTTTTATTTATCCCAACACCAAAACGTTAAAAAAATTGAAAGATTTTATTTGTCAAAATGTATCACTTGCTGGTGGATTGTATTAC
>OZ024866.1:29710104-29832604 GCA_964017155.1 Oasisia sp. SBJ-2009 | reverse complement strand
CTACATTCTACACGGTAACGTGGGTACTGGCGGTGTCGACGTGGAGCATGTGTGTATGTATAATATGTATAATATGTATAATATGTATAATATGTATAATATATATATATATATATATATTATACATATTATACATATTATACATATTATACATATTATACATATTATACATACACACATGCTCCACGTCGACACCGCCAGTACCCACGTTACCGTGTAGAATGTAGTCCAGCGATGCCATATGACAACACGCCACTGAAGGTAGACAAACCACTACACTATAAGGGCCGGTCAGGTAGACAGATCAATAGATTAGAAGCCTCGGTCGGGACAGCTAATTATATTGACGCAACCTGCATGGCTGCCATATTGCATGCAGATGGCCAATTGCATTAGGTACGGCGGCTGAATCATTGAACTGGCGCGCAATGTAGCTTCGTGTACTATGCACACCGCATCCGAGCCTTCATCTACGTAGGCACGAGACATTTAGTAGTCCCAGTAGAGCGCTGGAGAACAGCTGTTAGAACGTCGGCTGCTCAATCAAACAATTGTAATTTTTAATCTATGCCTTCTGTTATTAAGCTTGGTTAAATGAATACTCGATACTCCGTTCACGTTGCTTCAATTCAGTCTGCGGTATACGGTTACCAAAATGATGGGTGTGTATGTAATCTATGTATGGGTTTATGTGGGACAGTCTAAGCTCAGTGTAACCTGAATGGTTCCACAAGAGTGTTGATGGTGTTTAAATGAACACGGCTGCTAATGGGCGAAGAGTAAAGATGCAGCCCTCAATATAAGGCCAACCAAGTTCTAATGACAGTGCTAAATATATCCAAAACTATTTTAGTAATCGCAACAGTTGCTGAAGACTGAACCACCTGGCTAGTTATTTACACTGGTGATTCAGCTATGAACATGGAAGCATAGCAGACACACAAAAATCACATACGTGCGAGACGTTATCAAGATGAATCCTTCTAATTGCCAAAATATACGCAGTCCGAGATTCTCCGAGATTCTCGCGAGAAGGTGGTAGTAATCTGGCATGTTCTTGATGCCATACTCCTCGCGTCTGCCATAATAGTGCCTGCTAAATTATTTGTTTGACAACACAGAAGCTGGCCACTAGCTATTACTAAATCCAAGCACAAGCGATATAGAAATCGTTTGGCACTGTTCTGATCGCCTGTCTAAATATCGGAAATATATTTGTGACATGTAGTCATTCAATCAGGATTAAACAAATCGTAAAAACAATTCCTCCCCAAGAATGTCCTACTGGAGAATTTTTCCTATAAAACTTTGCTAATGTTTTAGCATTAAAACAGTTGTCGAAAGCCTACGCTTGTCCGGCCCGCGCAGTATCCTACCCTTAAAACTGAACAAAGCTTTACACTTACTCCTGGCCGATCCGTTCAAGTAAACACCATGTCTATATATCAGAAGACATTCAGCCACGTTGCAAATAATACGCGATGTCTATATTCGTGCACATATATCTACAACGTTCTATAACCAGGTACTCGTTCATATTTCCAGCCGAATGAGCTTGAGCTAGAGCAACGTAGAACGAACAAGACTGCCACAATGGCAGCGTAGGGTACGACCAAATAGAGTCCATATCTTATGTCTACATTAGTCGGTTCGACCCCGAGTGCTCCGATTTGATAGCTTAACACTTCAGCCACTTCGCCATTGCTCTCTACGTCGATGGTAAACATATAAATATGTAATTTTACTACACCACCGCTTGTAGATGCTTTGATATATTCCCGTCGCGCCAAGCCTAATCCCAGCGGTCCTGCCCTGACCTGACGCACGGCAAGTCATTCAGTACTATCCGGATCTCCACACTTGCTAGATTGACATTAACGCCATCATCGGTCGCTTCGAGCGTCCAGCGAACTGGGCCACCGACCGTAGCCAGCTGCCTCGGCAGATAATTACAATCAGACACGCTGCTGTGATAGGAATGCAAATGTAGTTTTACATGGCCTAGCATAAGTCGTACATAGAGTCGGTGAATGTTCGCTATATGGAACGCGTTATGGCTTGGTCTAACTCTTGTTCCTTCGTCGATCTATGGACTCCGGATCCTCGTGCGGAGTTCGCTGGCTAAGATCCGTCCCTTTACTTGTGTTGTTGTTGATCCGTTTTCCTTCCTGTCGGTTTGGTGTGTATATAGGACAGTCTCTTAGAATGTGTTCTAATGTCATTGGAGCTGTATAATATGGGTGTGTTCCGTGTCCGGTCTGCTTTATTTAACACCGATAGGTACATAACATTGTTCATGTCATAATGGACATTTCAAATGTGTTCCTTTTAAGAAGATTCTCTGTCTACATCATGTTAAACAAATACAAATTAAATTCAATATGTAACCACACAAACAGCAAACCCATTTGCATCAATATCACTTGTTTAACATTCTAATTGTAACAGGCACATAACTCCTGCTGTAGCGAGCCGTTTTGCATTTTATGCAATGATATCTTCTTCGAGACGAAAAACATGAAAATATGCAAATAACGGATGGTCAGAGTTGGGTTGCTAAACAAACGTGTGTTATTAATAGTATTGTTATTAATATACTACTCAAAATTTGCTAAGGATCACGCAATGTTTGTAATGGAACAATCTTGAGATGGCAGCAACCCTGAGACTAATTGGAAGCATGAGACGTTGTTGTCAGGGAGTGGTTGCATCACAAGTTACTGACAGTTATTGCTGCTGGTAATTGAACTGTTTCGGACATTTTCATGACTTGGAGAAACATTCTGAAACCTCCATTGTTTGGGGTATGGGGAAAACCTCCATTTTGGGGGTCTGCTTCTTCGACGACAGAACGCAATGAAATTCAGGAAATAAACATGTCCTCGAATACATGCCGTTTTTAGCTTTTGTGTGATACATATGCCGTGCAATATAATACCGCCCTAAATAGTGATCCCTAGCCAAATGTGAGTGGCATAATATTATTATTCTTCCGGTGACTGTTGCAGACCGGCCGGAAGCCGCTGGATGCAGACGACGTCAGTGGCGTGGCCCTTCTCCATGGACAAGATCGGCGAGAAGGAGCGTGGTCCAAGCCGTTACCAGTGCGAGAGCACCTGCTTCGCTTCGACCAGCTCTCCCCGCAAGTCGTTCACCATCCACCCCGACTGGGTGTCGGAGAACCTGACCGTGGCGAAGATCAATCTGAAGGAACGAACAGGCAGTGTACCCCAGTGCGACATGACGCGCTCGGTTAGGAGTCCGCTTGGCATCACGGGATATCCCATGAGGCGCTGCGCGAGCGCGCCGCCAGCGCGTCGCAATCCGATCACGTGGGAGTACAGCTGAGCATGCGCAGTCGCGTGACGGAGAAGAACGCTCTGTGCATATGGCGTTCGGGCGCGATTTGGTGTTGATGTGAGCGGGCGTTTCGCCGTGGATACTGCCTGTGTGAGTGTGATCGTTGTAAAGAAGGTGTACTGCTTTGTCGCCTCGCGAATCTGACAAAAGGATCGTCGCTTTTGCCGTCATGAAACCAGCCGCCGTCCGGACGGAGTGGATACTGCGTAGAAGGTGTTTCTCGACGTAACAACTCGTCGTTGTTTGTGTCCGTGTCCATAGTAAGCATGTCGTAGCAACGAAAAGGTCTGTTCTGTGAACGGATGGACGCGCAGACGTTGACGCATAAGACAAGGACAAACACATATATACGTGCGTGCGTGCGTGCGTGCGTGCGTGCGTGCGTGTGCGCAACGACTCGTGTCAGAGTTTGTTCTCAGGGAGAAACAAACATCTTCACGATCGCCTCCCAGCCTTCGTGTTATGCATCCGATACTCGTGCCATGCCCGCATGTCAGGCACGGCCATATATCGTTGTCGTGTCGTATGCTGAATGTACAGTTGCGTAGACTGATCTGTGTACAATTGAACAAACCCGTCCCTAACGAACTCGCACACAACGACGTCAACGCGCTGTAGCAATGGCGGCAAATTAAAGCACTGAATCCGATATCTCTAGGCTATGGGTCTTCCACCAATTGATCAGGGAAGAGTATTGCTCTGTTGCAAATGCATAGTCTGTCATGAATCTACAGGGGTATATGATTTAAGTTTGTCCGAGGTGGCTATTGCATTTAGGGTACACATTACAAAACAGGCTAATTATTTTCTAAGGAATTGGTCGTTTCTGGTGACCAAAACTCCAAATGCTCGGTTTCTTGCAGCAAAATCCCACACATCGGCTCAGCGCAGTGGCGTTGACAGACCACAGCCGAGTATGGGCAGCCATGTTGGGCGAGTTTAGTATTTCCAGAGACGTGTTTAGCCATTTGTTTATCACAAATTTGTAACTAAGCAATCACATAATTATTTAAGATAATATAGTATATTCATATTCTAACATCCTACTAAAAAGAATGGCATATGTCACGGTGGTACAAGCCACTCTGTGCGAAACGAACTATTTTGCAGGGCATATCAAATGAATGGGGATATCGGATTCTGGTACTTTGAAAAATTCATTTCTTATATGTGCCATAGCGTGATTAGCTTCTTCTGTCATTCACGTAACAGAGTTCCAGTCTTCGCAAAGACGTAATAAGTTCAGCATAAACGTATAGACTGCTAACTTAATTCAAATAAGCGCTATTTTATGTAGTAAATGCTTTAATTGTGATTCGCATCCCGGTAAACCGTGCAACTGTGGGCGACGCTTGATGACTAAGTCTTGATGACGTAAACAATACTTCCATCGTCATCGCATTTTTTTATGTAACGATCACGTGACCTGATGCCTAGAAAAGTGACCGTAAAAATCAACATTTGTGCCTAATATTCCTACCCCTAACGTTTCGGTCCTAATTAACATAAAGCAAGTTTTTAAAGCGTCAAGATATTACCCAGATACTGTTATTAAAATGTCTAGCGCATAACGTTTATTGTGACGTAGACAAAACGTGACGTTCTGCACATTTCATAAGTTCTCGATTCTTTGCATGTCTTGTAGCCGAAATACAAGTCACACAAAATGATAAATGCACTGTAAAGTAGCAGTGTACCTCGTTTTCGTTGCATACTGAGAGCGTCCGTGTTCAAATGCTGCCCAGTGGCAGTGCAGTGCTTGATGCAAGATTTGTTTACGTCCGTTACGATTTACGGTAACAAGTAAACAAAGCGCCTTATGACATCACACGTGCGAGTGTTGGTGATTCCTGTATTTGTATGTTTCTGATATTGTAACAAGTGTTTCTCCGACTCTAATGAAACGCGCCATTACTCAAGTTGTTTCACTTTGTTATTTATTTTCAGAATCAGGCCAATTACCTGGAGGCTACTAACAACTACAAGTGGATAACATGGTTAATATTAACGCATACAGATCGTCTTAGTCTTAGACAATTTGTTCCAAACAGCCCAAACTTCAGCTAACGCAGGAGTTTGTGGTGATTGCTAGTGCGCATGCGTTTCGATAATACAACACCCAATGTGACAATGCGTCAATAAATAACACGAGCTGCCGATTCTGCCCTGTCGAATTTTTATTTGAATCAAATGTTGCATATTCCATAACGCATATAATATTATCCTTCTTACCGCCAGGGAAACAATAATTCACAAGATCTCCAAGTCTGAGCAAACATTCAATACAGTTGTTATCAATCAGTGATTAGCCACACCCTTTTATTGCCAGTAAAAATGACAGTATTCAACAACGAACGTATAAATCACTTAAATTAGCCATATTTCACAGGTAGACACAATGACTGAGGAAATCACTCAGAGGGTAAACATAATTAACACGATGCAATGGCCAAATCCAAATTCTGGCCGATAATTTCAAAAAACTTAATTAATCACGGTCACCAATTTACACATGAAATTTACTTAAAATGGACATTTCAACAATGATGCTTTCCTTATAATATGTAGACAAATACTTGCCAAAGTCTAGATGAATTACAAAATATTTTTGTCACAATTATGAAAAACTAAAAAGCTGGAAGTGTTATTGTTACTCAATTAAACGCCGTTACAATTTCTACATAGAAATTTTGTACTGGTACGTTTGTAGCAAACTACACTGATTTGTGGAGTTACTCTCTCTACAAAGAAGAATGTTAATAATATAGTTATCAGAGTTCATCAGTTTCTGTGGATGGCACCCAGTGTACGCCTTGTCAATTGACAACTGTACCAAACCAATTTCGTTAATGTTTTTATGCACACATTGAGAGATTTAAATCAACGATTCAGTTTGCATCACTTTCTATTCATGCCAACAGCCATTTGCCACGAGATGTCATTTCAATTTGCTACCAGTTTCTCATGTGCTTGTAAATGTGTCAAACAACTTAAAGACTAAAACATGCTTTTATAACTGAAGCAGAGATCTTAAGTGACATTCATAACAAGTTTACCAGGTTACTGAAACATTTATTCACCTCTTGTAGAGATTATTTTTCTTACCAACTACATATAAAATGAAGTGCAATATAAATGCATATAATTTTTTTATGAATTTACATAGTGTCACAACTAGCTAGCCAACATTCAAAGAAGGTGCAAGTTGTAGAAAGGAAGAACTGCAAACAGTTTTGCTTTCTGACAACGTGTATGTCCGTAATATCATGAAGAAAATCTAAATACAGACATGTTTTTTACAACTCGTTGGACCACGACAAATCATGTGTGTAAATGTCGTGTGAATAGCCTTTAGAAACTACCACTAGACAATGATATGGTTGATAAATTCAACTTCATTTAAGACCCCTACAAATAATGATTGTTGACCCAATCAATTTCCATTTCTTGTGTAGACTTTATGAGTTAATACAACTTCAGTATGATAGATGGAACTATCTAAATTTGGATGCTTTCTCATGCAATGTTTCTAGTCAGATGTCTTCAAAGGTTCATTAAGAGTATTATTCTCTCACAGTGACCTTAACAACAATATTAGTGTAAGAAATTCAGGTGAACATTAGCAAGAGCGTCTTCCTTTCTTGACATAATCCCGTTAAACGACAACGCCCACCCCACAACTTTATACAAAATGTCACTGACTAAAATGATTACAGATCCTCAATACGGAACAATCTAAAATTTACACATCTGCCACAAGACATACTTGCCGTCAGTCGGCACACATGTGACATGATAACAGCCATGAGACCAGACGCTGACATCTACACATGGGTTTGCTATAGTTACGTACACACCACAGACAGTAATCCTTAAATGAGATGTGAGAGACACCTGGTGAGTATCAGGCAGATCACAGCCACCTAGTGGCTTTTGGATTTCACCAGCGTCGTCGCTGCTCTCAGGCCACAGACCATCCAGTCAAAGTGCTGCAAAGAGAAACACCTTAATGATAAGACTGAACCATGCATTCTCTATCTAATGAACACATTTATGTGCACTAGATGGTATATATATATATACACACATACACACACACACACACACACACACACACACACACACACACACACACACACACACACACACACACACTTCTTCTTATGGTTAGCTCATCACTGTATTTTAGCCACATGTTTGTGACTAGAGTATTGTTGAACTTGGCTTTCTGAGTTGTCCTTCTCTAGAATTAGTGAGTCCACTACAGGTTACACATTTACCCCCTGTGTAGGATCTTTTACTTCCCCTGGCATAGACACCAGATAGAAGGGACCACCAGCTTTTAGTGTCTCTTCCGAAAGACAGGCAATGTGAGGTGAACGAAATTGCCTAAGTTTCGAAAAGCGGCAGGTGGGATTCGACTACCGCCTTATTGAATACCAGATAAATGAGACAGTATATAGGTAAATGAAATTTTTCCAGTCTTCAATATTCCCAGCTGTTTTGCAATCATACATACATGTATATATATATATATGCGTATGTATATATATGTATCTACATGTATATATATATATATACATATATATATACATATTTCTGAGTGTAAACTTCAGTTCATTGTTATTCTTCCATGGTTGCTTATCTAACATATCAGTATAACTCCGAAACAGTTTTAGTTTCGATATCGACAAACAAAGCCATTATCATTCCTGTTGTAGACAGGCCATATAGTGACGAGTGGTTCCTACCTGGACCAGGAAGTATATGATGCCCAGGTAGGCAGCGATGCCAAGAGCAAGGAACAGATCAAACACCGCTGGCTTCACACTGCAACAACATTTATCACTTAAACATTCGTCTTGACAGAATCCACACAATGTGCTACAGGACGTACGCTACCACGACAAAACATCCCATCTGCTGTGTCTGTAAATGTTATGTCTGCATGATATGGAATTGTAAGTTGTTCTTGCATATAAGGGTGTCAACTCAGCTCAGAGTCGACAGGAATATGACAAATTTATACATAAATCAAGTCACAGCTACGGCATAGTTCAACGGGTTTCAGTCAATTATTATATGAACTATGGGAATTCATAAAAATCTACCATTCTGTGAATTAACTCTTTAGCAAAACACTGGCATGATATTGTTGATTGTAGTTGCACACGGTTATTTTATAGAAATTCTTTTAGTTATATAATCCAAGGCAGTTTCCTTTGCTGTTCCTGCAGTATAGTTTATCCAACAGGAAGTTATGGGTGTTAAAAATACAACCACTGATAAAAATAATCCCTAATTAGTAATGTGTTTTTATTTTTCCACCTCATGTTATGTGCAGAATTACTACCATGTAGCTTCCTGAAATCAGTTGAAAAATCACAGAATAAAAAAAAACTGACTGTGAGAAGTTAAAAATATCACTAATTTTATCCATCCAATATGACAAACCACTCATAAATGTCACTCACTTGTATGCATTCATCACATACTCCAGGCCGGAGTAGAACACAAACTCTGGATCCCTAAAACATGAACATACGCAATGTGAAATGTCTGAAGTAGAACGCAATGTCTCAGCCTCTCAGGGGTAGAACTTTGGACTCTCGACTATGAGAACCCGGGTTCGAATCCTGTGCTGCTGTGTTAAAACCTTGGGCAAGTTTTTTCACTCTACATTGTTCCAGTTCGCTCAGCTGTATTTAAAGGGTCAGGTCATAGAAAAACGTACAATTGGGGCTGGACAGGCAAAAATAATAAAACTCACAATTACTTTGAACAACTTTATTACACTTGAAGAACAACTTATTCCCTTCGTTTAGCACCAAATTATACTGACTTAATCCCAGCGGTTCAGTTTTTAGAGATTGTCAAAAAAACGTAATGTGATCGGCAAACGTCCGTGAGCGAAATAAATTGAACAACAATTAAAGACCCTTTAATATCTCAGATTAACTGCAAATTTTGTTTATAACTAGCCATGATATGTATGTTTGAAAGTACAGAAAATGAATAAGCACATTAAAGAATCTTTAAAATGATATGCTAATCAACTTTCACCGATGACTGAAAATAGCGCAAATCTTTGGAATTTTTTTTTACTTTCCCCTTGCCTACTCAAAAATGCTCTCTTACACATGAAAGTCACTCTACACAATCTACCACATATCTACTTTACAAAATATGTGGTCCAGAGCACTCACAAACAGCACCGTTGTCTCATAGCCGACATATACAAAGTCATATAAAATTGCATAGAAATCACGGACGTTTGTTACTGGTATAATTTACTTAAGACACTTGTATGAGTACTAAACATCTTCATATCATCTCAAAACGTCTTCTACATGTACAAAAAAGGTTGATCTTTGGTTATAGCTATACAAGTATATATATTTCGACCATTTCGACCATTCACTGTATGTGTCATGACTTTGAAAATTAAACCATTTTTTTTAAAACTTTCCCCAAGCTACAAGTGCTCTCAAATACAACAGAACCTCTTCTATAGCCTTAATGTACAACGCCAACATGTTTACTATTAGCTTTAACAGTAATAAAGACCTTTCTAACACTTGCAGGTGAACAGTATGCCTGCTTACCATATATACATAAAACTCACGGACGTTTGCTACTGGTATAATTTACTGAAGACACTTGTATGAGTACTAAGCATCTTCATATCATCTCAAAACATCTTCTACGTGTACAAAAGAGGTTGATCTGTGCCTACAGCTATATACAAGTATATATTTCAACCATTCACTGTATGTTTTATGATTTTGAAAAATAAACCCTTTTTTTATTTTCCCCAGATTATGTTTGGTGTCACTTATACAAATATATCACAGAACCTCTTCTATACCCTTAACGTACAAGGCCAACATGTTTACTATTAGTTTTAACTATAATAAAGACCTTTCTAACACTTGCAGGTGAACAGTATGCCTGCTTACCATATATACATAAAATTCACGGACGTTTGTTACTGGGGAAGTGGGTGTGGCTAAAACTTTTTCCACCCACAACAATGCAACAACGTACCATTGTCCATAGGTGGTAAAACAATATGGTGTCCACTTTCTTAACATCCAAATTGGGCTATTGAAATATAATTCACGGACGTTTGTTTAAATAAAATTTCTCATTTGAATGAGAATTAAGAAAAATGTGCCGCCCAAATCATGTTAAAATGTCATGGAAATGTAAACTGTGTCCACTTACTAGACAAATAATAAGTTTGGGATATTCTAACTTTATATTACTTGAAATAAGATACATTTAAAAAATGAAGAAATGCTCAAAAATGCATTTTTTCCCATTTTGTCTAATTTATAGGCCAATAACACACAAAAATCTCGTGGGACTTATACAAATTTACATTTTTCTGAAAGCCCAAACAATTCTCTATTGAATGATACTAAGAAGATTTAGATTGGTGTAGAGGTTTTTACTCTATACCCATGTAAAGCTGAAAAACTGTGAAAATGGTGAATTGTACGTTTTTCTAAGACCTCACCCATAAACGAGTACCTGGCTATAAGACAGTGGTGGATATGTGTATGAGCAATAGTAATTGTAGCATATGACTGGATACTTCCGAGAGTAGTTGAGACGTTGTTTGATTGAATAGGTCTGCCTGGGAAGCAAAGTGTAATAGCGCTTTGAGCAGTCCTGAGGACCAGATATGGCCCTCTAAAAGAACTGAACTTTACTTTTTTTAGCCACCTTTGTGTCAGTGATGTCGGTGTTCTAAAAATTTACACCAAACTTGCAACCACTAAACTTGAAACCACTAGCCACAAATTAAGGCGAGTTGCTTGTTTGACTAAACTTATTATGCTGTGTCATAATTATGTTGTGTCATCACTTACTTGTACATGTCTATAACACATTTATGTTTACGGTCTACAGACAAGTCAGCAATGTTAACCACAAATATAAGACTAATTATTTTTCATGGGGATGAGTACCATTTTAAGCTGGGTTACTATTTTTCATGGGGATGAGTACCATTTTAAGGTTACTATTTTCATGGGGATGAGTACCATTCTAAGGATACTTGTCTGCCAGGCCAGTCGGTTAAATTTGGTATTTCCACCCGTGGCTAAAACTGCCTATATCGAATCTGTTTTGAACATAAAAAAAAGAAAATAGTCGTCACCTCTTATCAGCCTTCACCAGGTGGAGCTGTACGTCTTTCAGTAACTTCGCTAGCGCCTGTTGCAGTGTCGCCACCAGGGGACTTGTCTTCCCGAGCGACTGAGCGGGACGCGGCTGTGACGAGATGTAGTCGAGCCACGAGCCAATTGTCTGTGGCTCCACTTTCTACAAGACACAAGGGATCATGTGACAGTCTGGTGGATCATGTGACAGTGCAGTGGTTCATGGGTTTTTCGGCAATTTTTCGCTACATTAAACATGGTTTCTGCAATTGTAAACCATCAACAACCGATCTGTCAGGATTCTTTATGTAACGTGTGTTACAAGACTTAAAGTTTATGTTGTAACAAATGTCGGGCATAAATAATACAGGAAACCATCTTCTTCCTACATCTAAACTTATATAGAGCAGCTTGAAGGATGAGCTTTGTTGCAAAATAAATTAGCACAATAGGAAGTGAACCAAAGAATCACAATAGATTCATCACCACAGTTAATTAAACTCAATTAATTAAATCACAAGAGTTTATTTTAAACTCAATTACTGTGGTAATCAAATGTAATGGAAACCTTACAAGACTTCACCACAACAGTTAAATAAACTAATTAAAAGAGTTTACTAAACTATTTATTAACTGTTTATTAAAAAAATTTAGGGAAAACTTATGAGACTGTCTGCAAAAACTTCAAAGTCATGTGACAGTTAGTTAAACTCAATTAATTAAATCACAAGAGTTCATTATTTAAACTCAATTAAATCACAAGAGTTCATTAAACTCAATTAATTAAATGTAACGGAAAACTTACGAGACTGTCCGCAAAGACTTCAAAGTCTGTGTCATGTGACAGGTTAAAGATGTGCCTTGCCAGAGACTCGGCAATGACCTTGACATTCCTCGACAGGACATCTTTATCGACAGAATCTCTGCAACATATGTGTGACACAAGGCGTCAAGTACATGTCTGACCAATTGACTACATAACAAACAAAAATAGAAAAATATATGACTGGTGGAAATCCCTATATAATGACCCATTCACGTCCTTATTTTGTATGTAACATGAGCAGCATGTGGCTGAAATCACTAAAAATTACATTACACGGCGGAGGCTGACCACACTACTCGTGGGCAATTTCATTGGCTGACGTAAAGAGAGTTTTTGAAAGGGATATGGCGGGGTAGAGATGATCTGGTACTGATGTCACCAACTGCAGCGACCGTCGGCGTGTCGTCGACTTTTCACACAGACCTTGAATTAGTCGTGTATAGAGCGCAAATAGTTTGTAGAACACAATGGCTCAAGGGTAGAGCTTCACTCTTGACTACGAGAACCCATGTTCGAATCCTGTGCTGCAGTTTTAAAACCTTGGGCAAATGTTTCACTCTACATTGCTCCAGTTCACTCAGCTGTATAAATGAGTACCTGGCTATAGACAGTGGTGGATATGTGTGCGAGCAGCCTTCGCGCATTAATTGTAGCATACGGTTGGATGCTTCCAAGAAAATCCGAGATGGTGTCTGAGTGGACAGGTCTGTCAGGGAAGTAAAGTGTAAAGCGCTTTGAACGGTTATGAGAACTGGATACTATAATAATAATAAGAATTAGAACATTTATAAATCGCCATAAATCTAGAAATATCCATTCGGAGGCACTGTACATGAGTATGTATACATGTGTCACAGAATTATAATATTAAGTTTGTTAAGGTAAATAAAATACCTAAAATATGTATAAAAAAGTATTAGTAATAAATAATAAAATAAATAACTTAGCTAAAGATAATTATTAAAATAAATGGTATATCGATAAAAAAATGAGTATGACATTTTCTAAAAATAATGTAAAACACGTACAATATAATAAATAGGTAAAAAAAATACAAATTAAATAAACTGACAGATGTCTACACTTCATACAAGCAGACAGGTCTATGGCTAAGTCCCTGTTTTGACCACTGTAAAGATTCTTTTGGCCAGTCATGTGTCAGTCTTGAAGACAAGCAGACAGGTCTATTGCTAACTCGTAAAATAAGGAATACCCGGTAGGTGAGTTTTCAATAGTCTTTTAAAAGGCACAAGGCAACTGGTTTTCTTCATCTCAGCAGGGGAGAGTCCCATAGTCGTGGACCAGCTACTGAGAAGATTCTATCACCGTATTGGCTGCGAGGTAGAAGTAGAAGTCATTGCTCGTGGTTGAGCGTAACATCCTTGTATATGGCTGGATGCTTCCCAGAGAAGTCGAAATGGTGTCTGATTGAACAGGTCAGGGAAGTAAAGTGTAACGCGCTTTGAACAGTCTTGAGGACTGGATACTGCGCTATATAAGAACTTGCCTTTGTGCATATGTGGCTCACCTGAGTTCGAGGACAAACAAAACAAAACAAACTGACGTAACAAACTGCAGTGACCCTTGGCGTCGATTTATCACACAGACCTTGAATTAGCGTGTAAGTGGCTCACCTGACGTCGAGGACAGACTTGCGGAGAGGTGCCTTGTGTGTATTGTGGTGAGACAAGGTGAAGGCCGGTAGACGGCGTATACTGAAGCGCTCGTGTTCCCAGGACAGATACTCGTCGGCCAGGTTGATCTTCTTGTGGACCATCTCAAATTTGGCGTCCGGGTAGAACTGACCCATCACCTCTTTCAGATTCTGCAGCGCAAGTGAGTTTATGTTAGAAGTGAATTCTTGTGGAAATACAACTCACGGTTTCATGAGTGTGATATCAGGTGGACATAATACCTTGTAGTATAATAATAAAAATACTAATAAGAACATTTATAAAGCGCCATCAATCTAGAAAAATCCAATTCAGAGGTGCTGTACATGAGTATGCATACATGTGTCATAGAATTATAATATTAAGTTTGTTAAAGTAAATAAAATACCTAAAATATGTATAAACAGTAGTAGTGGACTGACTCAGTGACTGACCATAGCCAGTGTCATCGTTCCACTGACAATTCACGACAATTTGAGCCGCAGACCGCTGTATTATTTCGAGACGGTGCAGGGGACGATCCTTTATTGAAAATAGCATCGCATTGTGAAATAAAATATAAATATACACTTTTACCTTTTTAACTTTACCTCTATCTGTAATGACTTATTCATCAAAACGGAAATAATTTTAGAAGGTACACATGTCACTGTTACGATGCATGACAACTGGGGGTCTCAACAAATGTCCACACACTTCATGGACGTCCACTGGACTTCTTGACTCACCCGGAGTAAGACGTCCCCTGCCACGCCATCTCGCGGCGGCTTTGACACGTGGAGATAGAGATTCTCTCCAGCCCCCAGAGAGTCGAGGCACATCACATACGACACATCTGTGAGGAGACTGCTCTCTACAACACACAGAGATAACTTCTAAATGACTGCTCTCTACAACACACAGAGATAACTTCTAAATGACTGCTCTCTGCAACAACACACAGAGATAACTTCTAAATGACTGCTCTCTACAACACACAGAGATAACTTCTAAATGACTGCTCTCTACAACACACAGAGATAACTTCTAAATGACTGCTCTCTACAACACACAGAGATAACTTCTAAATGACTGCTCTCTACAACACACAGAGATAACTTCTAAATGACTGCTCTCTACAACAACACACAGATATAACTTTTAAATGACTGCTCTCTACAACAACACACAAATATAACTTTTAAATGACTGCTCTCTACAACACACAGAGATAACTTCTAAATGACTGCTCTCTACAACACACAGAGATAACTTCTAAATGACTGCTCTCTGCAACAACACACATATATAACTTCTAAATGACTGCTCTCTACAACAACACACAGATATAACTTCTAAATGACTGCTCTCTACAACAACACACAGATATAACTTCTAAATGACTGCTCTCTACAACAACACACAGATATAACTTCTAAATGACTGCTCTCTACAACAACACAGATATAACTTCTAAATGACTGCTCTCTACAACAACACACAGATATAACTTCTAAATGACTGCTCTCTACAACAACACACAGATATAACTTTTAAATGACTGCTCTCTACAACAACACACAGATATAACTTTTAAATGACTGCTCTCTACAACAACACACAGATATAACTTTTAAATGACTGCTCTCTACAACAACACACAGATATAACTTCTAAATGACTGCTCTCTACAACACACAGATATAACTTCTAAATGACTGCTCTCTACAACACACAGATATACCTTCTAAATGACTGCTCTCTTCAACAATACAGAGACAACTTCTAAATGTCTGCTCTCTATGATATAAACAGAGACAACTTTTAAATGGCTGTTCTCTACAACAACCAAAGATAACATCGAAATGACTGCTCTCTATAACAGCCACAGAGACCTATAACATATTTATCTACACAATAACCACAAAGAAAATGTTCCAAAGAGGCCAAACGCATGAATATTTTCCAAAATATTTTGACCAGTGTATTAACACAATTCCATAGTTGTGACAGAATCAATAACTGAACTAACTTTTTCATTAGACTGAGTAGCCAGAGTGAATACTGTTACACAGAACATAGTCACTAACTTAATGTTATCACCTAATTTTGGCAGTACCCACTACCCAGTCAAAAACAAAAAAAGATATGACTAATTCATCTAAACTGAATGACACATTCACACAAGCTAGCTTGCCTGTTGTGGTGGATATACTGGCTGCTTTAAGGAAATGAGTCGAGCAAAAAATCAAATTGAATCACGACCTTTAAATCATAGCTTACCTGAGCTGTCCAGTTGATCCTCTATCCACCTCTTCGTGCCCATGTAGTTCAACTTGCCCCCAGCGGACAGCAGAAACAGCAAGTTGAATGTACGACTGGTTAAGGCTAACCTGACTGTCACTTAATATTAACCACCCATGGACATTGGATAAAAAATGCGTATGCGTGTTGTGGTGTGTGTGTGTGTGTGTGTGCGCGCGCGTGTGTTATGTTGTGTGTGTGTGTGTGCGTGCGTGTGTTATGTTGTGTGGTGTGTGTGACTGTGTGTGTGTGTGTGTGTGTGTGTGTGTGTGTGTGTGTGTGTGTGTGTGTGTGTGTGTGTGTGTGCATGCACATGTGTGTTAGAATGTAACAATGTCTTATACAAATACTGATAACTACTTACCAAGAGCGAGTCCCTTATCAATGGCCAATATAACATTTCATAAACGATACAATTTTACCATTACTTTCTTAATTAATGATAAATCATTATCATTATTCAAAGTTTATATAGAGTTGAAGCAAGTGATATAAATGGAATTTAAACAATGGACAATCTAAGCATTATACATGTGTAGCACATAAGATGGTAGGTGACCAGTTATTCAGCTGTCAAGCTGTAATTTTTTCAAATTCTGTTTACACCTATGGGTATCTAAACCTGACAGGCATGTGACTGTAAAGATAAACATAACATTGATTTGTCATTCATTAGAATGCATTTTACAAAATGATTTTTAACACATTATAACTTGCCAATTTTACTGAAATATTAGTGTATCTCAGTAAGGACAAAGAGCACTATTTGCATAGACTGGTTGCAAGGATATTTTGCGTGTGTTCTTGAGTTTGTGTACAACTTTGAGAAGAGCCTCGCCAACTCCAGCAAGGCCACGACACCACTGCCGTTGGAGTCAGCACCTTTGGCCAGCATCTGAATACAAAGACATTTCATTGACACATGGGGACATTATTACGGTGGACACCATTTCCATGACACACCATTGACAATGTACTACTGATGCGTTATGGTGCTAACAGTTTTCATGTATGTAAGATCATGGTTAAGGACTAAAATTGGTTTTAAGATTCTAAATTGTGTTTAAGATCTCTTATTAATAATGTCAATGAAATGCTCCCCAGATCTGGCTCTCAAAAGAACCTTTTTAACAGTTTGCTTGCACAAATCTGATGAAATTAGTGTTACCCAGGGCTCGAAATTCAGCAAATAATCAACTTGTCCAGCGGATAAGTAGAAAAATGTACTTACTCTGTAAGTACATTTATTTCTGCCAATTTAAACAACTTTTGTAACACTAACATATGTAGCTTATATGCATTAGTAAGATGATGATCTAACATAATTATATAGATGGAGAACTGGAGGTGTTATTGTGAATACAAACAGAGAACACATACTTATATTGAACTGCCAATGTTATCTTGTTTGGTTCAGTTTTGTGTTTGTTTATCAAAAGAAGTATATTTAGTGAAGATATTTACTATAATTACGTGAAATGTTTTAGACAGCGGACAATTAAGTAAAGATTATCTGCGAACAGCCAAGTTGTTCCACAGACGACAAGTAGCAGCAATTTCACGTGTCCGGTGGCAAACCCAATTGTCGCGGTCTAGCGAACAAGCGCAATTTCGAGACCTCTTTACCATCCATCTTATAGAAGAATTTGATGAGACGCTAAAATAGCATAAGACATGAAAACATACAATTTGTGCTCTTTCTAGTATAAAAAAAAGTCCACTTACTGGTGCTACTCCGTACGCGTCATAGTGGGCCACGATGGCCACAGTGGGAAGCTGTTCCTCAATCCCACTCCCAGTGAGTTTCCCCTATGGGAAGAAACATACCTCAACAGTGACATTTCAGCATACTTGTTGTCATTAACTCGTACACTTTACCTGTTCTGACTAGTTTATTTTATATATATGGGTACAATACAGGATACATGTTTACGCACGCATGTACATATGTTTAATATCTGTACATGCCTATATTTACATACATAAATATTATGTATACATGCACACGCACACGCATGCACACACGCACACACACACGTGTATGTGTTAACATGGACATACCTGAATGTTGACAAGTTGGAAGTCACCAAGAGCCTTGGCCTGTGCACCTGACACAACCATTTGGAAGCCATTGGCTGACGCCGCATGCAGCAACGCTGTCAACCAAACACCACGTTTTATCAGGAAATGCTAAAATATAATTTTCCTGCGAAAAATACATTGAATATCAGCATGTGAAAAATAATATTGTGTATAATGTTCACATTCGGTCATCACAATAAGTGTCAGCAATCAGGTTCAATTATATAATTTATATATATATATATATATATTATATATATAACTCAGTGTGTGTGTGTGTGTGTGTGTGTGTGTGTGTGTGTGTGTGTGTGTGTGTGTGTGTGTGTGTGTGTGTGTGTGTGTGTGTCAAGTTTGCAAGTAATTTGTTTGGTCATTAGTACTAGTGATAGTTGATGTAAATGTACAACAGATTTCATTTAACCAGAAGAAAATATGTGCACCTTTTCATAGCAATCACAGGAGGGAAACTACTGAATGGGCAACATTTACACAAATACTAAAAGTGTCTTCACTTCATCAACTAACTGCTTATTAACCAACAAACCACCCAAAAACAAATTTATTAATCACAATAATGGTATAAAAGCTGTCCACAAGCTAAAAAGCACATTTGACCATTCAAGACAGAATATTTCTGGCTAATATAAGAGCCTGGCTTTGACCCCAGGGCTGGGCAAAAGTCATTACCCTCAGCGGCTGAGCCTGCCTGGTCGCTGTTCATCGATGTCTTCACATCGGCATAGATGTCCAGGAGCTGGGGTGTCTCAGTGGCGAAGTAGACGGGTAGGGGCGTCTCCTCCTGCATTAAGTCCTGCTCCAGCTCCAGCAGGTGCTGCAACCAAGTGGACACATTGGGAACTACAGCTTTATAGGCCCAGATACAATGCCATACAGCAGTGACCTGCGTTGCTAAGGCAATATGCACATGCTTACATCACCAGACACTGTCTGGTGTCTAATAGGCACCAGACATCCATCATAGACACCAGATATCCAACATATGCAATTATTGCGGTCCGCTAGTCAATAAAAACTATGTGTCATACTCACACATCCCCCCACCTTGGTGAAATAGAATATTCGCGCTTCCGTCTGACACTGTCTATACTACATACGTGACCATAGATGTTTACACAAACAAAAGACGCTAAGTAACTGCAAAATAAAAAAATCGCTTTACCAAACCAGCCACATGACACGATTATACAGTGGCACCTGGTGGATAAAACAAAAATAAAATGTCTAAATTATTTCACACATTTAGGCGAGCCATTTATCGCTTGCCTGGGTTTTTCAAACGTGACGCACTGCTACATGTTTTCGAACAGTGAACCATTTTACCCTACACTTTCATGTGCCTGAATTCACACATTCTTTATGTTGGCGATGTTCAACTAGGGCACACACAACATGGAAAATCACCAACAAGAAAATTTTCCTTCTCCCAGAGAACAATAAATGATTGGAATCATCTAAGTCCTGATTGTGTAAATGCCAGCATTGTAAATATGTTTAAAAATAAAATTGGCAATTATCTGGCAAGGGCGGGCTATACCTAGGTTGAACACTTAAATGTTTTAGAAATTAGTTTAATACTGATTAAATTATTTATTGATATATTTATTTTAATTAATTTATTATTATAACAAATTGTGTTATTGTAGGACATTTTATGTATTTATTTATTTTACTTGTATATTTTTTAGAGACAACGTATACTTTTTATTTTACTTATGTATTTTTAGAGACAACGTATTTTAATTAGTAGCATTTTAGTGCATTTTTTAATATTGTATATTTATAATTTTAAGTGAACACTCGATGAGCCATAGGCTTCCTTGTTCACATGCTTGGTTCTGGACGGCAACTTGTTAAACCTTGCTAAACGTTAAACCAAGCCTACCTCCTTCACCACGTTGGGTAGTTCGGTGAGATTCTGTGGGAGGAGTACCAGTAGCGCCCCCGCGTTCTGTGACACTATTTCCCGGTACTTGTCCATTGCAAGGTCCTGCAACTTTGTGATGACACATCGACGGGTGTACATCTGTGCCTCTATGGCGCGTGCTTCAACGTTGACTAGGGAATTACGACACCCTATCAAATCAAACAATGATTACGGTATTACAATGCATACGAACGTTACACATTGGGTCACTTAAGAAGAGGATGGGTTAAGAACTTATGTGAAATAAAAAATATTTCCGCAGGGAATATTAAACACTGTCCATAAGTTTCCACAAAGTACCATCCACAAGCGTTTACATCACAACCACTCACTGCCTGCAGCTTGGTACAATAAATGATGGATTGGAAGGCCTTCGTGCAGGATAATATTTTTGTCAACCCAAAAATATCCTGGTAAACGTGCATCTTATTGGTTTGTGGACCGCTTTTGATATATGGTCTCTTGATCAGTTTAGCTCAGACTGGATGCATATTCTATTAATGTTTAATAAAATACTCATTACATGACTTCAGGAGTGCACTTGAGTTTTAACCACAAGTCCCGCTGAAACCATAACTTATTTCAGCCGCATGATCTGCGACTCACACTCAATAACACGTGCACACACACCCCAATCGTATATAATACAATATATATAATACATCATATATAATAGCCAATATTGGCTCCTTACGCCAGTTACGGCGTACCCCATTCAAATTCAGAACCACACCCCTCAAGGCTCAAGTCTGCAATAATGATAAATAAATATATGTTGTAGATAATCTGCCAGTTATGGGATTAATGAAGAGAGAAATAATATCATTGCATAACGATGCCACAAACAATCGATCCGATTATGACATGGCATAGCATTTATCCGTCTACAATCTGATCACTAATCTGATCTGTCACTTACGCGTCGACGTCACGGTCATCGGTTAATTGCAGGCGTCAGTGACGCTAATCTGTCATTAAAATATATTCACTTTCCCGTTAATTTGTATAGATTTACCCTTTCATTCGAAAAGCAATGCGGCCACTGCAGATCAGCACAACTGTGCAGCTAATGTTTCCTAAAATCCCACAAACCTACCGTAAGAAGATCCCTGCAAATCGTACTGCTGCATCCGAAAAACGGCAAATTCGTGAGCCGCGGCCGCCGGACTCACTGGAGAAATAAGGATCAAAACAGGCACAAAGAACAGAAATGAAAGCGGAAAACTGCTTTTGAACATTTCCACAACCTCATCGGCACCACACAGCCACATTTTTGTCGTTCTGTGTTAACAAAGAAGGTATAAATTTAGGATAAGAATCAATCTGACAATGCCTCTCGCTGCTTTCACATGGGGCGAAAATGAAGGGAACTAGTTTGACCCCACCGTGACCTACTTCGATAACGAGGCTCGAGTTGCCGGGATCGTCCCAAAATTTACTACACTGTATCTCGTAACCAGACTCAAGAACATTAATTTATTTTGACCAAATAATTTCCCTATAGCGAGTTCTATTTATTTATCTGTGCTTACTACAGTTTGTCATAGGGACAGGAGCGGATTTTTCAATCTTTGTTATGATTTATAATAATAAATAAGCTAAAAAAAATCAGAAATTGAAGATCTGAATATGTTATGGAGAGCTATGGGCCTATGCATAATTATGGACGGATTATCAAGTGCTACGTGACATTTTAAGGGTAAATCTACATAAATAAGTTAAACAGGGTGTTGAGTTGTAGGGAGTCATGGATGTGAACATGCTTTGATCTGAATGAGCTAAATATTATGGTAAAGATTATGGATGCACTAGATATGGGACTGTATGGATCCAAATGCATGCTCTAAGGACTGGTAAGGATTATATGGATGTGAATAACAAATAGTAGGGATGATGGATGATTAGGCCATGGATCTGCTTGAGCAACGGATCAAATGTGCTAGAGGCATGAATAGAAGTATGCACTGGGTTGGGTACATGTGAAATAAAAATTACATCTTAAAATAAAAACACGACAGGCAAGAATATTCACATTTATTATCCGTTGCAGATGTGCAACATTATACTGCATAACATTTTACAAATCATATTTCACAGGCAAAACTTAAAGTTGTATTATTCTGCAATATACATAACATCGCTGTACACATGAACATTTACAGGCAAACAAATATAAACCTCCACCTCTCTTCCACAAAAACCTGCACACCAACCTGGTATCAACATCACTGGAAGCTGGAAGTTTAATTACTGAAATATTCATAGTTTCCCAGGTAATCTCAATGCTATGTCGCATATGCATATTTACAGTTTTGCGCTTCACAAAATGTGTGTACCTTCATGGACACACAAGACAAAACCAGTTAAAACATACTGATCATTATGCAACGAGAGAAGCTAGTTGTAATACGTCAACAAGGCAATACAGTAAGCATGTAATATCATGCTGTACAATATAACACAATGTACCTGTTACCATGTCATTTATACAAACATATATATATATATATATATATATGTATATAAAATAACAATTATATATATATATATACATATCGATATATACATATCGATATATACATATCGATATATATATATATATATATATATATATATATATATACATACACCAGGACACCTGAAATTATTCTGTTTCCAGTAATAAATATGGATCCACAGGCAGTTTATCACAACTTATCTGACATAAGTGGAATCAATCCCAGACCTGTATGTGCCAGCCCATCAGGCTACACATGACAAGCCAGTTACAGTATATAGAACACATTGTGTGTGTATGCATGTGTGTGCGTGTGTACATCATCTGTGATATGACATATGACCGAATTAATCATTGTAACAACTAGTTATAAACACAGTGATTACAGTTGACGTAATCCACGACATTGCCCAATTGTGTCTTGCGTGATACATTTTTAGTATGCTAATTACTTCATGCTAAGTGGCACATTCAGAAGGTCATCTTGACTGAGCGTTTGTTCATACACAGCATCTGTATGGGACCATTTTACTACGAGCTCATAATGAAAGTTCACCATTAACCATAATCTATCTTTAGACTTAGGGGACATCTTTAGGCAAATAGCTGCTGTCATATCACCAAAGACACCATATTCAGAGACACACCATCACAAATATTTATGTGGCGCATGACACCCTGGTTATTAAATTATTCAGTATAATACCATCACTGTTATGGAGCAAAATATACATTAAAGAACAAACTCTGACTGATGGACTCATCTCTGTGTTAGTGAAATGGTCCTAAGAAACACTGATAGATAGATCAAATGATCATAAAATGCTAAAACCCTGAATTTAAATACGTAAGTCTTGCAATCAAATGTCTGTTTTTAAAACAACATCATTATTTTCAAACACAACCAGCTTTGCTAGAAACAAATGTGGCACATAATGCATGGACAATGGTAAGTCTTTGGTATTGGGTCAAGACCTGAACCAGCACCAACCTGGTTTCAACGTGCCAGTGGATATATACAGTATAGCATGCTTTCAGAACAACCAGCAACAATAGGAGTAGCCTAAGTATTTCATTATCATTATGCAAGACGAGTCAGCAAATATCCTGTGCCTTGTAGCAGTTGTCAAACTCAAACAGTATGAACGCCTATGTCAGATCTACCATCCCTGCTTATGAAACGATACCCAAGATGAGCTTGGGTGATTGGAGTGGGGTGGAGAGAGACATAGCATCAGTAAGCAAACAATCAGCAGATTTTATACAATACGAATTACACTTGTCATTATATGATTACTAAAATTACATATCTACATTTATCACTCTCCTCTCTCTCCTCTCTCTCTCCTCTCTCTCCTCTCTCTCCTCTCTCTCCTCTCTCTCCTCTCTCTCCTCTCTCTCCTCTCTCTTTCTCTCTCTCTCTCTCTCTCTCTCCCTCCTCATATCATATCAGGCACCTAACTTTCAGGAGTTCATCTACAACCTCTTTGAAACAAAGGACTCTTGCATGCTACACAGTTTGTATGTGATGTTTCTTTGCGACGTTCACATCGCATTTTCTGCAACTGGTCCGAGTTACATATACCTCAACTGAGCACATCGGGTTATTTACTAGCTGGTGACAAACGTAGAAAATGTGCTGCACTGCAAATAAAACTGTACAATTTTTGTTTGATAAATAGTTAGGCACAAATTCTCTTGAGATTCCTATATCTATGTAGCACCATTGTTGGTGTAGCTGGGCTATTGTCTTCTTACATATTGCTTCATATCACAGACATAGGATGTGAATGATCTGCAGAAACATACACTCATCGATAAAACAACCTTAACCAATTTCTAAAAAATCCTGCAAACACAGCTAGATGACAGACAGAGGGAAGGAGGAGAGAGGTCATATACACAATATACATAATTAAAACACAAAGTGATCACAGCTCTCAAAAGGGGTGATCTCAAAACACAGCTATAAAACCCTTCATAAGGCTGGTTTCATGGAGAATCAATGCAAGTTTAACCTCCATTCCAACGTCCATATGCGGTCCTATAAAGCAACTTTTTCATACGATTAGCATAATCTTGCAATAAGATACCGTATCCATTAGGCTGGAACATTGCAGCAGTATATTTCTCTGTAATGGGGCGATGACCAAACCCCCTGATGCAATGTTTAACATAGTTTTGGAACGTAAACTTACGCACACCATACCTTCGCAACTGTTTCGCTAACTGTCACACATTCATGTGTTTTCTAAAATAACATGGCTTTTTCAAATTACAACTCATTTTATGAGTGGAGACCATTTCATGGAACACCAGCAGGGACACTCATGGAGCGTCTCACTAAGATAATGAGCTGTTAAGTAAACTGTATCATTAAACAACATAAATTATGGTTTTTTTCATAACGCAAATATCTATCGTCATGTTATCGAGGACAGTATTTCCATGACACACCAGTGCCAACGTCCATGTCGTGATGTTTTGACAGTTTTCAGGAATTCAGAATGACAGTTAAGGAAAACATTTTAAGAGCTCTTAAAGCCTGCTATGAAACAGGATAAGATTTTAAGAGCTCTTAAACCCGATTGGCAAGAACTCTTAAAACAGATGTTACACTTTAAAATAAAAAGTGTAAAATCGGGTTAAGATCTCTCAATTGTTTCCTGAACAACATTAGTGAAATGTTCCTCTGGTGGATAATACGAAGTCACATGCAGGTTGGTGTGATGCAAATTTCACACGGTTAAATAACACCGGTTTCTTGTAGCACCACAAAACCGTGTTTTGAGAACACCCCCACACACCATCACCCAGGCGTGCCACATTTGGTGGAACGCAACGTTAGCGGCCATCACATGGCGACATTCACTACGTGTCAGTGTACACCCTATATAGTTGCCATGGTTACTGTATCGTGCAGTTGATCTGTGAATGACAACATATGCAGTGTTCTCTCACTGGTCGAGGTGGAATCAGGTCCAAGTCCTCATCATCCGGGTCAAGGTCAAGGTTATAGCCGTCTTTAATGAGCTGCTGGGTGATCTCTCGTTGTGCGTGGGCTGACAGTTGCGGCATTTCAAACTCGTCTTCACTGCAAAAGAAGTTATCAAATGAAGCCAGATAAAAAAAGTAAAGGTAAGTTTTTATATAGCGCAGTATCCAGGCCATAGGAAGGACTGCTCAATACCATCTCAACTTCTCTGGGAAGCATCCAGCCACATGCTACAATTAATGCGCGAATGCTGCTTGTACACATATCCACCACTGTCTATTGGCAAGTACTCATGTATATAGCTCAGTGAACTGGAGCAATATAGAGTGAAAAAACTTGCCCAAGGTTTTAACACCGCAGCACAGGATTGATTCGAACCCGGGTTCTCATAGTCGAGAGTTCGAAGCTCTACCCCCGAACCATTGTGATAACAAGACAAATTATGTTTTAAACTACATCTCCATCACTCACAACATATTCTCACAAACTTGCATTACTGTGCACATTTCAAAGTTCTGTTTAAGGGGAAAACAATTGTGTTTAAAAGAAATAAAAATTTAGTTCCACAGTAAGGGTTCAATTGACATTCTTTGTTGCAATGATATTTACCTTTCATCCATATCGATGACAACAAGAGGCTGTTGATCTGTGGGTAGGATGGCTGAATACTCCCCTTTGGTAGGCACCTTAAGTCTACACAGCAGTAAGAAATAACAACACTTCAAACACTGCACAAAACTCAAAACAATAATTTAAAGTCCCATGACCAAAAAATGACTACTAGGTAACCACATATTTACTTTATTTATTGGGCCAGAATACATACAAATCTTTCTCAAACATCCATTGTGGAAAGCATCGATCTTTGCCATGTCCTTTTTAACCACTCGCCAGGTATAAAGTAAGAGATTCTTCACCAGATTCTATGCATTTATACAATTTCCTAGTAAAGTGCAAAGATGAGCGAAAAATTTCAAACTAAGCAGACTATGATCACTTAAGACCAATAAATCACAGTTTCTTCAATACAACAACGTCATGATAAAGATGATCAGATTTTAAACATTTCAGTATTCTAGAGCTATAAAAAATACACCCTTAAAGTAACAAATATTACAATCCATCTAAAGACGTATATTATATTTTGTGTATCGTCATAATTTTTTTTTGAATTGTACTATAAAAAGTATTTTATATTTCAAACTTTAACCTGACAACACAAGACTAACACATCTCTACAGTTTCCAATTATACATTTCCAATGTACCAGGTATTCTAGACACTTAAGCTGAACCCCCAAAGTGGAAAGTGATATCACAAATCAACCGGGCAGTATGGAATATACTCTTCATGGCTCCAAGATTGTTATTTTTGTAAGAAATTAATTTACTTTGGACCACAGTTTTTGAAACGTACAATGTTTCAACCCATCAGCTATACGTAAGTGACCAAGACATATAGCTGATCAGTTAAAACGTTGTATGTTTCTACTAAAATTATGCTCCAAAGTAGGTTAATTTCTTACAAAACAAACTGGCTCTACTCACTTTGACCGTGACACGAGACTGGTGCGTATCTGTTGCTCTACAGAGAGTCCACTCGCCTTCCGTGCAGCGTCCCGTTGACGCTCTGGAAATGTATCACAAAACAACAATTTATATAATCATTCTATGCCACTTCTAAAGTCTCTGCATTGGCTTCCTGTCTGATAGTATATCATCCTTAAGATCTGTACTATTACTTGCCAGGTATTTTTGTCATATTTACATTCATTGCTTACTCCTGTAAGAAAACATGCCGAGCTTTGAACATACAGTTCTGATTTAATTTCTGTCCCCAAAATTAGAATCGCCATAAATATTTCTTGGCCATGTACATTGTACATCATAGGTAAAATGACCAACATCATTACACAAAGTCCATTGTTTAAATTAATGATTTTTTTCTAGAACACATGCCCATTGCCATATTACTGAGGACACACTGGTGACAATGTTCTGCTGTTGTATCATGGTGTTGACAGATTTCGGGTATTTAAGATCATTGTCAAGGATCAGAATTGATTTGAAAGTGAACAATCTGGTTTAAGAGCTCTTAACAACATTTGTAAAATTTTACCCAGAATCTTACCTAAATGGTTTCTCCACTTCTATAGGATATTCACTGTCCATAAACTTCCTCCACTGCATGATTTGATTTAATTTCTAACGTTTGCCATACCTTTACACAGCATATCGATCTATCTTATTCATGTTTAAATACTATCTTTCAAAAATAACTAAATGAGCAGATGGTTACATCACTGCACGTGTGTAAAGTACTACAGTTTATGCGTAACTAGCCATTCGTGCTAACTGCTTAGCAATACTTACCCAATTTTTTCTGCAAATCGGATGTTTTCACACTTTTCAACATTTTGCTACTGTAAGTTGGTTTATGAATCTGAAAACAAATAATATTACATCAGTGCATGTTTTTGAACAACACAATAGTGCACTGGAGCCAGAATAGTAATTATAGTGATAGTTGTTTCTTGGCTCTGGGTGATACAGTCTTTCTGAAATGCTGAAACATGTCTCATAGCTATAGTTTGCCATTGTAATATATTTACACAAAATTACAGGCCTTTATTTAAAATGAAAGTGACTTTATTACTGGTCATTCCATTAAAAATGTGATATACCACTAGAAAGCACATTCAAATAAATTACCAATTACATAGATTTTTTTAATGTTTGGTCACTCTATGTACATGTGTGCCAGCATATGGAATTGTTTCTCTCCAATAAATCAAAAAGTGACCAAAGTAAATTTTATATACCAATTCTTACCAGAAAACACAGGCATAAAGTTTGGATACATATTTTGGATAATAATCCTGTTATTCTGGTTAACTTAATTTTCATATTCAATTTTAAATGTACCATGACAGGCGAAAATAGACGCCAGTTTCAAAACTTAAATTTTTGCAGACAATTATCATATCTAATAGCATGTCAGGGCATACCGTATCACCTATATGCACTTGTTTTCATCTTTATTATCACCAGATTGAAGTAAATTAGCGGCGTTACTCTTCAAAAAGTCGACGATTTTCAAATGTTTTCAATTTCCTAAACAGTTGTTGGCATCGTATTTCATATGACCAATGAATGGCAACATTTTGATGATTTCCATGGGTTTTCCCAAACATATTGATTGTCATTTAATGTGTCTTAGCCAATAGGCATCCATGACATTGCTGTCCAGTGTTTCAGTGGCCTCTCCTTGCAGTAAAACCCATAACAATGTAACAGTGCTAGTGGCGTTGATGTTGGAACATTGGAGATATTGAATGGGTTGATGACACTGATGGCATTGAAGTTCAATCAATATTAATTAATGCGATACCACAAATTATCGATATCAAACTCTTGCAAGTATCACGATACATCAACATAATATATCGAACCAGCAGTAACATGGTGGAGCTGGTGTCCCAGACTTATCAGCATTAAATCTAAACAAATGCACTGTCAATAAAAACTAGGCTAATCTTCCAGTTAACTGGCCTAAATTATTAGGGCGTTTTCAAAATGGTTTTACCATGTTTTTTCACTGTGTATGTGTTTGGTATGTCACTCTGCATCACTTCTGCTAATATTATTTTCTAAAATTGTGTTTTAGATCAATTTAATGCCGTCGATTCAACGTAAATAAAGCGATGTCACAATGCGCGAGCAGTTAGCATATATGTCACACGCATCAACATAAACTTATGGTTAAAACAAATAAATATGCATTATACAGAATAAAAATTAATAATTATTATTATGTAGCTTGACATCACATTTGCAGTGAGTCGATAGCGTCGAGGGACCTATGATCGACCGTTTTTGCGTAGTTTTCCGCGTTTTGTTCGCCTTTGATGTAAAGTTATGCAATTTAAATTATTCTCTATTCAAAGCATATTCATTGACGATTTCTACAAACACAAAAAAAAGTTTGATACAATTTGGTGACAAAATACCAGCAGTGATTACCTTCACACCCAATAGGTCACAGGGGGGTCCCTAATGATCGACCGTTCACTGCCATTCAGCACATAGACTTGAGTAATGATGTGTCAACAATGATTTTATTCGCCCATGACATCAGTTCGCGTTTTTGTTTACACATATATACAATTACGTTAGTACAGTAACAGTCAACACCAAATTTATTGCATTTATGAAATGGTCGATCATTAGGGACCCTGTCGATGAAAGGTACCCACACGCTATGCGTTAGGGGAGCGCTAACTGCTCATGCATCGGTTTATTTACAACAAGTTGACGGCATTAAACTGACCTAAAATACAATTTAAAAAATCACATCTGACTTCTTTGTACCGGAAATGATGTAGAATGACATTCTGAACATAATCAGTGATATACACATTGACAAAAGTGGTAAAACCCTAAGAACGTCTTGAAAAAGCCCTAATAATTTAGGGCAGTTAACTGAAAGATTACTTCAGTCTTTATCCAAACAATTGCACTGCCAATCAAAAGGAGACAATAAAATAGACACGGTTAATATTGAACTTCGAGCCGCGCCTGCTGTCTCAGACTCAGGAGACATCTGTCCGAAACGACGATGCCGATGGCCGCAGACGAAGCCAACTTCCGCATTTGTGATGGCTTCATTATAGTCACCTGTGGCTGTGTGCTTTCAGTCCCGTTGTTGGCCGGTTTTTGGTCGCTGTCAATCCCGCTATCTTCCATGCTGTCCATTTGTTGTGTTATTTGTATACTGAGATATATAGGCACACCATATGGGAAATCTAAGTCAAACCAAATTTTATCAAAACAACCACAACGAGTTCCATCTTGAATATTGCATGCTGGGAGATATAGTGCGCACTCGTTTCTGCGCATATTGGGTAACTAAGCAACGAGTGTCGCCATATTATTGCTATGTTAGCGTTTGAGTCTCTGCATCTGTATGGTTGTGCGAAGTTACCAGAGTTGTACTGTTTTGCAACGTTAATGTGCATGGTCAACAGCAATATCTTTTTTTACTGATTAGCTTTACAGCTCACAGAAACCAGTCAAGATGCCTGGGACAGCAGCAAGACGGGACACCAAGCACAAAATCGCGGTAAAGTTGATTTTTTTATGAAAGTTTTATGTCACAAGTTATTAATTTATTATGTCAAAAGTTACTAATTTGGCGTTATGTATACAGCTATGACCACCAGACAACCATATCGGGAGATGTTATATACATTTTCTAACTTTTTCAGGACTTAAGTATAATAAGCTCGACTTGAATTTGAAATCAGAAATGTTTTACAAATTTCACCACCGCCCTGTCACCATTGATTCTGAATACCTACCACCTCCAACATAAAACAGATCAAGCCACAGAAAGAACAACACACACAGCTGCAACATCCCCTACTGCAGAACACAGTACAGACAGATGTCATTCTTCCCCCGGACCATACCCGAATGGAACAGCCTGCCCCAGGAAATAGTGGCAGCCATGGTCCCTGGACTCCACTGGCTGGACTGTTTAATGTCACGGCAGACCACCCCACCCCCTCACCTTCCCCCTTCCTCTCCCCTTTGTTTATTATGTCTACTACCCCCCACTGGCTCTACTATGCCACACACCCTTTCATTACATTTCAGAAGTGTCTACTGCAACCTCCACAAATCAGCATAATCATCACAACATGTTGGCTGATCAATAGAAGAAGAAGATTATTTTAGTCTACCCTGTTGAGACTTAGTCATTTTTTTTAGTTATATTACAGTCTGTCACAGTCCAGTTTAGATCTAGTTGTTTCCAGCAACTTTATGTTCTGCTAAATGACTAGTCAACATATATCATAGTAACATTGTCATTGTCTTATGTCATGAGGTCTCATTTCCGACCACCTTCTTACCAAACTCCAAAGAGTACAAAACGCTGCTGCCCGGCTAATAACCAAAACGACAAAACACGACCACATCACTGCTGTTTTAATCAATCTTCACTGGCTTCCAATCAAACAGCGGATCGAGTTTAAACTGTTACTGTTGACGTTTCGAAGCCTTCACGGACTAGCTGCATCATACCTAAGCGACCTAATAATTTGTTACGATCCGACCCGTGCGCTACGCTCTGTGGACGCCCACCTGCGTACGCAGGGAGAAAAGGCATTTTCGAGTGCTGCTCCGTGGCTCTGGAACAATCTGCCACGTGCCATGCGTGCCACAGACTCCCTCGGTTCTTTCAAGAAGCAACTGAAGACACTTCTGTTTAAAAGAGCATTTTTACTTTAAGAGAACAATCTTTTAATATCCGAACATTTTTAATATGTACTATTTATCAACTATTTTGTTATTTATTTATTTTTGTTTGTAATATAATTAACTATTATTTAGTTTTAATATCTACTATTTTTAATATATATAATTTATCAAATATTTTAATATTTATTTATTTTTTACATTGTAATATAATTAACTATTATTTATCAGTATGACTATTTTAGTATTATTAATATTATTTATTTATGTTGACCATTTTTGTTTTTTACTGATATATATTTATTTTACAACTACGTCTCTATTTTTTATTTTTAGGTAATCTGTATATTCATTTAAAGTGTAATGCGCCTCTGAATGGTTTTATTGCTAGATATATGGCGTAGACAAATACTGTATTTATTATATTATTATTTAACTAGTCATGTTAGAAGTGAAGTGTACCCGTACCAAAGCTGGAGACTGCTCGCTCGCTGTCGCTGCTGCGTCCCTATGGAACAATTTACCAGCGGTTATTAAGACTTGTGACAATCTCACCAGCTTCAAACATCTACTGAAGACACATTTTTCCATATTGCATATTAGTGTAAACTGACAAGAAAATTACAATTTTTTTACTAGATTATTTGGAAATATTATCAATACATAATTATACACTTATTTATTGACATTATTGTTATGTAATTATTAATATTATTATTTTTTAAAGTTTTAACATATACTAAGCTATTTATTACTAATAATAATGATACATGTACCATCATTTATCAGTATCATTGCGATGTAGTTATACAGTAGACCGATCATTATGTATTTTTATGACTAATACGTAATTTATTTATTTAAAAGTGCTACGCAATTTAATACCATACTAATTTTATTTATTTATATACCCATACATATTTTTTGCATATATTTTAAAACAGTAGTATTTGTCTTATTGTATACATATATCTTTTTATGTCTTTTAAATTGTAATATGTTGTGAAGTGCCACGAACGATTATGGATGTGGCTCTATACCAAATACACATATTATTATTATAATTTTTGTTTACTGGTTGTACAAATCCAAACTCTTCCTCAGTTGTTGTTTCTTCAAGTTCTGATTTACTTTCTGTTCTAGGTTTTTTTTACCAGTAGTTGCCATAATTGGTTAAACTTTAGGTATATACTGATTTGAATGTTTGTGTTTATTATGTTTATATATAAATATGCATATTATTTGGTAGGCGCAAGGGACCAAGGCAGTGCCTGGGGAGAAAGATTTAATTTTGAAAAGTGGAAAACCCAGGGGGACTCTGGGTGTACTTGATGTGCCTTGGGGTAAAAGCCAAGTTAGTACAAAGTAAAGGTTGTGGAGGATGTCTTCACAACATTTTATATTCTAATTTAACTGTTTAAATTATTATTCAAAATTTAACTAAGTTATGTTATTTGTCTATTTAAACAACCGGAGGTAAGTTATGTTATTTGACTAATTGATTTATTATGTTATTTGTCTAATTTATTTATTGTGCTTAATTTCTGTCTCAGTTTATTGTTGTTTGTGCGTTGGCTGTTGCACGGGGTGTTTCCCTTTTGTTTACTTTTGGTAGTGGCGGGAACAAATTAAATTTGAGGTTTTGTTAAAAAGTGAATATCCTTTAGGGTAGGAACTTCTAAATTTCTCTACAGTATACAATTATTAGTTTACAAAGTAGCTGAAGTTTAAATATTTGTATTTTCAACTTAGATTTCTTAGATTCAGAAAGAATGTTATGCAGCTGGTTTCTACGTAAGCCTGTTATGAACCGGATCTGGATGCCACTCATTGCCACCCCTTTCTAAATAGCTGGCATTGAACTTCTGAAGGTGGTCACTACCAGGGTGCTTGTTGTCCCCAGTGGTTGTTTTATATCGCGAACTAAGACATGATTGGCATTTGATGTGATCTCCTAGTCACTATGGATACACAGTGTTGACCCCAAACTATCGATCATGCCTGGCTGTTTGGGTTATTGAATTGGGGTGCCAACAACCCAGGTAGATATGCTAACCATGAATTATTGCATGCCCATATACATATTGTAATATATACCCCAGGCCCATGCAACATATCTCTTACTTTATTTCTTGTACACAAGCCAGTGATCCAGCTCTAAGATAGGCAAGTTCTTATACAGTGCAGCATCCAGTCCTCAGGACCATTCAAAGCGCTTTACATTTTACTATATTAAATGCTAGTTGTAATAACTATATGACAGGCGTACAGTATGTGACACTTCCAGGAATATAGTATGTGACACTTCCAGGAATATACTATGTGACACTTCCAGGAATATACTATGTGACACTTCCAGGAATATAGTATGTGACACTTCCAGGAATATAGTATGTGACACTTCCAGGAATATAGCATGTGACACTTCCAGGAATATAGCATGTGACACTTCCAGGAATATAGCATGTGACACTTCCAGGAATATAGCATGTGACACTTCCAGGAATATAGCATGTGACACTTCCAGGAATATAGCATGTGACACTTCCAGGAATATAGTATGTGACACTTCCAGGAATATAGTATGTGACACTTCCAGGAATAGAGCATGTGACACTTCCAGGAATATAGTATGTGACACTTCCAGGAATATAGCATGTGACACTTCCAGGAATATAGCATGTGACACTTCCAGGAATATATACATAGACAATGTCAATGAAAATTAGGAGATGGATGTCTGTGCATGAGCAACTAAGATAGCTGGCATTGAACTTCTGAAGGTGGTCACTACCAGGGTGCTTGTTGTCCCCAGTGGTTGTTTTATATCGTGAACTAAGACATGATTGGCATTTGATGTGATCTCCTAGTCACTATGGATACACAGTGTTGACCCCAAACTATCGATCATGCCTGGCTGTTTGGGTTATTGAATTGGGGTGCCAACAACCCAGGTAGATATGCTAACCATGAATTATTGCATGCCCATATACATATTGTCATATATACCCCAGGCCCATGCAACATATCTCTTACTTTATTTCTTGTACACAAGCCAGTGATCCAGCTCTAAGATAGGCAAGTTCTTATACAGTGCAGCATCCAGTCCTCAGGACCATTCAAAGCGCTTTACATTTTACTATATTAAATGCTAGTTGTAATAACTATATGACAGGCGTACAGTATGTGACACTTCCAGGAATATAGTATGTGACACTTCCAGGAATATAGTATGTGACACTTCCAGGAATATAGTATGTGACACTTCCAGGAATATAGTATGTGACACTTCCAGGAATATAGCATGTGACACTTCCAGGAATATAGCATGTGACACTTCCAGGAATATAGTATGTGACACTTCCAGGAATATAGCATGTGACACTTCCAGGAATATAGCATGTGACACTTCCAGGAATATAGCATGTGACACTTCCAGGAATATAGCATGTGACACTTCCAGGAATATAGCATGTGACACTTCCAGGAATATAGCATGTGACACTTCCAGGAATATAGTATGTGACACTTCCAGGAATATAGCATGTGACACTTCCAGGAATATAGTATGTGACACTTCCAGGAATATAGCATGTGACACTTCCAGGAATATAGCATGTGACACTTCCAGGAATATAGTATGTGACACTTCCAGGAATATAGCATGTGACGCTTCCAGGAATATAGTATGTGACGCTTCCAGGAATATAGCATGTGACACTTCCAGGAATATAGCATGTGACACTTCCAGGAATATAGTATGTGACACTTCCAGGAATATAGCATGTGACACTTCCAGGAATATAGTATGTGACACTTCCAGGAATATAGCATGTGACACTTCCAGGAATATAGTATGTGACACTTCCAGGAATATAGCATGTGACACTTCCAGGAATATAGCATGTGACACTTCTAGGAATATAGCATGTGACACTTCCAGGAATATAGCATGTGACACTTCCAGGAATATAGTATGTGACACTTCCAGGAATATAGTATGTGACGCTTCCAGGAATATAGTATGTGACACTTCCAGGAATATAGTATGTGACACTTCCAGGAATATAGTATGTGACGCTTCCAGGAATATAGTATGTGACACTTCCAGGAATATAGTATGTGACACTTCCAGGAATATAGTATGTGACACTTCCAGGAATATAACATGTGACACTTCCAGGAATATAGCATGTGACACTTCCAGGAATATAGCATGTGACACTTCCAGGAATATAGCATGTGACACTTCCAGGAATATAGCATGTGACACTTCCAGGAATATAGTATGTGACACTTCCAGGAATATATACATAGACAATGTCAATGAAAATTAGGAGATGTCTGTGCATGAGCAACTAAGATGACTGTGGTTGTGGCTGGCTATGAGAATAAAATGAGTGACTGCAACAGTTAAGATAATATTAGATAATAAAATAAATTTAGGTGCAGACAACAAAAGTAATAATGGCTGAAAAGGGAGGGTAATCTTTGATTGCTAGAGCAAATGTGGCTGGTACGTCAAAGACACATGACTGTCTCCATCATTCTCTGCCTATCTCCTTGTTTCCCTCTCTCCCTCCTGTCATCTCTTCTATCTTCCCCAGCCCCTTATTTCCCTATTCCCACCTCCACCTATCTACCACCCATCGCTCAAAATACTCAGCCACCTAGAAAATGCTGTGCACACAACCTAACTATTTTTATGTAGCATTTGCTAGAAAATCATATTTGCTTACCGGTAATACTTTTTGGTGATGTTTATCATGTTACCACCTTTAGTAATCAACAACACTGTTTTGCTATGAAATTGAATGTTTTTTATGTTCTGTAGACATAGCCAATACCTCTGGGGGAAAATTAACAGTTGCATGGGATGTTGCAATAAGCATGGATATATCATTGTTTTAGCAACTCTGACATCTTTAGATGAAACCACTTTATCTTCTGTTTGATTTGATTTCACTACAATATCATTAATCTATACTTGTCTATGTTACATATTTTCAGATCACATAATAAATTAACCTGTTTTGTCTTGATAGTATATAATGTTTGTTTACTTATTCTTTGCAGCCCGGCGATAAGAAACGATTAAATGTCCGGGGTGCCATGAAGGTTGGTATCAAATAATATGAAGTAGAACTTAACAATTAATCCTGTAAAAAGCTGTACAAAAAACTTCCCTCTCATCATCCTTGAAATATATATTAAACTTCACAGAGGAACATTTTTGTGAAACGTTGGAAGGGGTGAGATTGACTAGTATATCTTAATTTCAAAAGATATTTCATGTTGCTTAAGAAACTAAGGGTGGGATTCCATTTTACCTAAAATATGTAATCTGGTTTGTTGGAATGGTGCCATTTATTGCTTGACCCAGAACATGGTTGTACCTGTCATATCTTATTTAGAGATGATCTATTATTTGAAAAATACACATTAACATAAATAAGTGATGAATACCTAGTGAGTAATAACATTTTATGAGGCATAAAACACACCCTCATCTTTCACAACAAGTCAAGTTTTGTCAAATGACGTGAATTTACTTAAAATTTTCTCAAAAGAAACGGTCGTTATACATACGTAAAGTTGCCATGTCCCTCTTAACAGTATACTGATTAATTTATTTTTATTCACTGATTGTTCAAGTATTATATATTACTAGGAGGAGGACAACATCACAGAGGTCGGTGAAGGTCACGAAGAAGAATGGATGCAGGTAAGGTGATGGGGATCATCTCAAAGAGGCATATTTAATTTATCCCAAAAAATATTTTTTAAATTAATCTTAATATTAGTTATGATCAAAGCACAGTAAGATACCGGTACTTTCACAAAACTGAAAATTATATTCACACATATCCTTTTATTGTTTTTGTTTTGCATTTTTAGAAATAAACAATTTACTAACAGTTTAAAATGTGATTAAGAATTGTTTTCCTTAAAATGTGTTTTAGCTATGGTTTGAAAGCTACGCAGTTTGAAATACAAATATTGATGTTGTTAGTCTAAAAATGTAGTTCTTCAACTGAGTAACAAAATTAAATTACACTATATGTTGATGGTGCTGACATCTGTTGTAAAACTGAAATCTGTTTACATTATGTTTGTACCTCAATCCCACCAAATATGCTATATGACTGGAACATATCACATATTCACATGAGCATATGTGGTCCAGTGCTTCCACCTGGTGTCATATTTATGTCATATATGTTCCAGGGAGGCAAGGCTTTGGTGAAGCCCGACGATCAGCTTCAACTGTCAGAAGGCGTATGTACTTTCTTCATGTTTATCTAACAATTATAATATACAAGGCCAAAGTTTGTCGTCAACAAAGCAGAAAGACCTCATTATAAGTAGTGTTATATTACATCTTCTGACTCTGTCCCATTCTGGTTCAGACACTGATAACTATGTTTTATATCAGGTTCTTGCACATCTAAAGGGTTAACAAACAGTTAAGTTTTACAATGATATTTAGTTATGAAATATTACTGGTTTGCCGTTAGTGTGTACATGGTTGTTAATTAAATTACACAACATATAACCCACTGTTCTGTTTGTCTTCTCAAGGATAAAAACAAAAAATAACATAAATGCAAACACAATGGCATGACAGTTGAAAATTGTAGAATATAGTAGTTTCTCTTACTGTAACATCAAATATAATTTATAACAGTTTCTTTTCCTAGACATTGCGATACACTTGATAACTCCTTTTTGTGTTATTTGGGCAACTGGTATATGCTGTACCAGTTGATGATGCATTTCAGAACACAATGATAGTTATTTTGAGTTATTTACTTATACATTTGTAATATGCTGTATGTTTCTGGAGGGTAATTTTTCAAAATGACTGAATCAAGATAAATGATCAACATCGCAACACTGTTGACAAGTATTACGTCAAAATAGTGTAATAATGATAAATAAAAATTGACATGTTCCTCCGCGGATACTTATGTTAATGCATTGTTTCCACATAATTGTGTTTTCAGATTCAAAGTTTCCAGTTGTTTGAATTATTCTCTGTCTTTCAGGAACTGAAGGAGGAAATCACACGCATACTTCAGGCAAACAACCCACATGCCCCTCAGAACATTGTTCGCTTCAGCTTCAAGGTTTGGAACAATATACCACTGTGTTGTATGAACATACGTTTTGTATACTGAAGGTCAAATGATTACATGTGATAGTTGGAAATTAATTAAATTCATCACAAGTCGGGTTAGATCGTGATTGCATCTGTAATGTGCAGCTATATGTTTACGTCATTAGCGTAATTGACATAATGCATAGTTTTATGATCATCAAGGGATACAAGTTTGATCAATATGTATGATAACATACAGATATATACGTTGTTTATTTCATAGTATAATGAGGAGGGACCACATGCATTTGCCTTAGCTAGCATTGTCAGTCAATCTTGACTGAGCGAAGTTGTAAACAATATTTATACATTGATTGATTGATTGGTTGGTTGGTTGGTTGGTTGGTTGTTTGATTGATTGATTGATTGATTGATTGATTGATTGATTGATTGATTGATTGATTGATTGATTGATTGATTGATTGATTGATTGATTGATTGATTGATTGATTGATTGATTGATTGATTGATTGATTGATTGATTGATTGATTGATTGATTGATTGATTGATTGATTGATTGATTGATTGATTGATTGATTGATTGATTGATTGATTGATTGATTGATTGATTGATTGATTGATTGATTGATTGATTGATTGGTTAACATCTATACTTTTTGATTGTTTTTGGTACGTATCATCTGACAATAATTTCTTTAAAAAAAATATTTTCAGGATAGCATTCATTGCAACATATCATATTCTATTGTATTCTCATCACTCAATAACTGTGTTTCTTCGCAGGAGTTGCTGTTTAAGCAGATTCCCAGCATTGATCAGTTGGCGATTCACTTCTCCCTTGATGGCAACATGATCCACAGAGACTCCGATGAGGCTCGTAGACAGCTGAAGCGGTTGGAAGGGATCAGTGAAAGTAAGTCATAGGTAACTAAAGCACATGGAAGGGATCATTGAAAGTAAGTCATAGGTAACTAAAGCACATGGAAGGGATCAGTGAAAGTAAGTCATAGGTATAAGTAAAGCACATGGAAGGGATCATTGAAATTAGGTCATAGGCAACTGTAGAACATTGGAGGAATCCACGTTTCTGCCAAGATCATTGGTTTACCTACACCAATGCTCTCCGAAATAATCGATCATGCAATTTTGAAGAAAGCTCGTGCTGTCGCTACTGAGTCTGATCACCCGCTCTCTACGTTCTTCCATGTACTTCCGTCTCGAAGGAGATACCGTTGTATAAAATGTAAAACATCTCGCTATAGCAGGAGTTTTGTGCCTGTGGCCATTAGAATGTTGAATGCTAAATGAGTCATATTGCTATCAACCGGTTGAATTGTTCATGTAGTGGATACATCGGGAAATTCATCTGCATTTTGTTGTGACCATCCCATATATTTTATATGTGATCATGAGTTGTACAATGCATATCCTTTTTAAGGACAATAAAGTGAAAGTTATTATTATTGTCAGTTTGAGACGATTGCTCATCTGACGTATCACTGTAATATTATGTTTGTCTTGAAATAACGGATCACCTGACATGTCATTGTGTCACTGTGTCGATGTGTCACTGTGTCGATGTGTGTTTCCAGCCCCCAGTGAGACAGGGGCAGAGGACAAAGGAGCGGAGAGCACTGGAGAGGCTGAGGGGGAAGAGGGAGAGTTAGGCGAGGGAGAGGTCAGTATTTCACATATTATGTCAGCTATGTTCTGTATAACATATGCTCCCTCGATCGATGCACTGTAGTGTGCAGCAATACTCACTAGATGGCGCTATACTTACACGTATTCACCATGCGGTCACATGGTTATTGAAAATGACTTTTTTCAAATTACTATATAAACACTGTTTAAATAGTAAACAATTTTTAAATAAAATACATTTTGCCCAGTATTTAACATATGATACACTGCTACATTTATTATTGTTACACTAACAAGGCCTGGTATTACTATTTTTATTATCTGTAATATCCACATCCAAGTTTTTTGTAATTTATATATATATATACATATATATATATATAATATTTAATATATATATAATATATATATATAATATATATATATAATATATATATATATATATATATATATATATATATATATATAATATATATAATATATATAATATATAATATATAATATATAATATATAATATATAATATATAATATATAATATATAATATATAATATATAATATATAATATATATATAATATATATATATATATATATATATATATATATATATATATATATATATATATATACATTATGAATGACCCATTTGTACCAGATTTCCCAATGATCAAGTTTCACTATTTACAATTATTAAGAAGATTTGTTAGTTTTCAACATGGATGTGCAATGATAAAAACGGTTATAAAACTATGATCTAAACAACAGCAATGTGAAGACAGTTAGCAATGTTTTATAACAGCATCGGTAAGACAACATGGTGTAGGCCCTATAAACTATATATGACACAAAAACCAAGAGTTACTCAATAAATGCTAATAAGTATGAATAGCTATTATTATTATTACATATATAAATAGCATATAATAGCAATAATACAATGAAAATTAAATATTTTTGGTTATTTTGTAAGAAATGTTCTGATCACATTTTGTGAAGCATATGTCAAAACAAATGTACATATTTTGTGAACAACAAAATATGCTCCAGAGTAAGTAAATCGTATTTAAAAAATAAACAATCTTGGAGCTATGAACAATATATTCTACATTGATAATTAAATATTCTTTTGATCGTTCAACATTTCTCCTACCTTTGGTACATTAATGCTCCAGAGATGTGTATATTGTGCGTTTCTCTTTTAATGCGACATTTGCCAGGAATATGCTGGCAGTGACCTCAGCGATGAAATTATTGAATACACCCAGGTGACATTGGTGGTTCAACAGCACATTTCTATGAATGGTTTTGTTTGTGTCATTGCTAATGACATCAATATTTATTTTATTAGCGCATTCTTTCCAAATATGGCAGACTGAGTGCACAGTTTTTTTTTTGTTTTTTTTCTGTTTTTTTTTCTTTATATGTTGTGGTTGCTGATGGATGTATAATTATTTTTATTATTGATGTGTTTCCATCTGAGTGAGTGAGATCATGCGTACATGCGTACATGTATTTGTGCTTGTGTGCATACATTTATGCATGTTTTTTTGCAAATGCATGTTTATGTTTATACACCTTTGTGTGGAATTAATGCATGAGTAGTCATGTATGTGTGTCGACATTTGTGTATGTTCATGCATGTTTGTATATGCAAATCACTAAGGAAAACCAACTACATGTATTATGTACTTTTTTAAGTTACACTAAAATGTTGCCACTAAAACAGTTGACATTGCAATGAGGAAAAAATGCAGCATATGATAGTTACAGAGACAATGAATATATACCTATGTAAAAAAGTGTTTAGAAAGTTGTGCAGAGGCTTAGCATGTTGTCATTGTTGTATTGTTATTATGTGACAGGAAGCAAAAGAGAGCGAGGAAGCGGTAACTACAGTTTGTGTATTCGGTCATGCGTGTTACATTGCCTAGTGTGTTTTCGGTCATGCATGTTAAACTGCCTGGTATGCTAATTGTGGTTTGGACACATTTGCACACCGAACAGTCTGCAGTTTGCTAGAAGGGCTCCTAAACGTTTAGTTTTTGTGTGTTGTGGCACACTTATATTTTTCACATGATTCTGTATTCATTCATGCGTGTCATTCTTGGGGATTTTCTTGCAATTGTCTGTGTTCAGTCAGGCATGTCACACTTCTTGGTTGATGTGTAATTCTATGTTCAGACAAGCATATCACATTTCATGATTGATCTGGAACTCTGTGTTCAGACAAGCATGCCACACTTCATGGTTGAACTGTAACTCTTTATGTTCAGTCAAGCATGCCACACTTCATGGTTGAACTGGAACTCTTTATGTTCAGTCAAGCATGCTACACTTCATGGTTGAACTAGAACTCTTTATGTTCAGTCAAGCATGCCACACTTCATGGTTGAACTGGAACTCTTTATGTTCAGTCAAGCATGTCACACTTCATGGTTGAACTGGAACTCTTTATGTTCAGTCAAGCATGCCACACTTCATGGTTGAACTGGAACTCTTTATGTTCAGTCAAGCATGTCACACTTCATGGTTGAACTAGAACTCTTTATGTTCAGTCAACCATGCCAAACTTCATGGTTGAACTGGAACTTTTTATGTTCAGGCAAGCATGCCACACTTCATGGTTGAACTGGATCTCTTTATGTTCAGTCAAGCATGTCACACTTCATGGTTGACCCAGAACTCTTTTGTTCAGTCATGCATGTCACACTTCATGGTTGAACTGGAACTCTTTATGTTCAGTCAAGCATGTCACACTTCATGGTTGACCCAGAACTCTTTTGTTCAGTCATGCATGTCACACTTCATGGTTGAACTAGAACTCTTTATGTTCAGTCAAGCATGTCACACTTCATGGCTGACCCAGAACTCTTTTGTTCAGTCATGCATGTCACACTTCATGGTTGAACTGGAAACATTTGTGTTCAGTCAAGCATGTCACACTTCATGGTTGAACTAGAACTCTTTGTGTTCAGTCAAGCATGCCACACTTCATGGTTGAACTGGAACTCTTTATGTTCAGTCAAGCATGCCACACTTCATGGTTGAACTGGAACTCTTTATGTTCAGTCAAGCATGTCACACTTCATGGTTGAACTGGAACTCTTTATGTTCAGTCAAGCATGTCACACTTCATGGTTGAACTAGAACTCTTTATGTTCAGTCAAGCATGCCACACTTCATGGTTGAACTGGAACTCTTTATGTTCAGTCAAGCATGTCACACTTCATGGTTGAACTGGAACTCTTTATGTTCAGTCAAGCATGCCACACTTCATGGTTGAACTGGAACTCTTTATGTTCAGTCAAGCATGTCACACTTCATGGTTGAACTAGAACTCTTAATGTTCAGTCAACCATGCCACACTTCATGGTTGAACTGGAACTCTTTATGTTCAGGCAAGCATGCCACACTTCATGGTTGAACTGGATCTCTTTATGTTCAGTCAAGCATGTCACACTTCATGGTTGACCCAGAACTCTTTTGTTCAGTCATGCATGTCACACTTCATGGTTGAACTGGAACTCTTTATGTTCAGTCAAGCATGTCACACTTCATGGTTGAACTAGAACTCTTAATGTTCAGTCAACCATGCCACACTTCATGGTTGAACTGGAACTCTTTATGTTCAGGCAAGCATGCCACACTTCATGGTTGAACTGGATCTCTTTATGTTCAGTCAAGCATGTCACACTTCATGGTTGACCCAGAACTCTTTTGTTCAGTCATGCATGTCACACTTCATGGTTGAACTAGAACTCTTTATGTTCAGTCAAGCATGTCACACTTCATGGTTGACCCAGAACTCTTTTGTTCAGTCATGCATGTCACACTTCATGGTTGAACTGGAAACCTTTGTGTTCAGTCAAGCATGTCACACTTCATGGTTGAACTAGAACTCTTTATGTTCAGTCAAGCATGTCACACTTCATGGTTGAACTAGAACTCTTTATGTTCAGTCAAGCATGTCACACTTCATGGTTGAACTGGAACTCTTTATGTTCAGTCAAACATGTCACACTTCATGGTTGAACTGGAACTCTTTATGGTCAGTCAAGCATGTCACACTTCATGGTTGACCCAGAACTCTTTTGTTCAGTCATGCATGTCACACTTCATGGTTGAACTAGAACTCTTTATGTTCAGTTAAACATGTCACACTTCATGGTTGAACTAGAACTCTTTATGTTCAGTCAATCATGTTACACTTCATGGTTGACCTGGAAACCTTTATGTTCAGTAAAGCATGTAACACTTCACGGTTGAGCCATAATTCTTTTGTTCAGTCATGCATGTCACACTTCATGGTTAACCTGGAACTCTTTATGTTCAGTCAATCATGTCACACTTCATGGTTGACATGGAAATCTTTATGTTCAGTCAATCATGTCACACTTCATGGTTGACCTGGAAGTCTTTGTGTTCAGTCAAGCATATCACACTTCATGGTTGACCTGGAACTCTTTATGTTCAGTCAAGCATGTCACACTTCATGGTTGAACTGGAACTCTTTATGTTCAGTCAAGCATGCCACACTTCATGGTTGACCCAGAACTCTTTTGTTCAGTCATGCATGTCACACTTCATGGTTGAACTAGAACTCTTTATGTTCAGTCAAGCATGTCACACTTCATGGTTGACCCAGAACTCTTTTGTTCAGTCATGCATGTCACACTTCATGGTTGAACTGGAAACCTTTGTGTTCAGTCAAGCATGTCACACTTCATGGTTGAACTAGAACTCTTTATGTTCAGTCAAGCATGTCACACTTTATGGTTGAACTGGAACTCTTTATGTTCAGTCAAACATGTCACACTTCATGGTTGAACTGGAACTCTTTATGGTCAGTCAAGCATGTCACACTTCATGGTTGACCCAGAACTCTTTTGTTCAGTCATGCATGTCACACTTCATGGTTGAACTAGAACTCTTTATGTTCAGTTAAACATGTCACACTTCATGGTTGAACTAGAACTCTTTATGTTCAGTCAATCATGTTACACTTCATGGTTGACCTGGAAACCTTTATGTTCAGTAAAGCATGTAACACTTCACGGTTGAGCCATAATTCTTTTGTTCAGTCATGCATGTCACACTTCATGGTTAACCTGGAACTCTTTATGTTCAGTCAATCATGTCACACTTCATGGTTGACATGGAAATCTTTATGGTCAGTCAATCATGTCACACTTCATGGTTGACCTGGAAGTCTTTGTGTTCAGTCAAGCATATCACACTTCATGGTTGACCTGGAACTCTTTATGTTCAGTCAAGCATGTCACACTTCAAAATTGACCCAGAATTCTTGTTCAGTCATGCATGTCACACTTCATGGATGACCTGGAATGCTTTATGATCAGTCATGCACAGCACACTACATGGTTAGCATATCATTCTTTATGTTCAGTCAGGCACATCAAACTGTGTTTGGCTTGTAACACCTTATGTCCAGTCATGCATATCATATTTTCATACTAATTAATGTTAACACATCATGGTTTATGTATATGTTTTTACGTCCAATCATGCATGTCATACTTCATGGTTTGCCTGTAACTCTTTGTGTTCAGTCATGCATGACACATTTAACATTTTGGCTTGTGTTTAGTATTGCTTTTTGCAATCTGTAGTTTGCCAAGTTGGTCATGTATGGCCGAGTTTCTGGTTTGTCTGCAGCATTTGTTGCCAGCGTGACCTTGTTATATTTCAGTTGACTAATTCATGGTCCACTGCACAATTAAAAATAAGTAATATCTGACCATTGGTGGTCACTGGACCCTCTGATTTGCCCTGAATGCTGTTGATTGCCTGCTTTGAGTGACACATGTTTGAGTTTAACCACTTCTACTGCACTATTTGGCTTGAACTTTATGTGTTGTTACCACCTTGCAAACATTTGTCATTGTGTAGATTGTTTGTGTTACCCATGATTGGATTGTGTAATACCTTAAGAAAATAGTTCTGCATTTCCAAAAACTACATTTGTGTAGCATATTCATAAATTATCAGTGGCCAAGTAGAAATATATCGGTAAAATATATCGTCATCAGATGAAAAGTGGAATATAATATTTTATTTGTTCTCAACAATATTTTTTTACAATAAAAATAAGTGCATTAGGACATGATTTATACCCAGAAATATAATGCTATATATATATATATATATACATACATATATATGTGTATATATGAAATAAAGTATTGTTATTATATTATTATTATCAGAAGTAATTTTGATTGTAAAGTATGTCAAGAAAAATGTATCGTGTGAGGATAAATCTCTCTGTGGATTGTAGCATGTACATCACGGTGTGTATATATTGTGGACTATCCTTGATCGATTATCCCTCTCTGTGCCCCCCAGGCCAAGGAAGGGGAGGAAGGGGAAGGGGAAGGGGCAGAGGAGAAACCCCCTGTCACTCCTGTTGGAGCACCCAAAGGGAAGAAACCGGCAAACCAGTTCAATTACAGTGAACGAGCTTCCCAGACATATAACAACCCTCTCAGGGTAAGTGTAGGGGAGCAGTGGTTATATAACTCTCTCAGGGTAAACTTAGGGAGAAGTCAATAACTCTCAGTGTAAGAGGGAAGAGAAGTCAATGACCTTTTCTCGAAGTCAGTATGGGAGAAGTGAATAATACTCTCTATGTTGATGCATGGAAATGTCAGTAACTCATTGGTATGACGATGCATTAGTATTCTTATGCATTAGTATTCTTATCTATTTTCGAGATATTTTAACCAGATCGACAACTGTTTCCATGAAGTAATATATATATATATCTTGTTTAGAGCAAGATTGCAATAACTCCTGCATATAATTGTCTCTTTAATTATTTTAAATTATTATCTTTCCTACATTTTGTAGTAGTGAGAATCATCTGGAAATTAATTGCCAACAAAATATAAGACCATGCATGTTCAGCCATTTTGTAATCTTGATGGACCCGGTTGCCAGCCAACAGATTGGGTAAGCTTGATGGACCCAGTTGCCAGGCAACACATTGGGTAAGCTTGATGGACCCGGTTGCCAGGCAACACATTGGGTAAGCTTGATGGACCCGGTTGCCAGGCAACACATTGGGTAAGTTTGATGGACCCAGTTGCCAGGCAACACATTGAATAAGTTTGTTGGACCCAGTTGCCAGGCAACGCACTGAGTAAGCTTGATGGACCCGGTTGCCAGGCAACACATTGAGTAAGCTTGATGGACCCAGTTGCCGGGCAACACATTGAATAAGTTTGATGGACCCAGTTGCCAGGCAACAGATTGGGTAAGCTTGAAGGACCCAGTTGCCAGGCAACACATTGAGTAAGTTTGATTGCCCCAGTTGCCAGGCAACAAGTTAGGTAATGGATATGTCAATTCAGCCTCTAGGTAATAAAATAATAAATATGACCATATTGGCACTTGTTCATAAGTTCACCTCTTTATGAAATATATTATGTGTTTTTTCCTGCAGGAAAGGGGCACAGCCACTGACCCACCCCCACGAGTTACTTACTCAGGCAGCGTGACACAGTGGGAGATCTTTGATGCCTACAAAGAAGACTTTGACAAACAGGTAAATAAATCACACATAGATTTTGAAACAAAGGGAAAAGGAACAGTAGGAAATTGTCTGATTCACCATAAGAAATAGTGAACATGTGTATGTCTCCTTCACAAATTTCTGATGCCAAATATTGCAGCATATCTGCAAGAATCCGATAAAATGTTATGTAATTTATTGCTAAAATGTATTTAAAAAAAATTGCCCAACCCATAGTGTAACCCAGATTGTTATTTACCATCATTTATTTGACCCATGTGTTTGCAGTACAGTTTATGTCATCCTAATCAACTTTAACATTTTAGGATTCACTTTGTAATATTTAGGATTGCCTTTGTAACATTTTAGATACAATTTTAATATCTCTGATTAATTTATTATTTTTGCTGTTAATATTGTCACATTTGGGATTAATGCTGACATTGTCATTTTAGATTTGTTTTACCCTTTTTATAAACGTTTATATTTAGGATTAACATTGTGATCCTTGAGATTATAACTTTGTGACATTTAGGATTCAATTTGAAAGGTTCAGAATTATGTTTCTCACCTTTGACAGTTCGAATTAACTTTGTGACATTTATAATTCACTTTATAAGGTTCAGAATTATGTGTCTCACCTTTGAAAGTTCGAATTAACTTTGTGACATTTTTGAATTCACTTTGTAAGGTTCAGAATTATGTTTCTTACCTTTGGCAGTTAGAATTAACTTTGTAACATTCAGTGTTACTTTTGTGACCTTTGGCTTTTGACCTTTCACCTGTAGGAGAAGAACAAGGAGAAAAAGGTGGTTCATGGTCGCAAGGAGGAAGAGACAAAACGCAAGAAGCTGACAATCACCGACTCACAGGTACGTGCTGCCACCTGGCATCAGTCTGTTAAATGTTGTTAGTTTGTTAATTTTGATGTCATCAGCTAGTCATTATTTCTGGTTTAATTAGTTACATAACATACTAATTAGTGTGTTTGAGTTAACTAGCAGTCTGCTGCAGATATTTCTGTAAACACATTTAACATATACCAATTTATGCATGGGTTATTCATTCTAAAATTATAAAATAGATAATAAAATATGTAGCTAAAACATGCAATGTATATAATATTATATATATATATATATATTATATATATATATACATATATATATATATATATATACATATATCATATATTATTGTTTGTTTTATCTACACATTTTATAATTATTAATATTGCTTACATTAGCCCAGTGACAATGGTATCTACAAACCATTTTACTAGCCATTATGTAATTATAAATGAAGAATGCTCAAAAAGTCAAACCCAGATTCAGTTTGTAAATGTCTTTTACGTAATTTTTGAATGAAGTCCTATGCATAAAGCAGTTTTTGTACGGTTCAGATCAGCTTGTGTTTCCTTTCCCGTGAATGTCCTTTCAGACTGCACATTTGTTGTTTATGAAAGTGAAACAAAAAGGACCTGTTTTGTGTTATGCACCTAAAAGAGATATAAGTAACTAATTACTTTGCAGTTACAATCAAAATTAGCATCACTGGTTTACTCACAATGTACATGATTTCAGAGTGGGAGATTTTAAATACAACCTGGAGACTACCATTTTTGTATGTAACAGTGATGAATAAACCAGTAAATAAGGGAGCATCAGGCAGGAACGTTTCCAACACATCATAAATTACAAAGTAAACATGAATTGGACAAAACCTAACAGTTACAATGATGTTATTGCATGTATATATATATATATATATATATATATATATATATATATATATATATACATATATATTACTTTATTGCATATATATATTATATATATATATATATATATATATATTTATATATATATATATATATATATATATATATATATATATACAATAACATCATTGTAACTGTTTGGTTTTGTCCAATTCAAGTTTACTTTGTAATCTATGATGTGCTGGAAACTTTACTGCCTGATGCTCCCTTATTTGCTCCCTTATTTACTGGTCGATTCACCACTGCTACATACATAAGTGGTAGTCTCCAGGTTATCAGAGATGAAGACAGATTATGTTGACTAGCTAGCTGGTTTGTCAAACATAATCTAGTTCCACTTCTTCAGTGTACCTGTCTAGTGCACCAACATTCTCTGGCCTATCTTGTGTTTGTGGTATCAATGCCAACGGCCCTCTGTGTTTGGTACCGGTACCATTTTTGACAGTTCTAAATTAGCTCACATACACTACCTGTGCGTACTGTACATCACCATTTATACCTTTATGATTTGTGAACAACTAGTGCATAACACACAACGTTCCCTTTTGCCTTCCTCTAACAGTATACATTATTAGCATAACCACTATTACATAAGAAGTATTGTTTTTGCATCTAGTATATTCATAGTTAAAATACTAATATCTACCTGCCCAGAGGGACTGATGAATGAAGCTTGTGTTTACTTTGGCAGACTCATACTGGAATTCTGGTAACTAACATTCAGCTAGCACTCAACAGTCGCCGCGTTTCTTCAAGTGTGTTGTTCTTACACACACACATACACACATATGTGTTGACACACATTCACATGCGTTGTTCATGCAGGCTGCGCTTTCTCATTCACCAGCACATGTGTCAGCATGGCGATGTGGTCACCATCACGTCACTCTGTTTATATATATATATATATATATATATATTATATATATATATATATAGGTACAAATGTCAGCATCACTGTCTGTTATGTCATTTTTACTATTTGGTCAATCACTGTCACGATTCATACATGTGCAAATATATGAATATCAAATGTAACCATCAAGATCAAGATTAATTAATATTGGTGCATATGTCAGCATTTCTATAAATACATCACGGTCCCTTCTTGGTAAGTGTCAGCATAATCAGTCACTCATTGCTTGGCAGATCATTTAAGGAGGCAGCACACAGCCATTATGACATTGATAATGTCATGTATTATAATACATAATATACAGATATATGTATTATATATATATATATATATATATGTATATATATATATATATATATATATATATATATATATATATATATATATATATATATATATATATAGCAATGGACATGATTTTAAATTTGGTAACTATGCAAAATAATGTGTGTAATTTGATAAGTTAGATTATAATTATAGCAATGCATACTTGTCTTACATATAAAAAATCCATTGCCACCGATTGAGTCATTGAATATTATATATTTATTAAAATTTTATTCCGTGACACAAGTTAAAGCCACTTGCAAATTGGTAGCATGTCATTCTCAGCAGAATTCACTTTATATCACTGAGTCCGTGTGTGACTGCTTCGGCTTGTTAATGGCTTTGCTTGCTTTGCTAACCATAATGTAGTTGATGCTTAGAGTACTAATGCTCCATACATGTATATGCATACCTTTACTACTTATGTGAGAGCAGTCAAATGTCAACGTGCATTTTGTTTCTTATAATTATTGAGCATATTATGATAAACATGAAAATCACATGGTCACAGTTTTACAACCATATATCAGCTACTACAGCTATTGACAACACTACTTTCAATTTATAATAGCTGCTACATGTGTTTATGAGAATATATATATATAGTTAATTAATTAATTAATTAATTAATGTACATATATTAGTCTAAAATAAAACCTGTTAATATATATATATATATATATATATATATATATATATATAAACAAACAAATTTTAATTTGGGATAATTTTAATATTCATTCATTACTTTAAATTGCCCAATATACATATTGCATGTGAACATTTAATAACATAATCATTTGTATGTGCTATTGACCTTAGCTCAAAACTATTTTCATAGAAATTAATGTTTCAAATTTTGATCCAATACATTGAGAAATGTTTTAACTGTCATGATTTCAGAACGATGATATTTCTCGCGTCGCTCGGGCTGCAAAGATTGTTGAGCGAATGGTCAATCAGAACACATTCGATGACGTCACCCAAGGTGGGTAGAGTGTTCCAAGATTGTTATTACTATGAAGCCATTGCAGTTCCACACTATATGTAGCCATTGAAACAATCAGTTAAATGCAAGTTGAAAAACAAGTTGTGTTGAACAGTGGAATGCAAGTTGAAACTCAACCGCGGTTCAATAGTTGAAATTCAATTTAAATTAAGTCTTTAATTTAATACAGACAATTTAAATTTGATCACCCCATTTGCATACAGCATTTTCAGCTGTTCATCTAGTTGAATTAATTTCGTTTCATTTTGGTTGAATTTCTGTGGTTATAAGTCCTATCCGGTTTTGTCTGAAAAGTTGAATGCAGGATGATTGAAACTCAACTGAAGTACAACTGTTGAATGCAACTTGAAATTTAACTGAAATTCAACAGCTGAACACGAAATTCAATCTAAAGTTGAAACTCACCACATTTGCATCCAACATTTCCAACTGCTCATGTAATTGAATTAATTTAATTTTACTTGGGTTGAACTTCTCTGGTTATATAATATAAGTCCTATCCTGTCTCCTTGGGGACTCAGCTATTCTGTCACAATTCTAGCCTAATCCCTAATATTCCGACCATCCACTGTCCTCATTTTCTGCAGATTTCAAGTACTATGAGGATGTGTCTGATGAGTACCGGGATCAGGAAGGCACCCTCCTTCCCCTCTGGAAGTTCTCCCACGAGAAGGCAAAGAAACTGGCCGTGACGTCAATCTGCTGGAACCCTCGCTACCAAGACCTGTTTGCTGTAGGCCACGGCTCATGTGAGTTTACTGGGTGGTTATGTCAACAATGCTTTCTAGTGGATACAGAAAGATAAGAGCACATTTAAACTGCCATACAGATGATCAATGTTGTGTTTGCTACAGATGATCAATGTTGTGTTTACTACAGATGATCAATGTTGTGTTTACTACAGATGATCAATGTTGTGTTTGCTACAGATGATCAATGTTGTGTCTGCTACAGATGATCACTGTTGTGTTTGCTACAGATGATCAATGTTGTGTTTACTACAGATGATCAATGTTGTGTTTGCTACAGATGATCATTGTTGTGTTTGCTACAGATGATCAATGCTGTGTTTGTTACAGATGATTTCATGAAGCAAGGCAATGGCATGATTCTGTTGTACACCCTGAAGAACCCCTCATACCCCGAGTACCTGTACACGACAGAGAGTGGGGTGATGTGTCTCGACATCCACCAGAACCACCCCTACCTGCTGTGTGTCGGCTTCTACGACGGCAGCGTGGGGGTGTACAACCTTACGGAGAACACACCCAACGCCCTCTACTACAGCACGGCTAAGACGGGCAAACACACAGACCCTGTTTGGCAGGTATGTATTGTGGTAGAATTAAAAACGTGGCTAGTATTTCAATGAGACAGCTGTTTCCCCAAACAAACCATAGAACTTACAACCAAGTAAAACCCAAGTTCAACTGTTGTAGATGTTACATGCAAATGAGTAGCATTTCAGTCGTTGTAGAAATTATAGATTGAAGTTAAACTCATGTTCAATTATTAGAGAGCGCGGGTGGTGTGGTGGTTACCTCATCCGCCTGCAGCGCCGGCTGCACGGGTTCGATCCCCGGTACCGGCAGTTGTGATATAAAAACCTGGCTCTCAACATTGGGGACTGTGTATCTCTCGTGAATCGGAGAATCATGTTAATGTCGGTCCAGTCTCAATTTGGGATGTAAAAGAACCATTGAGGACGTCAAGCACCCTGGCAGTGACCATCCTCAGTGACTCCTGCGTTAGCTCAAGATTGGGCTGTTTGAAGTTAATAACCTGAGAACTGAGAACTAAGAGTCTTAGTTGAGTTTCAACTTGCATTCAACTATTGAATTTTAGTCGAATTTCAACCTGCATTCAATAGTTGAACTTCAGTTGAGTTTCAACATGCATTCAGCTGTTGAATTTCAGTTCAGTTTCAACCTGCACTGTTGCATTTCAGTTCAGTTTCAAACTGCATTCAACTATTGAACTTCAGTTCAGTTTCAACTAGCATTCAGTTGTTGAAATTGTCGTGTAGCAAATTGCAGAAGATCATAATAGATTTACCCATGTTATGGGGGAGGTCATGAAAGAAGATTAATAAAAACAAAAATGACACGTGACTTTGATTGACAGGTGTTAGTTGTTCAAATGATGTGTGACTTTGATTGACAGGTGTTAGTTTTTCAACTGACGTGTGACTTTAATGACAGGTGTTAGTTTTTAAACTGACGTGTGACTTTGATTGACAGGTGTTAGTTTTTTCAACTAAAGTGTAACTTTGATTGACAGGTGTTAGTTTTTTCAACTTATGTGTGGCTTTGATTGACAGGGTTAATTTTTTCAACTGACGTGTGACTTTGATTGACAGGTGTTAATTTTTCAACTGACGTGTGACTTTGATTGACACGTGTTAGTTTTTTCAACTTATGTGTGGCTTTGATTAACAGGGTTAATTTTGTTCAACTGATGTGTGACTTTGATTGACAGGTGTTAGTTTTTCATCTGACGTGTGACTTTGATTGACAGGTGTTAGTTTTTCAACTGATGTGTGACTTTGATTGACAGGTGCGCTGGCAGAAGGATGACCTTGACAATAACCTGAATTTCTTCTCGGTGTCGTCTGACGGCCGGGTGGTTGTGTGGACACTGATCAAGGTATGTCTCGGTGGTATGTTTGATGTTCTAAGGATTTCTGAACACTACCGCAGTATGTAAGCTTGTTAATAAACACTTATTTTTCTCATAACATAGTTCAGCATCAAATACACTGTCATGTTTTTTTATTTCATTAGATTTATATTTTTTTTAATGTGACCATAAAAACTCAAGATGTTGTGTATCAGTAGGAATTGAAGGAGCCACACAACTTCTGCTAAGTAATCTGTAGAACATATTGTATATAATATTCAATATACAATGTATAGAAGTGCTATATCTTCATCAAAAGCTAGAAATATTCATTAAAATGCTTTAGGTTTCTACATATTTTTTAAATAGATTTTTTTACTAGGATTTTTACATTGGTTTATACAATACTGAATTTTACTTTTAATATAATGGTTCTTCAGACGGAGTTACACTACCACGATGTCATCAAGCTTGTCTTCAGTGACCTGTCATCTGACGGACCAGACGGCACAAGACTTGTCACGCTTGGTTAGTTGTCATATTGTCCAACACATTCAAACAAATGTGGTCTTCAGAAAATCAAAACATAAAATGAAATTATAAAAATTAAATGTAATTCATGAATAATTATTAAAATTATCTGTCTCCCTCTCTCTCTCTGCCTGTCAGTCTCTCTCTCTCTCTCTCTCTCTCTCTCTCTCTCTATCTCTCTCTCTGTCTTTCTCTCTGTTTCTCTGTCTCTCTCTGCCTGTCAGTCTCTCTCTCTCTCTGTTTTTCTGTCTCTCTCTGGCTGTCTCTCTGTCTGTCAGTCTCTCTCTCTGTCTCTCTATCTGTCTCTCTATCTTTCTCTCTCTCTCTCTGTCAGTCTCTATCTGTCTGTCTCTCTGTTTGTCCGTCTCTCTCTGGCTGTCTCTCTGTCTGTCAGTCTCTCTCTCTCTCTGGCTCTCTATCTCTCTCACTGTTTCTCTCCGTCTCTGTCTCTCTGTGTATGTCTCTACCTGTCTATCTCTCTGTCTCTTCAATCTCTCTGTCTCTCACTCTCTCTCTCTCTCAGTGTTTCTCTCCCCCCTCTCTCTGCAAATATATAACAACATTCAAACATTACTTCCATCCAACACCATAATTCTAATGCATCTACTGGTGTGGTGTCTCCAGCTGGCGGGACTTCATTTGACTTCCACCGAGAAAAAGACTACCTGTTCCTTGTGGGAACAGAGGAAGGTCAGCTGCACATGTGCTCAAAGGCCTACTCAAGTACGTTCCTGGAGACGTACAACGCCCACCACATGGCCGTCTACAAGGTGGAGTGGAACTACTATCACAGCAGGATCTTCATCACCTGCAGTGCTGACTGGAGCGTGAAGATCTGGGACCGAACCAGTGTCAAGAAGTGAGTGGTTTTACCAAGATTTGACAAGATTGTCACCTAGAGAATCAACTCTAGATGGCATTCTTTCTAAAATTCTATCCATGGATGCCGTCAAACCTGTCTATGAAATGTAGACAATGTTCTTTTATTATCTGCCTTCAAATCTATTAACACGAAGTGGACAATTCTTCTCAATAACCTTGAAATATTAGTAATATAGGCATTATTAAATAAAACGTTATTTAATAGAAAAATGTTGGTGTAATTTTGCATGTTTTTATGTATTTTGAGTGAAATATCAGTGCTGATTGCTGATTGTAGGGATCCGGTATTCACCTTTGACCTCAACAGCGCAGTGGGCGATATTGCATGGGCCCCCTACTCATCTACTGTCTTTGCTGCAGTCACGGCTGATGGAAAGGTATTGTATACATACCCACAGAACAATATTGATTTAGATGAGAGTATCTTTAAAGAACTTCTTGTAAAGGCCAAATTGTTATAAAATTGCATAATATCATGTATAAATCATGCCATAGTCAGACTAGTGATCAACAGAGATTTATATGGGATAAATGTCTTCTATTGTCGCTACAACCAGTAGACAAAAGTTAGTGTTTATGTCTGCAGTGTTTATATCAGCAATATGCTTAGCACATATATAGGCCTGAATGTGTTTAACCTGTTTGTATTTGACCTGTTTTATGCCCTCTTTGTGTTTGACCTTTTAGTGTTTAATATGTCTGTGTTTGAACTGTTTGTATTTGGTATGTTTGTATTTGATATGTTTGTACTTCATCTGTGTATGTTTTACATGTTTATGTTTGACATGTTTAAATTGTGCTTGACATGTTTTATTTAATTATTTGTGTTTAACATGTTTGTGTTTGATATGCTTGTGTTTGACATGTTTGTGCATGATCAACATGTTTGTGTTCAACATTTGTGTTTAACTTGTTTGTGATTGATGTTTGTGTTGGACATGTTTGTAGTTGATGTTTATTATCTGTTTTATGTCGTGTTTATGTTTAACATATTTCTGTTTAAATTTACATGGGTATGTTGGACATGTTTGTGTTTAACATGTTTGTGTTTGACATGTGACATATCACCTGATCATGTTGCCAGGTTCACGTGTTTGACCTGAACGTCAACAAATACGAAGCGATCTGTGAGCAGCTTGTGACACCGAAGAAGAAGACAAAACTGACCCACATTGCCTTCAACCCCAAGTACCCAATCATAGTGGTTGGTGACGACAGGTATGAGTCACGCCTAAGTCAACATTGCTCCTGTATTTATAGCAAATCAGTCACAAGATCTGTAGAGACATTTGCTTAATTGTCCATGCAGTTTTGCTCCAGACATCAAGATAAAATGTTTTTTCTCTTCTCTAGCCTCATGTCTTAATGTATAAACGTAGGCAACTGTTTATCTCTTATTTTAATTACCTTCACATATTTCTATGCAAATGATGACAAAGTACATTCTCTTGTATTGTCGTTTGAATCACTCAATGTCAGTCATTAGACCAAAATTTCTCTTCTCTTAATTTTTGTGTGCAGTTTTTGCTATGACTTAATGTGATTACTTGGTGATTGTGGAACTATTGTACACACTCCAGATGGTTTTATCACAAATTATGTGAGGACCAGTATTTATTTCTAAGGGCCTGGCTTTGTAAAGAAGTCATTATACTGATGACAGATTATATGGAGACCATGGTACTAATCACAGACCATATAGATATGGTATTAATGACATGTCATATGAAGACATTGATGTGAGACAAATGGAAGACCATGGTGCATAGAACAGACACCCTATCAGTTGACACACCCAAATGAATCCTTGCCAGTGACAAATTAAATTCGCTTGTGGTACATCATAACAATATCTTATACAGAAATAACTTTGCTCACAATCAAGAATAATTTAAAACCTCAAATTGGAACTCCATTTTAGTCCCACCTGCTACAACTCACTGAGATTCATGAAAAACCTCCAACTTTCCCCGGAGAATAACCAAAAACATACACACAGGGGCACCCTTCAAGACTCACCTCCCTTCTGCACAAATGCAACCCTCCTTGGGGTGCACCAACATAATATATTTGGGGGCAAGTGTCACCAAGGAGGCAGCTGTGTTCATTGTTAGGTCCTTGTCGCCACAGGTATGTCATCAGACCTTGTATGTCTCCAGTCTGTCACTGACTTATCCTCCTCTGTCCTGCAGGGGCTATGTGACAAGTCTGAAGTTGTCTCCAAATCTGAGGAAAGTTCCAAAGGTAAGTCAAGAAATACATCAAGTGTCACATGGACGTAGGTGGGGGGGGGGGTTGGTTACTAGCATACTGGAGGGGTGTCAATATACCAGGGGGTATCAGTACACTGGAGCGGTGTCAATATACCAGGGGGTATCAGTACACTGGAGGGGTGTCAATATACCAGGGGGTATCAGTACACTGGAGCGGTGTCAATATACCAGGGGATATCAGTACACTGGAGGAGTGTCAATATACCAGGGGATATCAGTACACTGGAGGAGTGTCAATATACCAGGGGATATCTGTATACTAGAGGGGTGTCAGTATACCAGGGGGTATCAGTACACTAGAGGGATGTCAGTATACCAGGGGGTATCAGTACACTAGAGAGGTGTCAATATACCAGGGGGTATCAGTACACTAGAGAGGTGTCAATATACCAGGGGATATCAGTACACTAGAGAGGTGTCAATATACCAGGGGGTATCAGTACACTAGAGGGATGTCAGTATACCAGGGGGTACCAGTACACTAGAGAGGTGTCAGTATACCAGGGGGTATCAGTACACTAGAAGGTGTCAATATACCAGGGGGTATCAGTACACTAGAGGGATGTCAGTATACCAGGGGGTATCAGTACACTAGAGAGGTGTCAATATACCAGGGGGTATCAATCAGTACACTAGAGGGGTGTCGGTATACCAGGGGGTACCAGTACACTAGAGAGGTGTCAGTATACCAGGGGGTACCAGTACACTAGAGAGGTGTCAATATACCAGGGGGTATCAGTACACTAGAGAGGTGTCAATATACCAGGGGGTATCAGTACACTAGAGAGGTGTCAATATACCAGGGGGTATCAGTACACTAGAGGGATGTCAGTATACCAGGGGGTACCAGTACACTAGAGAGGTGTCAATATACCAGGGGGTATCAGTACACTAGAGAGGTGTCAATATACCAGGGGGTATCAGTACACTAGAGAGGTGTCAATATACCAGGGGGTATCAGTACACTAGAAGGTGTCAATATACCAGGGGGTATCAGTACACTAGAGGGGTGTCAATATACCAGGGGGTACCAGTACACTAGAGAGGTGTCAATATACCAGGGGGTATCAGTACACTAGAAGGTGTCAATATACCAGGGGGTATCAGTACACTAGAGGGGTGTCAATATACCAGGGGGTATCAGTACACTAGAGGGGTGTCAATATACCAGGGGGTATCAGTACACTAGAGGGGTGTCAATGTACCAGGGGGTATCAATCAGTACACTAGAGGAGTGTCAATATACCAGGGGGTATCAGTACACTAGAGGGGTGTCAATATACCAGGGGGTATCAATCAGTACACTAGAGGGGTGTCAATATACCAGGGGGTATCAGTACAGGGGTGTCAGTATATCATGGGGTGTCAGTACATCTGGCTGGAGGTATTAGTACACTAGATGGGTGTCGTACATTGGGAATCAATACACGAAGGGGTGTCAGTACATCACATGGTGTCAAATGGATGTCAGTACACCCTTTAGAGTACACAAGTAATTTTAAAAAGCAGAACTGTTTGTTAGCTACTCATGAGGATGTTGGTGAACTGGTCCATCTGTCCTGGTCCTCAGGAGAAGAAGGCCGCGACTGGGGCAGCCGCAGCCGCAGCAACAAAACAACCCTCCGAGGACCTCGAGAAACGACGCGAATTTGAGATTCAGAAGATGGAGAAGCTACTGGCAATGGTTCGACAGCCCGACGCCAAGGACAAGAACTAGACACGGCTGATGACGGCCCAGCTGTCTCACACAACAGCAGGCATTACCAGTAACTATGGTAACATGAGTTAGACGAGATGCAGAATTGTTTGACCTATATTTGATAGTTATCTGTGTATGAGACAAGGTTCGTTATACAGAAGACTGTTTGAATACATACAACTAATGCAAAATACATGTAAGTGTCGCATGTATAATAATGGGGGGTGGACAAATTCCTTTTGTACCCAAAGGCTACATTTCAATGTACATTAGCGGGACCATAGTGCATGGTTGATTGTTGGTTGCATAGCTTAAATATCAATAATACATCAGTGTGCACCCCCCCAAGTTCTTTTCTTTTCAGAGAGTAACCCTGTTCAGCAAAAGGTCCTCTATCACAGCAGACAGTGCTGCCCCAAGTGGGCAGCAGTATCACCAAACTGCAGTAGTTTTAACGTTTGCACAAATTAGTCTCCTAATGTTCTGAAAGAGGTTATATCTACGTTTGTTTTAGCCAGATTAGGCTAAATTGCAAAAATGATGCTCAGAAGACAAGTGGCATAAGAAGTTAATTGTTATACGAAATATTCCTGTATATTTATGAATTCAATGTGTAATATATTGTGTGCATGAAGTATGATCAAATAATTCACCTTTGACATTTCTTTAATTTAGTCTTGACATGATGCAATAGCTCTACTTCTGTGTTTTCAGTTGCACCTTACGTTATATTTTGGTTTATTTTGATTGACTGTATGTTATTTTTGTGTTGATTTATTTATGATATGAAGTTGTACAGAAAAACACTGTGCAGATTAGAATGCACGAAATATTGATTTCTGTAAGAATGTTTTTGCAGAATAAAACTTTAAAATATGAAACAAATGAATCCAGGTTTTGCTTACACCACAACAACCTACAGTCAAGTGTGTGTGTGCGTGCGTGCGCGCACGCGCGCGCGGTTTGTGTGTGTGTTTGTGTGTGTGTGTGTGTGTGTTTGGGTGTGTGTGTGTGTGTGTTTGTGTGTTTGTGTGTGTGTGCGGTGTGTGCAGTGTGTGCGGTGGGTTGTGGTGTGGTTTGTGTCTGGTGTGTGGTGTGTGTGTGCATGCGAATGTGTGTTATGTGCATGTGTGTTTGTGCAATATGTGTGTTCTGTGATCAACCATCTTTAAGTACAAATTTCCATTGAATTGGCGTGCATCAAAACGTACAGGTAAATCCTCAGGACTGCTCAAAACACCACTCCCTGGCAGACCTATTTGATATGACACCATCTCAATCTCTCTGGGAAGCATTAAGCCATGCATCAGTTAACGTGCAACGACTCCATACACAAATACTCCCCATTATCTATAAACAAGAATCGGTTCACACAACTGAGTAGACTGAATGACCTTGACACATGGTTTAAAAACAGCAGCCCAGGATTTGAACACTGGTTTTCTCCATAATTAAAGGACAAAAAAGACTACGGTTTCGTGGCATACACCTAACAGAGTTTATACAAAGTAACAATTTCCACATATACTCAATTTTTTAACGTCAGCGGTTTACTCAGAATGTGACTTTAAAGTATAAAATTCTAACGAAATCCACGATGGTCTAGACGCAGCCATAGGTGAAGGGTTAACTTGGCTTGGCCATTCAGCACGCGGCATTCTGTCTCTGGTGAAGCTGGTCAGCTTCCTGCGACGTTGTTAAGGGTCAACAACTTCGAGTCTTCGACAGTTCGTTCAGTTGGCGTGACATCTAGCAGCTGCTTATAGACGTATATCGAAATCTGTGGTTAAATCTATGGTAAACTTTAGTAATTATACCTTACTGTTCGGCATACGGTTGCAATAATAGTTGAAACAACCGGTAGTATTGAAGCAATGGATTCACATTGGTGATTTGCGGGCATACTGTTTGGAATCCCTCCAGTCCAAGTACAGTTCACTTTGCTCGGTCCATTTTGAGGAGAAATGCTTTGAAGTAGACATCAGTTGATGGAATGATTTCAGCGATAAAATAATAGACAACTTTATATTTACCGTCATCAGCATGTTACGCGCGTTGCTGAGTTGCAGCCATTTCATGACAACAGCCAAACCCCATGCAGGGAATCTACGTGGAGAGGGTCGCACCGTCGTGACGTCATTCTTCGTCTAAGATGGGGTAGCACATAGTATTTGGATGGCTGGGTGTTAAAAAATATTTTTCTGGTAAACCGCTGGCGTTAAAAAATTTAGTATATGTGGAAATTGTTACTTTATATTAACTCTATTAGGTGTATGCCACGAAACAGTTAACTTTTTTTTCCTTTAAGGATTCAATGTTCCATTCACTGCACCGTGCACTGACCTACGCTTATTTCCAGAGCTTCTATGCACATAGCCAGGTCAAAAATTAAAACGAATCTCAAGACACATAAACATTATTTTCATATAAAACACATCACCTTCAAAAAGACTTCAAGTACATTACACAACTTGGATGTTTTCTGTAAAGATGATGATCCACATAAATATCACATTAACTACAGTAAACAGTTTACACCTTAAAAATTGTTTAGTGATTGGCACCATACAATTGTAAAATGTCTACTTGTACATATAACTGTATGAAAACATGAACTGAATGAAGCACTGCAGTTATCCTGTAGTTTCACTGCGCATCACTGGCATCGGGGTAGCGATGACTCTCAATCACGCCCTTTCCAAATTTCAGTTCTAGGAAATCACGCAAGTGATTTGGGGCAGAAACATTCATCCCAACAAACATGATTTTCGTAAGAGGTTTAAGGTAGCGCTCTGGGAATTCTGTGTCCTGTCGATGAGTCTTAAACCATGTGTCCTTTGTCATAGTGCCGTCACGTGAATAGAACGGGAAGATGTCAACGTGGAGGTGATTTGTTTGGCTGTACTGCACACGAAAGAAGTCGCCCTCCCGAGCTTTTTCCCACACAAAGCCATCATTGTCCTCCACCACACCACCCTGTTGGCATTCTGCGAGTTGTGGACTCCGAGAGATGTCTTCCTTATAGATACCAATGTCTACATCATAGTCCCATGGGATGATATCCCCAGAGCGGGCTGCTCCCAGCAGACTCCCTCCTTCGAGCCAGTAATGCACTCCCTGTTTCTGTAGCATCAGAAACACATGCCTCGCAGTAACACGTAAGGCTCTCAGGCAACATGGCGGTGTCCACCGGCGTTGATATATGTAGTCAGGCATGTCGTTGACGACAGTCCCGAAACAGCGGGCTGTCTCGCGTCGACAGCCAAACCATTCGTCAGGCTGGTCTGCTCGTTGCACTAACTTCACTCCAAATCTGTGGTACGTATCCCGGAGTCGGGTCTGTTTACGCACCTGATGCTTCCAGCGATTGTGACTGTCTGTAAATAACGTTTTTGTTCGCCGAAACAATGTTCTGTTGCCAATGGCGACTTTCCATCGATGCAAAGATGACTGGATAAAGACGGCTGCAGGGAGTGGCCTAGAGAATGGCGAGGATAAACTAAGAAAATCCTTCCGCCGCATTAGTAGTGGATAGTCACCATTCACTGTGTCACACATGTCAAGTCGTTGTGCAGCTGAATACTGTAAAGTCCACTGTTTCAAATTCATCTTTAAGTCACCACACATTGGCACATCCCCAGCCAGTGGCCATGCCACCATTTTGATGTTCGATTGCTGGTGTCTTAGGTAATCCACCATGTATTCAACATGACCCTTGCTCTTCAAACTAACGCCATCTGGCATTAATAAAATATACTCTGTCTTTATGTAGTTCTCCGGTCTGGAGTCTGATAGCTGTTTATCAGGAGATATCACCATTGTAACCAAGTGAACATTATGGTTCTGGGGCAATTTCAGAGGTGGATATGGCAACGAGTCAGACACAACGACAACATCTTTGTCTGGAAACATTGAAAGTAATGACAGCACTGAATCAGCAATGTCGTTTTCAAAGTCTTCATATTCTCCAAAAATGAAAGTCACAGAGTCGGATGTCATTTCTTGATATGAATCAACGTGAAGTTCTGTGTTTTCTCGAGTGTTGTGCGTGGTTTTCAAAGTTGCAAGTCTGTGTTGCATACCGGCCAGATAGAGTAAAATAACTAGATTTATAATCACTGCTATCACTATAGTTAGACGCAAATTGCAAGTGCAGCGTACGCACTTCATGGCGCTTGGCCGTGCCCTTGCTTGAGTCTGGCCTGGGGCCGGGCTTTTGAAGTTTTGTTTGCCAGCGGGCACCTGGCCTCGTAGAAAAGTCTTGTACTGCTCTTCTTATCGCTTCAAGTTGATCATTCCATATAGTTTGAATTAATCAACATACATGGTGTATGTTACAGCGATCTATATACTGCACGCACATTGCTACTGTAGTATCTGAACTAAACTTAAGAGAAAAACGCCAGAGGATTAACTTGTTTACATTCTATAAGGGGATTTCCGAAGCGTCCTTTCCGCTTAGGCCGGTTCCGGTATTGTCGCAAGAAACAGACGCCGCTGGAAATACAACTTGCCGCGCACATTTCACGCAAAAAAAACGCTGTGAGATAAATCTATGATTTTTATGGATTACACATCTGCTATCATAACGGCATTTATATTGAAAACAAATTGGTTTTCGGATACACATATTATTAGACTACGGCCTATTATTAATTGCAAAATATGAAGGGACATTTTTACCATTGACACCAAGCTATTGCGCCAAAAACGAAGTATGACAACGCCAGTGTGTGAAAATAAACTCCAACCCGAAAAACAAAGCCCCACTGATGACAGTACGACTAGTACGGAAACTTCAACAGTTGTTCTGACAGAGGGACGGAGACTAAAATTTCTTCGAGATGCTCTTGGCATGACCATAGCAAAATGTATTTCGGCGGGGAAGTACGTGCATTCTGTTGACGGTGTCACGCTCGCTCTGTCTCAGACAGTTTTAGTCACTCACTGTTTGACAAGGTCTCGAGTTGAACTGATAATTTGAATACATTTACAGATGTATCATTTCGGAGTAAAATACACTGTGATTCATTAGGAATACCTTGTGGAATCCAGGAAGGGGCGCATCACTAGTTTTGACAGGGGGAATCCAACTCCAAGTCGATCAAAAAGTGTAGATCTAGAAGTGCTAGTTCTGTCGCGAGATGGCGACACAGTAGTCTGCCATGTCACAGGAGTCACATAAGAATTTCGAAGTTTGCCTACGAACTAAGGTAGAACGACTGAACTCATAACAAACAGTAAACGAGCATTGCTATTCTGTGTACCTCTTTAAATAGATTTAGACTTTGTTTAGGCAGACACCCGTCCTTCTATCAAATGGACGGGTAAACGTTCTTAAAATCCATTGTGGACAGGTAAAAATATTGGGGGACGGGTGATAGTCGGGTATAAATTGAAGGAACAAATAAGTCTTCAAAAAACATTAAATATTGTCAGTTATGCCTAAATGGTTGTCTCATGTGTTTGTAGTTTATTTCAGGTCATAAAACATATCTCAACTCAATATGAGTTAACGTCAATGTGTCCACCAAACAATTGTGCATAAGGGGTCATCCATAATTATCATCATTTTCACAAGCGTACAAACAGTACACTTTTTCTGACCCCCCCCTCCCCCTTGAAAGTGTACAAATGTAAATGGTGAAAATGATGACAGTGTTTCACAGTTGCCATGTTTCGCAATAATGCGTCATTCTGATGAATCACTAGCATACAAGCAAATCATTCGAGCACTATTTTCTTTTCGTTTTGGCGGTCTTTACCTCTCCCTTGTGTGAGGATGAGCGAGCGAGCGATAAGTGGGCACTTCGTTTTTGTCATTATTTTTCAACATTAAAAAAAGCGTACGTTCAAGTCATACCCCTCCCCCCCCCAGCGTACGGTTTGTACGCTTGTGAAAATGATGATAATTATGGATGACCCCTAAGTCAGGATGGAATTCACTGTTGTTTGCAGATTCTCATTGTTTGCCAAGAACCACCCGTCGTTGTTTGCTGCTAATGATGAGGCATTTCGAGGAATCCATGAACAGTATACAAAAAAACTTGACGAGATGATTAAGGTATTTTTACAGCAGTTATACATAACACACTGTGCAAATCTAGTGTGAAGTTTGGATTCAGCTCGTGAATAATTGTATAAATAAGCTTTTTCAGTCGTGCAATTGTTTCTGAAAGAACAGGACAGCTATGAACTTTATGATTAATAGCATATATTTTTATTTAATACTATCATCAATTCATCATGTGCTGCATAATTTGTTTACAGGAAATTGTGAGAGGCAGTGACTAGGAACCAGCTTGTTGTCCTAATTAATTATATAAATACCTTTATTTTCGTTATTTTTTCTGTGACTATATTTCCACACACTAACTGGGGCAGTAAGAATTGACAGCGTTTGTTTGGCTATAGACTGAGGTTGAAACCATGTTTGACGAAGAAGGAATAGTGAAGTTGATGAACGAGCTAGATCGCCTTGTAGCCTCTGCATCTTCAGATGAAGCCTGGTAAGTTTGTAAAATTGTCCCTGCTTATGACTGTTTTGCTTTTAGTGTTTCCGCTGACGTGCTTGTAATTGATGTTGTTCACTGTTCAGTGTGTAATTGATGTTGTTCACTGTTCAGTGTGTAATTGATGTTGTTCACTGTTCAGTGTGTAATTGATGTTGTTCACTGTTCAGTGTGTAATTGATGTTGTTCACTGTTCAGTGTGTAATTGATGTTGTTCACTGTTCAGTGTGTAATTGATGTTGTTCACTGTTCAGTGTGTAATTGATGTTGTTCAGTGTGTCACTGTATGTGTGAGTCACTGACTCACTGTGTGGCTTACTATATGAGTGCCACTGTGAGTGTGCCACTGTATCTGTGTCACTGTGTGTGTGCCACTTTGTATGTGTGTTTGAATTTCAGGGTATGTGTGCATGTGCATGCCACTGGATGCCAAGTGCTGTGTGTATCTCTGTTTTCCACTGTGTGTCGTGGTGTTGTTGTCACTCTGTGAGTGTGTCACTGTCACTATGTTGTGTGTGTGTGTGTCACTGAGCGTGTCACTATGTTGTGTGTATCACTGTGTTGTTTCATGTGTGTGTGTGTCACAGTGAATGTGTCACTATGTTGCATGTGTAACTATCACTATATCATGTGTGTCACTATGTTGTGTGTGTCACTGAATGTTGTATGTGTAGCTGTATCACTATGTTGTGTGTCACTGTGTCAGTGTGTGTCACTGTGTGTCATTATGTTGCATGGGTAACTGTCACTATGTCGTGTGTGTCACTGTGTCATGTGTGTCACTGTGTTGTGTGTGTCACTGTGTCGTGTGTGTCACTATGTCGTGTGTGTGTCACTGTGAATGTGTCACTATGTTGCATGTGTAACTGTCACTATATCGTGTGTGTCACTGTGTCACATGTGTCACTGTCGTGTGTGTCACTGTGTCGTGTGTGCCACTATGTCGTGTGTGTGTGTGTGTGTCACTGTGAATGTGTCACTATGTTGTATGTGTAGCTGTATCACTATGTCGTGTGTGTCAGTCACTGTGTCGTGTGTGTCACTATAACTGCGTCACTATGGTGTATGTGTAAATGCATCACTCTGTCATGTGTGTCATTGTGTTGTGTGTGCCACTTTGTCGTGTGTGTCACTATGTCGTGTGTGTCACTGTGTCAGTGTGTTACAGGCGTCCTACGGGTGTGCCTGAGCGTGACGTCTCCGCCCACCTCGTACCCGTCAAACTGAAAGAGAAACAGAAACTGGAGGAACTACTTCGTGAGGCGGACGCAGACAACCACAGGCTACAAACTGTCATCCGCGGTCGCCGCAAACGTCTGCTACGAATGCACGAGTCCATCAGAGACGACACGCTGCAACTGGTCGAGGTGAGTCCAGTTTTTGTTAGATCATTGACCCTCTAACCGACAGCATTAACTTCAAGAGACATTTTCACTACAACAAAATGTTTATTAGAATACCCAACATTAAACTGAGTAGAGTGTTAGAGTATTTAAAGTGAGGGTGACAGTGCATAGGTATTGTTTTTTCATTTAATATTACGTTCTTGTAACTTACTACAACATACATATTGAAGATTTACTGTCAGCCAATTGGTGTTTAGTTACTTTATTAAGCTCGGAATAATGTTCACAATTTGAAAGATTCCACCTGTAGCATGTTGGCAAACAAAACATCTAGTTTCGAAATAAAATTGATTGACTATAATGTCAATGCGAGTAGAGTTAATTGCAATACCCTTTGATGTTTAACTTTCCCACATTCTAAACAGCAGACTTCCTGTCACAAATTGCTGCTCAGTCAATTCTGGGCAGAGTAGCTGGCACCTCCCTTTTAGGTCCTTTATCAAAAAGTTGCAGCTATATGACAGAGGACACAATTTCTGCGACACACCAGCAAAAGTGATCTTTTGCTGTACTGTGGTATGCACAGCTGGCAGGACAAATTTGTGGATAAACTTGGAAAGTGTGTGATTGCATATCATAAATGTGTGTTTGACGTCTTTCAGGTGTGTGACGAGTCTCCTATTGAAGAACTGGAAAAGACATTGAATTCCATCACGTCCCTGAAGAGAAAGTGAACTCTTACAAATCCTTCTATGATATTGGATCTATTTGATATGATTACATCTTTGGAGTGAAACTGGACCGTCTGATGTGATCACATTCTTGAAGTGAAATTCATGAAGTGAAAGTGAACCATTTGATGTTATCACATCCTTGAAGTGAAAGTGAATTGTTTGATACAATCACAGCCTTGAAGTGAAAGTGAACTGTTTGATGTAATCACATCACATCATTGAAGTGAAAGTGAACTGTTTGATTCAATCACATCATTGAAGTGAAAGTGAACTGTTTGATGTAATCACATCACATCATTGAAGTGAAAGTGAACTGTTTGATTCAATCACATCATTGAAGTGAAAGTGAACTGTTTGATTCAATCACATCCTTCAAGTGAAAGTGAACTGTTTGATTCAATCACATCATTGAAGTGAAAGTGAACTGTTTGATTCAATCACATAATTGAAGTGAAAGTGAACTGTTTGATTCAATCACATCCTTCAAGTGAAAGTGAACTCTTTGATTCAATCACATCATTGAAGTGAAAGTGAACTGTTTGATGTAATCACATCATTGAAGTGAAAGTGAACTCTTTGATTCAATCACATCATTGAAGTGAAAGTGAACTGTTTGATTCAATCACATCCTTCAAGTGAAAGTGAACTGTTTGATTCAATCACATCATTGAAGTGAAAGTGAACTGTTTGATTCAATCACATCCTTCAAGTGAAAGTGAACTGTTTGATTCAATCACATCATTGAAGTGAAAGTGAACTGTTTGATTCAATCACATCATTGAAGTGAAAGTGAACTGTTTGATTCAATCACATCCTTCAAGTGAAAGTGAACTCTTTGATTCAATCACATCATTGAAGTGAAAGTGAACTGTTTGATTCAATCACATCCTTCAAGTGAAAGTGAACTCTTTGATTCAATCACATCCTTCAAGTGAAAGTGAACTGTATGATTCAATCACATCCTTCAAGTGAAAGTGAACTGTATGATTCAATCACATACTTGAAATGAAAGTGAACTGTCATGTGGTCACATTCTACTTTTAGAAGTGTAAGTGAACTGTTTCATGTTATCATGTCTTTGAAATGAAAATGAACCATATTACACGAGCCGATCCTTGAAGTGAAAGTGAAATGCTTATTATGATCTCATTCTAGTCAACGTGAAAGTTCAGAGTGTTGTGTCTCAATTACACTTCCTTATCGCTTATAGAGGAAATAGGACTGAGTACTCTTTGTATTTTTTTTTTAAATTCACACTATCTGACATAGCTGCTTTTGAATTGGCACATATTCAGGTTTGACTGGAGGACCTATTGACTTTGAACTTAAGTATTTAAGTCATATGACAATATATTATAGTTGTTTGTCATTTTGTCAGTGAGGCAACATTCATTTGTAAATATAGACATATCACATGTGTAGGCATTTTATGAGAGGTGGAAATATATAATTTTAACTAAATTCAACAAGTCTGGCAATGGCTATGACAGGAATGAAGGTTACAATATTGTATAGGTTGCATTTTATCCTAATCAGATTAGAAGCTAACCAATGAACAAAGCAACCTTTGGGTGTATTAAATGCTATGGCAACCAGACTTGTGCAAAAATGTTAATGAGTCATTAATGTTTCCATTCAGAGGGGTCTAGTATTAGGTATGTTGTGGCTATTGTTCACTGTTCACTTGGAGTTGCATCTCAGGAACACCAGCTACTGGGAGGTGTCAGTGAGGCAACATCTGGCCTGGCCAAACACCTTCCCACTCAGTGAAGTTCCCAGCAATGCTGAATAAAAGAAAACACAGGAGCCGAATTGTTGCTAACTACATTGCAGTGACAACTGACAAGTAACGTGGCGGCTTTTTGTCAGTTACCCTTCTTATATTGTGCTAAAATGCTAATAAGTCATTAATGTTTCCATTCAGAGGGGTCCAGTGACTCCAGTCTAGTATTAGGTATGTGTTCACTTGACAAGTTCAACTGACAAGTAACGTGGCGGCTTCTTGTCATTTACCCTTATACATTGGTGTCAATGACTTCTCAAATGATGGCTAAATCGGCTTTACCTTGTCATTATTTCTGAATGAATTCCTAAAGGACACAGCACAATCATTTGAATTTAAAAAATTTAATGAATCATTTTAAATTGCAATTTATTAATTATCAAATACATAGGACATGGTTATTATAAAAAAAAACATGTCCTTTGTATTTGAGAAAGTATTTGAACAAATATTGGAAATGTTAAATACTTGAGGAAGGTAATTACTAAACATCAAATGCAAATACTTTAAAAAAAGTATTTCAATACTTTCAAATACCAATGTATTTGACCCCATGTCTGCAGGCACCAGCTCAACTTGAGTGTTCTCTAAAACATTAACAAACTTTAAGTGAAGGCTAAATCCACACATGTATATAAGTTGTAGTTCAACATCTGCAACATATTGTTTAATAGGTAAGGTACTGTGTAAATTTGCTTTTTTTATAACATTTTAATAGGAGGGAGAACAAATCTAAGGTGACACATTTAAATCAGATAAATGGTGGTTAAACTGTTTTGTACAACTCATGTTGTCTAACAACCTCCAACTGGATATCTAAGGAGTTAATCTGGTACAAAGATAGATATAATGACTAATATTATTGGCGTAATTATTTTTATGATTTTAGTACAGTTGGAATGATGCAGAAATTGCATTAAAACACTCAAAAGTATGTCACTTGTTTCATTCCTTGGTGCCAGCAACATACCAAATTGCCCAAAACAGATTATTCATGCATATGCTTTAAAAAAGAAACTGAGGCATGTGTTGCGTAACAAGTGCAACATATTTTGTGCTATCTGAAATGTCCCTGGCTTGGTCCATGTCTACGGGTTGTCTGCCTACAATGTGTGGCAGTGCATTCATTCAATGTCGCTTTTTCAGCAGTCTGAAACATGATGGATTGGTGCAGCCTTTATGTAAATGGGCTTGATAAAACGCTGCCTGTTTACTCTGTCGTAGCTTCATTTGTAGCCCACAACACAAGTATTTTGAGGTCAAGGTGATAAAGATTCAGAAGATTTATTGTCCATTTAAAACATCACAGTAAAAACGGAAATTGTTCTTCAGTTACACAGTAAAATGATAGTAATAAGATTGGTGAGCCATAATATATATGGTTAATATAATAACATAACTTCAGTTGCACCTAAATTCTTGGAAACCATGCTGACAGGCACATCAGTATAAAGGCTTGGTAAATCTCTGAGTCAATAAGTATTCCAGTCGTCAGCAGTACAACTTTTTTACTGCACACCTTTTGCTGATGTGTCTCTCTGCATAGACCTTTACTGCAGGTAGAATGGTCTGACCATATACTTGATCACTGACATTTCCTTTGGAAAAAATAACCATTGATTTTCAGAGCATGTTGAGAAGCCTGTGTTGTGCCATAGGATATCCAACTCTCAATTTCCCGGTATATACTTACTTACTCATGTCCATCATCCCTCCTGGGACATAGGCCGTTGACCAGTCTTCCAGAATCTTCTGTCCTGGGCTTTTATTTCAATCTACCTCCAGGTGTATCCTGTCATCTTAGCCCATTTTATCCTGAAGCTAGTGCAGATGAGTTGCAGCCAGTTCCTGAACATTTCCTCAAATCAACCTGTCAGCATTAAAAAATGACAGGCGTTCATTTAAATGGACATAACTTTATTATTTCTCAATCAATTTTTAAGTGTGATATACCATTAGAAAATAGATAAAATAATCTATCAAGTCGTATCGACAAACTCATAGTTTCATCATACATATTATATGTAGCATATGGCAAAACATGCCCAATAAATTCAAACCTAAGTTGAGGTTTGTCACATTACTTTTCACCTGACATTTTCGCCATGAAGGAGGCAACATGTCAAAGAGCAAGTTGAGTTTATGTTATGCACTACTCTCTGCTGAAAACAAAGTTATACAACTTGTCCACATATCTTGGATAATAATCTCAATTAGTGTCTGTCTGGAGACCCCACGTGTTCCGTGGATGTCCTCTTTTTCTTCTTCCATGTCAGGGCCAGCGTGGTGATAGTTGATGCTGGTTTCTGGAGTGTGTCCCCAATCCATCTCCATCGTCACTTCATCTCATCTCCAGTAGTCAGTTCAAAAGGAGATCACATGTGCACAGAACAACATTGTCATTCACACAAAAAGATACACAATATCACATGATGTCACATCATGTGACAGAGAACCAGATAGATCACATCTGCATAGGAATGAGATTTACGCGGTCACTTGAAGATGTGAGAGTGAAGAGAGAAGCAGGCGTGGCATCATCACCACCGGCTGATTGCCAGACTGAAACTTGTGGTCAGCGCCATTGTTTTCTTAGTCAAGTAAAAATGTTAATGTTAACTTCATTTACTGCACTTAAAAGTATATGTGTCGTTAAAATAGTCTTGAATGTCTTTTTCTAATAGCCTTGAAAAGTCTTGAATAGCCTTTAATTTGAAATGTCCAGATGTGTACGGACCCTGATATATATATATATATATACCATGTTATTATATAATTTAGCATATTATACGGTGTCATTGTTACTACAAACCTGGTCGTTTTGTTGTTCCTTGGTATATGTTTTGAAATGGCAGGTGCAGAAAAGATGAGAAAGAAAGAGTTAAGTTGGTCTTTATGGTTTATGTGAATATCTTGATTTAGCAAATTCATATGGTTAGATCATCTGATATTAGATCTGTCACAATCTCAAACACAGACATGTCAGTCTGTCACTGCATTAAAAATGTAAAACAAAGCTGACTAGAATGATAGTTACTCAAAATAATTTATTCGTTTTGTGAACATTTTATCAGGCATTAGACGTTTTAAAACTATTGCATAGATAAATGCAGGTTCACTGTCAAGTTACTACAAGTCAGTTACCAGACAAAAAGTTGTGGCTAAAAAACACCCTAAACCCATAGGAAACTTACCAAACAGCATTGAAACAACCAAAGTACATTGAATTTTGTTTGTGACTAGTGAGAATCTGACAATGAGATGGCATAGATTGGGTCATATAACCCTCTCGACTATCAGCACTGGAGCATATTAATATAATGTATTTTATAGTATGCCCCACATTGTTATCACCAAAATAATGTAAATTTAATACAGTAAAGCATACCACAGTGGCGACACATGAGTCGACCTGCCACGATAAATATGCGCCAACAGGTGCCGAACACTTTTTGCACGCATGACACCGCACACAAAACTATAATGCATGGCAATAGGATTGTGTTTCTTTCTATGTGTGTGCCATACAGAGCTGTATCAATGCAGTGCAAAAGTAAGAACTAGACATGATCAGCTGGCTGGGTTAGTTTAGCTGCTTGATAACTTATAAATGTGATAACTTTATGAAAAGTAGGCCTTATCTTATATGCACTCTCATTCAAACTCACAGGTAGTGTGTGGGGCATAAAGTACAGATAATTCTTATGTCATCATATGTAATTACTGAAACATTACCAGTAACACCTGATATGTAGATGTATATGGTGATCCGGTCTCCTTATGTACATAATAGTAAAGCTCTATTGCCATTTTCGACATGCATTACATGTTAAATTGGATTCTAAGTCTGGCATTGACTCACATAGTGCGTATATACACAATAAAATGAGATATGGCAAATAAATATATAATATACAGTGTACATAATTATGTTATTTTGATCTAATAAATAAATAACATATCTCAGATATATTTAAAAATAATAGATTATCTATTTAAAAATAATTGCTTTAAGCTAGTTAATACATAAATATGAAATGTCCTTTAAAATTATAAATTATCTTCTGAAGTATTATTTTAAGTTTGTAAACAAAGTAATTTTTTACATTATAATTCATTTGTAAATATCATTTTAAATGACATTTTAGACCTCTTATAATATTTATTTAGTTGTGTGCTAACTGAAAATAATATTTTAGAAGATAATTGATAATTTTAAAGGCATTTCATATTTATTTATGAGCACCCAATGAGATGAGAACCTCAGGCGTCTGCACCAGACCCGAGAGATCAGTTATCAGAGTGTTTAATATGTTATATCAAAAACTATTTTACTCACGGCTCCTCACCCCACCGATGGTGCAGTTACATGATGTAATGTAGACTTACTTTGGATTCTGCTGTGCATTGCTAGGTTTATGTGGAGAAAGAGAGTCAGTGAATGTATGTCGATGGAAAATGACAATATGCCATATATATATATATATATATATATATATATATATATATATATTGACATAATAAATTACTAATTTAAACATGGTATAGACATGCAAGACTGGACATTGCAATCGACCTAGTGAGCAAAGGGCAATTCCCATTACAAATAAGTTGTACATATTAAATTAAAAAAATTGTTCGATAGGAATCGCAATAATTAATTATCTAAGCAGAATAATTAACTTTACTCAGGACAGACTTTTGTTTATAAATACCAAGAAACCAGTTACTAGTGTACTATATAATTTCTTGTTATAAAAAACTAATTATTAAAAAGTTCTTTGTTTTATAACTAGTTTTTTATAACAAGAAATTATGTAGTACACTAGTAGCTGGTTTCTTGGTATTTATAAAAAAAAGTCTGTCCTCTGTAAAGAAAACTATAGTTATTACATTATATTGTTATGTAACAATTAAAAATTACTTCGTCTTAGAAAAAGAAACCAGTTATTCAAGAGTTTCTTGTTACATCTAATTTGCTTTCTGTTGATGATAAGAATGTATGATCATTATGTAAATAGCTACAATAAAAAAATATATATAACTTTATTGTCCGTTTAAAAACATATTAAAAACGTAAATTTTTCTTCAGTCACACATAAAATGACAGTAATAAAAACATTGATGAATCATATAGGGCCTACAGTTGTCAATACACAATAAAATGATAGTAGATAGTCATCACTAAAATAGGTAAAGTATAATAATAAATTACGTATAAAAATAGCTACTAAGATAAATAAATAAATAAGCATGTATATATTTTTTTAATCTCTGATAGGAGACAATAACATTAGTAATAAGTTAGTAATTCATTTATTCATGCATGCCTTTTCTTACTATATAGCTATATTCTTCTAATCACTTATAACGCCTAGAAAGCCTATAGATGCTATTTCTATCTGACTCTACGCCCCTCCCAGATAAAATGGATTAAGCCAATCTGTGTCAGCCTAGCGGATAACATCGGCCAATCAGCATAACGCAATGGCGGAAGTAGCCGTACGGTGGCAAAGTGAACGTGGTTGCTTGTCAAAAACCGTCAGAATTGGGATGCATTCACACTGGAGGTAACATTTGTAGTTGATTATCTCACAGGCGATAAACGTAGCACCTGTGGGTGGAATGGCTGCTGGAAAGAACGGTCTACTGAACCACGGAGAACGCTCAACCATGTTCATATGCTTCAGGCGGTTTCGTCGTTTGCTCGACCTGAAAAACATACTCGTTGTAAACCTGCTCTGCTTGATGCTCAATCTCTTCTTTTTTGTAATGCAAATGAACCAGGGATTCTGGCCGGTCGAGTCGTATTTTAAACCTGTGTTAGACGAACACAATAAGGCACAGATGATGGAAACGCTGGCGGTGTTCGCCAGCGCGTTGCAAGCCGCCAACGTGACATTCATGATGTACGGCGGAACGCTGATCGGAGCCTTCCGCCACCACGGTCCGATTCCCTGGGACGACGACGTCGATATGATCGTGAACGCGTCGCAGAAGGAGCTCGTTCGCAACGTTCTGTCGAGCTTGGAGCCCAAATACAGAACATACACTGACAGTGATGGGCCGCTACAGCATGGCCAGTGGAAGTTCCATAAAACCGACCTGCCTCAGTTCCTACACAGACCTTTCAAGTGGCCCTACATAGACGTGTTCTTCTTCCAGGAAAATGAAACGCACATTTGGGATGAGGTGGCCAAGTATTCAAAGGCATACTCGTTTGCGAAGAGTGATGTCTTTCCATTGGTTCCACGACTTTTTGGGCCGATGATGCTACCAGCTCCATGTGACACACAGCGAATACTCGAACAGAATTATCACATTACACTTTGCCGTTCACGCCAGTTCAGTCACATGATGGAGTTGCCGATGTTTAGCTTCTCAACGAAGGATGTGCCCTGCTCACGGATTGCGCATGTGTTTCCGTTTGTTGAACGTACATACACTAATGGGCATATTAACGAAACCCTGAAAATTGCTGACTGGGAACTTCACACCATAACGGTTCCTGCGAATTGTGCAAATAGACACAATGTTTGAGGATATATCCTTCACAGATTTATTGATATTATCGTGACATGTTCAGAGATTGTCCTAGTCAATCTGCTTACCAAGACTTCTCATTCTAATGTTGCGAAGTTGGATGACAAAACATGTGTTGGTTGATATTCAAATATTTGGGTTCATATCATCATGACATATGTGACGTGCAGTATAATTTTTTCATGATGGTAGTTTGTAATTATTGTTTGGGAGTCTTTGGTCAATTCCATATCACTGCGAATAAAATACAAAAAAAACTTCTCATAAAAATTACGAATGCCTAAAAATTAATGCTTGTATTGGATTGTCCACATATTGGGTGTAATGGGTATAAATACTGTGTTTTTTGTTTTCAAATTTGTGAACGAAAAATGAATTGTTTTTCGTTTTCAAATGTGAAGTAAAAAAAACTAATTAATTTTTCGTTTTCAAATTTAGGAAGCTTCGGCCACCTCGGGTAGCTGATAAAAGTTGGTAGTTTCGGCAGGATACTTTGGTCGCAGCGTTTTTAAAACAAACTTGTATAAATGGCATCGGCGAAGTGGTATATCTAAGTACCTATGGTTGAATATTGGTCGTTTCCGCGTTGTTTTTTGTGTTTTGACAATTTGATAAACTATACTCAAACTTCTGTGATAGCCTACCATAATAGATCTGTCCATAGATATAAATAGATGAATCGATAGATGGATAAGTTGAGAGTAGATGTATTTATTGCTATCATAGAGGCCAATTTGGGTTTTGAAATTATATATCTTATATAATTATTGAATTCCATTAACGGACCATTACGGATAGCCCAATTGTATTTAGGAGCATGTATATTCCTGTGTATTTTTATTACCATTTGCTACGTTTGTATTGTAAACTTGTAGAGAATGTGTGGTAAAAATATATAATACTTTTATGGCTGAATATGTTGCTAGAGTTAGTGTTAATTTATTATCATTTTGCATATGTAGTACTTTCATTCCAACTGTACAAGTATATTTATATGGCTATCCTTGAGTAATATGCTGCTTTACATAATGTATCAATCTTTTTTAAACTGTGAGAGATTATCTTTTGATTAAGAAAATAGAGGTATTGTTTATTATGTGTGGCAGACTAATACTGATGCTATGTATCTGATATTCTTTTTTGTGTGCAAATTTGTATTATGCTCTGAATGTATATATTCTGCTGCGTGCTGGTGTGAAATGATTATTAATATTTATGATTTCTGCCAATTTTGAAAGGTAATGTTTTATGTTCATATTTATAATAAAATTGTAATTTCATTTCACTAGGTAGATCTTCAACTTTTGTTTTGTCATAGGGGCTATGCTAGCAACTTATTAGTCATAATAGGGGCCTCCTAGGACAAATATTTTACAGTTACAAAATAAATACATGTACTCTCGATTTATCCATCTATCGATTCATCTGTCTAAATCTATATACAATGAAGGTTGAGTATAGTTTATAAAATTGTTGAAACATAAAAAACAGTGCTGAAACGACCTACAGGTACTTAGATATACCACTTCGCTGATGCAATTTCTACGAGTTTGTTTTCAAGATGCCATGAATGCGACCGAAGTATCCAGCCGAAACTACCAACTTTTACCGGCTACCCGAAGTGGCTGTGTGGCCTAAACTTCCTAGATGCAAAAACAGATTCGTTTTTCTTAATTCACTTTTGAAAATGTATTCGTTTTCGTTCGCAAATTTGAAAAGGAAAAAGGAAAAGAAAGAATGGAAATGAATGAATGTTATGAAAGATGCTATTTCGTAATTAAGAATAGGAGCTTTTTGAATGGTTGAGGTTGCGCTAACTGATTTTCCAAGTTAGTTTTATAATTTTCATTAGTGTGTTAAGTTTCGTTGTCCTGTAAACATGTTCAAATGTGAATCTGCAGCATACTGCAGTAGCAACAACTTTTGTCTTGTAGCGTCTCTAGTCGATGATACCCAAATCTATAAACTATTTCACGTCATTGCTCGTTTTACAATGCTTTTCAAAAGTTTACATAAATGTATCACTTTAAAATGAATCTGTCACGACTAGTTCACGATATTAATTCTGCACAAGTTGTTGATATTAATTAAACTGATTAAGATATTAAGAAGGCTTAATGCTGCTATTTGGCTTACAAGGATGAGTGCAATTTGTGGTTCATGTGTGCCAAAAATGTACACTGCATGTGACTTGTAGAGTAATATAACTGTCGTAATACCGATCTGTTCATAGCAGTGTGCTAATGAATTATTTTTAATGTATATTTAAGAGCAAGTCATTGGAGTTGCATTCTATTTTTTATGCAGGACTGCTATGCTATTTATAGCATTACTGATTGATTGTCACTGTATATTGTCACACTGGGAGAGATGAATCAATACATGAAACAGGTGTATAATAGAAATGGACTATTGCTTTCACACCTCAGTGGCTACAACTGTAGGCTTGTGATGGCTACAACACTGTCAGGTCATTTAGCAATGTTGTCGTAAGTTCAGAAAGTGAAAAAAACATGCGTGTGTGTTCGCTGCGATTATCTTGATATAAATGAATATTAACTTGTATTCCACTCAGATGGTGGCACCACTTTAGCAACTTGTTTACAATAATATGCGGTGTTGACAAAGCCACGCAGGCATGGTTGTAGTGCTTGTATAGTGCATGTATTTCTGTGCTTTTTGAAAGTGCACTTGATTGTTGGTGCAATATCCTCTGAATGCTATGTCTATATCTTGTTGTAACATTGATGATTTATGTTCAGTTTTAGGAATAAACAAGCATTTACAGCTGAATAACAAGATATTAATTATATTGATTACCATTGTTTACAGTGGTTGGACACATTGTCGCAATCTGCTTTCATGATAAATGTGAAGTTTTGTATGTAAAGAAACGTCATGGTCATTGAAAGTCATTGAATTTGAAATGGCAGAATGTGTAAGAAACCAGTGAAGTATAACCCTTTTGTATGTATTATTTTTGTGTTAATTAATGATTTATTTAATCAAGTGTTGAGTGTATATTTCTATAATGTATGCGCCATCATAGTGGTAAATCAGTATGTATAGAAATGTAGACTCCACCATAGATTACATAAATTATTTATTTACCCAAAAATATAAATAGTACACATGAAATATAGGTAATCTTATACTTAACTGGCCTAAATTATTTGGCCTTTTAAGACCGTTTTTCCCATCTTATATCGATGTGTATGTGTTCGCAATGTGATTCCAGTACAAAGAAGTTAGATTAAACAATTTTAGTTTGTGTTTTAGAACAATTTAAACACGCCGAGTCGAAAGAAATCGGCTCCGCGGTTCCGGTGCCTCTGGGAGGCGCCTACAGCTCGCGCCATATTTGCGGCGGTGACATCGCGTTGTTTACTTCGACTCGGCATGTTTAAATTGTTCTAAAACTCAAATTAAAATTGTTTAATCTGACTTCCTTCTTTGTACCGGAAGTTATGTAGAATCATATTGCGAACACATACAGATCGATATATGGTGGAAAAACCGGTTTTAAAAGGCCGTAATAATTTAGGCCAGTTAAGTGTAAGATTACCGGAATATATTACGTCACTGTTGGCTACAACAGTGCACTGTGCCAAGTTATTTGATACTAGGTAGTCACACTGGGACAAGAGTCTAGTTCTGTATGGATTCCAAGCATTTCTGTCCACTGATTATTCAGCCTCTGTAGATGGGTAAGAGACGTAAATAGATGATCTGGCTTGACCTTTGTGCTGTGTGGGCTGACCTACACTCCCTTGGGCTGAAGATGTGGGGTAAACAAGAGCCTGGTGGAAACTGGACAACCAGTATTTTGTTGATGGTAGTCTGTTGTCAGAAACATGCCATGGCACCTGCTCATACAAACGCGTATACACACCAAACACACACACACACAACTCAAACTTAGAGTTTGTAGGCATGTATTTAAATATACCTGTTTACAATCTCTTGAAAATGTACTTAATGTGTGTCAAGGAGGCCAATAAAATGTAAGAGCAGTAAATAATGGTGGGTTTTGACATAAATACAGGCTACCGGGTACTCAAAATCGTGCTCCAAAATTTCAATAGCAGTGTAAGTTCACTATCAATAATGGTACCCTCTTATAACATTTACATATCTTTAAACCACTGTTATTCATGGTAATGACAGGCTTTTTCAAGCAATCAGTGGTGTCATTCAATTATTGTCGACATTTGCAGAAACATTTTTGTTTGCCGACTTTCAATATAATCTGGTTTGGATTTTTGCGTTCATCGAACATTCTTCACCATCTGTACAACAATATTTAGTTTTTGTGCTTCATCTCAAGTAAATGTGTTGAAAATGTCTTATAATTACACAGTTTTAAAATTATAAATAATATAAAAATACTAAACATATTTGAAATGTTTTTCTGTGTAAGATATCTAGAACACATGCAAACCAAATTACATTAAATTTTATTTCTGGTGTGTTGAAATTTTACACATGTAATTTGACAACCAATCAAAAGTGACCATAGAAACTGGGGGTCAGGCAGATATATTAATAATGTTAATGAATACATTTATTAGTGTCCCATGTTTGGTTGAATGCCTCGACATAATCTTGGCTTTTCCTCTGCCAGATGGTCCCCTTCCAGTAGTTATCAGGGTTGGAAAAATTCATGATTTTTTTTCTATTAACTCCAGTAAATCAGATTTTTTCGATTGAATTGATTTATTTGATTTTGTCAACATTCTCGAAAATCATAAGAAATAATATGTAATTTGGAAAATAAATAGATATGTGGAATGTCATAATATACCCAATAGGCTGAACATTGAGCGCAGCTGTAAAACCATGTGGGCCTAGTAATAACAAAATGTCAGCTGTCTTACTGTTGAGTGTTGTTGAGGATTATTATTTAAAATTTGCACAAATAAAGTGAGTAATCAGGTAAGTATAAATTTAAGATAATCTGAAAAAAATCGATATCTTTTTATGTTGATTAAATCAATGATTGAATCAATTTGATTAAATCAACACCAACCCTGGTAGTCATCTAGTTCATCTCTCCAGTGTTTCTATCATACCTCCCCTTAATTTAATGTTAACAGTAAAATGAACATTGTACCCAGTGAGTAGTTAATCATATTTGTTTCAACTGTTATATGGAAGCTCTTTTGGCTTTGAGTCAACACAAAAACAGTTTTCCTGTCTGCGAGGGATGCTATTTGTTTATATGTCATGTGAGTGAAACTCAGTCATAGACACGCCTGTTTGAGTCATTGTCTTAAAGGGGTCACTTGCCGGTATTCTACATGTTTTCATCATTACACAAGGTCCACATGGAGCAATTCCTTAATAGCAGGGATGACATTTGTTTATATGACATTAGGGATGACATTTGTTTATTTCATGGGAGTGAAATGCATAGTCATACACACGCCTGATTAAGTGATGCCTTTAGCATAGCATAATTATACTATAAAGGCATCACTTAATCTGCCTGTATTCATCATCACACAGAGGAATCCCTTTATATAGCAGGGAATTGTGTTAGCTCAAAATCAAGACCTTGAAAGCACGGACTTAGCCCCCACCCCCCCCCCCAGGACTGTCTTCTACTCCCCTGGCAAGAGACACAATAGGTGGGTGGGTGTCCAGTGGAAGTGAAAAGTTGACTGTTAGACATTAGTGATTTAGAGGATAGCTGGACATTGTAGTTGGCCGGAATATGCGAGATAGACATTGGCTAGTGTTAAATGACAAGTGTGTGTGTGTGTGTGTGTGTGTGTGTGTGTGTGTGTGTGTGTGTGTGTGTGTGTGTGTGTGTGTGTGTGTGTGTGTGTGTGTGTGTGTGTGTTATATGTATGTGTGTTATATGTATGTGTATTATATGTATTTATGTTATATGTGTGTGAGAGACAGAGTTGTCAGGAGCACACAGGGTGTGCAGCTGGAGGGTTTCTCTCTGGCCTTGGCCCCTTGGCTGGGAGGTGGGGCTCCCTGTTGTAGCTGGGTTTGCCTGGCATTGTACAGTGTACACGCAGTTAGAGTTTGTACAGTGGATACAATAAAGAACATCACTGTGCCTATCAGTTGGTCTGTTGTATTACAATTATTTAAATTTAACACCTGTTGTCTAACTGGACAGCTGTAACACATAAATCAATGGCATAAATGTCATATTGGTGTGGGCTGTTCCGAAATTGGCAACGTGTTATGTTTAATAGATTTCTTGGCATGTAAGAATATTACTTTTGATGTACAAGGCAAATGTAATACTTTACGGGCACTGAATGCTGGATTGTGTACGTGTTGTGTTCCCATACGGCAGGCATGAACATAAAAATAAAAATTATATCAAACAGTTGATCTCAATACGATCGAAAAGCCATGAAAATCAACATTAAACATCAGTGTTCAACACAAATATGCTTTTTTTGACACAGATGCATGATAAATACCAATGTTACTTGTCAAAATGCTAGTGTTAATAATATAATTATATCAGGTAAAAATGTCATGTCAGAATAATGCGTATTAATAAGCTACTTCGATGGAGCATATCTCACTTATAGCTGATTGAATATTGACAGGAAGTTCCCAGTGTTCGTGTGTCTATGGTGTAACAGATGTCATTGACCTTTTGTGAATTATGCACTGCAGATACCATCACCGATGGATGTGGGTCAGGCCATTGTTGGTACATCAACCCAAAGATACTGGGCATAGGGCATTCAACTTTTTGATATAAAGTACTACAAATAAAAATTCTACAATCGTATTTTACAGTTCTTCGTGTTATCTATGGGAAGAAAAATACAAAACATCAGAAAAGTAACGAGAATCTACTTATGCTACAACTGAAAATTATATTTAAGAGGATTGTAAATTACAAGGATTGTTGCATTTTTCTATACCAGTCACATGTTTAGACCATCACATTGAAATCTGCATATTGGATGGTCCAATTGTTGATGTTTTATAATTTATGGCTTATATGACCCTCCACGCCCTGTGTAAAAACGAATTGGACCAAATTAAATATATTTCTATATTCTCCATAAGACCATTTGGTGTACAACCCCTATACAACCATGATTAGGTAAAGTCCAGTGTATCCAAAAATATTACGGGTTGCCAAGGATGTCATTTTCTTTTTTAATTTGTATATTTTGATTCCTCAAACTTCTCTTGACATAATTGTAACACACAGTAGGTTTACAAAGTATATATATATATATATATATATATATATATATATATATACTCCTAAAGGCAGCTTATGTCGACCGATTATGCATATAGGACCGGCTTATGTAGACCGCTGTTTTATGTAGACCAAAACTGGTCTACATAAAGATTTGATGTGTTAGTTCACAACTAACACAATTGAATTAATCAGTGTCATTGCTTGTGCACACAGTTCATATGACAGTGAAATACTGTGCGTAATTAATTTTTAAATGAACAACATCTTAAATGATTTTGAGCATGTTTTTTCCAGCGCTGTGCATATTTTTGAGTATATTGTGTGCCGGGTTATGTGTGCCGGGTCAAAGTTCTTATAAATCTATATTTATGTTATATACCGAAAGAAGGGTTGGAGTTTCGTGTTCAGTGTATGATATGCTTCATACTGATGCAAAAGGCTATATTATTATGTGTAAATTAGTAAAACTTGCATTTTGTCTTAAAAAAATGTTGGTATTTGTTGTTATCGCATCGATACATTCCGTGATCAAACATAACTTGGGCTTCGACTTATATATTTCTCAACACTGTTTTACTGTTTACTAGATTCGGCGTCTACCAAAAAAAATGCTAACTAAATATGTGCAGCTTCTGGCGTTGCTCCGGTCTACATAAATCGGCATCTGTGCATACGCAGGTTTTATGTAGACCGATTTCTTTGCATATACCTTATTTATTGAAATATTTTTATGAACTTTCATTATGTGTTAAACATTAGTATTAGAAACAATGTTCCAGGTTTACATCTTTGGAAAATGTATTAAATAAAAACATACGTCTGGTCTACATAAGCCGGTCCTCTAGGCACTGGTCGACATAAGCTGCCTGTAGGCTTATATATATATATATATATATATATATATAGAATTAACCACTAGAAGTCGGGACATCTTTCAGTATTCATTAATAGATCTTACTCAAATTAATACAAATATCATTACATAGACGCAAGAGGTATAATAGTTGACAGTTTTATTTACAATATTCCGTGTTCATTCCGTGCACAGTCAATAATGTTCTGCACAAATATATACATGTAATACAGGTTCATTTAGTGACAGCTGTCATCATAATAATTATATAGATCGTGCACAATCAGATGTTCATTGAAGATGAAGAATTTGTTTTTATTCAACCCAGAACATTTCAAATGATACGTAATAATAATAACGGTAACACTTCTATAGCACCTATATCCTTGAAAATACAAACTCAGAAGCGCAACAAATGCAATCATTTGGCATAGTCATAAACAGGGACAATCTTTGGTACATGGAACTACCAAACATTTATGGTGTAAACACAATTTCAAAAAAAATATTTTTTCCTTTTTTAGAAAAGGTGGCTATAGTTTCAGAATATTTAATATTATAAAATAGGAAGTTGATTCCAGATTGTTGGCACAACTATACAGAAAGCGTGTATATAATACATAATATACCTAATATATTCACACACACACGCACGCACGCACGCACGCACGCACACACACACACACACACACACACACACACACACACACATGTGTTATGCAGACCGCTGTTTTATGCAGACCAAAGGCATGAGGTTTCGACGTGTTGGTTCACAACTAACAATTGAGTTTATCAGTATCATTGCTACAGTGAAGTGCACAAAGTTCAGATGACAGTGAAGTACTCAGTAACACATGCACCGGTGCGCTTGTGACTGGCACAAATTGGTTTCAATATGCAATATTTGTGAGACATAAATATACCTGCCCTGGGAATGCTGATTGATCATGTTACTTTAGGAATAGTGTTTGTGTGAGGTATAATAATATCCTATCAATCGACAGACCACGACATTTGCAAAACGCTTGAGCCAATATTGAAGTACTTTCACTTTGTGTTGATTCACAGACACATCACTTTGTAGCAAATGTCCATTCAGTAATCAACACTAGAAAGAGGGCTCAAATATTTACGCCGATTATACAATGACACTGTAAATTTGCAAGTAATGGTAGCCATTTGTATGAATGAAATGATGTATATATTCACATTCACTGCCAGGGTACGGTTTGCAGTGCTGTAATCTGATGGATATGTTTGTTTCAGGTTATGTATGTGGTGATGCATATTCCTAGACTCTGTTTCCTGTAGTGTTGTATTTCTTAGAGAATAATTTACATTTCTTGCATGAGCTAGTCTCATCACAAAGCATGTGTTGACTTAAAGTGCATTTGCCAGTCATGGCATTTATGCACTTGATATTTATACTTACTAGTTCATTTATTTATTTTAATGCCATGAATGTACATTTTATCCGTAATCTTACTATTTTTTATTCCCCTTATTTCTATATATTTATTTGTTTATTATTATTTGATAGTTTTTATGTAATATATTACTTAATTATTTATTGCACCTATACCTTTTAGGTATACTATCCTTATATAGAATTGTATTTTTACTCTTTAAGTCAATTTACGACTATTGGGGTTTAGCTTTTAAATGATTTAACTAAATATTGTAATGTTTTAATTTCTCTGTAGATTTATTATTATTATTGTACTGTAAAGCGCCATAGAGCACCGTGTGATTATGGCGCTATATTATAAATTTTGTTATTTTATTATGATCCCATTTTGTTAATTCATCTAGGTTTTTCTGTAGTTCTTGTAGGTCTGATTGATTGTTTATTAATTATGTAAGCTACGCTACATACTTGTTAACCTTTTTTTAATTTTTGAGGTAAGAATTTCATTCAGGTGATGTGCTTGATATTGTTAAAGTTATTTTATAAGGATGTCTCCTTGTTAGCAACTATTACTGACTTAGAGGAGTCTCCTGGCCCTATGTTGTTATTTCAATGTCATATATTATGCCAAATATACTATCAGTCTACATATAGTTTTTGACACAGATTTATTGTATTCAGTATTGGTCAAATAACAGCAAATTCTTCTTGAATCGTATGTGAATATTTGTTACTGAAATATACCGATGCACTGTTTTGTGTAACATAAATAAAATTATTGAAAGTGGTCGTTTCTCAGATAATTTTCTGAAACAATTAATACAATATTTTGATGAGCTTTCATTATGTGTTAAACATTAGTGTTAGAAACAATGTTCCAGTTTTACATCTTTGGAAAATGTATTAAATAAAAAGTATGCCTGGTCTGCATAAGCCGGTCCTCTAGGTACTGGTTGACATAAGCTGCCTTTAGACTTATATATATATATATATATATATATATACCTAAAATGTACATAGACCTCCTCATAACCAGCAGTGGTTGATTAGGCTTCCTCTGGCTAATAGCTTACACAACGTACAGAAGTTAGCTGAAACAATTGTGCTTTCTTCTAGTGACTCTGTCATTACCCCTGTAACCATGGCAACACCACACCCCCAAATCAAGGGGTGATTCCACGAAGTTCCAATATAATTACCATTCACACCCTATGTAACATCAACATCATGATTGGCTAAAACGAAAATCACTGATTTGACAATTGCAACAAAATGTTAGGATGATGAGCCTTGCTGAGCTTCATAATTTCGTAAGTACGATATGTAGACCATAGTACATGACAGCGCCCTTAGGGCACAAAGATTCACTTACAGACAGCGCCCCCTAGTGCACAAAGATTCACTAACAGACAGCGCCCCCTAGTGCACAAAGTTTCACTTAGAGACAGCGCCTCCTAGTGCACAAAGTTTCACTTACAGACAGCGCCTCCTAGTGCACAAAGATTCACTTACAGACAGCGCCCCCTAGTGCACAAAGATTCACTTACAGACAGCACCCCCTAGTGCACAAATATTCATTTACAGACAGCGGCCCCTAGTGCAAACAGATTCACTTACAGACAGCGCCCCCTAGTGCACACAGATTCACTTACAGACAGCGCCCCCTAGTGCACAAAGATTCACTTACACACAGCGCCTCCTAGTGCACAATGATTCACTTACAGACAGCGCCCCCAGTGCACAAAAATTCACTTACATACAGCGCCCCTAGTGCACAAAGATTCACTTACAAACAGCGCCCCATAGTGCACAAAGATTCACTTACAGACAGCGCCCCCTAGTGCACAAAGATTCACTTACAGACAGCGCCCCTAGTGCACAAAGTTTCACTTACAGACAGTGCCCCCTAGTGCACACAGATTCACTTACAGACAGCGCCCCATAGTGCACAAAGATTCACTTATAGACAGCGCCCCCTAGTGCACAAAGATTCACTTACAGACAGCGCCCCCTAGTGCACAAAGATTCACTTACAGACAGTGCCCCCTAGTGCACAAAGTTTCACTTACAGACAGCACCCCCTAGTGCACAAAGCTTCACTTACAGACTGCATCAGTTACATCAATAACTAGAACCGTGCAATATGCTATAACTAACCACACTGAAAACAAATGAAAACAGGACATTTCTTTGTGAACATATTTGGAGTAAAGGATTCAGTATGTTCATAGAGATACGTGCTTGCAAGACGGTTCATTGCGAACAAAATTACCGGTGGCATCACATTCACAAAGATGCCTGATACCAAGTTGTGCCAACTGCCAATGGTACCATGTTCACAAAAGCCTTCGCTCCCAAACGTTCACAACAGTACCATGTACCAGTGACATTCACATTGGCACCATGTTACAACTGACTTTAAATAGTAAAAAGTATTACGTTACCAAAATTAATAAACAAGAAGCACCTGTTATTAAGCCTGGCACCCTTCATGAAGTAATGGGATGTAACCAAGTATGTTGACAGTATCCAATAACGCTAAACTTGTAATAAACAGAGCAACTTTGTCACAATGACACCTCCCTGCACAGTGTCCATTTTGTCTGCAATGACACCTCCCTGCATAGTGTCCATTTCGTTTGCAATGACACCTCCCTGCATAGTGTCCATTTCGTTTGCAATGACACCTCCCTGCAGCTGACAGAGTTAACCCTTTCTCCTCCTCAACTTCTTGTGGTTGGCAGTCAATCCATCCACTTCTATCTGGAATGTTGAATGGATGTCCATTGGCTCAGGATCGTCCATTTTGCTCAGGATCCAAGAATCACTTCCTCCAGTACTAAAACATCAATGGTTGCATGAATGTGACAGGTTTCTGTAGCATAGCATATCATATATTATATAACCTGGAGATCCAGTGTACGTTAAAGTCAACTACTAGGTTTATTGTTTTCATTTAATATTACGTTCTTATGACTACAAAATGTTATGTTCTATAGGTTTCCATCCACCAAAAAATCTTCTAGAAGGTGGCAATTATTACACAGATGAGTTACTATTTTTGAATTGTGTATGTATCACAGTAATTCTGGTTTGAGTTTGCTTACGAACAATGAGGTGGGGACCAGTTATTTCGTTAATTAACTTTAACTGAGTGAGAATCGGTTAAGCGAGACTGGTTTGGATATATGAGAAGAGCTAAAAAGTGCTGACAGAGGGTAATCGAGGCTACATTCTGACAGGGACAGGGTCCATATGGGGCCTTGAAAGTCTTGAAAAGCCTTGAATTTGATTGGACCAAATTCAAGGCCTTGAAATCCTTGAATTTTATAAATAAGCCTTGACAAGTCTTGAATTTAATTGTGGCAAATAAAATATTTTTTTGACTCAATTGTCATGACAAAGTGACAGATCTAGGCCAGTGGCAGTCGGGCGGAAGCGAAAGTTGACGCATAAAAATAACTCGCTGTTCTTAGTCGAGTAAAATAAATTGGTCGAGTGTGATGCCATTCATTTGGATTGATGTTTTCAATGTTAATTTACTGCGATTAAAACTACAGACGTCATTAAAACAGTCTTGAATTTATTTTTCAAATGGCCGTGAAAAGTCTTGAATAGCCTTGAATTTCAAATGTCCATGTGTGTGCGCACCCTGAGGGACATACCTGTGCGATCTTGTGCATCTGCTCCATGAGGGCGGCCACGGTGGCTGAGCTGCTGGCGTCCAGCAGACTCTGCATGTAGTGGACGGCCTCCTCGTCCGTCAGGTCCAGACGGAACTTGTCCTGCACCTGGAGGTCACATGACATGGGGTCAAATATGGTCACATGACATGGGGTCAAATACGGTCACATGACATGGTGTCAAATATGGTCACATGACATGGTGTCAAATACAGTCACATGACATGGTGTCAAATATGGTCACATGACATTGTGTCATATACAGTCACATGACATGGGGGTCAAATACAGTCACATGACATGGTGTCAAATACAGTCACATGACATAGGGTCAAATACAGTCACATGACATGGTGTCAAATCCGGTCACATGACCTGGGGTCAAATACAGTCACGTGACATGGGGTCAAATACAGTAACATGACATGGGGTCAAATACGGTCACATGACATGGAGTCAAATACAGTCACAGTTTTTTTGTAGAGCGCAGTGGCTCATGGGTAGAGCTTCGGACTCTTGACTACGAGAACCCGGGTTTGAATCCTGTGCTTCGGTGCTAAAATCTTGGGCAAGTTTTTTCACTCTACATTGCTCCAGTTCACTCAGCTGTATAAATGAGTACATGGCTATAGACATTGGTGGATGTGTGTATGAGCAGCCTTCACGCATTAATTGTAGCATGTGGCTGGATGCTTCCCAGAGAAGCCGAGATGGTGTCTGAGTGAACAGGTCTGTCAGGGAAGTAAAGTGTAACGCGCTTTGAAAGTCCTGAGGACTGGATACTGCGCTATACAGCTGTATAAGAACTTGCCTTTACTGTAAGAGCTCTTAAACCAATTTTCCAATTATCTTAGTGAAATGGTTCCCTGTTCTTCAAGACCATGTTACATATTCAAAAATGAGAAAAGAACGCACTCACAATGGGTTGAATAGACTGAGAGAGCAGTTATTACGTGGCTGAAAATTATTCATGAAAAAATAGACAAACGGTGACCATTTAGGGGCCCTGGAGCCAAGGTGTCTAAAATTATTTAAAAAAAAACATTAAAATATTTACACGTCATTTTAACATGTAATCTGGTCCCTTGTTTACAATCTAATAAATCTTACCTTCTTGACTGTCTTGTCGGGCTCCAGGGCAATGTCAGGGACATTGGCATCCACCATGAGAGAGAACAGGTTGAGGATGAGGTTGGCCGACCTGGGGACAACAGAAACTACCAATATTATTTGAACTAATCATTTTTTTAGTAAATTATTTACCTCCCCAGAAACTTTTTGTTTTCCCCCACATATTTCAACCATCTCTCTCCATCCGCTGAAGTAGGCTGTGAGAGACTGAAATATGCGGAGTAAAAAAAAAAGTTTCCTGAGTTCAATAATTTACTAAATTTACTTTTTTTAATTTACTAAACAAGTAACCATATCACTATATTCGAAAAATGTATAATATTTATAGTGTTATGATAACACTATTAAAATAAACCAATTTTATGGGTGCATAGCCAGTAACGTCTACCCCAGTATTTCACCTGTGAGAGTGACATCAACACAGACGTCTCACCTGAATAGGTGACAACGTCAACCCAGACATCTCACCTGTGTAGGTGACATCATCAACCCTGACATCTCATCTGTGCAGGTGACATCATCAACCCTGACATCTCATCTGTGCAGGTGACATCATCAACCCTGACATCTCACCTGTGTAGGTGACATCATCAACCCTGACATCTCACCTGTGTAGGTGACATCATCAACCCTGACATCTCACCTGTGTAGGTGACATCATCAACCCTGACATCTCACCTGTGTAGGTGACATCATCAACCCTGACATCTCACCTGTGTAGGTGACATCATCAACCCTGACATCTCACCTGTGTAGGTGACATCATCAACCCTGACATCTCACCTGTGTAGGTGACATCATCAACCCTGACATCTCATCTGTGCAGGTGACATCATCAACCCTGACATCTCACCTGTGTAGGTGACATCATCAACCCTGACATCTCACCTGTGTAGGTGACATCATCAACCCTGACATCTTACCTGTGTAGGTGACATCATCAACCCTGACATCTCACCTGTGTAGGTGACATCATCAACCGTGACATCTCACCTGTGTAGGTGACATCATCAACCGTGACATCTCACCTGTGCAGGTGACATCATCAACCCTGACATCTCACCTGTGTAGGTGACATCATCAACCGTGACATCTCACCTGTGCAGGTGACATCATCAACCCTGATATCTCACCTGTGTAGGTGACATCATCAACCCTGACATCTCACCTGTGTAGGTGACATCATCAACCCTGACAACTCACCTGTGCAGGTGACATCATCAACCCTGACATCTCACCTGTACAAGTGACATCATCAACCCTGACATCTCACCTGTGGAGGTGACAACATCAACCCTGACATCTCACCTGTGTAGGTGACATCATCAACCCTGACATCTCACCTGTGCAGGTGACATCATCAACCCTGACATCTCACCTGTACAAGTGACATCATCAACCCTGACATCTCACCTGTGGAGGTGACAACATCAACCCTGACATCTCACCTGTGTAGGTGACATCATCAACCCTGACATCTCACCTGTGCAGGTGACATCATCAACCCTGACATCTCACCTGTGCAGGTGACATCATCAACCCTGACATCTCACCTGTACAAGTGACATCATCAACCCTGACATCTCACCTGTGTAGGTGACATCATCAACCCTGACATCTCACCTGTGCAGGTGACATCATCAACCCTGACATCTCACCTGTGCAGGTGACATCATCAACCCTGACATCTCACCTGTGCGGGTGACATCATCAACCCTGACATCTCACCTGTGCAGGTGACATCATCAACCCTGACATCTCACCTGTGCGGGTGACATCATCAACCCTGACATCTCACCTGTGCAGGTGACATCATCAACCCTGACATCTCACCTGTACAAGTGACATCATCAACCCTGACATCTCACCTGTGGAGGTGACAACATCAACCCTGACATCTCACCTGTGTAGGTGACATCATCAACCCTGACATCTCACCTGTGCAGGTGACATCATCAACCCTGACATCTCACCTGTACAAGTGACATCATCAACCCTGACATCTCACCTGTGGAGGTGACAACATCAACCCTGACATCTCACCTGTGTAGGTGACATCATCAACCCTGACATCTCACCTGTGCAGGTGACATCATCAACCCTGACATCTCACCTGTGCAGGTGACATCATCAACCCTGACATCTCACCTGTACAAGTGACATCATCAACCCTGACATCTCACCTGTGTAGGTGACATCATCAACCCTGACATCTCACCTGTGCAGGTGACATCATCAACCCTGACATCTCACCTGTGCAGGTGACATCATCAACCCTGACATCTCACCTGTGCGGGTGACATCATCAACCCTGACATCTCACCTGTGCAGGTGACATCATCAACCCTGACATCTCACCTGTGCGGGTGACATCATCAACCCTGACATCTCACCTGTGCAGGTGACATCATCAACCCTGACATCTCACCTGTGCAGGTGACATCATCAACCCTGACATCTCACCTGTGCGGGTGACATCATCAACCCTGACATCTCACCTGTGCAGGTGACATCATCAACCCTGACATCTCACCTGTGCAGGTGACATCATCAACCCTGACATCTCACCTGTGCGGGTAGTCTCGCTTAACCGACTGTTGGTTGGCTGCAGAACCACGCCGAGAAGACAGTCTGGTAAGTCTCCCAGCTTTTGAATCTTTATCCGCGTGATCTATACAATGCTGCCACCTCACGGACACTGCCCTAATTGATATTTTTATAAACAACTGCAAATTTGTATTTCTATTTATTTTGTGTTAATATATGTTTAATTTTGAATAGTTTTTATAATACAGCATTATTTGATAAAAAGGTATCCTTATTTAATTTGTATGTTATCCATGTGGGGCTAAACAATGCTGCCACCTGACGGATACTGATTAATCCTGCCGTAATTCTTATTTTATAAACAACTGTAAATTTGAATTTTTACTTACTTTTGTGTTAACATAAGTTCAATGTTGAATACTTTTCCTATGATATCATTATCTTGTAAAAGTATACCGTTATTTTAATTTTATTTCATAGTTGCCCTGAGAGCCAATCAACGTCTCTACCCTAATCTGGGGTAAGGCCCCCCTGGCGGCTCGAAAATGCAGACCCATATTTTCCCCAGGCGGGTGTGGGAGGCTTAAAAGTGCTGCCACCTCACGGAGCCTGGGTAACCGAGGCTACTAGGCAGGTGACTTCATCAACCCTGACACCTTACCTGCGGAGGTGAAGGAAGGCGGTGTAGCAGAGTTTGCGGAAGTCTGTGAAGTGTTCGCTGGTCACCCCTCCCATCCCCTCCACCATCTCCCGTGTCAGTTTCATGGGAGGGGGCATCGGTTTCGGGTCTCGGCCGAGGATGTAGCCAAAATCAATGTGGAAGAGTTTTCCTGAAGACACAAGACAGAAACGACTACAGGAACAGTTGGTGTCATGGCTAGAGCAGGAGAATATATTAATTAAAATAGGTGCTCAAAATAGATTTGGAAATTGCTCATTCTTAATATGGAGCATATGGGCTCCTTTAAAACCTGTAGTAAATAGTCTGTATATTTGCACACATTACAGTGTTATACAAACTGTATGCATTTTTTCAAGTGCCATATATATATATATATATATATATATATATATATGTATATATATATATATATATATATATATATTATATATATATATATATACATATATGTGTATATATATGTATATATATATTATATACATATATATATTTAAAGTGTATATACATATATATACATATATATATAGACATATATATATATATATATATATATATATATATATATATATATATATATGTATATACACATACAAATAAAATGAGGAGTGCAGCAGTAATGTATAATAAAATGTTAATTTCCAACTGAAAAATATGTGATACCCAAATAATTATAATAATCATTATACCCTCGACAATCTGGCAGCTTCTCTCCATCCAATTTGCAGCAGACTGCATCTTATGACAATCTTATTACTCTACCTGTAGTGGTCAACAGCAGGTTGTCAAGGTGACGGTCTCCAACACCCAACAGGTAAGTGATCACACAGTATCCAGCTGCAACAGGTAAGAAGAAAACGGGCATTTATGAAAGGGCACATTATTCCCCGCTGTACATGGCTACATGCCCACAACATTGAACAAAGTTATTGCAACAGCAGTTACTGACATCACAAGGAAATAACTTTAGTCTAAAATTCAAACGTCTTCATTGTACAGTCACGCCTCGTCATAACACGCCTCGTCATAACGTGCCTCGTTGTAACGAGAATTGGATACAATGTGGTCAGTCGTGGACCCTGAATTTATGCCGCCAGGAGGGAAATGGGCGCTACTGCTAACAATAACGCTTATTTTATGAAGTCTTCATGTTTGTCTTGTACAGGTGTATCTAGAAACAATCTAATGATATTAAGAAATTTTACACATAAGTACAACTGCGTTGCTGAGTTCATTGTTTGCTGTGTGCTCTGGCTTCTGCTCTACCATTGGCTTCGCAGCACCAATCCGATTGTATTTCACACCGATCTATTGTGTAACTAGCGCTTGGTTTGTGTGGTGGTGTCTTAAGTGTTTGTTTAAAACGTGACCAATTCCGTTGATTGCATTTAATTAACTTTAGGCACAGTAAATTCACATGAGTAAATTAAGTGATTATCTGAAGTATAGTCACTGCAGGTCAGCCACCATCCAGTTTCCCTCCAGTTACGAATATCACAAGAACCTACCGCAACTCTTTACGTATGTGTCTATGACTTCTGGCTGTACACCATAAGGACCAGTCTCTGATGGTGCGTGTTTCCGGAAAAAGTTGAGGATGGCCCCATCTGTTGCCAGAACCTCCGCAACAGCTGTCGATTCGATGAACTGAAGAAAACCTGGAATGAACGAAAAATGATCAAAATTTCCTTCAAAATGCTTCAGTACACCGTGTGGTTTTTACTTGTAATAATTTTATAACATTATAAATGTTAGAATGGACATGTTGACAGCAGCTGCCTGAAAATGACACTTATGAAGTCTATAAGTGTGTTTGATGTTGAAGAGACAGATATCTACATCATAAAACAATGTTTCTTGGTATGTTTCATTTATTATGTCCATACACTCAAAATTTCGTACTCGATAATAGTGATCATGCAAGATCGAGGGAGAAAGTGTTTTGCTACAATATGTGTAACTACTCACCATGTTTCGTACTTGTCGCTAGGACTTTGTACGGTGTCAACTTCAGGTCGAGATTTTCTGTCTGAAGAAGCTAAATAAATACCAAGAAAAACCCTTTGTACAGTAAATACAATATACAGAATATTAAATTCAAACATACATATATATGTATATACACACACACATATATGTATAGGTACATATATATATATATATACATATATATATATATGAATATATGATAAGTCAGAATACATATCATAGTCTACTGTATTTATTATAATGTGTGTAAGCAGTGGAATAGTCAAGATTATCTCAGATAAGAGATTATACTGTAGAGGATTATCCTCTTTAACATCATGTCAATGATCTGTTATACAAAATGGTTTTGTTTCAGTCTAGCTGATTCATACAGTAATGACCAATAACATAACAATATTATGATCTGATCTCAAACTAACTGTCAGTAATGATCTATCACAAAAGATCCTTTTTTGCCTATATGATCTAGATGATCCTGTTTCAAACTATCTAATTCATCACAGTAATGATCTATCTCAAAATACGACCCTTTCTTGACATATATGATCGAAATGATCCTGTCTCAGACTACCTGATTCATCACAGTAACAACATGATCCTTTCTCAGCCAGATGATCCTATATGATCCAGATGAGCCTGTATGATCCTATGTAAATCTGATCCATGATGTAATGAGAGTAATGACCCATCAGCACAATGATCCTTGGCACCAATGATCCATCCTAGCATATGCTACCTACCTGATCCATCAGGGTAATGATCTGTAGTACAAGTTGATCCTGTCTCAGATCGTCTCCGTGCTTGAAGATCGTCACATACTTCTCTCCACTTGTTGTACAGAAAGTGAATCGACATGGCATCAGAGCACTCTGCAACAGCCGAGTCATAGTACTTAGATATTAGACGGCTAACTTAGGCGTAGCCTCGGTTACCCAGGGTCCGTGAGGTGGCAGCACTTTTAAGCCCCTCACACCCGCCTGGGGAAAATATGGGTGTGCATTTTCGAGCCGCCAGGGCGGCCTTACCCCAGATTAGGGTAGAGACACTGATTGGCTCTCAGGCCAACTAGGAAATAAAAATTAAAATAACGATATACTTTTACAAGATAATGATATCATATGAAAAGTATTCAACATTGAACTTATATTAACACAAAAGTAAGTAAAAATTAAAATTTACAGTTGTTTGTAAAATAAGAATTACAGCAGGATTAACCAGTATCCGTGAGGTGGCAGCATTGTCTAGCCCCACACGGATAGCATACCGATTAAATAAGGATACCTTTTTTATAAAATAATGCTGTATTATAAAAACTATTCAAAATTAAACTTATATTAACACAAAATAAATATAAATACAAATTTGCAGTTGTTTATAAAATATAAATTACGGCAGTGTCCATGAGGTGGCAGCTTTGTATAGATGACGCGGATAAACAAACAAAAGCTGTCTAAGTGACCAGACTGTCTTCTCGACGTAGTTCCAGAGCCGACCGACAGTCGGTTAAGCGAGAGTAACTGAGGCACAGTGTAACAGTATCCCTACCAGGTGTAGGGGTCGACTAACATCTTTCTTTGTTTATTCGATGTCTCTCTGTGCCACAAAATGTTGATTTGTAGAAAGTTATAATAAATCATATGATGTAGGTTCTGTTACGAGATCGATATCAAATGTTGACAAAATGGGTCATATTAGGGTAACAAAGCAAATATTGTGGTTCATGAGCAAGACATACAGTTGACTGGAACGTGAGTATTGACATCTTTTTCCTTTCTGCCACCATATTTTCTACACAACCATAATATATCTGGTCTGGTTTTAACTATGTAATAGATCTAGTCATTTTCATCTTAATCTAATATTATATTTACAAGGAAATGTTTTCAGGTAAATTCTATTATGTGCCTATCGAGTAGTTAAAATATACAGTAAAGTTTCTAAAAATACATAGATAATTACACTATGTGGCTACAGCCATGCATTAAAATTTATTTATTTTATTAATATACTAAAATAAATAAATGACAAACAATAATAGATTTTTGTATTATATACTACAAGAAGTCTACAAATGTACCACTAAAGACATGTTTTTATGAGATTTGTTCAAGTGACTCTACAAGGTGCAGACAGTCTGGCAGATCATTCCACAGGCACAGTACCATCACTGAAAAGTGATACTTACTATACATGTAAATAGAGTACTAATTAGTTTTATTTATTTATTTATTGGTTTATTTATTTTACTCATCATTGTTAATTCTATATAATATTTAATTAACAGTTTTGGTATGAATAAGTTAACGTTTCTACATTTTTTTATCTGAAACTAAATTTTGCAGTTGTATTTATTATTATTAATATTAGTTTTAACACATAATAAATAGCTTTATATTTTATTGTACAGTGCTTTGAGCATATCTGGATATTGCGCTTTATAAATAATAAATATTATTAATATTATTAAAAAAATACGTTTTTATATGAGATTTGCAAACAGTCTGTCAGAATATTCTACGGGCTTTCATCACTGAAAGGTAATACTGTAATATAGCTAGACTTTATCCAGGGTGCCCTTAATATTGAAGGTGACCTTTATAGTGAGACTGGTCTTGATAGTGAGGTTCCAGTACACCACATAGTCCATACTCGAGCTGTATTGAAGATGTCATGTTTCAACAAGGATTACCTTGAAGAGAGATGCCTCTTCAGGAACGATGCTTTGAACCATGACCTCCGGGTCAAGGGGCAGAGGCATGGGGTCAAAGTTGACAAAGTTGAACTTGAGAATATCTGGGTCAACCAGTAGAGCTTGCAACTTCTCAATCTAAAAACAAATAGTGTAGCAATGACAAGAAGTACGTACATGTTTCTTTGCCATATGACAAATTAAATACAACAAAAACAATACAAGCCATATATGTTTGTAATAATAATAAAGTGAAATACCTTTCTCTTTCTGTTTCCACTTTCTCGAGCCACCAGTTTTACCAGCTGCACAAGTTTATCCATGAAGTCTTGTTGCCGGCGAATCATGGATCGTAGTGAAGCCCATGCAGGGCCGCCCTGTTAACCAGGAGATCACTAATCACAGGTGCATTATGGGAGCACAAAGTACCCTACATAAGAACACCCTGTTAACCAGGAGATCACTAATCACAGGTGCATTATGGGAGCACAAAGTACCCTATTTATGACCACCCTGTTAACCCAGAGATCACTGATCACAGGTGCATTCTGGGAGCACAAAGTACCCTATTTATGACCACCCTGTTAACCCAGAGATCACTGATCACAGGTGCATTCTGGGAGCACAAAGTACCCTATTTATGACCACCCTGTTAACCCAGAGATCACTGATCACAGGTGCATTCTGGGAGCACAAAGTACCCTATTTATGACCACCCTGTTAACCCAGAGATCACTGATCACAGGTGCATTCTGGGAGCACAAAGTACCCTATTTAGGACCGCCCTGTTAACCCAGAGATCACTGATCACAGGTGCATTCTGAGAGCACAAAGTACCCTATTTAGGACCGCCCTGTTAACCCAGAGATCACTGATCACAGGTGCATTCTGGGAGCACAAAGTACCCTATTTAGGACCGCCCTGTTAACCCAGAGATCACTGATCACAGGTGCATTCTGAGAGCACAAAGTACCCTATTTAGGACCGCCCTGTTAACCCAGAGATCACTGATCACAGGTGCATTCTGGGAGCACAAAGTACCCTATTTAGGACCGCCCTGTTAACCCAGAGATCACTGATCACAGGTGCATTCTGGGAGCATAAAGTACCCTATTTAGGACCGCCCTGTTAACCCAGAGATCACTGATCACAGGTGCATTCTGGGAGCACAAAGTACCCTACATAGGAACAAAGACACAAAGTGGAGGTGAAACCCAAAGTCAGATTAAAGCACAAAGTGGAATGGAAAAACAAGGTGGATGTGAAACACAAAATAGCGGTGAAATACAAGATGGTGGTAAAATCTATGTGGGAAAAGATCAATTGGAGGTCAAACGTGAAGGTGATATGAAACACAAAGTGGAAGTGATAAACAAAAGTGAAATATACAACTTGGGGTAAACACGACACGATAGAACGTGAATGAATGACACAGAGAGAACAGGGGAGCATTTTACTAAAATAAAGAGCTATTAAGGAAAACTCATCCTTAAACAAAATCTGTTGTTAAATTAAATGACTTTCTTTTCAAAATGCAAACAAACATTGCCATATTAGCATGGACACTATTTCCATGCCACACCAATGACAATATCCTGCTGGCATATTATACTGTGTCATTTTTTCAGGTATTCTTGACCACTGTTAAGGATCAAAATTGATGTTAAAGTGCAAAATTGGGTTTAAGAAGTGCTAACAACGTCAGTGAAAGGACACAAAGGGACTAAAAATACACCTGGTGGAGAGAAAACACAGAATGGGGGGGAAGTTGACAGGAAACATTGGAAATGACGGGACACCACTGGAGAAGGTGCATTAGAACTAGGAAAGTGGGACAGACAGAGTTGGGAAGACACACTTAGACGGTGCAATAGGCCACCACATGCCCAGAGGCTTTCAGGGCAGGCCTTTGTGCCTCAACATCTGCTTTAAAAATATTTTTTGGTAAAGCTGTATAAAACAAACAATTATTATTTAAATGCTTTAATTTCTTCATGAGACTACGTACGTAATAATATTTTTTTTATAACTGCATAGAATAACTTTATTAACGTTTAATTATTTGTATATTAACTGTTTTAAGAGAGCACGCAACAACCCCCACAAGGGCACAAGCTTCAGTTGGACTTTCAAAGCTCTGCAAGGACCCGGTCCTGTATAATGATGAAGAAACACAGAGGTCACTTACGTTCTTGAGGGATAAGCTGAAGCTCTTGAGGACTGTCACGTACATCTTGATGACACCGCTGTCTCGACGCGTCTCCACCTGGTCGTCACACTCCACCATCAGATACCTGCGTCACCACAAACAGATACCTGTGTCACCACATTCAGATGCATGTGTCACCGAAATATTATGATTGTGTCACCACATTCAGATACCTGTCACCACAAAAAGATGCCTGCGTCACCACAAACAGATACCTGTGTCACCACAAACAGATACCTGTGTCACCACAAACAGACACCTGCGTCACCACAAGCAGACACCTGCGTCACCACAAACAGATAACTGTGTCACCACAAACAGATACCTGTGTCACCACAAACAGATACCTGTGTCACCACAAACAGATACTTGCGTCACCACAAACAGATACCTGCGTCACCACAAACAGATAGCTGCGTCACCACAAACAGATACCTGTGTCACCACAAACAGATACCTGCGTCACCACAAACAGATACCTGTGTCACCACAAACAGATACCTGCGTGACCACAAACAGATACCTGTGTCACCACAAACAGATACCTGTGTCACCACATTCAGATACCTGTGTCACCACAAACAGACACCTGCGTCACCACAAACAGATACCTGCGTCACCACAAACAGATACCTGCGTCACCACAAACAGATACCTGCGTCACCACAAACAGATACCTGTGTCACCACAAACAGATACCTGCGTCACCACAAACAGATACCTGCATCACCACAAGCAGATACCTGTGTCACCACAAACAGATACCTGCGTCACCACAAACAGATACCTGTGTCACCACAAACAGATACCTGTGTCACCACAAACAGATACCTGCGTCACCACAAACAGATACCTGTGTCACCACAAACAGATACTTGCGTCACCACAAACAGATAGCTGCGTCACCACAAACAGATACCTGTGTCACCACAAACAGACACCTGCGTCACCACAAACAGATACCTGTGTCACCACAAACAGATACCTGTGTCACCACAAACAGAGATACCTGCATCACTACAAACAGATACCTGTGATACCACAAACAGATACCTGCGTCACCACAAACAGATACCTGTGTCACCACAAACAGATACCTGTGTCACCACAAACAGATACCTGTGTCACCACAAACACATTCCTGCGTCACTACAAACAGGTACCTGGGTCACCACTAACACATACCTACGTCACCACAAACAGATACCCGTGTCACCACAAACAGATACCTGCGTGACCACAAACAGATACCTGTGTCACCACAAACAGATACCTGTGTCACCACAAACAGATACCTGTGTCACCACAAACAGATACCTGCGTCACCACAAACAGATACCTGTGTCACCACAAACAGACACCTGCGTCACCACAAACAGATACCTGTGTCACCACAAACAGATACCTGTGTCACCACAAACAGAGATACCTGCATCACTACAAACAGATACCTGCGACACCACAAACAGATACCTGTGTCACCACAAACAGATACCTGTGTCACCACAAACACATACCTGCGTCACTACAAACAGATACCTGCGTCACCACAAACACACACCTGCGTCACCACAAAAAACAGATACCTGTGTCACCACAAACAGATACCTGCATCACCACAAACAGATACCTGTGTCACCACAAACACACACCTGCGTCACCACAAACAGATACCTGCGTCACCACAAACAGATACCTGCGTCACCACAAACAGATACCTGCTTCACCACAAACAGATACCTGTGTCACCACAAACAGATACCTGCATCACCACAAACAGATACCTGTGTCACCAGATTCAGATGCCTGTGTCATCACAATCATATGTTTGTGTCACCACATTTAGATACTTGTGTCACCACAATCAGATACCTGTGTCATCACAAAAAGATGTCTGCATCACCACAATCAGATGCCATTTCCATGCAATCTGTTCAGATTTAGTGGCGGGTCCACTGATTTTTTTAAATACTGTCACCAGTTATTTTTCGCTATGTTCTAAACCCGATAATGTTTGCTAAATGTTACTTACCAACAGAAGTAATTGGCGAGCTTCGGGTTTCGACATGCCCTTGTGATGAGAAACGTACACAAGTCCATCTGTAACAAAGGCGAGAGGTGAATGACATACACATTCTCCAAGTCATCTCTCTCTGTCCAGCCTTTATCTTTCATTGACATATATTGACCTGAGAAACATTATGTTTGAAGCCTCCCCAGCAAACTAGGTATTCGAATAACTCGACAACCGATGCATGAAAATATATGAAATTAATTGCACTGTACATGTATGTTAGTTTTATCGTAGTAAAACATTTATCCAATTTTGACGGTTAGTTTTCAGATTATAATTGGTTTCATAAATAAATATTGTTCATGGCTCCAATAATGGTTTATTAAAGTAAATCATACTAGAATATAATTGGTTTATTCGACACACAAGCCAAAAATAGCTGTTGAGGTCATGATCAACAACCTTTGTGATTTTTTCAGAAAGGCACCCGAAAACATGCAAAGCCCCAAGTCACAATTTTACTTTGCTGTAGTAGTGGCTCACACCGACCGCTCAGGTACAATTTTCAAGTCAGCTTTTATTCAAACCAATCAAACACATAAAATGTACACCTGAGATGTGTTTTCAGTGCAATTCCATCTTTTTTCCCTTTACATTGCTCCAGTTTACTCAGTTGTATGAATGAGTACCTGGCTATAGACATTGGTTGATATTTGTGCAAGCAGCCGAATACAACTGTTGACATCATACTAGTCCTGCCATCTATGTGTCGACATCTGCACCAAAGGTACAAAAAGTAAAGGTAAATTTTGATATATGCCAGTATCCAATCCTTTGACTGCTCAAATCAAACGCCATCTCGGCTTCTCTGGGAAGTATCCAGCCATGCTACTATTAATGCGCAAAGACTATTCGTGCACAAATACCCAACATCATCAGATACTCGTTCATACAGCTGAGTGAACTGGAGCAATGTAGAGAAAAAAACTTGCCCAAGGTTTGACACGGCAGCACAGGAATCAAACCCGGGTTCTCTTAGCCGAGAGTCTGAAGCTGAAGGCAATGCACCACTGAACTACCATATATGGTCAACTTACCCCTATCATTGATGCACTACTCTCCAGGCCAAGGGCATCATGCAGACTGTCTTGTGTCGCGGTGATCAGTTCTTCCGACGATGACAGTGACATGTCATCGACACTAGCGCGTCTTGACGTCGTCACCGTGCTATGGCAACTGGACATACAACCGACATAGGACACAGTGAACATTTTATCTATAAAAAAATGTAGGCACTTATTGTGTTTGGAAAACAAACACTTCTCCATTCCCATCATTCAATGGGAATTCACTGCATTTTTGTCTAATTTAGATATACCGGTAGTGCCTTCACTCTTCGTGTGTTTAATTAAACAAACTCTTTGTTTTTGTTTGGGAAAATTATACACATAAAGGCATTTATTACATTTTGCCCAGAAACCTTTAATGTTACCATTTCTACGAGTCACGTCGCATATCTTCGTAAACTACCACGGCATATCTAATAATAATATTTATTATTTATAAAGCGCAATATCCAAATATGCTCAACGCCCTGTACAATAAAATATAAAGCTATTTATTATGTATTAAAACTAATATTAATAATAATAAATACAACTGTAAAATTTACTTTCAGATAAACAAAATGCAGAAACGTTAACTTATTCATATTAAAACTGTTAATTAAATATTTTATAGAACTAACAACGATGAGTAAAATAAATAAACCAATAAATAAATAAAACTAATTAATATTCTATTTACTTGCAAAACACATACTAAAACGACGGCATATATAAATTTATAACTATTACCTGTCACTGTCAATAACTCCGCCCCCACTGTCAGTTGTGTCACCAGAGGGCACTGTGGTAGCTGAGCCAGTCGACTCGGAGCGAACGACAAAGCGTGGCGGCGGCTCATTTTGTAGTTGTTGCTGCTCTTGCTGGCGTTCAAACGCTGCCTGAATGTTATCGAAGTTCTCGTACTTGAGCGCCTGCACCAGTTGCAGCAGGTACAGGAGTAGCTCCTGTTGCCATAGAAACAAACAACCAATCAAACTCCCTAATGTATATGACACACAAAAACATTTTTTTAAATTCAACTAATTTTCATTAAAAAAAATTCCCTATGAATTGCCGGAATTCAGATAATTTTCATTTACATTTTTCATTTCCAGAAAACAATTACTAAAGATAATATTGGCAACGTTATCAGGATTTTACAAATATCACCTCATTGGTCAGCTGTAGTCATGTGACTATCTACTATTTTAGCACTTACTCTGTCATAGGCCGATTGTAGTCAAAGTAGTAGTAGCAGTAATAACAATAGTTGTATTGAATCTTAGGCAAAAAAGTGCTTCACAATTTCGTCTAATAATTAAATACCTGCCAGTTAAACATTTAATTATCCAGGAAGTTATGTGCAGCAAAAAGACAAAGCATTTACGGTATAAATATTATGGATTGTTCATTAGGATGTACATAACCTGTTAGCAAAGTTATTTGTCGCAAATTAACACGAGGCAAGCAAGTTTTTAGGCATATTTTGATAGCAAGCGTAAATCACGTGACAGTAGTGCGCCATAATCCGTCAGTGATTTATAAAAAACGTTATATTTTATTGCAATGAACGACATTTTAAGAAACTCTTCACAGTAATCATCACAGGAGAGTTAACGAACAGCTCATGGCATTTATACCGAAAATGCTTTGTGGTTTCGCTGGACATTGATGATTTTACATTTATTGCGCAGAAACGTCATAAACAGCATAAATAAATAGTCCTGTGTTACCACAGCCAGAGTTGGCGTTGATTTAATCAAATTGATTAAATCATCAATTAAATCATTGATTTCATCAACTTGATTTTTTCGATTTTTTCAGATTATCTTAAATTTATACTTACATTGCGTGCTACTACCAATTGATTTAACTGTATGTATTTTGAAATAAAGTTTAAATTTGTACATAACAACTGAGCTTTAATTCTTTAGAGATACTAAGAATGAAATGTTCAGCCTATTGGGTATATTATGATATTCCACTTTTATTTATTTTCCAAATTACAGTTTATTTCTTATGATTGTCAAGAATGTTGAAAAAAAATCAAATAAATCGATTTAATCGAACAAATCCGATTTAATCGAACAAATCCGATTTAATCGAAAAAAATCCGATTTTTTCCAGACCTGACCACAGCGCCACCTACATCATCATTAGCTTGCTGTAGCCGAGCGACCGCATACTGCCGAACCGCAGGGTTGACGAACATTGGGGAGAGAAGCTCCAGAGCATCCGCCACGTCCATAGGGTTCCACCCGTTCATGAGTTCAAGGGCCTGGTCAACCTCCTCGGGCACGGACCAGTTGACAGACTTGAGGAACTTGACCAGTGCCTGGACGAGAGGGAGAGACAGTTGTGACTAGAGACGGAATCACAATATACGTTCTTGAGACTAGAATCATGATTTGTCTTCTTCTAACTAGATACAGGATCATAATATACGTTCTGGTGACTAGGTCTAGAGACAGAAACATGATTTACCTTCTAACTAGAGACAGAAACATGATTTACCTTCTAACTAGAGACAGAAACATGATTTACCTTCTAACTAGAGACAGAAACATGATTTACCTTCTAACTAGAGACAGAAACATGATTTACCTTCTAACTAGAGACAGAAACATGATTTACCTTCTAACTAGAGACAGAAACATGATTTACCTTCTAACTAGAGACAGAAACATGATTTACCTTCTAACTAGAGACAGAAACATGATTTACCTTCTAACTAGAGACAGAAACATGATTTACCTTCTAACTAGAGACAGAAACATGATTTATAGATCACAATATACCTTCTTCTGACTACAGATAGAATCATGACTTTTCTTCTTGTGCCTAGAGATAGAATCATGACTTCCCTTCTTCTAACTAAAGATAGAATCGTGACTTACCTTCTTCTAACTAGAGATAGAATCATGACTTACCTTCTTGTGCCTAGAGATAGAATCATGACTTACCTTCTACTAACTAGAGACAGAACCATGACTTACCTTCTTCTAACTAGAGATAGAATCATGACTTACTTTCTTGCACCTAGAGATAGAATCATGACCAACCTTCTTCTAACTAGAAATAAAATCTTGACTTACCTTTTTCTGTCCAGAGAGATATTTCCGGAATTTCCACACAAGATCCTCTTCTTCAGACGACAATGTTTTTGTTGGTGGGTATCCAACAATTGACTGTGGATGAGCAAATGAACAGATGTAAAACAAGCAGCTTCTATGACGTTATATACATCCATTTGCTCATAGTGGCCGAAACATACATATATATCAGACAAAATTTCAAATTCGTTTTGTGAAAAATTAATTTATAATTTTGATGCTGTTTTCAAAGATTTGACTTTTTTAATGACATTTGGGTAACTATGACCAATTAGTGTTACACAAGTATAAATAAACATCGCAGAATAGTCAGTTTTCATTTTACATGAATTTGACGGATTATCAATTTTCTAGATGGAATACTGAATTCCACTTATTGGTAATCCATCTGGGATGCTAGATGTTTTACCTTAAAATGTCTAATATGTCTAAGATGTTTCTAAAATAAAAAGGGGACAGAAAGCGATAGATCCTATTGCTACATCTGTGTCTGTCTCACATAGTACTGTGAAAATGACATGGATCCAATTGATCTTAACAGAATGAATAATTTGACCAAATGTAACCTTACATGGCATTTACAACAAACCACACATTGCTCACATTAAGGTGGTCACGCGTGGCCGCATTCGGCTTGTTTTCGCGGTTGACTGGACCGCGGCGTAGACTGCGAGCCAACTTATGGTGTTTCTGCTCAACCAGGTTTTCCTACCAAACAGAACAAGACACAACAAAATTTCAAATTTGTTTTGAGAAAAATAAACTCACCGTGTCTCACCGAGGCAATGTTCTTTTTAGTTCTGGTGAAGCCACCAGAGAAACAAGTAAATGAATTAATGTAGCGAATCGGGAAACTCTCCGAATTGGAATCTTAATGTGAATTAATTCGGTGTGGTTTTTCAGTGACGGCTCCGCGCCTGTGGAACGATCTACCGCAGGACAGTCTGCACCTAATAGACTCACTTGAACTTTTTAAGTCCAACTTAAGAACACATCTTTTTAAGGCTGCATTTGTAAACTACTTGTATGGTATTTAATAATGAATTAATTTTAACTGTAATTAGAGTTTTGCAATCTGTTTACTTACTTTATTGTTATTAATATATTTTATTATTTATTTATTATTTTATTTATTTATTCCTTATAAGTTTAGCTTATGAACTAGGACTTTTAGAAGCTTTATTTAATTATTTATTTATTATCTTTTAACATTTTGTCTTTACGTGCAAGTTTAAATTGATTATAAACATTTTAAATATGTATGTGTTACATGTATTTTATGCACCTCTGAGCGCAATTTCCCTCGGATATACAGCGCTTTACAAATAAAAAATTATTATTAACATGGAATACAATTTCGCAGTTGATTCTTTGTTGGTATTACTGAATGTTTCTGAATGTATGGAAGTAGAGGCGCTGTGGCACAGTGGCTGAAGCTTCGGACGTTTGACTAATAAAATACATGTTCAAGTCCTGTGCTGCTGGGTTAGACGATGCCATGGGCAAGTTTTGTCACCCTACACTGCTCCAGATCACTTGGCTTTATGAATGAATACTTGTCTATAGACAGTTGCGGGTCTTTGGTGGTAATGAAGAGATTGTGCATTAATTGCAGCGTTGCTGAAATCTTCTCAGAAAAGCCGAGATGATGTTCAAAAGGATAGATCTGCAAAGGAGTAAAGCACACTGAGCAATCGTGAAGATTCGATACTGCGCTATACATGAATCTTTTACTTGTAGCCACATTACCGGAAAAATCAGAGGGCTGAAGATCACATGGTGGAATGACAATTTTTATTTCCCAATTTACCATACGTAATGACTGAAAAAAAAAATGTCAAGAACTAAATAAAAGTACACATATATCAAGTTACTGTGCACAGCACTAAAAAGGATTCACTGTAACTATTTAGCATCAAAGAAACAAATTGACTGAGTGCTGAACAAGTTTCTGAAGCCATTTTAACTCAGCTGGTAACATTGCTAGTGTATAGTATAGCTAAAAATGGTGTAAATATAAATTATTTATGAATGAACATGAAAACATTTCACTTTTGACATGTAATTAATTTACCAAAGCATTTACTTATGGGTGGATAATATAATACAGCAAATGTACAGAGACACCACATTATGCAGTTATGAGAGTCACAGTGTGAAGTAAATGTTAGCTAATAGAAGTGATACTATGAGTCTGTGCCATTAAAAATCAGTCAATAAAATAAATCTACTGATTGTATTAATGCTAAGGAAAGGCAGGCCTTTTGAAAGACAGGCATTTCAAAATACATTACATAAGTAACACAAGCGAAAATAATGTAGTGTTACAAAAAATAGGGGGGGGGATGAAGATGTTTACCAACCTGCAGTATCTCAGGGTCTGGAACCCGGATCATATCAGAACCCGTCTTCACCTGTTCAACTTCATCTCCGCCCTACATCACCATGGCAACAATGGAGAGTCATAAACAAAGCCATGGCAACCATGGATGGTCATGAACAATGCCATAGTAACCATGGATGGTAATAAATAATGTCATGGCAACCATGGATGGTAATAAACACTGTCATGGTAACCATGGATGGTAATAAACACTGTCATGGCAACCATGGATGGTAATAAACAATGTTATGGCAACCATGGATGGTCATGAACAATGCCATGGCAACCATGGGTAGTCATGAACAATGCCATGGCAACCATGGGTGGTCATGAACAATGCCATGGCAACCATGGGTGGTCATAAACAATGCCATGGCAACCATGGGTAGTCATGAACAATGCCATGGCAACCATGGGTGGTCATGAACAATGACATGGCAACCATGGGTGGTCATGAACAATGCCATGGCAACCATGGGTGGTCATGAACAATGCCATGGCAACCATGGGTGGTCATGAACAATGCCATGGCAACCATGGATGGTCATGAACAATGCCATGGCAACCATGGGTGGTCATGAACAATGCCATGGCAACCATGGATGGTCATGAACAATGCCATGGCAACCATGGGTGGTCATGAACAATGCCATGGCAACCATGGATGGTCATGAACAATGCCATGGCAACCATGGGTGGTCATGAACAATGCCATGGCAACCATGGATGGTCATGGACAATGTTATGGCAACCATGGATGGTCATGAACAATGCCATGGCAACTGTGCAGTCAAGAAAAATGCCATAGCAACCATGGAGAGTCATGAACAGAGTTATGTCAATTGTGGTAAATCCTGAAAAATCCCATGGCAACGATGGAGTCATAACCAATGCCATGACAACCATGGTGAATTATCAACACGTGCATAGCAACAGTGGAATCATGGATATTACCATGTCAACCACGGTGAATCACGTACAATGCCACATCAGACGTATCGAATAATACCATGGCAACAATGGTGATTCACGAACGATGCCATGGCAACCGTACAAACCCTCAACTTAAAACACACGTACCATCTCAAAATAGATGACGGAGTACTCCATGCCCTCGTAGTGGATGTGCGGGAACTCTATCATGACATACATGAAGTTGGAGTCCCGCTTTTCCCGTTCATTGACCATCTCAATCTCACGGAAAGTCAAACGGTCAAGCCAGTCCAGCTTGGTCAGCTGACCATCGCGGTGTTTCCGACTCAACTGAAACAGCAGTTGGTAATTATTTCAAACGTGCGATTAATCAATTGCGTGGTATGGACGAATAATTTAAATTGTGGACATCTCCAGTACTGGGGTATTGATTGAGGATACAACTATTAAAACAAAAGTGAAAGAAAAGACACTATTTTTGTTCAAAGTATGAAATGAAGTCTTAGGCACGTGAAAACTTAATGATAATAACATAGAGAAATGTTTTCGTTTGTTTTTTAAACTGTGCTTTACTTTCAGATCACTTTAAGTGACATGGTTTCCATTAAACATTTACTTAGTACTAACATAACTAAGGCTGATGAGATTAATTCGTTTTTCTGTATAAAGGTTTTCAGCAGTTATGGTCAGAAAGTAAAAGATCGCCAGGGACCGATTTTGCGGAAGAGGACATGAAAGAAAATGTTATATAGCTCTGAATTGTTTAATTTCGAATCGACTGGAATAGTGACAAAACATTCGAATATTCAAAATTTCGAATATGAATCAAATCCCATCCTTAACTGACGTGTTTCTAAAACTTTCCCATATTCCCTTATTTGCTGTTATTGCCTTTCTCCCCAAACTCCTTGGATGTTAGTCACTGGTTTTGTTTGTCAAACCCACGCGTCAGCCACCCTTACCCCTTTCCTCCCCTCCCTTAATCTATTCTCAAATTTGGTGGAAATATATGTACCGGTCAGGCTGCCTTGAATTGGAAACAAGGGAATATATATATCTGACCACGGGTAGAAATAACTCCAATATTTCTCATAGTCAGCGGGACTACTTAGTTGGGAAATCTGGTAGTCCTCAGATATATAATCGTAGTCATATGGCCCATATTTTATCAAAATAACATGACAAACACAAAATTTGAAACATTTTTCCAAATTTGTTGATAGTCCAGCAGACTACTGCTGTCATCATCTTTGGTAGTCTGACCAGGTTTCTGGTAGTCCTCGGACTACCAGAGTACCACTATTTCGACCCCTGACCTCCACCCACCTCCCATCCCCTTGTTTGTTACCTTGGCGAGACGACTCATCTCATCGTCCTTCCCACTTGTCTTCCCTGGGGTTGTGCTGGGGTCGTGGCCGTCCCCCTCCACCCCCGGCCAAACCCGCAGGTCGTGCATCCCCTGCCGCAGCATCCTACAGCAGTTTAGCATCCTAAATTTTAAATGTTTCCAGCACTTACACAAGTAATGTATAACGCATCTACAGATGAGTTCTCAAGAAGCTCTTGAAGACATTTTGCACAGTTGTTAGCTTGCATGAGCATCAGGTAAGAAACAAAAACTACATAAATATGTAGGTATAGTATTACTATATTAACCCTGCGACCGGCCAGCGAAAATCCTCTGTTGCATACTATTACAATAAAAATCATAACTCTTACAAATATTTATCATAAAAATATGAATGAGGCATAATTTTACTGTCAAATGAACTCTTTATCATAATAAAATCTCTATTATGTCAGATAATCATGGTGATATTATTAGCTGAACGTCATCCAAAAAATACGAGAAAAAAAACCTGCACTATCCTGCTACCAAATAATTACTGAACAGACAAATTTCCTACATCCTGAGAGACATCTGTTGCCATTCGTTTTATCTGCCAAATAACATAAAAATGAATTAAATCTGTTGAGAATTTTTATTTTTATTATTTTTTTCAACATCGAGGTAGGCCATTTTAGGCCACCCAATCACTGCCATATTCACCTCCGGCCCTGGCCAGGGTTAAAGACACAGGTCACTGAACTTTGGCCCAATTTGCATGCTGACCATTGCGATAACATCGATGACTCTCTGTGCTAATAAAGCTAGAATAAAAGTCAGGCAGTATGAATTGGGTGACGCAAAAATGGCTTAAAGTTGACACGGAATGACCCCATTTATAAGAAGTCACAATGAAAAGCCCATCATAAGTCTCTGCAAATTATGACCATTGTTACGGACTTAAATTACTTAATTTTACGGACGGTGTGCCTACAACGAAATTAGAAACTGGCAGCCTCCATTCAACAATGCTTACACCAGATTGCATCGATTACCCAGGCTCCGTGAGGTGGCAGCACTTTAAGCCGCTCAACTCTGCCTGGGAAACTAATGCTCTGCATTTGTAACCGCCAGGGCGGCCTTACCCCAGATTAGGGTAGAGACACTGATTGGCTCTCAGGCCAACTAGGAAAAAAAATTCAAATAACGATATACTATTACAAGATAATGATATCCTATGAAAAGTATTCAACATTGAACTTACATTAACACAAAAAAATAAGTAAAAATTCAAATGTACAGTTGTTTATAAAATAAGAATTATGGCAGGATTAACCAGTATCCGTGAGGTGGCAGCATTGTTTAGCCTCACACGAATAACACACAAATTAAATAAGGATACCTTTTCATCAAATAATTCTGTATTATAAAAACTATTCAAAATGAAACTTACATTAACACAAAATAAATTGAAATAAAAATTTACAGTTGTTTATAAAATAAAAATACGACAGGATTAACCAGTATCCGTGAGGTGGCGGCATTGTTTAGATCACGCAGATAATATTCAAAATCCGGCAAATGTCACCAGACTGTCTTCTCGGCGTAGTTATGCAGCTGACCGACAGTTGGTTAAGCGAGACTACACCGGACTGGACGTACCCATGTTTGCTAAAGATGCTGACCGTCGTGCCCCCGACTGGGATGACTTTCCTTGGCCCGTAGATGTCCCATATCGTGAGAACCAGTAGTGCGCTCCGAGGCAGGTCACTGTAACTGACCGGGAAGCTGACCCACTCGTTCCAGCTGAAACACACCAAGCAAATGAGTCAGTCAGCCAACCAACCAGTCAACCAACCAGTCAGCCAACCAGTCAGCCAACCAACCAGTCAGCCAACCAGTCAGCCAACCAACCAGTCAACCAACCAGTCAACCAACCAGTCAGCCAACCAGTCAGCCAACCAGTCAGCCAACCAGTCAACCAACCAGTCAACCAACCAGTCAACCAACCAACCAGGCCGATGAATCAATCAATCAATCAATCAATCAATCAATCAATCAATCAATCAATCAATCAATCAATCAATCAATCAATCAATAAATCAATCAATCAATCAATCAATCAATCAATCAATCAATCAATCAACCAACCAATCAATCAATCAATCAATCAATCAATCAATCAATCAATCAATCAATCAATCAATCAATCAATCAATCAATCAATCAATCAATCAATCAACCAATCAACCAATCAACCAATCAACCAATCAACCAATCAACCAATCAACCAATCAACCAATCAACCAATCAACCAATCAACCAATCAACCAAACACATAACATGAAAACAAACAAGACACTTCTAAGTGTCTACCCATGTGAAAAATTTGACAAAATTAAAATGAGTGGCCATACTTAAGTATAAATTATAATCATACATTTATTGTGCAAAGTGGCAAACATCTATATAAAATTTAAAAAAAACAGATCTTCAACGGTTTCAGAGATCCGAATCTGAGAGCTAATGGCTAATGGCATACGGCGGACACAAAGTCCACTGGATCTTCGGACCAAACGACCAAAAGTGACATCAAAAATTAGCAATGAAAAATGTTCACATTTTGTGCGACATGTTTCAGTATACGATTAAATAGTTTTTATAATGTATTAATATCTGATAAAAGGGTATCATTATTTAATTTGCAATCTTAATTTATCAACCTGTAAGTATAATTGATTATGTATATTTTATATATTTTAGATATTTAATATTTATGTTTTACAAATGCTGTATTTTATGCGCCTCTATTTGGATGAATATTCCGGATATATGGTGCTATACAAATAAAATTATTATTATTACTATCAACACTGGTGAACATGCCAAACTTACTTCCATCGACTACTGAATGATTTGTAAGCGGTACAGATGGGCAGTGCTAGGGGTCGTCCATCGGCATAAATCTGACATGTCACGTAGAGATCAGAACAGTTCTCCTGGCACGCCCCACTGAAATTTAGTAGTGGGTCGTCAATCAGCTCGTTGTAACTGGGACGTTGCCTTTCGCCCTCCAAAGTACCACTGAAACATATGACATACACTGATGCACTACGTACAGACATAATAAGGTAAATAAAATACCTAAAATACGTACAAAAAGTAATAGTAATAAATAATAAAATATATAAGATAGCTAAAGATCATTATTAAAATAAATGGTACATTGATAATAAAATAATGAGTATGACATTTTGTAAAATTAATTTAAAACATGTACAAGATAATAAATAGGTAAATATTAAATACAGATTAAATAAACTGACAGGTGTCTACACTTCATATACAGCCCGGAATAGGTGGGTTTTCAATAGTCTTTTAAAAGTCACGAGCAACAGGTTTTGAATGGAACAGGGCTCCTACCCCAGGAACTAATGGCAGCCCAATCCCTGGATTCCTTCACTATACACCTCCCATATCCCAGTCTTTTTTGTCTATTACCTATCCTACCACCATCCTCCTTCCGTCCACTATTTTTTCAACAGATCTTTACACTAGCTACACCATGACCATCTTTGCCGCAATCTCAATATGGCATAACCACCAAAAAAACACCTATATGACTGTCACTGATGTCGGCTATAACTTGTAAGAACTCTTGTTTTGTTTCATACTACCATAGTTAGCAATCTCTTGGCTGTCTGTGTTAAAATTACCTATGATGGGGAACAGTGCAAACCATTAATATTCGGGGTTAATATTGTGGCGATGAAGTGCTGTCACCTCACGGCAACTGGAATCAGACCACATTTGCATTTTCCATAGGCGACCATTATAACGTTTCCTTCATTTCCTACCAATCTTGATGAGCTCTGTTATTGACAATTTCACAGCATATTTACCCTCTATAGTAGGGACATGCAAAAAAATTCAAAATATATTTACCACGTTTATGATGGTACATGTCGATTGTATGTATAATAGGTAACACGATACCGTTTACAGAATTTAAATATCTTTAAAGGGGCACTATATGGGATTGAACCTTCCACGCGAAACGGCAAAATGTGGCCGACCCGCGAGAGGCAGCACCGTCAGTACCTAAAAATATCTTGTTGACGTTAACGATGTTGCGCAGCTGAGCGGTGGACAAAACTGCGACAACTGACAAGACAAGCGTCCCGCGTGATAACTGTTGTTGCTATTTTTTAACTCATGGCTTTTAAAAGTTATCCTGAACAGTGCAGTTGTGGAAACATCTGTAATAGATTGGAAAAGAGTGGCGCGTGTCGTGTTTGATTCAAATTCAACAAGATATTTTTAGGCACATTAAAATTTCCAAATACTGTACCAAATCTGTGACCTCGGCTCTGGCCTGCACGCTGTGTAGCACACGTTCACGTGCCAATATTAGTGATATGATACTCAAATAAACTTATACATTTGGAATATTAACCACATTAGAAAGATTATATTTTTAGATATTTATTCACACCAAAATATCTGTTTGAAATATTATCGTGTTCAAAGATGCAGTCAGATTTGAATCTGATATTAGATTACTCCAAGATGGCCGTCATTGCATCAGCGCATTCCTGACAATGGGCGATAAATTCAAAACGATTTAGCTACTATGCGCTACATGCGATTTATATGAAATTTTCAGGGTCTTCTTACTAAATATTCATCTAACTACTATCCAAACTTCAGAAAACTTCCTCCGCATACTACGAAGATATAAGTATTCGAACATAGCGCATATTCACTCATAAACATCAAAATTAAATAACCCACCTAAAATATTGTAATTTACACGGCCACATTCACTGTCATTTTGGGTCTCAGAAAAATTTGGTTTCACCGTCATACGATTAATAAGAGGCTCTTAAAAGGAGTTTTCCCTGGGCCTCCCCTCTTGAGCAGAAAAACCTAGTGGACACAAATTTCAACCGACCTACCGACGCGCCCCTAGCGGATTTGCCGGTCCCTATCTATAGACATAAGTTCTGTGAAAAATGCGTGAACTTCTCATACATCAGGCTCCCACAAACTTCTTTCAACCCTTACACCCCTCCATTTCTGCTTGAACTACCCACGGATTTCCCCTGATTACATCACCAAGCAAACAGACAACTGTTAGTGTTACTGTATTAATACGCAGAAATGCACCGACTGACAGCTGCACAAAAACATTATTTCTACTCACTCCACACTACATATGTGCTCAGAGAAATTCAGACAACATGCATATTGCTGATTTTATAAGGTACTATTTGGTCACCTTATTGTGGTCTTACATCAACTGGATAATCGAGGCTACTAGACTAGTACTAGACGAGTAGACAGTAGTACTAGTACTAGACTAGTAGTAGTGGGCTAGCTAGTAGTAGCGGGTGTATTTGTAATGTGCATACCACTATACGTAATAGCTGCTTATTAATTCAACTGCCAGTCTTTTGAAAAAACATTAAGTAAACTGGTGTGTTTTATATATACGTACATTTTTATTTCAAGGTTCACATCCAAATCACAACTGTAAACATATCGCCATTTCTCCGTAACTTCCTCCATTGCACCTCAGTAGTATACCGAGATCAGCAACGCAAACTGCATATTTAGTTCTAAATTAATAAAGCCTCTCGTTGCAGTTTAGGAGAGTTGCTAGGCATTTTTATGCCGCGTCGCCCTAAGTTTCGCTAACTGCTATTTTGTACGAATATATTTATTTAAGGTAGAAAGCACATACAACTGATACATACACATAAACACCATTAAACATAAGTTGGTTATACGAAATAAATACATAAGTACAAAATGCGCGCGCGCGTGCGTGCGTGCGTGCGTGTGTTATGTGCGTGTGTGTGTGTGTGTGTGTGTGTGTGTGTGTGTGTGTGTGTGTGTGTGTGTGTGTGAAAGTTTATTCAGAACACTGTACTCAGAATATTCTGAACAATAAAATACCATACAAACAGGCAAATTTAACCACAGTACTACAATCTACAATGTTTGAAAGGGGTAAATTAGAAGTCAATGACTTCTGTGTCAATTTATTTATTGTATCAATGAACATTTGTTCAGCTGAAATAATATGTCTTATTCTACTTCGATGTTTTTTGTTATCTAAGAATATATTTTTAATATTTTCAAAATCTGTAGTGCATTTTAATTTACTGTTTCTAACATGTAAGGTTCTACATAGGTGGCTGTACCATGAACCATGGCTAATTGGTTATTGGTGAAACTGCCCACTATTGTGCAATGAAGGCCACGAAGGTGGCCTGCCTGGAAAGCTTAGCTAATTTGTATTATATCAATTAAGCTATCTGTATCTTCAAAATTAAATATTTTTCTGTAAATGCAAGTTGAGTTTATTTTGATTCTTATTTTACTATTTATTAAATGGTATAGCTATGGTATAGTGTAATCTGTAGATGAAAAGCATGTAAACTTAATATTCTAAACTATTATAATGAAATATACAGTTTATTGATATATCAACTGCCTCCTGGTCAGTTGATTGGAAATAGATAACTCCATCTTGACAAAAAACACCAATGAGTACTGATCATTCCTGTCACCGCATTCACACAATTAGGCTGTATTTCTTATCATATGGATAACCAATTAACCACAAAATTATGTGACTGTGGTGTCTACTGGTTAAAGATATAATAGCCTCCTGTCTGCCTGTAGGTGACAATTGTCAGAGGTAGAAAGTTAACATTAGAGTGAAAAGCCAAACACTTTATTGACATTGTATGCTGTGTTCTCACAATTTTGCTGTATTTCTGGAATATTATCTCATATGAATAACTAGAGAAAATTGTAATTATGATTCACCAAAACATTTCATTCATAATTACCAACTCACTATAATACCGGTAGTCTGAAGGAGTTAATGACAAATGAGCCCATTTTTATTTCCTACGTTTTATTTTGTGCACATATATTTTATAATTTAGTTGCGATAATTGTACTCCCACAATAATTACATTTACTGGTATGTTTTATGTTCTTTTGATACCAATTTATTTTGTGTTCTAAAACGTGCTCAACAAGCCTGAATACAGTCAGTCCTTGCTTTAATTGCTGTCAATTAATTGCACTGCAACGTACAACAGAATTAAATTATCGTGTGTCTATGAAAAAAGTAATAAATAGGACTTCATACTAATAGTTATACTAAATTATATCACTGAACTAGCTGAAAATATTCATTTACGACACGCCCGCACGCACGCGCGCACGCACGCACGCACGCACGCACGCACGCACGCACAACTGTCGCTGTAGGCTGTATTATCAGTTCCCATTGTAACTAATTACTTCTTCCTCACACATGCTTTGAATTGGTCTGTGACGTCTTGAGATATATATACCGACTACAGTCACAATAGTTGGTTAGTGTGTGCGCGCACAAATTAGCTGGCGTATGCGTAGCCTATCCGCGTATACAATTGATCTGCCGAGTCGTTCTACCTAGTTTATGGACTAGCTACCAGGAAGTGCTGAGTTTCAGTTTAGTCGCTAGGCGGCGGGACGGTCGTTACAAAACGAAAGTGCAATGACAACAACAGATCATACTAAAACATTCAATGTCTGTGTCAACAATCTATCTTGAGCGAGTATAAAACTTCAAACAATAATTGCATTGATGTGACGTGGCGAAACTTTAATACTATGTCCCACTATGAAATACCGTGTCATTTCACCGCAAAACGACGTCACCGCGTATGCTGAAACAGGTAGACGTTTTTCATTTTACAATATGGTTGTTTTTTGTTGTTGTTGCTTGTGGAGGAGAAGGATATTATTTTTATTTCTGTTAAAACTTGTACGAAAAGTTATAAATGTGATTATATTACAACATTTAACAGTAGTAATAATAATACAATTATTTTGAAATCTAATTGTGATCGAAATGTCACACACCAAGTTATCACCTGCTTCAGAATAAGCGCTATAAAAGTGAATCATAACAATTCGTAGTGTATATGGTTGAAGTTATCGACAAAATTGTTAAAAAGAAAATAAATTCCAAATATTACCCTCCGTGGATAGCGAAAGGTTATTCAAATTGGCGTGCTCGTGTGCAATTATCAGACCTGGAACAACTTATGCATGAATCCGAACATCTTCACACGAGTACCCGCTGGTCTGCGAGATTAAACAAAGCCTACCGGGTCATATTCGAGTTGCTTGACGATAAAATAGTAGTAGTGAAAGGTGTAACTAAGCATAGGTATAATCACTACGTTTAATAGATGTGATATATGGAGGCTGACATCTTCAAAATTAAGACAGACTCTTGACATGGTAGGACATATCTAATAATCTGCGTCATTTCATGCCATTGTGATGGAGCCAGCTGGCCCCCACGCTCTGCCACTAGCGAGGCTGAAAATGCCCCCAAGCTATCTCACAACAATAGTTTCATCCTCATATGTCACCATGAATAGGATCAATGGGGAGGTAAACTCCCGTATATCCGCTTCTTTCGCAGCAGAGTACAGATAAATATATGCCATGATGAGAGCCTTTCTAATCAAAATTCAAAAAAAAAAAAAAAAAAATATTTTTTTTTATTATGGAACATTGCCTACAGGCGAGGGAAACAAAACCACGTAAGCAGCACCAGTTTATACACTATATTATACACCGGTACTTTGTTACTACGCTTTTTGCGCCATTATTGTGTATGTATACACCCGTTGTTTATTTCGGGCATTGTGACTTTTACTCTGTACATATATAATGCACCGAATAAACTGTTTAAAAAAAACTATGTTTCATGGACGATAGGCTCAAACGATTAAATATTTAAATAAAAACATTGTTTTTACCTTATTGTAGTAACTTGGTTATTGTGATATCTTCCATTCTGCAAAGCGATGACTTATTTACTACTTTAAATCACACAACCACTTACAGTTAATGCAGTGCAGAGATGGGATGATTACAATACATATATACTCGAGTACGAATACTTTGAACATGCATGAGTACTATTACATTGCAATGTAATTATGAATACTTTAATGAATATCCTGTTCAAACATAAAGGCGATTTTCATGGAATCCCTAGGTGCCATTATTGTTCTGTTGCTCTGTCAAAATCTAGTGTTCTTACAGATTACTGCTATCCACTATCCAGGTGTTAATATTTTTAATATTCAGACGACATTCTCATGTATTGAATGAATCATATATTGCTGGATTAAAAATTTGATTTATGGATTCTGAATCAGATATAAATATGATGCATTTAAGAATTTCAAATGCCCTCTTTTTATTTTTAACATAATATTTTATGATCAAATACATATGATCAAATGCATTACATAACAATTCAAATACAGGGTGTCATATTCAAGAGTAGCCAATTCAAATATGTAGTATATAAGACATGGGGTCAAATACATTTGTATTTGAAAGTATTTAAATACTTTTTAAAAGTATTTGTATTTGATGTTTAGGAATAAAAAGTATTTGTAGTTAATTGTGTTTCTAAATAAAGTATTTTATATTTACAAGTACAGTACTTTCAAATACTTTTTAAAATGCATTGTCAGTATAAACATTTCTTTTTCACGGTCAAATGTAATGCCTGCCCAACTGATTACATTTACTGCAACTTCACCCTTCAGCGCTAATTACTGATGAAGACACTTAAAAGGGAAGTGAAACAGCTGTAACATTCCATATACCTAAATGTACACTATATAAGTATATATTAATGGTGACAGAAACATATTCACTTATCAGATAAACTGGGAAACTCCTATCTAGTCCATGTAATTTTTTTTTCGGATTTTTTCGCTATTAGACATTTCTGCGCAAAAACAAAAATATGGTGCCTTATTATACATGAAAGCGGTCCTATGAGTCAACAA
>OZ024866.1:29645104-29705104 GCA_964017155.1 Oasisia sp. SBJ-2009 | reverse complement strand
TGCCGTGCAACACCGTATCCCCGACCGAGCCTGCTTGACGGACCACGACGACTTCGCAGCCGTGTGCACCACGTGCGCTCGCGTCTATAAATTATTTACTCACTGCCTGTGTATATATATATATATAATATAAGTGCATGTGTGCAACTTCAGCGTCCCGCCGAGTCAAACGCCCACCTTTTTAACACCAGATCCGCTCCCTCGATTTACCAACACCGAGTATGAAGATCACATATGCATGTCCAATAAAATGTCTACACACCACCAACTTTTCGTAACCGAAGGATCCACTGTTATTACCAAAAAGAAGCCTTTAGTGACGTGCTCAAGAATATGTGAGCCGTATGAAGGTATTTTTCCGGAAGTGACCCAGCGACCCCGCGTGGGACACCTTGTGTGCGTTATGTTCGCCCCAAAAAATTCAAGTCGCGAGGAGACGCCGCCCAGATAGCAGACCCACGTTGGGCCAACGTTGGCATTTTACGTTGGGCCAACATTGGCAACGTACGTTGGGCCAATGTCATTTTGCTCGTTGGCCCCTCGTTGGCCCAACATGTTGACCCAACGTTGGGCCAACGTTGGCAAATTATAATCCAACGTTGGGCCAACGTTGGCAAATTATAATCCAACATTGGCCCAGCGTTGGGCCAATGTTGGCTCAATGTTGGGCCAACATTGGATCAACGTTGGGCCAACGTTGGTTTATGGATGTGCCACCGTTGGCCCAACGTTGGGTTATGGATGTGCCACTGTTGGGCCAACGTTGGCTCATTGTTGGGCCAACATTGGCTCAATGTTGGGCCAACGTTGGATCAATGTTGGGCCAACGTTGGGTTATGGATGTACCACCGTTGGCCCAACATTGGGTTATGGATGTGCCACTGTTGGCCCAACATTGGCTCAATGTTGGGCCAACATTGGCACAATGTTGGGTCAACGTTGGCTCAATGTTGGGCCAACATTGGATCAATGTTGGGCCAACGTTGGGTTATGGATGTGCCACCGTTGGCCCAACGTTGGGCTATGGATGTGCCACTGTTGGCCCAACATTGGCTCAATGTTGGGTCAACGTTGGCACATCCATCTTTTTTGGTCTTGTATTTAGAAGCTACACGTTTCTTATATAGCACACATGCAGGTCTTGGTTTTTTAATAATGGTTTATTAATATGGAACTGCTCATTACATTGATACGGTCACATCACTACACATAAATACACCCACACACATGACACACTCACATACATCTACATACACACCACCGCAGCTACACGCACACAGCAGCATAGCACACAACACACACATACACATGTACACACACTCACACACATCTACATACAAACCAGAGTTACACGTACACAACAGCATAGCACACAACACACTCACCCACTCACTCACTCACTCACTCACACACACATGTACACACACTCACACACATCTACATACACACCACCACAGCTAAATGCACACAACAGCATAGCACACAACACACTCACACACATGTACACACATGTACACACACATACACACACACAGACAGACAACAAACACACATTTACACACACACACACACACACATTTACACACACACACACACACACACACACACACACACACACACACACACACACACACACACACATTTACACACACACACACACACACACACACACACACACACACACACACACACACACACACACACACACACCATGTAGACCCATACAAATCTCATAAATATACACACACACATCTTACAAACGCACACCACACCACACCACACCAAATACACACCACATAAACACACAAACACAAATATAAGCACATAAACACACATGCATATAACAGATTCACACACACAGATCATTCCATAGACTCATTGCATGAAGCTGTTGGAACAATTCTTCCTAAGAGCACCCGATCTTTTTTCTGAGAAGTGGTTGCTGTAGTCTTCACCAAGCTATTCCTCATCCAGATCCTGTTGCAATCCTTGGTGTCATTTCTGCAATTATAATTCAGGATGACAATGACTTTTACAATGAATTAAAAAATTATAGAATAGTGTTAATTTTTAATTTACCCTGTAAAACAATCAATCACATAATAATGTTTATTATAATTCAGATAAGTTGTGTTTACCCCAATGAATGCTGCAGGGCCTACAACTAAATTGGATATTATTAGAAACAACTGGAATGTAGGAAAGGTATAATGAAGTCACTGTAATATAATAAATTATTGAAACAGCATGTATAATTTCAAATGCAATGATCATGATACGTCAAGTACAAAACAAATTAGGCAGAAGATGGTCTTTGTGATTTAGTACTCAGTGTTACATAAACCTTACTTCTGACTATTATAGTCTTAATAAAAATTAAGTCAAAGAGTAATAAATTGCAATTACCTGTAGAAGTTGCAAACTGTTAAATCAATGATCTTTTAATCCACACACCAAAGCCAGGAGCTGTCTTCCCTATCTAAGACACAGCTTGATATGAGGTCTGAAAATTCAAACCCTATACACTTGTATAACTACAAGCCAGCAGCTGCCAAGCAGAACCCTGAAACAATATACACTGTATACTGCCCAATTTGTTAGGGGTAATTATCCCACTAATTGCTCAACTCCAGGGGTAAAAATGTCCTCCTGGGACAACCCACTTGGACAGAGCCACAACACTCATTTGATGTCAGCAGGGGAGCTTTTAAGCACATCAGACAAGCCCTTGCAATCAAGGATGTTGAAACTAGGCACAGGGTAGGGGAAAATAAATAAATAATGAAGTAACTCTAACCAACTTAGGTAGTGCCACCAACTAAGTGTCAGAAGGGAAAGTCATGCAGTAATAATTTGAATTAGTCACTGGGTAACATATCTGGATTTTGGTTCTATTAGAAGTTAACTATTATTTAAACATATACTCCAGATTTCAAGTTACATATTTCGAAATATTGAGCACAATATTGGTGATCAGCAGTTATAATTAATAATTTATAATAGAGTCTACAACTTAATTAATCAGTATCTGCATCAACAGTTGTAAAAATTATACAGTGTATGTGTGTCATATCTGATGTGTGTGCGTGTGCTTGTGCGTGTGTGTGTGTGTGTGTGTGTGTGTGTGTGTGTGTGTGTGTGTGTGTGTGTGTGTGTATGTTTATATTACATATATTTTTATATATGACATGTGTCAGTGTAGATACTAATTAATTAATATATATATATATAAATAATTATTAGAACTTTTATATATATACCCGTATGTAATGTAAGTGGATGTAAGCACCGTATCTTCTCTGTTTATTGTTTGCCATGTTTCGACATCTGTTAGATATACAATATGTAAAATTAGAAAAATACTCTATTTCATTTACTCAAAAATACCTTATCCCTGTGAGACAGTGTTAGGTACATAATAAATGCAACCACATGTCAGAGAATGTATGTGCATAATTATTCTTTAAAAAGAGAGGGCTATTTCTTTGAGCAGATACATGTGTGAGGTTATTAATAGTTAATGGTAAACGTATACTTGATTCCTTTTTGGTAAATTTGGCACAATGTTGGTTTAGGGTGGTTGACCAACTTTGGTATGTATATAGTTATAAATGGATAACAAAATTAATGTCCATTCCTCAAAACTATATTACATATGTGACACAATTATAATGTATGAATAATTGTCGTTATTTGCCAGTGTATATTTGTTAAAGAGCAATATTTTACTTTGATTGACCTAATAAATGCACCCGATTAATCTAATTGACATATTTCATAGTAATTGTACTTTAACTAATAACTATAACAATAACATATATATATAACTATATATGCTAATTGTATCATGCTTTATATGAATTTGTTTGGGTAAAAAATAGAATTTGGCCAACATATTGCCCCAACGTTGGCCTAATATTGGCACTACGTTGATTTAGGGTTGTTGGCCCAATGTCAGTCCAACAATGTCAGTTGGTTGATATTTGTGTAAAAAATGGAATTGCATAATTATGTGTATCAGGTCAGTAACTGAACCATCACCGTACCATCGTTATAATATTAAACTCAATTAATTTGTGTCTACAGTGTGTGTGTGTGTGTGTGTGTGTGTGTGTGTGTGTGTGTGTGTGTGTGTGTGTGTGTGTGTGTGTGTGTGTGTGTGTTCGTGCGTGTGTGTGTTTATGTGGTGTATTTATGTATGTACATGGTATATGTTGGTTGTATATGTGTGTAAGTGTGTGTGTGTATACCTGTGTGTGCATCTGTGTGTATATGTATGTACACCCATATATATGTGTGCTTATGTATGTGTACGTGTATGAGTGTGTGTATGCATACATGTTTGTGCATAACTGTACTTGTGTGCATGTGTATATGTGGTGTGTGTGGTGTTTATATGTTGTCTATGTGTGTGTATGTGTGTGTGTTGGTTGTCTACATGTGTATACCTGCGAATCGATCCTTGTGTTGCATGCATATGTACCCATACATGTGTGTGTGCATATATATATATATATATATATATATATATATATATATATATATATATATGTGCACATGTATGTGCATATGAGTGTGTGAACATGAGTGTGCACATTTGTGTTTATGCATACATAGGTGTGCATATGTGTGTGCATGAGTGTGTGCTTGTGTGTGGGTGTATTTAAGTGTAGGGATGTGACAGTATCATATGTTATGAGCAGTTCCATATTAATAAACCATTATTTAAAACCAAGACCAGTGTGCTATATAAGAAACGTGTAGCTCCTAAACACAAGACCAAAAAAATATGTTCGTTAAGCCAATTAACGCTGGCTGAACATAAAAACCAGATACACATATTAAGCTTACGTTGGCCCAACACAACGCTGGCCCAACACAAAAAACACATACTGCACATAAGAAGCTTACGTTGGCCCAACATTGGGCCAACGTTGGCCCAATACAAAACCAATGTTGGCTGAACGTTGGATTATAATTTGCCAACGTTGGTCCAATGTTGGTCCAACTAGCGAAATGACGTTGGCCCAACGTATGTTGCCAACGTTGGCCCAATGTAAAATGCCAACGTTGGCCCAACATTGGATTATAATTCGCCAATGTTGGCCCAACGTTGGCCCAACATGTTGGGCCAACGTAGGGCCAACGAGCAAAATGACGTTGGCCCAACGTATTTTGCCAACGTTGGCCCAATGTAAAATGCCAACGTTGGCCCAACGTTGGATTATAATTTGCCAACATTGGCCCAACGTTTGTCCAACATGTTGGGCCAACGTAGGGCCAACGAGCAAAATGACGTTGGCCCAACATATGTTGCCAACGTTGGCCCAATGTAAAATGCCAACGTTGGCCCAACGTTGGATTATAATTTGCCAACGTTGGCCCAACATGTTGGGCCAACATGTTGGGCCAACGTAGGGCCAACGAGCAAAATGACGTTGGCCCAACGTATTTTGCCAACGTTGGCCCAATGTAAAATGCCAACATTGGCCCAACGTTAGCCCAAATTTGTATAACTGAAAATTTTACTGTATAATTATGTGGATTGTGTCATTAATTGAACCACCGCTGTACCAACATTAATAATATCAAACTCAGTTTATTTGAAATTTATGTTGGCGGTACATCGTTGGCCCAATGTTGGCCCAACGTTGTTCACCCAACGCCAACATTATGCCAACGGTACCATAGTTGGGCCAACATTGGGCCAACGTAGGCTTGCTATCTGGGCGTATTGTGCGAAGCTTCGCCAGTTCCAGATTAATTTTCATTGAGTGATGATGTATCCCATGCAAGTGGCTGTACTTGTAGTAATTTTGTATTAGTGTTTACGTTATTGTATTTCGAGTGTATCAAGAAGAATATTGACAAAGGAAAAAACAACTTGAGGTGAGGACCCTACAAGAGATTACGCACAATACGGCGTCTCCTCGCGACTTGAATTTTTTGCCTCAGTATATGAATGTCCGGTGAGGAACAGTGGGTCAATGCACTGGGTATGAGCAAGTTACATTCATAGATACTGCCAACCTTTGGCTGCGAATGCCATACAAACTCAAAGGAGTGGCCATCGACACATTCTGTGGTGACAACCACAGCAAACCTATTCACTGTGATGGTAGGGTTAGATGTGAGGGGCTTACTACGTCTACAGTTTGGTGTTTGGCATGTACAAAACAGGGAGATGTACAAAACAGGGAGACAAGGTTTTTCTCAGAAACTACAAACTTTCTGTCTTTCCCGTTACTGTTGGAACTGCTTGAATCATCTGTAGTGCTATCGGTATCATCCCCATCACATAATCTATATCGCTTCCCTTCTCGCTGTTGCAGACAGAATCACCGGAAGAAGGCGATAGTATTGGGATTGGGACATCCAAGGACAAGGTGTCATCCACACTGACAGGACTGGCATGGTCACTGCCACGCTCAGTCGGAGAAGGCACACTGGACTGTGATTGCAACTTCGCATAACCATGATCATGCTGAATGTTCAATGGAACACTGATGTCATCAGTGTTAATGGCTGCATCAACAAAATTGCGCACTGGTGACACAATCACTTGTCTTGGTATGTTTGTGTTTCAACACTACAAGTTGATGGGACTGCAGTGGCAGGGACAATATCATCTGGCACACTGGATCCTTCTAAACTTGTGCTTGTGCTTGGCATTGGTGAATCCTTCATCTGAAAGAGTGATGTACATAAAAATTATATAAGATGGTATGCATATTTTGTGATATTTGTATATATATATATATATATATATATATATATATATATATATATATATATATATATATTGTATATGTAATTTCATTTGTTTATGTTATTGTATAATATATATATATTATAAAAAATTATATATAACAAAATTAATTATATAAAGTATAAAGGTCACCATCAATATATTTTTCATTTATTACCCTTTTGAATTTGATATTGTCATGTGCTAGAAAATAACTGGGTACTTCTGGGTAGCTCTTCCCCTGCATTGGAGGACAGTCCAGGATATTTACAAAGTAGGTGACAGCAGCAGCTATAGATAAGCTTCACTGCTTCCCATTCATTCAATGATGCAAAGGTTTGACGAACGTCACGGTTGACCATACATACCATAGTTGTGAAAACTATTCTGTCTTGACTCTTGAGCCAGTTTATGTCACATGTTGACAATTGAACTATAAGCAATCTATATTATTGCCTCATTCTAAAGGCAACTCTATGCCCCAATGCTGGTGATTTTATTTTTGAGAAGGTCCCTTGAAATGACCCCAGAATAAATTTGTGTAATGCCTGTGTGTCTACTTTATGGCTTGACTTGTCTGCTACAGGGGTTAGAGCACAGTTAGACTTCCTGGTCTAACCCATAGGAATGTAGTACCTTAATAATTGTCATTTGAGATATTGAAAAATTCTTTTTATGTGAAATGAGTACAGTAGGACAGGCATACTAGTAGGTTCATTGCTACGATATATCTGCAGTGCAATGACGCATGTTAGGCAGAGTGTAGTTGGCATAGTGATTTTTAGCCATTTTTTCTTACATGCGAATGCAGAAAAGCGTGCTCAGTTTGGTCAATTTTGAGGGGCAGAACACATGCATGCATTTTAAAAGAACCCGAGATATGCTTTTTTGACTGCATGACTGCACTGATTGTGTTAAAATTTAGATTTTTTCTCAGGTCCAGTTTCCTTATAATCTGACAAAACGTTAAGATGGCCGCCAATGGGAAAATCAACTGTGCTCTGTGCCCTACAGCTAGCCAGGATCACTGGTCAGCTCTATCTCAATGAGACTAGTGGACAGTGAGTAGGCTGAGCAGAATGTTGGTTGTGTATCAGTCAGGTAATATTAATGCAATAAATAAAACATTACCTTTTCAATTACCTGTGTGGATTTCATTATAAATAGTATGGCTAACATTCATGGATGTGTTTAATTTTGTTATGTATTCAGTGGGGAATGCATTCAGTGTCATTCAGACATCATTACAAGAAAACATGTCCTACTTGGTCTAATCAGAGACACCTACTTGGCCATTATCAAAGTCAGCTTTGTCAGCTTTATCCTAAATTGTAGTATTTTGTTTTTAACTTTATAAGTTTACAGTGGGTTTATATATATATAATATATATTGGTATATATTATATATATATATATATTCGTGGTTGGTTTTCATCGAGTGTCTTCTCTAGCCGTTTCGTTAGTGCTTTCCTAAGTACTTTATAGATGTTTGACAGTAGACATATCGGTCGATAATTCTTGAGGTCTTTTTTATTTCCCTTCTTGAAGATTATCGTGATCTTAGCGTTCTTCCCTTCTGTGGGTATTCGTCTTTGTGATAAGCATTTAGTGTACAGCTTAGCAAGTGTCTTCGAGATGGTATCTTCTTTTGTGTTTTGTTCAAGGAGTGTTCCGAATGTGGTTAATATGATTTTTTGAATTGCAATGTGTAAAGTTATCTAAACATACTTCATAGACATTTTGCTCAGATTTGTTTTCGGGAAATGACTATGTACACATTCTTGTTTTTAAATACTGACTGCATGGAGAGAACTCTGCAACTAACTGAAAAAATTTGATGTCGGCGGTAATAGCAAAATAGACGCTATCTCAAAATATAATTTTACTACTTATTTTATTTAAATGTAGTGAGTGAGTCATATGTTGTTATATACAGAGTAACAATATTTATTTCAGATTCAGTAGACTAGCATTTGGACATAACAAATTGGTGAAGATTAATAAAAATAATTGCAACATTTAAACCTGACCTCTGTTGCATCTGTTTGTCTTTTCATCAAGGCCTAGCAACTGACTGTGAACTGATAAGACACATAGATGCACTGGAGATGTGATGTGATGGGGCTTCATCAGATTAGTGATGTTTTATTGCAGGGTAGCCTTTTCACTCTTGATGGGAAACAGGACACTACTAAAATTGTTATCTTATTGCCTTGTTTGCACTAGGCTGTTAACTGCAGTTAGTAACAGCAGGCCTCTGTTGCACTGACCAGTCCTATGATCATGCTGTTTATAAATTATAACCCATGCAGGTGATACTGCATGCTGTAGACTAATGTAGGGTCCCCAATTTTCCCACCCATATAATCATTTAATCATGAGCTGTTTACTGGATCAGTAATATTACTGGTGCGCGGACAAAACCCCCTCCGGACAAAACCCCCTCCATACATAACTCCCTCTAGACATTTAAGCCATTTCCGGACAAAACCCCCTTGGACAAAACCCCCTCCATACATAATTCCTTCTAGACAATCCATTTCCGGACAAAACCCCCTCATCAATGATACTAGACAGAGGGTAACTTGCTTGAATAGCACCTTTATTATGCCAGTATTATATATATATAATATATTATATATATATATATTATATATATATATAATAATACTAAAGCTTTATTGCCATATTCAACGTGCATTACATGATGATTTGGAATGTGGTCTGGCGTTGACTCATATAGTGCCTATATATATATATATATATATATATATATATATATATATATATGTGTATATACAATCAAATGAAATATGGTAAATAAATATAAGATATGTACATATTGTACATAATTTGTTCTTTAAAATGAAAAAATATGTTTTAATATAATAAATAAATAAAGACAAAATAAAAATAATATATCTATTTAAAAATAATTGTGGTGTAAACTAGTTAATAAATAAATAAATATATATAAAATGTCCTTTACATTTTTTTTAAATATATATATCTCCTAAAAATATAATTTAAATTAGTAGATATACATTATAAGAGGACTAAAATATCATTACATTGAATGCGTCCAATTTTGTTTTAAAAATATATTTATACAATTATTAAGTTAAGCTAACATTTCAGGAGAAGAGAAGATTGTTGTTCAGCACCACCGATCCGCTATATTATATATAGTATGCACAAATATACAGCCAAGCTAAGTTTACTTCGTTTGATAATTCTTGAGGCTAGTATCTATGATGAGGGGGTTTTGTCCGGAAGGAGCTTATGTCTTGATGGAGTTATGTATGGAGGGGGTTTTGTCCGAGGGGGTTTTGTCCGGAGGGGGTTTTGTCCTACCTTCAATATTACTACCTGCTGTCGATTACCTAAAATTGAAATGCACATTTTGATGCATGCGTTTTTGGGGATAAAGAATCATTGTCTTTGGTGACATAGAAATGTATTAATCTATCAATGTATTATTATTGAATACTATTGACTTGCTATGTGTGTAAATAAAGTTGCTTGAAAAGGATTGAAATCATTTACATGTATTTACATTCAAAAGTATATTTTGGTCAGTCAGATCCAATATGTGGCAAAACCCCGAATGTGCATGCACCTATTGAAGTTACATACAAATGTTCTATGTAACACTCTTGTCTAAGTTAAAACATTAAATGTGTTTCATGGGAATATTGCCAACTGATGTCCAATTGATTTGGGTTATCCATCATGGATCACACCATCACACACTGTATCATAATTAATAGTAACACTATGTTATGTATGATTGATTCCGTAGCATGTTATATTGATTATTTTGTAAACACCAACAGTTATGCATACATTTACAGATGATAATATATGAAGCAAATACAACAATACCGTAGTAATTGATAAGTTGTAATGACAATAATATTTTACCAACCTGCACAGTTTCTGCTCGCCGTTTCCTACGCGCCAATCTGGTGTCCGATAGCTTCTGCTTCTTGGCTGATTTTGCCAATGAGAAATCAGTAGAGCCAAAGATGTATGCGGAAAAATCGATCACAGATGGAACCGCATCTTTGACCAAGAATGATGTTTTTTTACCAAGTGTCCTTGTTCATCATAGGTGTCTTTTGTTTTGTAATCGCCATCCACAAAATGATCACTGCAGACTCTCGCTGATTTAGCAGATGGGGGAGATGCCAACTTCAGTTTCTGCAGCCATCTTTTCTGTTGCGATTCATTTGTTGGAAGTCTATGGAAAGTTTTTTCCTTACACTTATAGTACCAGTTTGTACATCCTGGAGCCATGCAGTGCACTCCGCGCTTTTTCTTTTCTTTATCTCCATTCTTGTCGTACATTTTCCCAGGTGATGCTGCTGCTTCAGTCATATTGAATCAATGAGTGGGACAGTGTATTCAGGCTAGATGCCCACATGGGGAAGAGGGGTTTGTACTAGCCCTCCACCCCCCCCACCCCCCACAGTGGCATCCCCCATTGCCAGTGGTGGTAGTTGTGTAATCATGTAATTACAAGGTGATAAGGGTTTGTATGTGTGGATTTTAGGAAGACCCTATGGTTGTTGTGATACTTCTATAATTACATTATGAACACAATGTTATAGTCTTGCAAATTGTGTGTTGTATTTATTTTTCATGACTGAGATGCATAGTCACGACAGAGTTAGATGATTAATCTTTCCCCTGTGGTTGAGGGTAGTGATCATTTATCCCTGGGTTCCCAACACAGAGAGTGGTGTAGTGGCTTCGTAGCCTCCACCTTAGTCATTAGGGGAAGGGTTGTGACCTGGAAATGAGTTTCACCTGAGGTCAATACCCCAGGTGGATTATCCGCCAAATATAAATTCGGTTATTTCCTGTGTAGCTGACACAAACAGGATCTGGCACCTTTCCACATGTGAGAATCTCAGTTATATAATATAGCTTAGATAATAGCCTATAGGAACATGCTCCAATGCGATTATTTTTTGGAAATTAACAGTTTTATAACAGTACAGTCATGAATGACCAAACAATGTATGTTGGCTTAATTAAGCACCAAAACAATTTTTAATAATGTTACTAATAATATAACAAACAAGTGACATTTTCATATTCATTGAAGAACTTATTGAAAATATTGCCAGTGAGCATTCTGGTAACAGAAAATGTTGATAACACTGTTGAAAGCACTCATAATATGTCACTGTTTTGTGGTTTTGCCCTGCCAGCTTTTGTTATTCATTAGGGTGTACATACAATAAATAACAGTAAAAGAAATTACAGAAAAAAATTATAGTTTTGTCTAGGAAAGTCACAGGAAATAAGGTCACAAAATAATGTTATTCAGATACAAAGGTTTGGTCTTGCATACATGAGCACCATAAAATCTTTTCAATCTTTGACAATAGAAGAAATAAGATAGCAAAATAATGTAATTGTGGCACAGATCGCTACAGACTGCCTTTTTTACACAATCGTAGCAATGATGACAGACCTAGCTAACAACCAAGTTGATTTGGGTTCTCCCTTTAACACCAGTATCACCATTCACCAGACTGCCCTGTCTTGCAGAGTGATGTTTGAACAACTCCCAAGGAGACCTACTTAATTATTTGGGATACCTGGCTTAGACAAAGGGCTTGCTTATCTGAGCCAGACCTTCTCTAACCCACAAAGGCAATTAGCAGGCTGGTGGTGTCCAGTTTTACTGCCCAGTACCCACAGGTGCTAATCTGTGTAAATACTACTAAGCAAGGCCTGAATGAGCTTACATTGGCATTGCTGACTCTTAGCAGAAACTTTTCATTTCTTGATAACCATGTCCAATGTATTTATCATGACATTTGTTACAAGACATTGGCTGTAATATACTAATAAGTATTTAATAACAAAAGTAAAACAATTCCTGAGGGGTTCTAATACAAATGTTCCGTAATGGCTGGTGTCTATTTAATGTATAATATATTAATGAGTAATGAAAAGGGCTGGCAGGATATTCAATTACCCAATGTGGTAAGCTGGGGTGCCATTTCCTTCCCTCAAGCAAATATTTCTTATCACTTTGCACCACCACTGAGGCACTGGCACAATAGCAGGCCTTAGCAGTTGCCATCTAGCAGGGCTGGTTACAACAGGGAAGCCAAGATCAAAAGACAGGCAGGCCACAGCAAAAGAGGCCTGTTGTTGCTTATTGCAGCAAGGTCCAGAGGTCAGAAGGTGACAACTGACTACCTGTTAGTAGTAAAGCGCTTTGGTCCTAACGACTGGACACTGAGCTATATAAAAACTTGCCTTTAGTGGATATTAGCTTAACTTGTATGATCAGTGTTGTCATGCTGAATGACTACAGTGACTTCCAACATAATTATTTAAGTCTGACTGAAAAAAATTGGTTGATTGAATTTCAAGTAATTAAATGGTTACAAAAAGCAAGGTGAATATAAAATATAACTATCCATATATTAATTTATATACCCAATTAAAAGTATTTTAATCAATAAAATAATGAAATTGAGTTAATAAAATTAATTAAGAAAATTCAATAAGGATTAGTTATTTTTAATTATTCCATGTTATCTGTTCAATCTGTTATAGGCTGATTTTTGAATGAAAAATTATGCGGGCCGAACTGCGGGGCGGACTGCGGGCTATGATGTGGCAATATTTGTGCCGTTTCGTTTCAATAAAAATATATTTTAACTGATTCTACATACTTAATACATTCCTGTCATGACTGATTGACTGTTGTTGACGAGTGTTGTTTTGGAAAACGTCTTACGTATGTAGCCGACATTTAAAAAATATTATTTTGAAAAAGGTTATTTCCCCCACCGGCGACTGCTTATGTCGATATAATAATTATACTCATAGACTCTAGCAACCGTGGCACAATGCCGCTGGTTGCTAGGACTAGGTACAGCTTGCCGGCGAAGAAACGTCAACGACCGAGTGTTCTAGACTAAATCTGTGGATTATATAAATTGCAAATGATATACAACTATCCACACATATATGTACTTTATTATGTTCACATTTCTCATTATATTTAAACTTCGCTAAGATCACATTCGTGTATTATGCAGACAGTGAAATACAACCGTGGGACTAAATTGTCGTCGTAACGATACATGACTGAACTCGTGAGTGCCGAGTCGCCTTGGTAACAACAAGCTGTCATTTCCTACGCGCCGAATCGCCTTCCAAATAAGGAAACCATGTCCGGTTTTCCTATCGAGTTCGACGAACTTTACTTCGTCGCTGCGTACTTATATGCAAGCAAATCGATCAAACACGGACCTGTTGCTCTGATCGAAACTTATGTTTTGATGTTCAGTGTCTCTTTGTGTTCGTCACGTTTGCAATTAGGCTTGCATTCGGCGTTTGAAAGTGACCACCGCAGACTCTTGTCGAACTTGCCGCCGGCGGACACGACAACTTCATCATCTTTAACCTGCTTTTTCTGCAGCAATCCTTTCGTGGAAGTATGTGAAAGTTGCTTGCTAACAATCATAATATATCTATTAGCCATACAGTGCATTAAATAGTTTAATTATGTTTGTCTTAATGCGTTTGGCCCGTTTTTGTGAGAGCTATGCTGCGTTGCCTATTGATTCGCGGCTTCCGCGATTGTAAACAACGCGGCAATCAAACCGGAAATGTTCTTATGTTTGGGCTGTGGTTGTTCAGCCGCTTCAGTCCCCCTTTAACAGCAGATGTCCCCGTGGCCCTTCAGTGACACTAACGCTTCTAAATGTAATACCGAATGGTGTTACTTGTACTTATAAAATATTAGAAATAAAAAAAATCGGCGGCCTTCTTCAGGAACTGAATGTTCAGTGGTCATTGGCATTGCTCGCTAGATTAGGAAGACGAAACCAACTATGAACAAAGACGATGGGGGCTACAGACTAAGTCACGTGTGGAACAGTCTGCTCGCCATACACGCCATCTAGCGAGCAGTGACCACTGAACATTCAGTTCCTGAAGAAGGCCGCCGATGGTGGTCGAAACGTAGAAGTAAGTCGAATTGCTAGTTGTGTAATTATGAATTTTTCTTTCGAATATATATACATGCATATATATATATATATATATATATATATATATATATATATATATATATGCATATATATATATATATATATATATATATATATATATATGCATGCATATATATATATATATATATATATATATATATATATACATACATATATAATATTATATATATATATATATAATATATGTATATATATTAATATATATGCATGTATATATATATATATATATATATATATATATATATATATATATATATATATATATATATATATATACAGTACTGCCAGAAAGTAATTGGTACAATCACTTTGAAATTCATTTATGTACATTATTGTCTACCTATCATGTACTGCCCTCTATAGGATTATTAATGTATTACATTTACAGAACATTACACTTTATTGTCAAGTTATAATGCTATTGCCTAACATTATAGACAATAATTTACATAAATGAATGTCAAAGTAACTGTACCTTTTACTTTCTGGCAGTACTTTCTGTCTGTCTGTCTGCTGTATCTCTCTCTCTCTCTCTCTCTCTATATATATATATATATATATATATATATATATATATATAGATACCTATATATATATATATAATATATATATATATATACATAATATTATATATATATCGCGTAAACATATAGCTGCTCACTTCGTGTGTTACCCCCGGCATACGGCTTAGAAACGATGGCACTAACAGATAAATAAGAAACAACGGGAGAAAGTAAGAGAAAACTAGACGAACTGAGAATGGAGTTTGGACAAAAGGAACTGGGGAGTGGTATGTTGAAATGGGCCGGACTAATGGAAAGAATGGCAGATGAAAAACTGGCAAAGAGAGTAGAAAGTAAAGGATAAAAGGAGGTGAGGAAGACCGTGAATGCGATGGGAGAACTGCATTAAGAGAGATCTGGAATGAGTGGGAGGAGATTGGAGAACAACAGCAACAGATGGAAGGAGTTAGAGTCAGGTGTTAAGGAACGACAAAGAGAGGAAAGAAAATATGAAGGAACGATGAGAGCAACCATGGCCAAGCTAACCCCTGACGACAGGGACAATAAACGGAAAACCACCTCACATGGATGGGACCAATATAATTCTATCTCGGTAACCTCGGTCGATTTAGCGCCTTTTTCTCCGAAAAAAAAAACCTACATGAACAATCGTACAAATGTTTGTCGTGTGATGTCATGTCGCAGCAGTAGGCCCAATGTAGCGTTCGTATATTTTACATTCAGCAAACATCTTAGCACAGGCAAACCACCTTGGCGAAGGCTTCGCGCATAATTGTGGTTGTGACGTAGGCAAACGGCGACATCACTAATTTTCAACCTATCCCTGGCAGAACCTTTGTCTCCTACTGATGTTCCCTTTTCAGTGATCATAAGCCATTTTATTCTCAAAACTCATGGGGCCAGTTTCATAGCGGCTACTTACGACGTCGTAGCGGGCGATAACTCGTCGAAAATCTAACGTCGTCGTAAAGTTACACTAGTTGCCTTTAATGAGTGTGCTCCATAGTTGCACTTAGCTGCACCATGTATTTAGTAGGTGTAACTTTACGCTAGTTGAAATATCTACGGTATGCTCCCGAAATTGAAATATGTACGGTATGCTCCCGACACGCCAACTCTCAACAGAATTATTTTTAATGTTTACACTGGATATCTTTTATATTCATCATAGCTACCCATTTGCTATACGAACGTCAAAGGCAGCAGCTACAAAGAAAAAGGTTGTTCAGACACAGCACAAATACAGGAATTCCCCACCGCGACCTAACTAGGTCAATACTACGTAGATTTAGTTGGGCGAACGTTAAAATGGTCTCATTGTCTCGTAATACGACAACGTATATGAGTATAATGAGCGTTTATTGACAGAGAGAAAACACTAGCGGCTACATGGCTACTGGCTACGCGGGAGGAGACTAACACGTGCTCTCTCGGGAGCGGTTATTAGTTCACGCATAGATAATGCCAGGGGATACGTTATTCGACACATACGACATCTCCCCTCTTTGAGTTATTAGCAAATAATCGAAATGTCTTTCATGATAATGTTCTTCCAAATAGTAATGTCCTTGGTGACGTTTCAGTGTCCGTGCAATTTCGCTAAGTAACATATTGTCGATTAATATTTCTTAGTTAGAACAAACTTGATTAGCTGCGATAGACTATTCTAAATAGACTACTCTAGACGAATACAGAGGTGGACTACTCTGTTATCGTAGTAGTGAATCGAGGATTATTCTGCCTCAGTGAGTGAGTTCACTACTGTACCTAGTTCTCTCTAAATCGAGCTGGCCTCACGACAGTTCTTCCGCTCCTTGTTACGTAAGGGTCTGCTGCCGCTCGAGCTGGTGGTACTGGTTGTCTGACAGGTGTGTCCGTCGGAATCGTGGCTGCAACTGGCTCTTTGTGTTGATTATGTTTGTTCTCCATGGAGAATAGACATTCTGTCACTTTGCGCTCGATGTCGTGACCTATTCCTGGCCACCACACCGTTGTCTGTGCTCGCTCTTTGCATTTGCTGATCCCCATATGTCCTTCATGGATTCTGCTGAGGATATCCGGTCGCAGCGTGGTTGGTATGACGATTCTGTTGCGATACACCAACATGTTGTCAACAACAGATAACTGTAGACCTGCACGATATAGATCGTGTATCTGGACCGGTACGTTTCTTGCATGTTCTGGCCAGCCGTGTTTGATGTATTTCATAGCTATTTGTAGCTGTTCATCTGTTGCTGTCTCCTGCTTGATTTGCGTTAACTTCTGCGGAGATACAGGTTTAGTCTCCAGCGTCGCGTCGACGTGAGCTTCTATCTCCTGCTCGGTGTCTGGTGTTTCTGTACTCTCCAGTGGAGTTCTGGATAGGGCGTCAGCAACAGTTAAAAATGTACAATCAGTTCGATTGTTTTTGCTCCTCGCGTTTCAGACTAATTTCACGAAAAAGCAAACCTACGAAGTATCCCCTGTGACATGCTAACTCGTTTGTGCAAATGTGTGGCTTCGTTTTTATTAAATAAACAGAAAACTCAGAAAAAGAGTATTTGCTATCATAGCCGAAACTCGAACCGGACACCCTGTGTTACCGTGACATCCGGAAAAGACTGTAGCTTGAAAATCTCGCGTGAGCGAAAACGAGCAGTGAGATCGACCTTTGACCCGTCCATGCTGTCAGTCCTTCGATAGACTGTTTACTATAATTTATAGAGTCGCAATATTCCCGTTCTTTTGCTGTTTTTTGTTCAACGATGGGACGCCCGCGTATGTTTGCGACCGAATCGGCAAGGAAACAGGGAAGTGCACAAAGAGCCGCAGAAAGACAGAAACAGCGGCCGTGCGCACACGTGTATTTGGAAAAAGTTATAGACTTGTACAAGTTGTGGAATCAAATGACATGTACGACAGGTTAGTACTCTGTTATTACTCGGCTTCAACCATTTCACATTGTTTTAATATTGCGTGTGCCAGCTGACAAAATTGTTTTGCTATTAAATTAGTCGACGGTATTAGGCCATTTAGGGTCATTCCGAGTGAACGCAAATAAAATTCCATAAATTGGTTGCTGTCATCGACGTCTTGGACTTAGTCTTAGATTATTTTTGAATAGATCAGTACTAATACAGTATGATGAGAGCCTTTCCAGTTTTGCATTTGGTAAGATTAGCAAGAATCCAAAATTTGAGCGTTGTAGCTTAAATAGGTTTCAAGTTATGGCACTTTGACATTTGACAGGTTGTTAAATATAAATAATTGTATTTACATTTAATTCACTAGTCAATATATTCTGCAATCTTGAGCCTGTGTCAGTGAAATTGTGGTGAGTTGATCTATATAATATAGAGATTACATAACTACAATTAGAATATAAATACAGTGTACGGTTAATGTACAGCTAGGTGATACAAATCATGATTAAGATTTATTCAAAATATCACTCGCGATAGGGTTTTCAGACCCTGATTGTGAGCAGAATACACATACCTTAGACATAAATTGATAAATTGTACATATTTGGTATATAAATGTGCAAATCGGAGGAATATGGCAGGTCTGGTTGCCTTAATTATGAATCTATACATGTATATGCAAAGATGGTATGTTATTATATTTCTTAAAATATGACCAACTTCCGACCCAAACATTTCGATGAGGCGTAGCTTGTATTGTCACAAAACCTTTTCTATGTGTAAGCTCATTCCTATAACTCAAATAACTAGTAAAATAAGTCTCAATATCCTTCCGAGCTTCCTTCACAACAAAAATGCCATACGCCTGGGTGCCACAATTTTAAAAATAAATTGCTCGTGATATACTATGACACAAAATTGTAACTTTTGTCATGATTTAAAGGTAAAGGTAAGGATTGCTCAAAGCGCTTTTTACACTTTACTCCCTGGTAGTTCAATCGAAGACCATCTCGGCTTCTCTGGGAAGCATTCAGCCATGTAGCAATTTTGCGAAGACTGCTTGTACACAAATAGTCATCACTGTTTATAGCCAGGTACTCATTCATACAGCTGGGTGAAATGGAGCAATGTAGTGTGAAAAAAAACTTGCCCAAGGTTTCACATGGCAGCACAAAATTTGAACCCGGGTCCTCTTATTTTAGAGTCTGATGCTCTACCCCTGAACCACTGCGCTAATACTAGCAACCTTTGTTTATGACCAATATTAAAGAAAAACTGTTAGTCTCACAGACTGGTACATTTCGTCATGATGAAGTTTCAGTAGTATGCCTGCAGTGCAGTTGTGAGGAACACTAAGCAGGTTTTCAGCTCACTTAGTCTTCATGGCATTAAAATTAACTGATTTTAGTAAGTTTATTGTAATATTATTTTGCCTAAAACCACTAATGACATGTTATGGTCCTGTGCAAGTTAACAAACACAATTTGCTGTGTTTTGTGGTGAAAAACTCAGCAGTGATTAAGATTAACAAAAATATATTTCATTCAATATTACAAATTAACTATTCAGGGCTGTATAGTCCAAAGGACCTGAGGACCTCTTGGGCCAGTGTTGATGATTAAATGTCCATTTTGAGGTGTTTACAGTAATGCTCACTGGTTTGGTTATGTTTTATTTCAGATGTCGCAAAGACGTTGCCACTCTGCAGCCTGTTACTATATGTGAACTTTTGTGCATGACATTGAAGAAATTGTGACTGATGAGTACAGACGATGAAGACATGACACTGATGACAAGAGCGGAAGACGTCACTGGCAAACCATTCTGCATTGTGTACAAAGAATGCCTTTTGGAGCTTGCCAGAATGGAGGTAATCATTGGTATTTGATATTCATAAAATATCATCATGACACAAGTAACTGCATTTTAAAGATGTTTCTTAAAAACTATTCATTTTGTATATGGCAAGAAAGATGTTATGTTTGTTTTGATTATGTTTAAATTGATGAAAGTGTGGTGTATATTGGTTAATTATATGTTGCCATATTTATGTTACAAACATAGAAATTAATATTATGGAAATTATACATTGAAATACCATTACATCATGCACTATAATTGGTATCAACTGCATTCTGATTGGGCAGGCTGAGTAGAGTGGAATACATAACTATCTTTACAGAAAGCACTAATTAATGCCCACCTATGTCACTGCATTCACACAATTTTGCTGTGTTTGTGGTCATCTCATATGAATAACCAGAGAAAAATATGCCTACTAGGTGATTATGGTGAAGAAACATTTAATTCATAATTACAAACTTACAACATATTCAAAATTATTCATTATTAGCCCCATGAAATTATGTGTAATAATTATTTGTCACAGTCGTCTATTTGCCTATTTGTGTAGATGGATAGATTATGCAAAGTCAAAGGGTGCAGGCTTCCCTATGACCTGAAAATAAAACGAGTTTCAAATGTGCGGTACTTCTGTCATTGAGTAACACAAATTCTTTATACTAATCAGTTCTGCTGGTAAAACAATTATTACAATTGTTGTCACATACACAGCTATGCACGGTTGTAACGTTTAAAAAAATTAAACGGCTTAACCAGTAGAGCATTATATATGTTAATATGCATCTAAATTGTCAGCTTAGGTATATGAATTTTATTCATCTGCCAGTGGAAGTTTGTGTGCCCCCTAGAATTAATTTCTGAACCTGCTCCTGCGTATGACAGTTTATTTGTCTGCATGAGGTTTTTGCAGTAATGGGTGTCCTGGATAGATTGTATATTGTTGGAATCACATGTGGACTAAAGTAAAGACAACATAAAGTAAAAACATTTTATTGAAACTTTTGACAAAATTGACTACAACATAATGGCAAGCACTGCACATGATATATGTATTTATTTTTAATATCACATGCACATCAGATAAAAAAAAACAATCAGTAAAATATAAAATTAGGAAAAGGTTGAAAACATGTATGGTTGGTATATATATATATATATATATATATATATATATATATATATATATATATATATATATATATAACAAACAGTTACTTTTATCAAGATTCATTCATTCACAAAAATATCCAGCACAAATACATAGTATGTCAAATGCTGGTTAGTTAAAAAACATTAATCCCATTTATTAGGCTTTAAAATGATGCCTTTACCCGAAATGACATTACCTACTGCAAATGTGTGCCTAACACTACACCCATGGGCAAATTGTTCAAAATCCTGAAACAATTGTTACACAAGAACAAAATCCTGGCAATTTACCTAAAATTGTAAAGTTTACTCATAATGCATGCATTATGGATATTACTGAAACATGCTGTAAATAGCTTATTTTTTACAGCAGTAGAACATAAATTGATGTTTTATTAAACATATTTCTCTTGACAAGTTTGCATACAAGTTTCACTTTGGCTTGAATGGCAGACTCATCTGACAAGATTTTATAAATGACTTGTCCAAAATATTTACAATGTGACAAAGTTTAACTGGTTAACTCCTGAAGTAATTGTCTTAGAAAGTTTTGACTTTCTAGATACAAAGTACATATACATACTATATACATGTAATGTGTACATATTAAATAACAATAATAACAAATAAAGTACACTAAGTTAACTATAATTATGATGATTACACTAGTCATGGTCCTCGCCATGTGGCTGAGAGTTACATGTGCAATCACTACCCCGGGTATGTGTTTACTCACCTGTATGAAGAGTACCGGCTACAGATAGTGGTAGATATTATTACTTTATATAGTTAGTCTTTGCATAATAACATAAGTGTGGCTGAATGCTTCCTACATTAGTAGATATGTTGTTTGATTTAACAGATCTTAATAAAATGTAACATATCTGGCATGTAGAGTTTACGATATGAATACCAAATACCAAACAATTCTATAATAGACTTTTGCTAAATGTATCATCACATATGATATCATAAATGTCACAGCCATGTTAATTGTCACTTTGTTTCTTGCACAGGTAGATGTGGATGCACAGAAAATGTCAGGTACCTGGCATGCAGTACCATTAAAGAGAGTGAACTAAGTAACACAGTAATGCCATCGATATCCAAGCCGATGAAGTTCACCAAAGAATGCCGAACCTATCTTATTGTGTTGAGAGAGGTTGACCGAAGGCTCATGCCATATTTGCCAGACCATGGTACTCACTGTTCTACCACAAACTGCAAAGCTAGTCAGATATCACCATATTCGCATGTCAAGCAACCTGCATTCTATATGGGTCTCTAGTCAGTTTGGGTAACTGACTGGCCTGGAAGTCAGTGCACACACCATCAGTACAGGGGAGTCTGTTATGGATGCAACACATGACTGAGATCACTCGGTTGATATTCACATGACATTTGATCTGCAGCGTCTTGCACAGCCCATGGTTGTGGAATCTTGTCCGGGATCTTGGATGGTATATAGCTTATTAACTTGTTGACCTAGTGGTGGTGTTCAGTTTCCTGTTGAGTGTTGACCTGAAAAAAAAGCATAATATTCAAACTCAGTAAACAAAAACTGGCATCATGGTATTAGAGTTGTCATTATGGAGTGTTCTTTGCCATAATCAATAAATCTACAGCTGTATAACATAATATTTTATGTATGACCTAAAGCATTCCACAAAAAAGGCAGCAAGAAATATTTGGCTACAGCAGCATGTACAGGTTCATATCTAAGCAGGGTTGTAATTTATTAGGTCTGTATTGTCATTACATGAAAGTAAAATTACCATGCTATTTTTAAATGTAGGGATGCCTTATCTTATATATTATTATAGAATTATATTTACTCCCAAGCATAGCGCATTCATATTTTCTGTTTTATTTTCAATATACAATTTTGTGTCAGGGTATGTCATGTAATAACTACTGCATGTTATATTTGACATTTTATGGCTCAGCTGGATGTCAAAGTAAATGTTGGAAGTGACAAAATAAGGTGTTGTTGTGATGCCAACAGTATATTTCCTTCACTGAATATTCAAACATGTCTACCTTCTTCAGAATGAATAATAATTGATTTTATAAATTTATTTCTGAGTTATTGTTGTATGCTGAATAGTTTTTTAAAGGTGTTGACCGAAGTCTGTGTGGACACTGGACTGGACACACTTAGTATAACATGCATTACACAACTGCAAAGGTTATCCTAGTTTTCCATATCCGAGATATTATGAAAATGCTAATGAAAGCAAATGAGTATTGAAATGGGCATATTAAAATATTTATAAAATGTATACATTGTTGATTGTTAAAATGTTTAATTCACTTGGAGTGATCAAACGTTGGCCTCTTGCGAACTATGTATCCTCCATGCATTTGCCCGACACAAGTGATTGCATTACTCTTAGTCCCTCCTCTGCCTCGTCTCACTTGCATTGTAGTGTGGCCCATACTAATATATCATAATTTGAGTTGTATTATGCATTCATATATTGCTGTGATGAAAAGATAAAGATTAGAACAGCTGGCATATGTGAGTTGAAAGGTATCAGGTATTACATAGACTACAGCCAGGCATCACTGACCACAATGGAAACAAGTGCAAGAATGTTATGTGTAATACTTGCATATGGTGTACACTGGCTAGTAGCTATACAAGCATTTTATATTCATGTTTACCTTTTTGTATATTGAATAAATTCATCACCATCATGGTTGTCATAATTTTTTTAATTATTATATAATTATAATATTATTATTATATAAAATATAATGCAAATCAGCAACATCCAGCAATCATAGTAAAATGTGAGTCACAAAACACTGTTTAAATAATTGTGATAACCAACATAATTCTTCGTTTGACGTTCTGTTGCACGAGATAACGGATGCTCCCCACGGTGACCATCACCCGGAGCCTAGCTACTGCCAATGTTCCGAAGCCAATGAGATATCATTTCGTCCCTAACGTCATCTACACTCTCTAGATATGTACTTTTGCAATTACACAGCTTATGAACAAGATCCTGCGTTATCAAATACAATACATATAAACTTATAAATAAAGGCTGTATGAGTGTATCTGGCTGAGACTAAGCGATGCCGATGCCGACTGTCAAACTTTAAAAATAATCTAACAAGTTAGAGAATCCACGTCGAGTAGGCCTATAATGAAGTTCACAAGTTGCAGTTCTTGTTGAATTAGCCCACGACTACTCGCCCTGGTTGCTAACTGCAATAAAACACTTAATACATACCTTCACAGAAGAAACATTTCGGAACGTTCGTCACGACACGCAAAAGCACATGCGGTTTGTTATTGTGCCGTAGGATGCCGATCTCGTATAAAACACGTGACCCAAAAAGGGCAGGACGTCTACACCGGCTAATGGTTTCGTCAGTTATACCCGGTGTAACGACGATTCTTTTTTGCCGAATAAAAAAAGATAAGTACGCATTTTAAAATTAAACTGATTGCGCATACTAGTTAAACTATTGAAACATTACACATCAGGACATAAAAGAAAAGGATTGGCGATGGGCAAAACGAAATGATTGTCAACCTTTAACTCTTTCCCTGGTACGTACTTGGCAGAGATACTGAAACGCATCAGTCTCATAAGGAGACGTTGACATCGGATTGGCGCTTTGTCTAGATCTTGGGAGTTGATGATTGTGATCAACGGCTTATGATCTGTTTGTAGAGTGAATGATTTCAACCCTACAACATATCTCGCGAATTTCTCGCACGCCCACGTGGAAGCGAGTAGTTCCTTCTCGATCTGAGCGTATCGTTTCTCGGTATCTGTCAGCGTTCTCGAGGCGTATGCGACTGGTAGTAGCTTGTATCCATGGAGATGACTGCACCCAGTCCGTAGCTGCTTGCGTCTGCAGATACCACTGTAGGTAGGCTTGGATCGTAGAACGCGAGTACTGGAGACGTTGTCACCATGATTTTCAGTTGTTCGAACGCTTGCTCTTGGCTTGTACTCCAAACCCATGCCATATCCGACTTCAGTCAATCAGTCATAGGTTTGAGTACCGTCGACAGATCTGGGAGGAAGCGACACAGGTAGTTGGCCATACCTAACAACCTGCGTAGCTCTGTCACGTTCTCTGGTGCGGACATCTTGCAAATTGCATCGACTTTTTCTGGATCTGGCTCCAGGCCATCCTTACTGATGAGATTGCCCTTAAAGACTAGTTTGGACTGTCTCAGCAGACATTTGTCTTTGTTCAGCTTCAGTCCAGATGCTCGGATTGCTCGTAGAACATGTTCGTAATGTTCGTCGTGCTTGGCTCTCGTTTCTCCGTGTATGAGAATATCATCCATGATGACTTCCACCCCTGGTAGACCTTCGAGTAATTGTTCCATCTTGTCTTGGAAGATTTCCGGCGCGCTTGTAATACCGAATGGGAGTCTCCGGAAACAGTATCGACCGAAGGGTGTTATGAAGGTGGTCAATTTTGAGCTGCCTGATCTGCAAAAATCTGATCTGCAAAATTTTCATGAAGCCCATCTTCACTGCGACGCTGCGACTGAGCAGGTTGTCCGTGGTCTTGGCAACGATCACTCTGTAGTGCAGCGGTTGACCGTCGATGATTGATCGAGCCACGAACTGCCCTAAGCACGCTAGCTGGCCGCCCGGACTCGTCACTCTGGTGTAAACAGGCTTCAGCTTCGGCTTGGGTTTCATCTGGTTCAGTGTCGCCTCCGCTATGACAGTAACATCGGCACCGGAATCTAGTTTGAAGTTGACCAGGCCCCCTTGTATTGCCACAGTCTCCCTCCATGCCGGTTCTGAATCATCGCAGGAAATTGACCCCAAGAAGTACGTGGGATGGTCGCTGTTTTCAGTGACTTCGCGTACACTTTTTGTTCGGCAAACTTGCGCGAAGTGACCCTTTTTGTGACATTTATGACATTCCGCGCGTCTGGCTGGGCAGTATTCTCTGCCTGGCGCGTGACTACGGCCACATCTACCGCATTCGCGCGGGCTATCTCTCATGGACCCGGTACATTTCCGCCTTCCTCTGTAATGCGACTGTCTACGCGCTGTATATTGCTTGACTTCTTCTAGCTGTTTTACGTCGTTGTGTAACTGATCGCTAACCTGGCTTTTAACGAGCTCAGATTGCCTGGCCATCTGTATGGCTACGTCGAGGCTTAATTCTGGCTTCATTTGAAGCCTCTGTGATAGCTCTTTCTCGGATAAGCCTATCACGATTCTGTCTCGAATCTGTTCGTCTTTGACACTACCGTCAAAGTTGCAGTGCTCCGCTAATTCACACAGATTTCGTATGAACGCTTCTACGCCTTCGCCTGGGTGTTGGACCCGCTGATAGAATTTGGCGCGTTCGTGTATGACATTGCGCCTCGGAATAAAGTACGCTTCAAACTTCCGAAGTACTGTATCGTAATCGTTAGCGTCTTCGGGATTTGTTCCTGACGTTACGAATATCATCGATTTATATACATGTTCGGCTTCGTTCCCCATGGCGTAGATAAGCGCACTTACTTGGACCTCGCCGTCCTCTTTGTTGAGCTTCGTCGCTAACCGGTAACGCGAGAAACGGTCACGCCATTCCGGCCACCCGTTCGGCTTGTCGAACTGGAAGTTGGTCGGCGGGTTAAACTTCGACATTTTTCCGCTTTTCCGTTTTTTTTTTTCAGTCAATGTTTTTCGTGATTTATATCGATCTCACTTCGACACAATGTCTCGTAATACGACAACGTATATGAGTATAGTGAGCGTTTATTGACAGAGAGAAAACACTAGCGGCTACATGGCTACTGGCTACGCGGGAGGAGACTAACACGTGCTCTCTCGGGAGCGGTTATTAGTTCACGCATAGATAATGTCAGGGGATACGTTATTCGACACATACGACACTCATGAAACCGGCCGTAAGCTGCATTGCCTATTCGTTGTTAGCTGCGACAAGTTGACCGCGTAATAGGGCGTGTAAGTCTCGCGCGCGAAAACGAGGCTGGGGGCAGGAGGTCCATATTCTCCATGTTAACGTATAGAACTTCGTTTTGTTTTTGGTTGTAATAATCGAACTGTTCCAGTCTAACTATTTCAGTTATGCTGTCCGTAGGATTATTACAAGCAGAAGCAGTGTGACACTTTGCCGGTGACAATGATCACGGAAATCATGAATTTTAATCGATTATAATGGTGGTTGCCATGGCAACAGCGGCAAGTACTTGTGTTTGGCGAAAAAAAGTGCCATTTTCGCGTAATACAACCTGTTTGGGGAAAACGTACACATGTGTTATGATTATGCACATTTAGACAACTTGTCAGATATAAGTGCTTACCGAAACCACAACGTACAGCAATATAAAATGCAAATCCCGTAAAATATTTTATTGTGTATTATTCTTGTGTCCAGTCCCCAATTGTCTCGCTTAGACCTCAATAAGCTCCAATCGCGCGGAGTCTCGCCATGTATCGTGACCCGCTTACGGGCCCTATTGCTCGTAAATTATACGGCTTGATGAAACTGGGCCCTGGAAAGTAACAGTAAATTAAGCACAACAAAAGGTTCTGTCCGTGTAAGGACTCCGTCAGTACACAAGATGGTGCGGGTCCGAAAAGAATCAGCTCTATGATCCGCTAACTCTGATATGCACATGATCGATTTTCACGTTTTCCGTCGGCACCTCGGTTTGACGTAACGTTGACGTAATCGGTTTTTGTATAGTTGGCTCGAGAAAACCCGCTGCGCTGCCGGGGCGTCTGGCTGTACTCCGGCCGATTCCACCATGCCGAAGACTACGCCCAAGACCAGGGCGTCTATCAAGCCCACCATAGGCAGGGCGTCTATCAAGCCCACCATAGGCAGGGCGTCTATCAAGCCCACCATAGACAGTCCTCCGGCCGATTCCATCTTGCGCAAGACCAAGACAGAGACAGGTGGGCCTATCGGGCCCACCATGAACCGGAGTGATACAGATGCGAATACAAAGGAGGATCTCGTCTTGTATGTGTCGACTTTCTGTACCTATAAGACCTGTGCATTACACGTTACTCCAAAGGGTTGATATAATACAAATTATACAGAACAGGCGTGCGTGCGTGTGTGGGTGTGTTTGTGCGTGCGCTCTTGCGTGCGTGCTTGCATGTATACATGTACACACACGCGCGTACACAAACACACACGCGCGTACGCACACACACACACACACACACACACACACACACACACACACTTAAGGTGTTGTCAGGATTGGGGGTGTGTTGAGGCGGCCCACTAATAAAATATATAATGCACTGAGATCATATCTCATCTCGTAGTAGTATTATGACGGAGGCATCTGCATGAAGTAACACATGTAGAATCGTCATCTTGGATTAACTTTCAAACACGTAAAATTTCGTAGTAAACAAATGAAGTTTTCTACGACGTCGTCCTTTCAGCTTGGGCGTAGACATTATTAGCTACAAATAAAAATATTTCATTTTTCATATCCAAAATCAAGATGTTAGACTTTCGTCTAACGTTACACGTCAACTTCTTCAGTACTAAACTGAAGAAGTTAACGTGAAACGTCAGACGAAAGTCCTTTTGAAGGTGGACGGTGCATTAGGGTCTGCAATCCTCGGTCAATAATCCGACTGATGCCACCCTGGCATCATCCTTGCGCGATTTTGTATAATCCTGTAAATATGCAAAGTAGTCTCCGCCATTATATAGGAGCCGAATGCTTTCATGAACACCTCTAATTAGTGGAGTGGCAAATTAAAAATGGCCGCTAAATGATGTATCGTTTTATTTTTATAAAAACAATTTCCACAGAGGTCACACACAAACTAATTTACACAGTTGTGTTATTTGAACTTGCAACACATTTTGATGGGGCATTGCTTTTAAAGATGAACGTCAAGGTTAGGTCAAACTTTAAAAAGTTATAATTCCATCTCTGCTATGTTTCTACATATAAAATACACTTTTGTAACATTACTTGTTGTAAAAAGCCACGTTATTTTAAACAACACTTCATTCTATTGGGTAATAAATTATTTAGCATAAATCGCGCAAATAAAAATATACTGTTTTCCTCTATATTTTTAAAAAGAAACTTACAAATTCGCTTGTGAACAATAGCCACATTAGGTATGAACAAGGCAGGCACATATACAGGAATTTGCACTGCCTCTGTAGGCCTGATGGGCTAGTCAATGTTTCAAAGCAACTTAGAAATATATTAAAAACCTCTGTTACCATAGAACTAATGTGATGTGGCACACGACTCTTGAATGAATGAGTAACATTGTCACAGGTCTCACCTACTACTCTATCTGGATGTTCATTTCAGATTTGCACCGTAGATTGGATGAATGTTCGGCCAGTGGAGTAGGTTCTTGACCCTGGCTCGCGCGTGACTTCACATAGACAGGGGTGTGCGGGTTGCTTATCTGACCACATAAGTAAAACGATCAAACAAAGATGTCCACGAGTAGTTTGCATGATATCTTCTTAGTGTTACACCAACTAACAAATTACAATATGTAGATTTGTCGCATTTGAAAATGTAAATTCATTCTGACCATTATACCTCACTCATTATAATCGGATTTGTCGTCATAGCAAATGCTGCAGCTTCGCGTGTGTGTTCTTTGTGGACTCGATACTTCTGGAGGACGGCTGTGAAAACCAAGCTCGACAATATTCTATCCTCAAACATGTGGCGGACATAGAGCGACAAGGCAACCATAAGAAGACGAATACGAAGACAAAGAAGACAGCTTAATTACTTCCACATTGCCGTCTGAATGAATGCAATCTACGTTGTGTTCAAAGACTTCGGTTTTAGAACCTTCAGGTGTGGCCTTGCTGTCACCTTTGTCTTCTAGATATTTGTAGCGCGCACCATCCGGTCAATGGTTTGTTTGCTTGCTTCCATAACATGCACTGATAAACACAATGACCTCAGCAGCCACCTCCCCGATTACACATACCAACGTCTCCAAGTTGGTGAAGATCGAGAAGACCAGTTTGTAGCGCTTTTTCGCTGCACGGTTGCCCACACAACCGTGCAACCGTGGGGCATCCGGAGAAAGCATGTGCAGCTGTTCTCATGGTCACTTTACGATCAAATAAACAAAAACGATATTTCAATCAGCTGAAACTGGTTTTCGATCACAGTAAGACTAACTATCTGGAGTGGTAGCGGAGTGTGCGGACTTAGCTTGAGGAATCTGCTAGGTTGTTGGCCAGCGCTTGCTAATTGTCTTCTTATTAATATTTTTGTAGCTCAGCACTCTGTAGTAGCCACGTGTATACATTGTGTTCTGCTCTTGACCATTACAAAAAAGAGACAATGGTATACCATTGAATACCATTCGGTATCTTTCAGTACCATCGGACCATTCAACACTATTTCAGTACGACTCAATGGTACTCTCAGTGGTGATTTAAAATACCATTCAATACAATTGAACGGTACAAAGAATCCAAAATATCATTAAAATATAATTCAGATACCATTCAAATACCCTTGGCCATAATACCCCGTAGTACCATTCAGTGATATTTGAATGATATGTTTGTAAGGGGATATTCTACAAGCATGGTGACTATAACTAGAAAAACTATCCAAAAACTCTCTCACAGTTCCACTGTTTGGCCAATAAGTAGCCCATAGGGTTTCATAACCGCCAGGCGGAGGCACCAGTCTTTATTATATTTCTACCTGCTTCCTTTTTAGTGTCGCGATTTTTGTTTAACCAATTTGAAATTTGGCCGCCCCCAAAAAGTGCTGCAATTTTCATAAGGTATAACTGTGCACATTATTTTGTCAGTGACCTCTTTGGACATTTCTCTGAAGAAAAACGAAAATGGTATATTCTTAATCATTTAACGGATATATTAAATTTATGCACACTAGTCAATCATCGTGTGGAAAACGTGATTCGAAGCAGTCTTTGAAAGCTCATACAAATATTACGTAACTCGAAATATTGAAAAATGTTAGAAAAGTGAGTATAACATGATTAAAGTTTGACCTTGACATGACATTGACCTATACATTTGGGGAGTCGCCTCTCAACAAGCGTGCGGTGCTAAGGTGCAACTGTTCCAAATGTTGTGATTTGATCAAACGTGCGATCTTTCCCTTAACCGACTCCACTAATTCGAGATATTCAGGAAACAGTAGGCTCCTATACATTTCAATGATAGAGATTAATTAGCATATTAATAGGTTAATACAAAAACGTTCAAGGGTGTCAGGGTGGCACCCGTCGGATTGTTGTTGTTCTAGAGGTTTAGGAGGTCACGAAAGAAAACACATTGTGCAGACCGTATTCGCCATTATATATATATATATATATATATATATATATATATATATATATATATATATATATATATATATATATATATATGAAATCATTCACAATTTATATATATATATATATATATATATATATATATATATATATATATATATATATAATCATTCAGTATGGAGATCCCGTTCAGACTAAAGAACTAGCTGATGCAAAACAACGAATGATTATATATATATATATATATATATATATATATATATATATATATATATATATATATATATATATATATATATATATATATATATATATATATATATATATATATATAAATATTCGTAGTTTTGCATAATCATTCGTAGTTTTGCATCAGCTAGTTCTTTAGTCTGAACGGGATCTCCAAACTAATCATGTCTGGAGCATATGTCTAGTGTACACACGCACGTTCTTCCTTCCGTCGCCAGGAAACATCCCTCGGCGTGGCAGCACGGGTTGTTCGGGTGCTGCAACGACATAGGCACCACGTGTACGGCATTGTGTTGTCCGTTTATCATCGCCGGTCTCAACGCAGAGGCCGTTGGCGAATCCTGCATCCTCTGCGGTATCCTGGGCATTGCCGTACCTGACAGCCTCGCCATCTACTCTAATATGGTCATTCGCGGAATGATTCGCAAGAAGTTCGGCATCAACGGATCAACGACCCGCGACTGTCTGGCGGCCGCGTTGTGCCCCTTTTGCGCCTACATCCAGCAGAGGCAGGAGGTATTGACCCGCAGAGCGCAGGCAGACGCGCTTGCCCAGTACTGACGCCAACGTGCAAGTCCACGAAGAGATCGACGGAACACGGACACTCGCCGGACTCGTCTGACTATCATTTACGGTATCCGGCGCAAGTTCAACGCTCATCGCCAATGATCCTGTGATCTCTTCAATGAAATCAGCATAAACTGTTCATTACGGTCGATTTGACTTTTTCAAACGAAAGAGCAGTTCAAATTACAATAATTTTGTAAAATATAACTATGAAGATCGATATACGTGTTTTTGAATTTGAATCGACATTTACAGGGTGGTCCAGAAAAAAACGGACACTTTTTATTTCGCAATATTTTCTATAAATGTTGCAGAGATTTTTCTGCTAGTGGTGAAATACCGCTTTAAGCTTTTATTGTGAAAAGCATTTTTAAAAAGTCTACGTTTTACTCACTTTTTCTAGTAATTAATAACATGTTCGATCCCATTACGCCCCTCTCTGCTGTATCATGGTTCCCACCATAACACATGAATAGTTCACAACTCTTTCCAATATGTTTCTTGGAATTATCCTTATTTCTCTCCTTATGTTTTGCTTCAGTCTCCCGATTGTACCAGGGTTGTTCCGGGGGATTCTCTCCTTCAATTAAGTTACCCATTCAAGTGGAAATGTCAAATGTGCCTCGTGAAACGTGTCGTCTTGACCTGACTTGTGGGTAATTGGATTGTCCGACTCATCTCGCATTCATACGTATCTGATTCGACACCAGGAGTACTGAACAATCAATTTATTATGATTACATGCAGGAGAGGAATAACAGTGATCGACCGCCAGTCTCGTCATCTCCCAAGCCTCGATCTCCCAACTGCATATATTGTTCTATGCATTTACATTGGCATAACATCAGAGAAGATCCAGAGAAGATCTAACAGAGAAGGGTCACTTCGCAATTTATAATGGGCCGCCATTTTAGCGCGTGGAGCGCAGCGTCCCAAGCGGACGAATGTGCCGCTTCATTTGCTTGACATTAGACAATGGCAACACCACCGCCAAGAACATCGAAAAGTCGATCAACCGACTCATTTTGCGCGACCTACGGGTGCTACGAGTAAGATAAGAGCACATAGTTATGAACTTTTAATTATTTCATACTACCAGGAAATAATCGTCATTAAATACAAATATTTTGTTAAAATGCTCAAACCGATATTATGTTATTGCGAGTAAAACTATCAGTAATCATTATCCATGAACACTGTTTGATTATTTTTCTAATATGTAAGAATTTGAATATACATGTATACAATAATTATATACTATATATATATATATATATATATATATATATATATATATATATATATATATATATAAATATATATACATAATTACATATATATATATACATATATATTTATATATATATATATATATATATATATATATATATATATATATATATATATATATATATATAGTAATGTATACATGTATATTTAATTTGATATATATTACATATTAAATAATATTAAATAATATTAAATAATATATATATATATTATAATTTTTAATATGTATAATATTATATATAATTTATTTTATTTTATATATTGCAAAAACACAATAACTATATACTTATATACATATATATATAATATAATTATATATATATATATAAGTATATAATTATTGTGTTTTTGCAATATATATATAACATACAATATATATAATTTAATCATTTAATATATAATATACATATTATAAATAATAATGATAATGTAATTTATATATATATATATTATTTAATATTATATAATATATATTTAATATGTAATATATATTTATATACAATAATTATACACTTATATATATTTATGTATATATATAATATATACATAATAAGTATATAATTATTATATACACATATATTAAATAATATATATATATATATATATATAAATTACATATATATATATATATATATATATGTAAATTATCATTACCATTAAAAATATGTAAATATATTATATATATAATTATATATATATATATATTGCATAAATAAACATTTCTTACAAATGCATTATATACACACACATGTATTATGTATAATATATGATATAAATATGTATATATATATATATATATATATATATATATAAGTTTACAATTATTATATACAAATATATTTCATATTATGTGATCTATATTAAAATGTGTGTGTATATATATATATATATATATATATATATATATATATATATATACATATTATCATTAAAAACAAACACAATATAAAAACCCAAGCAAGTGCTGATGTGGGTATAGGAAATGGGGGGGGGGGGGGAGGGCTGGGGAGGGTGCATGATACCAGCCAACGTCAGCCACAGGTGTGCAAGCAAGCAAATAACACACTATAATATGATGCCAAAAAATACTAATAGGCCTGTCTAATGTCTGGATAGTGAGAAAAGATGTTGCTAAATGCACTATTGCAAGTTTACGTGCTTCAGTGTTTATGAAATGCTTCAAGTGCAATTTCAATAACGTATGAATAATTGAACATATAATTTGTACTGCAGTTTCATCTGACAGTCTGCTAACACGGCACATTCGTCCGCTAGAGGCGCTACTGTCTCAAAATTCAAAATGGAACTGCCGAAGTGACCCTTCTCTGTTAGATCTTCTCTGCTATGACTATGTACATTTGGCCATTTTTCTCATGTTTTCACAGGGGAAAGTGTCGATTACTTTACTTTTACATACACGTTTCTTTAATAGATCCAATATTTACCTTCTCTCTTCAACCGGGAAGCGGTGGAAAACCATTTCCGGACATTTTGTGCGACTGCTGGCAATTTGCCATCCAACGTCGAGCAGACGCCATCATCTGTAGTTTAGCACGCTTAAAGCTAGATGGCGTTAGTGGTTGTGGCGTCACACGTTATCGCGAGGAGTTGTGTATCTTTGTGAAGCTATAATATCCTTGGTGCAACTTTGTTGCATGCAACAGCTGCATGCAAAAAAGTAGCACCGTGTGACGTACCTTAAAACATCGCGGTTTGCTTACGTCACAATCACAAACATAGCGAGGCCACCGACAAGATTGGGTTTTGCCGACGGTACTGATAAGTGATAACGGTTAAAGGCCATATTTTGCCCTCCATGACATTATAGTAAGTGTCAAAATGTACATGTACATATAATATGCTTTAAGCAATATAACGACACGCCATTTTACAATTGACATTAAACGTGAGCTGTCGCGACGCCGGCTTGGAAAAGTCTGTTTTCGGGAAATGCACGAGGGGCAGAATTATGACGTCACTTGTGGAGAAGCAATACCGGGCAACCTCGGGAGTTTCCGTAAAATGGCAGACTTTGTTTATGCCGTGTACTCTGATAAGTATTAGCAGTATCATCATTTGAAAAAGCATCAATCATTTGACTGTAGATTTTATCTCAGTAGATGGCCTTAAAATATGTTAATTACATTACTACCGCGACATTACACCTCCTAGGGCAAATATCACTGCATACATTTGACACTTTGACAACTTTCCCTTAGGTTTTTATCATCTTCTGAAACCAGAATTTCAACAATATGTACGACTAAAAACATGTGTTCAGTCGGCCATTATATGAAATTTACAAACACTTTTTGGGGAGAGTCCGATTATTACAACCAAAAACAAAGTCATATATTTCAACATGGGGAAAATGGACTTCCTGCGCCCATGTGCCTCCAACCTCGTTTCCGCTCTTTCAATACAGCGGTTTTCCTTCCGTGAACCATACAAAAACGGCACTTCGGTTTGACGTAATGATGACGCAATCGTGTTTTGTGTAGTAAGTCCGCTGCGCTGTCAGGGCGACTGGCTGTATTCCTGCCGAACCCACCATGCCTAAGGACCATGGGCCTATCGAACCCACCATGGACCGGCGGATACAGCGGCAAAGGAACGACGATAACGTGTGCGTCTCGACTACCAAAATGACATTCTGTACCTTTATAAACTGTGCATCATCATACGGTACTCCAAAGGGTTGATACAAATTACACAGAACATGCTGTGTGTGTGTGTGTGTGTGTGTGTGTGTGTGTGTGTGTGTGTGTGTGTGTGTGTGTGTGTGTGTGTGTCTCTCTCTCTCTCTCTCTATATATATATATATATATATATACATACATACATACATAAAGGCCCATCCATCCACACACACGTACGCACGCACGCTCGCACGCGCGCGCGCGCACACACACACACTCACACACACACACACAAACACACACACACACACACACACACACACAAACACACACACACACACACACACACAGAGGCTTTCATGTCCTTTTTCTTTGACCATGCTGTATGGAAAATATTGCTGTGGACATCGCCTTTCAGCTAGATCCCATCTCTGAAATGGTAAATGGTGGTACTATTACATAGATGCACATACACATGCAATCTCAAAATAATACGAACTATTCATATCAATTTTGAAAACAAATGTAAAGAAGAGCTTCTCAAAGTGTGAAGATACGCTATTTTTGCCTTGATATATATTTCAAAATTCGAATAGTTATAGCTTGGGGAAAATAATACAAGAGCTAATTACATATAGAATGGGGCATAGTGTAGAACAACGTTTGTTGTTTTCTAGTGACTAGGCAATGTTTACAAACATTTGGCAATGACTTTCTGGTAAACCCAAGAGACCAATTCGCCATTTTACATACACCTACGTCGTTTTGCGTCAGCTAGTTCTATAGTCTGAACGGGATCTCCATACTAACCATGTCTGGAGCATGTCTAGTGTACACACGCACGTTCTTCCTTCCGTCACCAGGAGACATCCCTCGGCATGGCAGCAAGAGTTATGTGGGTGCTACGACGACGTCGGCCTCACGTGTCTGACAATAATCTGTCCGTGTACTGTCCGTGTACCACCGCCGGTCGCAACGCAGAGGCCGTTGGCGAATCCTGCTGCTTCTGCGGCTTCCTCGCCCTGTGCACATTTTCCTACATCAACATATTCTCGAACAACATCATTCGCGGAAAGATCCGCGACAATTCGGCATTGACGAAAGCGTGGTACGCGACTGCCTGACGTCCACGTTTTGTTGCCTCTGTTGCGCCTACATCCAGCAGAGACAGGAGATCAAGACCTGCCAACCGCAGACACACACGGTTGCCCCGGTCTAACCCCAACGTGCTAGCCTCGGTTACCCAGACTCCGTGAGGTGGCAACACTTTTAAGCCCGTCAACTTCGCCTGGGATAAGTTTCTAACATCCGAGTAGCCTTACCCCAGATTAGGGTAGAGACGCTGATTGGTTCTCAGGGCAACTAGGAAATAAAAATTATACTTTTGCAAGATAATGATATCCAATGAAAACTATTCAACATTGAACTTATATTAACACAAAAGTAAGTAAAAATTCAAATTTACAGTTGTTTATAAAATAAGAATTACGGCAGGAGTAACCAGTATCCGTGAGGTGGCAGCATTGTTTAGCACCACACGGATAGCATACAAATTAAATAAGGATATCTTTTTATCAAATAATGCTGTATTATAAAAACTATTCAAAATTAAACTTATATAAACACAAAATAAATAGAAGTACAAATTTGCAGTTGTTTATAAAAATATATATTACGGCAGTGTCCGTGAGGTGGCAGCATTGTATAGATCACGCTGATAAACAAACAAAAGCCGTTAATGTGGATAGACTGTCTTCTCGGCGTAGTTCCGCAGCCGACCGACAGTCGGTTAAGCGAGACTACCAACCTGCCAGAACATACATGAAGAGATTGACGGAACACGGACACCCGCCGGACCCGTCTGACTATCATTTACGGTATCCGGCGTAAGTTCTACGCACATCGCCCCTGTGATCTTGTTAATGAAATCAGCATTAACAGTTCGTTACGACCGTTTTCACGTTTTCAAACGAAAGAGCAGTGTGCAACGTATGTAAACTGAATTGACTGTGAAATATAACTGTGCATGTCGAGATACATGTATTTGAATTGACATTTATTTATTTCGCAATATAAAATAAAACGAAAAAGGAACACGTGTTAATAATGAATGCCAAGACGTCAGTAATAAAATCTAAACCAATTGTAGCAATTGGGCGCCCTATAAAACTACATGTGTGTGTGTTTGAGTATGTGTGTGTCAGTATTTGTATTGAAATAGATTATTCATAACAATGACCTATTTTTATTCTACAATTTTTTTTTTTACTTTAAAGGGGAAGTGAAACACAACTGTAACATTCCATATACTTAAAAGTATACTATATATGTATACATTACTGGTGACAGAAACATGTTCACTTATAAGACAAACTGAAAAAAATATGTTTAGTGCCTAAATCGTCGACATAGAACACTGTACTCCAAGCAAGTAGTTTGGTTACCTCCTATCTAGCCCATATAAAATAGTTTTTTCCCGGTGTTTTTCATCATTAGATATTTCTGCGCAAAAAACACAAAGATATGGTACCTTATTATACACGAAAGGGGTCCTATGTAGCAATAAATCATATTTATTTGCATTCGAAATAAAAAGATGAAATTAAATATAACGACGTATGACCAATGGAAATATTCGTAGCGTCACATTTCCCGAGTGCAGATTTTGGCAGCTTCATGGGGATGGGGCTTCCGAACGGAATATCTGTCCGGACTATTTTTCTTTTGTTTACAAAGATGTCGGACGTGTTTTGCGTTAGAGGAGACGCTAGTGGCTAGTAGTCTTGGATAAGTCACAGTAGAAAAAGTAAGCAATCAGAAAGACGTTGACACACGTAAAGGCATTCTTGCTCCACCCAGCGTGCGAGCCGTGGTGCTAGACACCAAACCCCGCCGAGACGGCGAGAGAGGTTCGCCATTTTTGGGGAATCGAGGATCTTTGACTTTGGAATCAAAGACGAAGACGTTATCCGCCAGAACAATGGGAATGTGGCATTGTGTTTGTGTGGATACTTACGTAAAAAATGTTATTTAGATATGCATGCTGCCATGCAATTTAGAATAGTCTGACTAATAAACAAATTTAATGTATAATCAGGACATTATGCAATGTATTATTCACATAAGAATATTGAAGTGGAGTTTTAATGTACTGTATACAGTGTGACAGTGTATTGTATATGTGCGTGTGTGCGTGTGTGCGTGTGTGCGTGTGTGCGTGTGTGCGTGTGTGCGTGTGTGTGTTATTAAAACCACATCATGAAATGTAGTCTTACAATTAAATTCATGTGTTTGCAAAATGGTGTACCAATTTTAGATAAAAATCATTTGTTTGTGAAATGCTGTAATAATTTTGTTGCAGCATTTCACAAACAAATCAACCAATGCGCTAACTTCATGATGTGGTATTGATGAATTACAGTTTTGCCAATTACTAATAATTATAAGGTAATGATTGTTTACTATAAATAAAATGTCAGAATGTTTCGGTTAACTGCATATCATCACAGCACATTGTGGTCAGGGGAATGCTTCCAAGAGGCAGCAGGCATATGTTATACCAGCGTGGGTCCTTTGCAGGTACAGAAAAGGGAAATGAGTTTTTTCTTGTTAAAAACAAACTTTCTCTGTTTGTCATTAGTGTGTCAGAGCTGCTTGAGTCATCGTCAGTAATATCGCTGTCATCCGCTACCACATATTTTTCATCACTCTCTTCAATGTTTTCCTTCTGACTGTTGCAGGCAGAATGATCTTAAGATGGCGACAGTGTGACTGACATATCCGTAGTGTCATCCACATTGACAGGACTGCCATGGTCAGTCGAAGAAGGCATGCAGGACTGCGACGACAACTTCGCATACCCATGGTCATGATGACTATTCAATGGAACAACAATATCATCTGTGCTAATTGCTGCATTGATAAAGTATCGCATTGGCGACATGATCACTGGCCTGTTTGAATTTTGACACTACGAGTCAATGGCGTTGCAATGTGACATCCGTACTGCCACGAGGGACAATATCATCTGGTGCACTGGATCCTTTGAAAGTTGTGCTCAGTATTTGTGAATCCTTCATCTGAAAAAAATGATACATATGTAAGATGGTATGTATCCTCTGTGATATACATATAAATAACAATATCTTGTCATCTTTTGTTTTCTCATTGCAGTACCAACATCATAAAAATTAAAACAAAATAAATCAGCTTATGGGTATTGTAACTATGCATGATAAATCTAAATTTTATTGAATTATTCCACAGACCCCATATGGTCCTCCAGTTAGGGTCCCACAGACTATTTCCCCACAATTGGTAAACAAATCTACTTCTGCATGGTTGTTGCATGTGGTGGTGCTGCTATACATAAGAAATCTGTATTTTATTGCATCATTCTAAGGGCCCCCAAAGCAAATAATAATGCTGGTAGTTTGGGTTTTCAGAAGGTCCCTTGAAATGACCCCCAGATCAGTTTTGTGTATTGGGTATCTGTTTTCTGGGCCTAGCAGGGTGTTGTGTTTCAACCAGGGAACATTCATGCAATAAATAGAACACTACCTTTTCAGCGGTGCATGTTGTGTGGATTCCATTATATGACTAATCTTCCTGGCATATTTTAATATGTATGCATTCCGAGTCATTCAGACATCATTACAAACAAACAAAACCCACTCCTACATAAGCAGCTCACATAAATTACATGGTAAACCAATTATACAAGCCCACTTGTATATATAAGGAAATAAAATGTATAAGTTAGTTAAGTGCAATCAATGTACTCCTTAGTCTAAACAGAGACACCTCATCATCATGCTGTCGGTCGCGAAGCGACAAAGACTGCTTCCATCACTTGACTCTTGCTCTCCATTTGTCTCTCTGCTGTGAGAGTGATGTCCAGGAGTCGATCTTTATGTCTCTCAGCTTCAGGTTTCTCTTGATGGTATCTTTGAACCGGAGACGAGGGCGCCCTCTCTTTCTGTGACCAGAAGACAGTTGAGAGTAGAGAACCTGCTTCGGTAGCCTGTCTGATGACATCCTCATGAGGTGTCCAGTCCACCGGAGATTCTTTCTGATCAGAAGATCTTCCATAGATGGCAGCCCTGTCCGTTCGAGTATTTCCTTGTTTGTCACTTTGTCCATCCAGGTTATCCTCATGATCGAACGCAGATGTCGCATCATGAAGGCATGCAACTTTTTCACCTGTCGTCTGTACACTGTCCAGGCCTCAGCTCCGTATAGGAGGGTGGACAGCACAATTGCACGGTATATCTTGCCTTTAACCCGCATGGACACATGGTGGTTGTTCCAGAGTCTCTGGCGTAGTCGGCCGAAAGATGCACTAGCCTTGGCCATCCTCCTCTGTATTTCGTCGTCAATGCATCCATCACTTGATATAGTGCTTCCGAGGTAGGTGAATTCCATAACAGAGTTCAGCTTGTTTCCATCAACCATGATATCCTCCTCTCGGGTTCTTGTAGAGTTGGGTTGGTACAGCACCTCGGTCTTCTTGATGTTAATCTTCAGGCCGAACTTCTTTGACGCATTGGAAAAAGCATCCACTATTTTCTGCATCTCTTCAGCAGAGTGTGCAACCAGTGCACTGTCATCTGCGAATAGCAGCTCCCTCATCAGTATCCGTGTAGTCTTGGTCTTCGCTCTGAAGTGTGCGACGTTGAATAGGTCAGCGCTCTGTCTGGACTGTATGTAGATGCCATCCCCCATGTCTCGGAAAGCATTGTCGAGCATTGCTGATAGGAAGATGGAAAAGAGCGTGGGCGCCAGTACACAGCCTTGCTTGACCCCATTTGTGACCCTGAACGATTCCGAGACTTCCCCTCCAACATTAACAGTCGCCATCATTCCGGTGTGTAGTGCCTCGATCATTGTTGTGAACTTCTCTGGGCAGCCATACTTCTTCAGTAGCTGCCATAGTCCGGTCCTCCCAACTGTATCGAACGCCTTACTGAAGTCGACAAATACCATGTACAGTGGTCGGTCCTGCTCAATGCACTTTTCTTGTAGTTGTCGGAGACAAAATATCATATCCACGGTGCTCCGGTTACCTCTGAAGCCACATTGTGTCTCCGGAACTACCTCTGGTGTTAGGTGGGTAGATAGTCTGTTGAGGAGGATCCTGGCGAAGATCTTGCCTGCTATGGAAAGAAGAGAGATTCCTCTATAGTTCCCACAGTCTGTTCGATCACCTTTCTTGTAGATGGTTATAATGCTTGCATCCTTCCATGCTTGTGGTACAGAACCCATCTCCCAGGCATTGGTGATTAGTTGGTGCAGTCTGCTGAACAGATTGTCTCCTCCGTGCTTCCATACTTCTGCAGGAATTCCATCTCCTCCAGGTGCTTTGCCATCTTTCAGGCTGGCGATTGCTCTAGCCATCTCATCCATAGTTGGAATCTCATCAAGGCTTGTCTTGGTAATGCGCTGCGGGATGTTGTCCAGAGCTTCGTGATCTATGTCGCCAGGGACGTTGAGTAGCTTCTGGAAGTGTTCACTCCATCTTGCCACAACTCTCTTGCTGTCAGAGAAGGTTTCCATTCCGTCTGTTGAACAGGTCCCTTCTTTTTGGGTCCCCACACTTCCTTCAGTCCATTGTAGAAGCCCTTCATGTTGTTACTGTCGGCAGCTCTCTGCAGCTCCACTGCTTTCCTTTCCCACCAGTCCGACTTCAGTGCACGGGTGTGTTTTTGTAGCAGTCTGCAGGCATCTTTGTATGCTGCAGTGGTGGATCTAGTGCTCCTGGTTTGCAACACTCTCTGGTGGGCTTGATCTCTTCTGCTCATAAGAGTCTGTAGCTCCTGGTCGTTGGGGTCGAACCAGTCCTGGTGTTTTCTGTCTGGCTTGCCAAGATATGTCTTGGCTGTGTTGTACACAACCTGCTGCAGAGCTGCCCATTCCTCGTCTGGTGTTGAGTTTTCCTTCTCCTCCCAGTGGGCGAGAGCACTGTCCATCTCCTGCTCAAAACTCTCCCTATGGCTGATGGTACTTAGTTTTGCAGTGTTGAGCTTGGTCGGCTTATTTGTCCCTTGCCTGTTGTGCTTTTGTCGTATTCTGAAAGCCACTTTTGATCTCAGCATCTGGTGATCGGTCCAGCAGTTTGCTCCACGCATGGCTCGGGTACTGTGGATGTCCATCTTATCCCGACACCTCGTGATGATGAAGTCGATCATATGCCAGTGTTAGGAACGAGGATGCATCCAGGTGGTCTTGCGTTCATCCTTCTGCTTGAACATGGTGTTCGTCACTATCAGTTCGAACTCAGAGCACAGAGCCAGTAGAAGTTCGCCATTGGAGTTGCATTTCCCAATCCCATGTTTGCCCATGACCAAGGGCCACTTGTCATTGTCTCTTCCTATCCTCGCATTGAAATCTCCTATCAGCAGTAGCTTATCGGTATGAGGGATGCCCCTGAGCACACTTGTGAGCTGGTTGTAGAAGGCCTCCTTGTTTTCGTCTGGGTTTGTCATTGTCGGAGCATACACGTTGATAATTGTAGCAAAGTTGTCCTTGCTCAGAGGTAGTCTCATCGTCATGATTCTGTCACTTATTGGCCGTGGCATTTCTGTCAGCTTTTTGATGATATCCTTTTTGATAGCAAAGCCCACTCCGGCCTCCCTTCTTTCTCCTTCGGGTTTGCCACTCCAGAAGAAAGAGTATTCCAAGTCGTCGAGACTACCAGACTCTGAGAACCTTGTTTCACATAGGGCGGCGATGTCGATGTTGTATTTGGCAAGTTCCATTGCTACTAGTGCCGTACGTCTTTCTGGTCGGTTAGCTCCTTCTCGGTCGAGGAGAGTCCTGACGTTCCATTGTCCAATTGTCAGTAGTTGTCTTCTTTGTCTTCTTCTTCCTAGCTGATTTTCCACTGTCGACGGAAGATGAGGTCGAGCAGCGCGGTCCTTGGTAACCCGGGCGACGGCCGATCCGGTATCATGTTTCGTGCAGTTGTACATTTCATGGAAGCTGCTAGCAAAAACTTTTGAAGTACCGCTGGCTTTTGCAAGTTACTAGCGACACTCTCTCGGGGAACAAATAGAGGTCTCACACCGGCAAGAACATGTCAAGACAGGCGCAAACTATTTGTCCCTGCAGTGGCTGGTCGAGAGATGTTGGGAGTTCCATACACCAACCGCCCTTGATGCTGCCACAGTGACATGGTTTTCTGTTTAGGGTTTGCTCCCTTAGCCTTCGGTTCTGACAAGAACCTATACCACAAGGCAGTGGTTTACAACTCTGCATAGCAGGGGCGTCAAACTCCCTGAGGTATTGCAATACCTGAGGTACTGCAATACCTGCATACCATATAAACAGAGACACCTACTTGGCCATAATCAAAGTCTTACTTGTATTTTCCAAACATACAAATGTCAGCTTTATTCTAAATACTAATATATTGATTTTAATTTAAGAATAATTTGTTTACATTGGGTTTTATACATAAGTTTCATTTGTGGGTGGGGTTTTGTCGAAGTGATTCTTTTCTGAGATATGTAAGTTTTTGATTATTGCAATGTGTAAAGTTTTCTAAATAAACTTCATAGCCATTTTCCTAATACATACTTTTGGGAAGTGATTATTGTTAGCTTCCAATTATCAAACACTAACTGCACAAAATGTGAAGTTAGGAGCTAACTGAATAATGCTGATGTCTGCGGTACTATTGAAAGCCAAATACATGCCTTACCAACATAAAAGTTTCCAGTACACAGGAACACAGTTTAGTAATTTTATTAAATAATTTGTTTGAAATTGATAGGTGCACTACATTAGATACATGCAACAGTACGGTATGTAGTTTATAAGACAATCCCTGATTTTAAATTATGTTGTTATCACACTTAAATTAATATTTTTGTTTTATGTCTGGTTACATGACTGAATATTGTTTTTCATGACAGATGTTAAAAGGTATTTTGGACATTGTTTCTTCATTATTTTGTCACATAGTTGATAGCGTTGAATTATAATATTATAGTGGGCTTTGTTAGAATAAAATTAATGTTGAGTTATAATAATAATAATCTTTTTTATATAGCGCATACATCCACAGCGTTCATAGCACTTTATGTATTTCTTCGTTCAAACCACAACATAGATAGTAAAAATAAATAATAATAAAACAAATAAATATAATAAATAAAAATAAACATCTTGTGTAAATATCAGTGGAATAAACACATTATAATTGTAAATAAAGTACTTTAAATGTTCTTTCAGTGTTATGGCTTATATAACGTATTGTTTGTTATTAAAATATCAGCGTGCACGGATACCACATGGTATACACACGCATATGTACAAACGCTCATACACACATGCTCGTGCATGCACCCCTATTGCAAATATGTCAAACAGCTGACCTACGTACCACGTACGATGTGATTAAGTAGTTTTCTAAATGTAAAATAAATTCAATAATAAAAAACGCCATTAAATTGCAATGACACACATGCGCGCGCGTACACACACACACACATACACGCATGCACGTACGTAAGTATGTATGTTTTCAAGTTACGGGGTTGCTAAAATAATTACAAGACATATACAAAGACGTCCCATTTATGTCTATTGAAAATATTGCTTATAACATCTTACAAGAAGAGCTCTGTGGTTCAGTTGTAGAGCTTCGGACTCTCGACTAAGAGAACCCGGGTTCGAATCACTCTACATTGCTCCAGTTCACTCAGCTGTATAAATGAATACCTGGCTATAAACAGTGGTGGATATGTGTACGAGCAGCCTTCCCGCATTAATTATAGCATGTGGATGGATGCTTCCTAAAGAAGTTACGACGGTGTTTGAAGTGTAAAAGCCCTTTGGGAAGTACTGAGGACCGGATATTGCGCTATATAAGAACTTATATATATATATATATATATATATATATATATATATATATATATATATATATATATATATATATACACAAAGAGTTGTATACAAAGATATCCAATTTGCCTCTCCACATGTTAAAAGATAGGACTTAGTTTTGGTTTTGGCTGTAATAATCGGACTATCCCGAAATTGCTTTGATAGTTTCATTTTCCGAAGAGTAGTTGTGCACAGACGCAGTCAGACACATTGCCTGTAAGAATGGTCACATAAATCATGCATTTTTATCGATTATTATGGTGGTTGCCATGGCATTCGCGCGGCTACTTGTGTTTGGCGATCTAAACAAGTAATGAAGAATGCTGTCTTTCGCGCAGTACAACCTGTTTTGGGGTAAATGCGTACGTATGTTATGATTATTTGCATTTAGACAACTTGTCAAATATAAGTGCTTACCTAACTGTTGTGAAAAGAGACACATGGCCTAACATCGTTAACACTATCTGCGCTACGTAAATCGCTATGTCAATGACAGTGTGGTCAGCTCAATATTAAATCCGACAGTTAATATAAGAGTGCTATTACACATGATATGTATGACCTGATTGTCTTCATATAATGTAACAGAAACCGAGCTGGTGACTATGATGCATGTTTTATCAGCCTTTGCCTTTACGTAAACCTGCCATCCGAGCGGTATTACTGGTATCCAGCCATACAATTACTGTACTAAAACGATTACCGTAATATAATAATCACTAAAAAATCTTCCCTAATCGCTTTAGTTTATTATCATTAGTCGGCGACTACAACTGTCATCAGTTGTTAGAATATCGTTCTTGTGGCTTATCCCCAATAAGATTTAGCAGTACATTGCTGGACCGCAATAATATCGCCCGTATGGCAGATTTACATAAAGGCAATGGCTTATAAAATATGGATTTTAGTCATCACTCCGTTTCTGTTACATCATACTAAGAAAATCAGGTCATAAATATCTTTTGTTATAGCTTTCTTATCTTAAATTACATTTTAATATGTCATATGTGTCACATTATATGATTAAAAATATATATAATAATAATAATAACGATAAACAAAATACATACAAAACGGATTACTGTTCGTGATAGATAAACCTTTGACTATTGCATTGTTGTACGTTGTGGTTTCACGACAGTTTAGTAAGCACATACATCTGACAAGTTGTTTTAATGCATATAATCATAACACACACACATATATATTCCACAAAACAGGTTACAGAAGTGCGCGAAAGAAGGCATTCTTCACCACTTGTTAAGATCGCTAAACACAAAAGCCACGGATGTCACCATAATAATCGATTAAAATACTGTGACCATTCTTACCGGCAGTGTCCCGCTGTTTCTGCTTGTAATTATCCTTCGGAACATGAAACTATAAACACAGTTTGAGGAGATTCCGATTATTACAACCAACAACAAAACAAAATAATATATTTTAACATAGAGAAACTGGATTTCCTGCCCCCAAGTACACTCAGTCTCGTTTTCGAGCTCGAGATTTACATGGGTCAGTGAACTATGCAAAAACGGGCTGTTTCTTCCGTGTGATTTCATCACGGCTGTATTAAATTTCTAGTTTAATATAAAGTCGCACCTGTTTTTTGACGTAACGATGACGTAATCGTTTCTTGAACAGTAGACCGAAGGAAGAACGCTGTGCTACCGGGGCGTCTACTCCGGCCGATTCCACCATGCCCAAGACCACGCCCAAGACCAGGGCGTCTATCAAGCCCACATAGGCAGGGCGTCTATCAAGCCCACCATAGACAGACCTCCGGGCGATTCCACCAAGCACAAGACCAAGACAGGTGGCCCTATCGAGCCCACCATCGACCGGGGGGGGGGGGGGGGGGGGATAAAGACGCGGAGATGACGGTCGTTCCCGTCTTGTATGTGTCGACTTTCTGTACCTATAAGACCTGTGCATTACACGTTACTCCAAAGGGTTGATATAATACAAATTATACAGAACAGGCCCTAAGTGTGTGCTTGTGTGGATTTATGTATTATAGCGCTCGCGCGCACGCACGCACGCACGCACGCACACGCACGTATTTGTTTTACTAATGTATTTATTTTATATAACAAACTTATTTTTAATACACACACTTAAGGCGTCATAAGGATTGGGGATGGGCCGAGACCGTTCAATATTTCTTTTGAGGAGTGCAGTTTTCTTTTAGTTCTCAGATTGTTTTTGTCAATACTACATGGTATGTTACCACTACTACTACTATTACTACTACTGCTACTGCTACTACTACTACTACTACTACTACTTCTACTACTACTACTTCTACTACTACTACTACTACTACTACTACTACTACTACTACTACTACTACTACTACTACTACTACTACTACAACAACTACTACTACTACTACTACTACTACTACCACTATCACTACCACTACCACTACCACTACCACTACCACTACCACTACCACTACCACTACCACTACCACTACTACTACTACTACAAATAATAATATTTATTTAGCGCCATAAATGTAGATAAAATCCATTCGTAGGAGCTATGAGTAGATAATTGTCTGCAATCATGGATCACGAACAGAACATACTCAGGTTCCTAGAGCGCTGTGAAGAGAGGCATGTACGACTGAACACAGACCAATTTTTCAGCAGCGCCAGGCGGAAGTACCGTTCATAGGACATGTGGCGTCAGGCGAAGGCCTGAAGATACAACCCGACAATGTGCGTGCCATTGTTGAGATGCCAGAGCCTGAAGATATAACAGCAGTACAGCGACTGGTTGGCGTGGTAACTTACCTCTCAAAGTTCGTTCCAAGGTTGACTGAGATCACGGGACCTCTGAGAGACCTAACTCGCCAGGACACAGACTGGACGTGGGGACCGGCGCAGAAGAAAGCATTCAAGCAGGTCAAGGATGCGGTCTCCAGTGTTCCAGTACTGAGGTACAATAGTCTGGACGATGAAGTCACTCTAAAATGCGTCGCCTCGCAGTCTGACATTGGTGCAACGCTGATGCAGATGGGACAACCAGTAGCGTTTACGTCCAGAGCGCTGACGTCAGCTGAAACTAGATGTGCTCAGATTGAGAAAGAGCTGCTAGCAATCATGTATGCGTGTGAGAAGTTTGACGCATATGTGCATGGTCGAGACGAAGTCGCCATTCAGATGGATCACAAGCCGCTTGAGTCCATATTCAAGAAACTACTGAATGGGGCGCCCATGAGGCTTCAGCGCAGGCTGCTCAGGCGTCAAAGATACTACCTGAAAGGTTTGTACCACAAGGGTACAGAGATGTACATGACTGATGCTCTGAGCAGGGCCTATCTGCCAGTGACAGTGACAGATGGCCATCCGTGGAGAACATTTATACAACCATGTTTCTACCTGTCACGGCTGAACGACTACAGCAAATCAGACATGCAACATCGGAAGATCCAGTGCTCTCCCTGCTGAGGGAAGTGATCCGGGCTGGTTGGCCTGGAGAGAAGAAGTGTGCAGCCATACTGGCATCACCGTGATGAGCTAATTGTGGAAGGCCTGCTTATATTCAAGGGTCACCGGATTGTAATTCCGGCATGCATGAGAAAGGAACTGATGGTAGTTACACACGCAAGCCATGTGGGTATAGAGGGATGTCTCCGCCGTGTTCGGGAGGCACTCACATGTATCAGGACATGAAGAAGTACATATCGACGTGCAATGTCTGTCTAGCACATCAAGCATCTCAGCAGAATGAGCCACTTACGCAGCATGAAGTGATCATGCATCCATGGGCCAAGCTGGCCGTAGACTTGTGTACCTTGCATGGGTGCACGTTATTGATGATTGCTGACTACTTCCGCAACTACATATAAGTGGAGAGTGTCACACATGTGACACCACGGAGCGTGATACGTGTGTTGTCATCCCACTTCGCCAGACGCGGGATCCAGGATGTGCTAGTATCGGATAACGGACCACAGTTTGCGTCCGCCGAGTTTGCTAGTTTTGCAAAGAAGTGGTCCTTCCAACGTGTGCCGTCTTCACTACACTACGCACAGTCGAACGGCAAGGCAGAGAATGCTATGACGGCTGTAGAGAGGCTGTTCACAAAATGTAAAGAAGATGGAGTGCCCGAGTTCCTACCTCTCCTTGACGGGAGAAACACGCCATCCGAGGGCATGGGCACGAGTCCAGCACAACGACTGATGGGTCGCAGATGCAAGACGTTGCTTCCCGTGGCTGCTCTGTTGCTAGTGCCGCGTCATTCCACTGTGAAAGATAACCGTGCGCTGTTAGCTGCCAAGGCAAAGCAGGAACACTACTACAACACACTCTCACCTCCACCACCAGATCTGACCACTGGTGCTAGTGTACGTATTCGAATGCCAGGAGAGAAGACTTGGACCCGTGGAACCTGCGAGGGAGACGCAGGCCTCAAGTTGTACGATACCCGAGTTGGTCCCGAATATTTATCGTTGAAATCGTAGACACATCAGACGTACCTTCTCACAAGACCCACAGTTGAACAAGCACTTGGGCAATGCTGAAGAGACAGATGAGCATGCGGTTCCTGATGAGCATCTGACATAACACCAAATCTGAAGAATGAATCGTCAGCACACATAATTTCAAAGCGTTTGCATACAGCGAATGTCAGACTTCGTGACTATGTCTGTTGATGTTGCGACTCTATTTGGACTTTGAAAGTTTCGATTGCGAATATTAATTCAGAACTTTGGGCCTAGCAAAAAAATTGACTTTGTGCCTATATCGGTTGATGTAGTAAATGTACTTGGACTTTGAACGTTTACATTTTTTAAATATTAATTCACATTTGTGCTTGCCGTGCAATGCTTATATTGCACTAACTATTAGTTGCAGTTAATTGCGTTGATATATGTGTTACTTTGTTTGCTGGTTTGACTTGAGGGGAAAGATGTGACGAAATAGTGTATGCTCCCCGGTAGGGTGAAGCAAGGAGCGACCCCTGCGCGGACGTTGTCCGTCAGCCATGATTGTTAAATGATGCTCGTTAGTTAAAAATGACAATTAAAGACACTTAAACCGAGATCTTCACAACTTCCATATTCTTTCAATTTGACCATGTTATGTTGAAAATATTGCTGTGCTGTGAACATAATTTTTAGGTTGAGGTATATCCCTGAAACGGTAGTGCAATTACATAGATGGACGTACATGAAAAATCTCGGATTACTTCTAATTATTCATATAAATACCAATTCTGAAAGAAAATGTAACGGATAGCTTCTTAAAATGCGAAGACATCCTATTTTTCCATTGATATAAATTTCCAAATTCGAATGGCAATAATTTGGCGAAACTGATACAAGAGGTAATATGGAATGTGGCATAATGTCGAACCACGTATGTTGTTTTCTAGTGACTACGAATAGGGTACTGATTTGCTGTTATACCTACTAGGCCAATTCGCCATTTTGTACACCATATGTAGTTTTGCGTCAGCTAGTTCTTTAGTCTGAACGGGAACTCCATACTTCTACTAATAATAATATTTATTATTTATAAAGCGTAATATTCAAATATGCTCAAAGCGCTGTAAAAGAATATATAAAGCTATTTATTATGTGTTAAAACTAATAATAATAATAATAAATACAACTGTAAAATTAACTTTCAGCTAAAAAATGTAGAAACGTTAAATTATTCATATTAAAACTGTTAATTAAATATTATATAGAATTAACAACGATGAGTAAAATTAATAAACCAATAAATAAATAAAACTAATTAATGCTCTATTTACATGCAAAACACATACTAAACGATGGCATGTATAAATTTCAAGTGCATATGTAAAAATGAGATAAGATGAAATATTTGAAACAAATTTTCTAAAATGTCATTGAATATTTAAAATGTCACCAGTAATATGCTTTGAAAATGTGCGTGTACTAATCATGTCTGGAGCATGTCTGGTGTACGTTGTTCCTTTCGTCGCCAGCAAACATCCCTCGGCATGGCAGCACAGCCTGTTCGGGTGTTGCAACGACATCAGACTGTCCGTGTATCGTCGCCGGTCGCAACGCCGCCGCCGTCGACGAATCCTGCCTACCCTGCGGCCTTCTCTCCCTGGTCATATATGACAACGTCTGCGTCTACTCGAATGCAATTATTCGCGGAAGGATACGCGAAAAGTTCGGCATCGACGGGAGCGCGATCGACGACTGTCTGGTTGCCTGTTGTTGCATGTGTTGCGCATGCGTCCAGCACGCACATGAGATTAAGACCCGCCAACCGCCCGAACACGAGGAGATCGACGGAACACGAAAATCCGACGGACCCGTCTGACTATCGTTTACGGTGTCCGGCGCAAGTCCAACGCTCATCGCCAGTGATCATGTGATCTCTGAAATAAAAAGTCAATTACGACCGATTTCACGTTCGTCCTTTCTGTGTGTTCGAAACATTGCACAACCATGCAACGTCCGAATAATTCTCGAATTCGTTTGAGCGTGACTCTGCCACTGAAACGTGTTTCTTTATAATTTGCAACATTCCTTCACCGCTGCCACATTGTGGTGATATTTCTGAAATTTGGTTTGTAATTAATGGCTTATAATGTATTGTTTATGTTATTAAAATACCCGCAAGCACAGACACCACGCACATGCACGCTCGCTCGCTCGCACGCACGCACGCACGCACGCACGCACGCACACATGCATATATACAAACAAACACACACGTTCGTACACATGCCAGCCATACGCGCACTCACACACGCATGCCCGTGCGTGCGACTTCATGCCCGCTATTAATTTAAACTAAACAAATTTGTCCATAGAGGTATTCAATATGCTCGCCCAGGTGACCTACATCCACAAGTTCATCATGGCGGACTCAGAGGATGAATTCACGCAAATTTTTGTTGCTGCAAGTGCCGCTTTTGTGGCAATGTCTCAGAGGATCTGCCGGCCGGGCGTCGGGCGGGCGTCGGCCGGCCGGCAATATCAAACATATTTGATACCGCCGGCCGACGTCGTGCGGGCATCGCCTCAACGCACGACGCCCGGCCGATGCCACGATTTTTGGAACTCACATAACCGATGCCCGGCCGATGCCTCACGACGTCCCACGATGACCGGCCGATGCAAAATCGGCCGGCCGGCCGGCTTAGTGAGTTCCCGCATTTAAGAAAGTTGTTGCGACAATTAAATATCAATCTTTCAAACCCTTTGGAGAAAGCAGACAATAATGAGATAGGCCTGTAGTTTGTAAACAAACTGACATCTCCATATTTATAAAGAGGCATCACTTTAGTAGCAATTCTTAAGTCATCTGGGAATATACCAGATCGTATCATAGAATTTACGATTTCTACCATGGGCAAGGCAATGCGTTCCGTAGAATTCAAATGCATTGTTATATTATGAAATCCAGTACTTGACTTTGATTTGATATTTTGTATGATGTTAATTATTTCTGCACAAGTGGTTTCTTCCATGACAAGACTATTTGGCAAGTGATTCTGCACGTAGTTAGTATAACTATTTTGTAGTTTATTTTTTATCTGGTAACGTCGGGCCGATATTAGCGAAATGATTGTTAAATGTATTAGATATTTTTTATTAAACCATAACCATAATGTTTATAGACCACAAGTAGGTACAAGAATTGTTGAAAATACATCAATTTCGTTAGTACATTTATACAAGCATATATATATATATATATATATATATATATATATATATATATATATATATATATATATATATATATATATATACACACATATTATTAAATTTCATGTTCACATACTAGTTTTAGTCTATGCAATAGACCAAAAATACATACAACTGTGCATACTTGTAATAATTATTGTTGTAGTACCAAACAAACCCACAATCATATAATTTTATGAAATGGGGTCGGTAGCTTCTATTAATACAATAATGTCGCTGTCATAGGAGCCACCATAATGTTATGATGAAAAGTAATATGGTCCTTTATACAACGTGTCTATCTCATACGTTTATTTGGAAGTGTTTGTTTGAAGTGAGAAAGTGTGTGGTGGTGTGGATGTGTGCTAAACGTAATGAAGATAAAACTATATTGTATTTACTTATTCAATTGACATGTATAACAATTTGATAAAGTACATATATCACTGTAGTTATTAAGCAAACATATTTTTGAATGACTTATAAAGCCATGCAAACTATGAGTGTATATTTTGTTTTTGATTATATCAGGGGGTGTCATTTATAGTATGTGGAAGGATGTATATAAGGTATTTCACTGCAAATTCATGCTTAGTTCTAAAATGTATGAATATTATAATTGTGGATATTAATACTTGTAATAATTCGCCTGTTTAGTACATATGGAGGTAATTGTTTATTAATATATTTAGAATAACTTTTTTATTATTGTAACTGTAACAAATCTTCTAGTTTCAGTAGTTTACGTTTTTTGAAACGTGGTTCCATATGTGAGTTATATGTATTTAATATTTTTTTGGATGCTATTAATTCTATTTCTTTGATATCCCCAAATCATAATACAATAATTGATATGTGATGATATTAAGGTGTTATATAATAATTTGTGTATACTTTTTTTGGGCTATTACACATTTGGTTGTCGATTTGGAATGATAGTTGTTAATTTTGCCTGATCGGGATATGACGTATGTTTTAATGTTTATCCATGTTTACTCTTTTTTATATAAATGTATCATTGCACCTGACCAATTTTTGCGCATGCGCAGTGGTTTTCTTTCAATCAGCTATACATATAATGCTTACGTCATCCCTACGTCAAACAGGTGTCGATGATTTTAATATATACATGTAATACAGCCGGGATGAAACCAGACAAAAGAAACAGTCCTAGCTCTACTGTGTCCGATACCACTTCAGACAGTGGGTCGATAGCAGAGACAAAGGGCGGAAACATGTACGTGTCGACCATCACAATGACATATTGTACCTTTCCAACACGTGAATTAGCATATATCGTACTCCATTGGGTTGATATGATATAAATTATACAGACCCTAACAGTGTGTGTGTGTGTGTGTGCGTGCGTGCGTGCGTGCGTGCGTGAGTGTGTGTGTGTTTGTTTGATTGGTTGTTTGTGTGCATTAGTGTATGTGGGTGAGTATGTGTGTATACGTGAGTATTTGAATGCGCACGCATGCACGCGCGCGCACACATACACGCCCACACACACACGCACCCACGCACGCACGCACGCACGCACGCACGCACACACACACACACACACACACACACACACACACACACAAGACATCGTAACCGAGGTTTTGGGGTGGTCTTAGTCCGCCCATTATTATTATATTTATTACTGCGCTACAAAAGAGTTACCTTTCTAGCGGAATGTATTGTTCATGGCTCTAAGAACTTACCTTTTGTAAGAAATTAACTTACATTTTGAAACGTACGACGTTTCGACCCATCAGCTATAGGTTATGGTCACGCACTGGTGTCACGTGTGTTGGCTTACGTTTCGGCGGGATAATTTGATTGTATATAGCGGGCAAGTGGTATCATGGTTTCTGTTCTAGTTAGGGGCTCTCTGTTTGTTTGATATACAGTGTATATGGCCTCCTTCACTTTCTTCTTGTGCCAGTGTGATTCCCGGGTTAGGATTTTGGTGTTATCAATGGACACTGAGTGTCCTGTGACCCAGCAATGGTCTCCTGGTCCTGTTGGAGGTTTTTCTTCAGGTGTGTGTGTTATTTGAACTTCTGGCTGTGTGGTCTCATAGTTTCATCAATGCACTTGTGGCTGCTGTCATAGTCACACGTGATGTTGTAGATTGTTTCGGTGTTTTGTTCTTAAGGTGCACTACCACTGGGCGGAAGATGTTAGCCGGTTTATGGCACATCCACACAATGTGTGTCCTGTATATCCGGCCACGTTGTGTCGACAACCCTGCTACATTGTGTAGTCCGAACACGGGTCGGCGTTGGTTGGCGTTTGCACAAGATGGTCTGTTTGCACTAGGTCTAGGTGGTGGAAGTGCAAGCGTCCACTCTGAGTAGCCATTGACTCTCATGAGATTGTCATAATGTGAACTTCCTGTTTTCGGGTGTGGTTACATACTGCTGTGCCCTGTTATTAAGACTACGTACGACAAACCGTTTGCAAGTTAAAGGATGGAGTGACTTGAAGTTGAGGTACTGGTCCGGCTTCCGGTGTATAGTTATCTTCGGTGATCCATCATCCAGAATGTGTGTGCATAGACCCAGGAAGGGAAGTTTGTTGTTAAATCTTGTTAAACACTAATGTCTGGAGCATGTCTGTTACGTTAGACACGCATGCTGGCGTACACGTACATGTTCTTCCTTCCGTCGCCAGGAGACACCCCTCGCAATGGCAGCACGGCTTGTGTGGGTGCTGTGACGACGTCGGCCTCACGTGTCTGACGATGTGCTGTCCGTGTATCGTCGCTGGTCGCAACGCCGACGCCGTCGGTTATCCCTGCTGCTTCTGCGGCTGCCTTTCCTCAACGTGCTTCCTCAACGTCCTGTCGAACGTCTTCATTCGCGGCAAGATACGCGAAAAGTTCGGCATCGACGGAGGCTTTTGCGGCGACTGCATGGCGTCCGGTTGCTGCCTCTGTTGCGCCTACATCCAGCAGCGACAGGAGATCAAGACCCGTCAACCGCAGGCAGGCCACTTTGACCCGGTTTGACGTGAACGTGCCAGTCCACGAAGAGATCGACGGAACACGGACACTCGCCGGACCCGTCTGACTATCATTTACGGTATGCGACGCAAGTTACGCGTTCGTTGCCAGTTATCCTGTTATATTTTCAATAAAAGGTAAATTACGATCTATTTGACGTTTGTCCGTTCTATGTTCGAAATAGCGCAAAGCCACGCAATGTCCGAACAATTCGCGAATTCGGTTGAGCCTAAGAAATGTTTATTTATGATTTGCAACAAGTTTCATCTTTGCCACGATGTGGTGAAATGTCTTTGAATGTGGTTGATAATTAATGACACATGGTTAGGATCCTAATTACATGTGAGGTGTAATTGCAGATTTATGTTTAAAAAAGATAAATTTCGCAAAAAGTAAGTGACATTTGTTACATCATTGGTTTCACATATCAATTATCTAGGCTACGTATGTGGCCTACCTTTGTATGTGCGTTTTCAAACGGAAGAATACTTCAAATAACACCAACTGAATATATTGAAAAATAATTGTGAAGATTGACATACATGAACAACCCAAGCTCCACAGAATGAAGCACTGTAGTGGGGCGGATATGTAACAATTTTTGCTTGAGTTGTGCACTTCCGGAAAGAAGCATGAAACTTTGTCCTAGGGGGTTCTTGGGTATGCTGATTTCAAAAATTGCGGGAACCACGACGTCACTCCAACGGTTCCCGCCCAAAATGAAGAAATTCAAAATGGCCGCCACAAAACACGTTTTTGCCCATAAAATGGCTCTAAGTTCCTCGATTACCATGATCTTTATGTCTATACCTATGTTTTTAAGGTCAAGGAATCCAATAAAACACATTTGAAGACTCATAACATACATCTTCATGATGAAAATATAAAAAACGCTCATAACTTCGAATTGTTTGCAACAGCGTATGTAAGTACCGATTACCTTAACCATTGTTAAGGAATCTGATTGTGTGTCGTACATTCTGATAAAGGGACACATGCCATAGAACTAAATGACTTGAACAAGTTCAAAGAATTACCACCAGGGGTTGCGGATTGTTCCAGTCGCCTATACTCTCAGTACTATTCAGCTATATAGTGAAACCATGTGCTGAGGTTACGGCAAAAGTGTTCCTTTAAAACATTATCAAATTACTGATCTTCTTACAAGCTTCTTACTCTCGGTTACACTGTCCCGAACAGAAGCACAACTGTGTACATGGCAATTTGCCTTGACACACTTGCATCTTTTAGTTCAATCCTTTTTACATCCACATTTTAACAGTTCTTGACATCCTTTGGCTGCCTCTGGAAGAGTGGTCCAGCATGGAGTCCATGGAGAATCATCTTTCGCTCTCTCCCAGACCCATAAATCTGGTGATGGAACATTGGGCTCTCCTATAAGTGACTATCCCCAGATATACCCTGCCTGAAAAACAACCCTTTTCATATGCTGTTCTAGAGCTTGTAATGTTGGAGGAATGTTTTCCATCTTACGGTTATGAGTGAACAACTGCTTCTTGGCTTCATTCACATGGCTAAGTGCTGATGTTCGCTGATACAAAAGAACAACATATCTTCCTATTTGCTCCATTTCGTCTAGGGATATTTGAGTTGGTGCCCGAGATAAACGAAGGCATGTAGGTGTGAGCTGAGGCATACTACGCCATACAGCCCAAGCTGTTTTTTTTCCAATTCCATAGAAGGCGGAAACAGTATCACATCCTGATATCGCATGCAAGAACAAAAGACCTCATTGCCTAATTCAGCTGGAAACAGGTGAAAGGGTTTTGACGGAGTATGATAACAAACATTCCATGAAAAAGAAGGACACAGATCGCCACGATGAACACATATACCAAGTGTACAAAAGACGTTCCTATTCTCAAGTCAAGAGTGTCAATGATGTGATGGAGGAACTTGGCAACCCCTTTGCAGATACAAGCACGGACCTCTACATGCTTGACACCAAACGGATAATGCCCGCTAGCGTGGTAAATACAATTTTGTTGCGGAGCGTGTCAATGTCAATACCACTGCATTCAATGACACCATACACAAGAACAGTCTATCTCTGTTAAAAAAAACCTGCGAAGTCCGCTTCTAAAATCTCCAACCTGCATAATGATGTTCATCTCTTCTCACGGGTGTATATATCGTGCCAAGCTAGAGACAGTAATATGGATGACTTCTTCATGCGTGAAAATCATGCCTGGCCTCCATCGTTGGCAACAAATTGAATCATGCACCATACAAACAAATCTGACTTGATGGAATGTTTGTACCTCAACCGGAATCTGCACCAAATGTTGATGTCAAGATCGTCGATGGTGCTTGTGCACACACTTGATCCAAAGAAGTCGAAGGTTCCTGTCAAAGCATTCAAGGACTATTCCCAACTGGGGTTCTTGCCCTATTTAGAATGCATGCTACAAGACGTTGGTCGTTTGGGTGTTGTTTGGGATGTATATAAGGAGGACAGCCTAAAGGCACAAACACGACAGAACCGTGGAGCTGGTAACCATCTCCGGGTTGCCAACAACACTAACATTCCTGGTAACTGGAATAGCATCCTTCATTGTGATTCAAACAAAGAGAGTCTGTTCCCACTTCTAGCCAATGCAATACAGGAGTTTCAACCACCTTCAAGGCAAGCTAGTCATCTCCACACATGGCAAGAACGCTGTTTCATCTCCCATAGCCGACCTCTCCGACTTGTCCTGCACTCATGAAGAAGCAGACACACGGTGTTTCATGCTTCCCATTTGTTCCATCAAGGATTTACCAAGCTGATGATACATGCAATAGATACAGACGTGGTGGTTCTTGCAATAGCTGTGTCAAGTGTCTTAAAGGATTGCGAAATATGGGTAGCATTTGGTCATGGTTCTAAACTACGCTGCGTCCCCTGTCAACTGGTTTCAGCTGAATTAGGCAATGATGCATCATAGGGTCTTCTGTTCATGCATGCGATATCAGGATGTGATACTGTGTCTGCCTTCTATGGAATTGGAAGAAAACAGCTTGGGCTGTATGGCGTAGTATGTCTCAGCTCACACCTACTTTCATTCGTTTATCTCGCGCACCAACTCATATATCCCTAGACGAAATGGAGCAAATAGAAAGATATGTTGTTCTTTTGTATCAGCGAA
>OZ024866.1:29535104-29635104 GCA_964017155.1 Oasisia sp. SBJ-2009 | reverse complement strand
GAAACAATATGCACGTATAATTTTGAATGTAGAAGACCGGCGACATATTTCAACTGTAACACTGTTTCGTACTCTAGGATGGTTGCCAATTGATGTTCGAATACGTTATTTCACTTCCATTGTAATGTATAATGTCATGCATGGGCACGCCCCTGGCTACCTCACTGATCTGTTCGTGTTAAACAAAAGTGTGCACAATCATCACACTCGCAGCTGCACAAATATTCATGTGAAGAAATACAACCTGTCCTTAGGCCAGCGCACATTTGCTTACAGGGGTGCGAAATTTTGGGACACGATCCCGGAATGTATCAAAAATGCGAATAGTGTAGACACCTTTAAAACACACTGTTTAAAGTTTCTCGTGAAAGATGTGTACAATTGCATGCATTTCCCGATAGATACGCTTGAGTGATTGTTTTAATTAATGTTTTTTTTTAATACAATTGTGCCATCGATCTATAAACGTTTTTTGTTTGATTGTAATCAATACATTTTCTTTTAAATAATGATAAATTATTTTTAATGTAATTTTATTTATAATTATTCTAATATTTTATATTTAATAATATTTTAATAATATGTATTTGTTTATAATTACAGTTTATTTATTTTTATCTATTTATTGCTACTGTGGTTATGTTTATATTGTTGTGAACTATATATTTTATCTAAAGCTTTATTGTATGTATGTATATGATGAATGTAAGATGATGGCCCATTGAAAATCACGATATACCACGTGACATGGTTACCATCAAGAAATAAAGCTTTTACTTACTTACTTACTTACACCCTGCACAGACATATGGCACACATACACAAATTGTTATTTCATCGGTGAGAATCGACCACAGAGCGAACAAGCTAGGTGTGACGACCATCTCTTAATTTTCAAACGATAGCGGCTCGACCAGGCAAATGCTTTTCTCACTCCATTACCGCTATGCCAGAAATAAACTGTTCGGACAGATTCCGCAAGGTGGAGCAAGATGACATTAGTCAGACAATTTCATAAAATATAATATTGGCTCATGTTAAAGATCAAGGCGAGGCCGACGCACTCTTCCAAGTCACAAACGGAGTGAAGCAAAGTTGTGTTTTCGCCCTGACCATTTTCACACTCATAGTCTCTGTCATGCGGATGGATGCAACGTCCACATGCATGCAGTTATGTGAACGTTGACGTATGTTTATGCATGGACTGAATAATATTCAACCTCAAGAGCTTTCAGGCAAATAGAAAAATACATGATGTTACAGTGGCTGTTTGGTCGTAAGATTTTCTCTTCGCGGATGATTGCGCCCTAATCACCAGCACGAAACCAGAAAGCCGTGGATCTGTTTGTAAAAGCGTGCACTAACTTTGTTCTCACCACTTCGACCAAAATGACTCAAGTTATGCATCAACCAGTCCCTGGCACGCTATGCATTGAACCCATTATCACCAAAGTTAAAGAGAAATTATTCAAGACTGTGAATAAATTCAATTTATGTAGCATTACCCTCTCTTATACTGTACATACTGATGCCGAAGTTGACACTAGGATTGCTGGAGCCAGTAAAACATGTGGGTGGCTCCGATAAAATGTCTGAGAAGGACGAAGAAATACAGTGCTCACAAAGCTCAAGGTTTATGCAGCAACCATCCATCCATTACACTTGTATTCATGTGAAACCGAGACTGTTTACAATTGGTATGCAAGGTAGCTGAACCACTTCCACATGGGTTGCCTTAGGAAACTGCTAAAGATTAAATGGCGCGACAAGGTGACGGACACAGGCGTTCTTGCCAGGGCTGACACGAGCAGCATTCAAACTATTCTCTGCAGTGCAAAGCCTTGACGGGAAGTGCCTCGCATCCGACCGCTCCACATGGCGCAGCAGCATCCATTCTGGTACAGTGGTGTTTGGGGACACTATGCGTTCACTATTGTATCTACTTTATATTGTCTGATAAAGATTAACAAACACTAATGATTAATCAATAATGTTCGACACTATTAACTAATTGTGTATGTTGATTTTCAGGTATTTACTATTGTAATCAATTTTTATTATTTTGAACAATCACTTATTATTACTATGTTTGTCAATTTCGGTAAAACAGGTTGGTTTTATAGATAGGTATTGACGCTTTTTTGAACAATCATGCAATATTCAACAAATTCATAAAATCTACAACACAATCTTTACAGGTGTCGACATAGGGGTAGCATGCCATTATAAATAGCTTTACTTAACTGTGTCTGTCTTGACGAGTCAGTATTTACATGTTTTGTATATTTAACACATACTTTAAAATGTTGACTTAACAGCTTAGTCTACAGGAAACTATGACTACCAATATCGCATAATCACACTCGTTATACTAGTCATAATGCACATACTGCAGCGACGCACTGGTAGATCAATGCATTGTTACCCTCACAAGAGGAATATTCTGTTGTTGCCTGGAAACTCCTCGCAAATCCCACTTCCGACGGCAGTGGTATACATGAATTGATGATATGCAACATCTGGTATTACTGAGCTACACACATGGAACCCCCCCAGGATATCAATCCTGGACATGCTCTTACCTATACCACATACATACACCTGCCAACTCCACACGTTAACCAAATGTTGTATCAGTGCTGCCATCTAGTGAACATTGATTACTCTAACAAAAGTGCTGGCACCTAGTGTTCCAACTAACATCATTGTGCATCTGGTTTATCATGTTCAAACATAATTATCACCTGCATAGAACCTGCTAAATAAAGAAAGTACCTACAATCGGGGTGTTCTTCGCGTTACTTACTCGTTAACTGTCTGGTTTCAAATCGAGTTCACTACTGCAATCGTTAGCACGTAGCACAGACAGTATGTACATTTAGTATTTATTTACAATTTTAGGCAGTGTATGCATGTGTCTTTTATGTGATTTGCAGTTTGTTGAAAGTGTTTCAATATTAAATTATATGGGTTATATAGATTACATAGTATGATTACAAATATGTAAAACTGGGATAATAATCAAAGCACATACTACTGATTACGCTTGATAACAATCGTGAAATTTTACACACACACACACACACACACACACACACACACACATACACACCCTCCACACACACATGTATATACAACCTGTGCTATGGTTATTATAATATATGTATACATATATGTGTGTGCGTGTTTGTGTGTGTATGCATGTATGCATACTCATAATTAATTCATTATAGCTAGTAATATTATTTTATAATATATGGAGTATCCTTAACCAAATACATATATACACATATAATTATGGTTGTATATACATGTGTGGGTGTGGAGGTGTGCGTAATCACTGTCTAGCTATAATTATAATTGTATCTAATTATTATTGTATACACTTTCTAAATAGTAATGTTGACTAAATATGCATGTAAAACCATCTTAGACAGAACATAGGCCATTGGTTGCTTGGATACATTTATTTTAACGTTTTAATTATTGGTATTCATTGTATACCCACACATACAATGTGTTTAGACACACAATGATCTGATGGAACTATGTTGTTTTCAGACATTTCCTACATATTTCCTATATATAGACAAAATCTGCAGTTAAGAGTACAAGAGTATTTGCCTGATTGCCTGCCTTTTATGTCATTGTAATTATTAATATACTAACTTGATTCAAATAATGTCTATCTTAAGCTGGTGAGTAGCCTGGGCTAATTTATGTACTTATCAGTCACAACTGAAAAACATGTATGATTGAGAAATTGGCATGCCATTTATTGAACATAGAAGTCATAGCCGTGGAATATCAAAGAACCTATATATGGGAGTGACAATCACAATTGGTTACGAGTGCTAAAACAAGGGCAAAAATTCAAAGGTGATTACTCATACACATAAATGTACAAACAGAAAGGTTGGCTAATCGATCCCCCAACAAAATACTGTACAATGTAAAAAATGGGCTATTCCCCTAACAATGGTTAACTAACAGTTTTCAAATACATACGGCAACACAACACCTAATGAAATATTGTTGCTGCGTATACACACATAGCAAAACCTAGCATAACAATACATGACCTGATCGGGTAATCACCTCAACATCAGCGAACAAACCATAATAAGTTAATTGTAACATGATCTAGAGTAACTACTACTGTATACAACCACATATCCATTACAGGGAGAGGTAGAGCCAAATTACCAAACAAATGGACTTTTAAAAAAGAAGCTGCACTAAAACCCTGCTTACATTACTGAACTTTCAGTGGAGGAAAAATCCTAGTTCAAAAACTTGTGTACGCCTGATTTGGTACCATCTGGGCAGGCAAAGTGTCATGGTGTTTTTATATCATGTAGGTAAACTTCTAATGTGATAACCTGTGTCTGTGCAACTGGGACATTCTCACAAAAGGCGTAAAATAATATATTATTTTATTTTATGCCTTTTGCGAGAAAGTCCCAGTTGCACAGAAACAAACATTAATGCCATAAAACATAATATATATATTGTAATGAGGCGTTTAATCTAAAACCAAAATATTTAGCATTTTGTGAATAAATGTTTTTTGTTACGTATTGCTATGCAAATATACAAACATAAACATACTTAGACAATGATGTAGAATATTGTGCAGTGTCTTCAAATTCTTACCTTCATCATCTTATAATCAAACAAGTTGTTGGTGGCACTAACATTGTTTTTTATAACATGACGTATTTTGTTGATAAGCGCTTCATTATATACATTCATGTTATATAGTTTATAAATAATTATATAATACACTTTTTTAATGCAAACATTAAATTGACATTGAAAGAGTTCATTTTCAATAACATAGAATCACAATACAAACATAACAAATAACATTACTTGATTGAATGCTGACACACACATATATATATAATATATATATATATATATATATATATATATATATATATATATATAATATATATACACATTAGCATTCAATCAATCAACATATATATATATATATATACATCAACATTCAATCAATTCACACACACATATAGATATATATATATATATATATATATATATATATATATATATATATATATATATATTTATATATATATATATATATATATATACATACATACATACATACATACATTTAGTATACATAACATGCGAAACATCTGTTGCGAAACAACCGGATTATTGAAGACTTGACAAACGAGACATGACTGTATATTAGTGTTGAACTTATCCAATGTCATTAAAAACAACACTCATGTTTCAGTTCACTCATATAATTATTTTCAGTGTGTGCACTATCTGAGTTTCACAACAAACAGTCCAACTTCCCCTGTAGTTGACCGATGGAACATCAGCTTTGTAGAATAACACAGCACTATTCAACGAGTCATGGATGTCATAAGAAATGTTCCTGGTAATCTGGCATTATCGGTGTTCTCCTTCAGTGTCACAATGTGTCAAGTATTTGTGTCATTTGTCTCTACACGTGCTGACACTTTGATCATTTGTAGCAGTCCTTCGTAGATTCACCCCCACAACCTCTTCACAAGTCACGTTGATGTCAGCACCAGAAGCTCTTGTGCACAGCTAACGTAGTCCAAAAGTAAGTTACCAGTCTTTTTCTTCTTAATGGTCAGTTGTTCGTGTCCGAGGGAGTAGACGCCTTCTGTGACTTCAGTGCTTCAGTCAAGTTCACGTCACATCTCTCAGTGACTCGTGTCTCCTGTCCCTGGGTTGACGCGGTGGATGAGTTCAACTGGAAAAGTAGTTTAACACTTTTGTTAATAAAGTACTCTCGGGTTGTATATTCCAAATGTGGTACTTTTCAAGCAAGGTCTGCTTTCAACAACAGAAAAGGAATGATTTAGAAATAGTCTGTGATAAGTTGTTGTGATGAAAAAGTTAATTTACTACACACAAATGCAGAAATATCTTATATTCACTGTCTTGTAATATTTGTATGTAAGTTTTTGTGTGTAAATAGTATGGATAAGTTATCAAGTTCATGAAACAGTATATTGTCTATTAATGTGAATATGTCACTGGTTTACACAAGTTGAAATATGGATTCATAAGCTTTAAAGTGTGTGCGTAATATGTTATGTAAAGGTGATGTTTAAAAAATAAAAGTATGTTTTGAGTATTAGCATTATATGTAATATTATATTTTAGGCACAGCAACCTAGCAAACGAATTGCGCCTCGTTAATATTGTTGAAATTATATGACATTCATGTTTATTTCAATAGCAAGTTATATGTAAAGACATTGTTCAATGTAACTACCATTGATAGTAACTGACATAATGTCATATCTAATATTATGTTCTTTTGTCCATCTCATCCCGTCTATGATTTATTTTCTGTGTCAACATGGCTTACAATCTCAACATGATTTATTGTTCAACATCACTTACTCTGTTGACATCACTTACTCTATGAGATTGATATATTGCATTAGGATTTACTAGGTAACATTACTAACGGCGGCAACATGATTTATTGTGCCAACAAAACCTAAAGAACCAACGGGACTAACTATGTTCTTTCTTGACTACTCTGTCTAGATGGCTTACTGTACCATACCTTTTTCTTCAGCTGTTCTCCCATTACAGTTGGGAACCCAGCGCCTGGCAGATCTTGGATCTTTTCCTTATCTTGACCTTCTTGAACTCCAGGAACCCCACGAACCATGGATCTGTGATCTTCTTTTGTCCATCTCATCCCGTCTATGATTTTCTGGAACCTCTTGATCCAGGGATCTGTGACCTTCTCCTGGTCATCCTACGACCTCCAGGAGAACATCACTTATAATTGCATTGGAAGTTAAGCAAATGACACAGGTAGGCTACACTGGTGTGATGTATTTTAATTAAACTAGTTTGATATAATTCCAGTTAATGAAAATGTGGGGTCAGAGGATACATTGTCCCTAACTGTTGCAGATGCTGAGGTTACCATTGGTATTTGAAAGTTAATGAGATTGTGGTGATGGGACTGAAAGAGTGGGAGAGGAACGGAGAACAAGAGTAAAATACAGAGGGATTTTGTTTACAGAGAAAGTATTGCAACGTAACAGAGCCAAAGGATATGATCCTCATTGCATGCACATAACTGCATATCCCTTAATAACACAGTTACGTGCAGTTCGGAGGAATGTGCTGAAATCCAACATTTCTTAGTGATACTTCACATGACACAATAAGATATGTATTGGCTAGCTCATACATATGTTGACACACATGTTTGTATTTGGATTGCTGACCCGTGTTTTGTTATGGGAAAGGAATAGAAGTTATGTTGCATTGTCTGTGGAAATGATTATGTTGTCCGTTTGGTAGGAAACACTATTTTGACCAGCCAGTAGACAATGTCATAGCACCTAGACTGTAGATGATGTTACATTGGTTAGTCTATTTATAAGGTTAGTTTGTGCAGTCTCTTGTCAATAATACATTGTAGCTATGTAGTTATGCTTTGGTTATATGAAACGTAAGTAAAATTTTGCCAATGATAATACCATTTTTAATTACCATTATGACAAGCTAACCTTCTGTACTGATTTCAGAGGGTACATCATTTCAGTCTGATACATTATTTACAGGACAGTTTGTATGTTTTTTGAAGTACAGAAAAGTTTCACAAATAAATAGATGAACATTTTATTGAAGTGGTCGAAGAGGAAGCAGGTAAGATTGAGATTGTGGTGGGGGGACTGAAAGAGTGGGAGAGGAACGGAGAACAAGAGTAAAATACAGAGGGAATTGGAGATTGTTTACATAGAAAGTATTGAAAGAAAATTGAGAGAAACAATAAAACTGAAATAGAGTAACCAAAGCATGGCCAGTGTCCGACGGACCAGAGTGAATCAGAAGGAGAACAACACAGGTCACTTGCCTCTACTGCCGTCTGTCCACACAGCAACTTCTGCCTTCTCTGGTGTGAAGGTCTTCCTTGTGTCCTATGGTCTGTGATCTCCAAGATCTACAACTTGAAGTCTGGACCCACAATGCATCACTGACACAGGTACATCAACACTATGCACCTTAACAATGGTCTGTACACACATGTGAAACAACACATTTATATTTAAGCAGGCACCATATTAAAATAACTGATCAACCTTTAATATAAAACTGTGCAACTGGCACGTTTTCTCTATAGAAATATATAAAATACGTATTTACTTAATGAATAATACATAATATATTTTAGTCACATTATATCTACAAGAGACATAATGACACAAATGCACATCGATGTGCACCCATTAAGTGTAACATTTAGTGTGAATCACTTTTCTCTACAAATGGAGCATCCTTACCTCTATGGCAGTGTTACCTTGAATTGTCTCAGCCATCTCTCCTTGGTTCATTCTGAAACTACATCAACAGTTAGTTTTAATGATGTTGTAAGTATACACGACTAAATGTATCATTCTCGTCACGTGATGTTCAGGAGTGTGTGAACGGTGTCTGTTGGTGACGGCAGTGGTCTGTCTCCCTCCTGCTGTGTCGAGTTGTAGTGCACCAGTTAGTTTCTCGAGTACACGAGCTGTTGATTCAAGTTGGTACCCAGAACATATATCAACATGCATTCATTTGCACAAATACATCATGATGTCACACAGCGAACAGATTTGTGTGCCTGTCTCACACTCTACTCCCTTATACCAGTTGGAATGCAGAGGCAACCTCTATGCAGTATCGCAATGCCATAGAACTTCTCTGTGCTGGTGTCGAGAATGGTCAGATTTCCTCCTGTCAGTGGCACTGACCAAACACTGCAAGAAAAAAATTCATTTACTTGTCTAATACCTGCTAAGCAAATTAAAATATATTAATGTTTAAAAATTCTGACCTTCTCTTTATTGACCACAAGTCCATTGGTAATGTACTTCAAATGCATGAACCTGTATCAATGCACATGCCCTGAGATTGCAAGGTGATTCCGGACGAAATCACATACTTCGTCAAAATCAGTAAAATATTTCCGTTGTCTATACATGTATAACTGCAATCTGGCGAGAACATGTCTTAACTGTCGTACACTAATACTACAGTAAAATCTTCTTGATAGAACAATTCATATTTCATGCTGAGTTAGTCGAAGATCAAAAGGTCTTTTCATGGTAGCATCCATATTGTCACTGTTTCATTTTTGGCAAGGCAATCTTTTCATAACTCAAATTAAAAAGTAAACTTTTTCGAGATAAAAAGTGGAGATGTCAAAAGAAACAGCTGTCGTAGAACAATTGTGTAAGAATTTTGTTGCCACATACTTTCCCAGCCATGTAGTAAAATCGGATTTTTTTTTACTAAAACTTGCAAATGCTAGTACAAATGCAATATTTTCATATGCATTTGCATATGACCCAAAGTCAGTTTCCTTCCTTTGTGGACATTTCTCATGTACTGTCTTTTTAATATTCTTTTACGAGTTCATTTGCAGATAAAATGTATTTGGTATCTACTCTACAATGGCTCACATATCTTGATATTGGAAACAAAATACTTATATGAGAACAAAACTATGTCTAATACAGTCTCTCCTCTGGTCGGTTCGAGCACCTGTTGAGAAAGAAAACTACTTTGCATTAAAACGAAATATATTTGATCCTGACTGTAGATATTTCCATTGTTTAAAATGCCTCATAATAATACAGTCGTTGTGTTGAAACAAGCACATCTTAAAAACAGTTTCCTAGACTGTTCCCTGCTGATATATTTAATTACACTAATAATTGGAACATTTAAAAAGATTCATGATTTAATGTTACCCTGTTGGAAACCACTGCGATAATACATAAAAGACCAATAATGTAAATTTGTGGGAACGTTTATTCATATTATCTTTGTCTACCCTCGATATTCATGCTATTATGTGAGTCCGCCTGTGAATCTAGTTTAAATTGATGTAACCTGTTACATTGTGAACAAATTGCAGCTGGTTCTCTGAGAAAACTGCTGCATCTTTCCACTTATATGCCATATCTCATGTTCATAATATCATATTTTTTTATATTATATAAACTTTTTTTATTCAATTTCATTATATAACATTTTCTATACATGTACATAGCACTTCATACTTTACAAAATTGTAAACGCCCTGCAACTGTATTATTAAATGACTACACTGAACTTGATATCAACACAATATTTGATGATAATATTTAAATTTGTATCAAGCAGTTTTCCCAGGGCTCAATATGCTTGAGTCCCCATATTCAGTATAATGGTCACCTGGCTATTAGGACCACTTCTGTTCATCAGCCTTGTAGGTGTCCACATTAACATGGTTCTGCTCTAGTAGTAATATAGCCAAGTGTACAATGTAGTTGCTAAGTCCATTACCTGCGTGGGTCTTGTGAGTAAGCTACGCCATCTTGAACTGCGACACCCCAATGCAAGCCAGTTGTGATGTTGACCTGTCGTCTCTCACCGCCCGTGTAGTTGGAACATTCTATTCGTCTGCCGTCTGTAACATAAATAGTTTACAAACACAAATACAGGGCGGGCGGGCGGGCGGGCGGGCGGGCGGGCGGGCGGGCGGGCGGGCGGGAGTTCTCTAGTCACACTCTCACCACCACATTAGGATACACCAATGTCTTCTTCCATTAATGACCACCGGTCAACTTGATGACCATTATTGTCTTTGGTTTTAAGGGTTTTCCTTATCTAGAATTAGTGAGTCCACTAGAGGTAATTAATACATGTACCCCTTGTGAGCGATCTTTTACTTCCCCTGGCATAGACACCAGCTAGAATTAGGAGACCACATGAGTTCAGTGTCTCTTCTGAAGGACAGGCAACTGTAGGGTGACTGGAATTGCCTTAAAGTTTCAACGCGGTGGCAGGTTGGATTGAACCACCGTACACGCGACTGACAGTCAGCCAAAAAGGTGGATTGCCAACAGAAGAAAATCGCCATAAGTAATCAATCTGAGCTAAATGATGCACACGCATACTTGGCAAGGTTCGACATTGGCAGTGACAGGCCCAATGGCCCAACACGTGTCATCTGTCAGTTAGCATGATTTAGGCCTGGTAGCGTGAAAGAACCCCAGGACAAACTGAACGATCCAATCCTTACATTATATAACCGTTACAGTTGGAGACCACCACCACCACCACCTCCACCACCACCACCATCTCCATCACCACCTCCACCACCACCACCACGACCCCCTCCACCACCACCAATAAAATAACAACAACAACAACAACACCACCACCACCACCACAATAACACCACCACCGCCACCGCCACCGCCACCGCCACCGCCACCGCCACCGCCACCGCCACCGCCACCGCCACCGCCACCGCCACCACCGCCACCTCCACCACCGAATACAATATAAGATCTTATCACATATCTACCATGCGATATACTGCCAATCACCAGTGTACTTGAGTGGTCTACTATCCCTCTACAGACCTACATGCTCTTTATGGTCACAATCCTGTTGACTGTGTACTGAACCCAAACTGTTACATATGGAGATTGAACTTTTACTAAAGCAGAAGCGATGCTATGGGATAGTTTCCCTGTTAACATCAACAATAATGACAGCTTCACCAACTTTCATAGGCAACAAAAGACAGACCTGTTCCTGCAGCAATGTACAGTGTAGATAGATACCAACAAATAGATAAGTAAGATATTTTAATAGCATTCAATATTTATTCCATATAGTTTATTTTATTTAATCCCATGAATGTACATTTTATCCGTCATCTTACTATTTAATCCCACCTAATTGTTTATATTTTACAGTTTTACTATTACTATTATTTGATGGCTCTTTATGAAATTTGTTACTTAAACTATTTATTGCACCTATACATCTTAAGATTACAATCGTTATATTTAATTGTATTCTAAGTGTCTAATTAAATTTACGACTTGTTGTTTTAGTTTTAAATTAATTTATTGAGCATTCGAAGTACTAAATAATTGCCTGTAGATTTAGTATTATTGTATTGTAAAGCACCACACAGCACTGGGTGACTAAGTCCAGTGGTGTAGCCAGGGAGCAAGGGGGCCATGGCCTCCAGTCCAAGCAAATTAGTATTGATGGGAACGGAGGACGAATAACTGGCTGCCTGATTCATAGAATCATCAAGTACAGTGGGTTTCAGGATGCCTGTGTAAGACTTTCCTTCCCAGTCCTACCCTTTCGCAAAGAAATGTGTCATCATTCAAATATAATTAAGTTAGGAATTCTCCACTTCTGCCACTGGCTACAGCGCAAGAGATGACAGGGCAACGAAGATGTCATCATTCTCAATGTGCCTGATCCCTCAAAGCAAAATCCTGGCCACTCCACTGACAAACGCGCTATTTAAAATGCAACATATATATATATTAGATATATATATATATATCTTCATGTGGTGGATTTAATAGAAACAGCTACGTAGTACTTACTACCGTCAGCCCAACAGATTCTGTTGGTGCAGAAGTCTATGTCCATTCCGAAGACAATACCCACACCACCTGACACAATCACTGTGACGTTGGTTCCATCTAGGCTGGCCTTGTAAACAAGATCATATGACGAAAAAAAAAGCAACCTAAAAGTTAAAAATACTACAATTACTAACAATAGAAGTTAAAATTCAATTTGATATGAGTGATTATTTTAATATAAACTTCATAAATATATATTACACATACCAAGTATTTAATCAGCACCTCATGTAGCAATACTAATTATACAACCCTGTGTATAAACTATGATATTTAACACAACACATAATTACTCTTGATGAGACAGAACAGAAATGGCAACATTCGTGTAATGGGTGCAAGTAAGACAATACATAAACATTTTTAATGTAGCACATCAAACACAACTAATGTTATACTATGAAACTGTATATGGTTATCAATCTCAATAAACTGTATATACGTATTTATTACAGCAGGTATGTAGCATTGCATGAAAGTGTTACCTTCTGTTGAGGTCCACAGTCAGACCTCGTGGTGTGTTTGCAGACATGTTGATGAGTGTTTTTTCCCCATTTCCGTTCAAACTGGTCACGACAATCTTTTTGTCACCGTAGTCTGAGATGTACAGTTTGTCTTCTTCTGGGTTAACAGCGAGCCCATATACCACTCCAGCTACAGATAACACAAAACAAATGCGTCACTTCATAACACATCCATATGTGTCTGACAAATATATATTAATAATATATGTTAATATTGACCATATACATTTTTATTTCTAAATATGGAATTCTATATGAGTCTACAACTGAAAATATAAACTAATATAATAATATTATTATCATTAACACCTTATTATTATTATTATCAACATACTGACACTCACGGTAAACATGACATCATACAAAAGTATTAGATTAGCTGAGCAGTGAAACCAGTAAATAGTGTGACCTAATATATGAACGTATACTAACCACAGTGTGTGGTAATAAATTAATTAGTATGTCTTTTATTTATTATATTGTTTTGAAAACATGCGCACAGACACACACTGACATCCACAACTCCGCCCACACACACACACACCTGCGCGCGCATATACACACCATCAGACACATCCACACACAGACACACACAACCTCGCACACAAAGCCTCGTACACACACACTCGCACACACACATCCACATACAACATCGCACAAACATCCTCGCACACACGCACACACCTTTCCACACATACATCCTCGCACACAAACACACCCTCACACACACAAACACACACACCCATTGACACACACAGACAAACACACACAAACACACAGACACATATGCACACACACACATACACATACATACACACACAATCATACACACAAACATAGACACATATACACACACATAAACACACATAGACACACACACACACACACACACACACACACACACACACATACACACCTTCGCGCGCACACACACACACACACACACACACACACACACACATACAAACACACACATCCATAGACACACACACCTTCGCACACAAACACACACCCTCGCGCGTGCACACACGCGCACACACACACAGAGACGCACACATACACACACATACAAGCACACACACAAACACACACACACAGACACACACACACACACACACACACACACACACACACACACACACACACACACATACAAACACACACACACGCATATAAAAACACACAAACACAAACAACCAACAGCCATCACATGTCATATAGTAATTTTAGTAGTTTTGGTAATTTCCTTTGCACACAGTTTGACTACAAAATGATGTAGACATCACTTGTAATTTAGTAACTTATTACTGTATTAGTCACTTAATATCGATTTCTTATCATTGCTATTTCTCAAACAAGACCTCTGTATGTTCACATATTTCAGCTTCAACTACCAGGTTATACATTTGTTCACAGTGTCATGGGTTATAAATATTATAAACAAAGAGATGATGTGGTATATACACCTAGAATGGTCTCAATTGCTCTATTATAGTGAGTAAAGAAACAGCTGTAAAATATGTATTTGAATGTATTATTAGAGTTAAAACTGGCCAACAACACACATGTTGTCGTTGTCTGTGTAATCATAACTCCTGGGTTTGACATACTGATGCGTATTTAATCAAATCACACTTAACAAAAACATATATTCATGTGTGGCAACTTTAATATATACATACTGAAACATGATTCGCATAATGGTATAAAAATGTATGGATATGATGTTTAGCCTTGGCGATGTAACCAATAATTATTAGACCTACATACATTTGTACAGAGTCAGCAACAGTTATTGATAATCATATTTATCAATACTATCGATATCAATATCATGAGTAACTTATATGTCTCTGATATAAGTGATCACTGGCTGCGTTTGCCATTTGTCAGTCAGGCTGTAGACATAATCACAGTTGTTCAACTACACACATATATCAGTTATATGGTGGCTGGCACGCGTGAATAACCGTTTTCCAAACATACGAACACGCCACTCAGAGGATCTATGAACATTCTTTCATGAACACGAATCCACAGTGTATTTGTTCAAACTTGGACATCATTGACCAGTGGCACTGCCACGTTACACTCAAGCTGGGTTTGTTTTAAGATGTTCCGCTCCTGTCTACCCTATGTAAATGTGGTATTATTTCTGACTTACTTCATCAATAGAGACATGTCTGTGCGATAACATGAAATAAATGTGGAATGATACTATACTAATAATATATATGGTAGGCGTTATATAGTTCACCAACTGATTTGTATGAGTGTTCAAAGTAAAAAGAGACATTATATTATAACAATTTACAACCAATATATATATTATATATATATATATATATATATATATATATATATATATATGTATATATATATATATATATATATATATATATATATATATATATGTATATATATATATATATATATATATATATATAATTATATGTATATATATGTATATATATATATATATATATATATATAGATATTTTATATGTTCATATATATATCTATATTATATTTATATATATAATTTATTATATATATCTATCTGACGAAAAATAGGCCAAGAAGCCCTGAAGTCCTTTGGATTATAATTATAGCAAGTTGCTAAATACCAATGAAATATGTTTTGGTGAATAATAGCTGCCTAGTCTCTTCACCGTTATCACATGGATGGCATTTATAATGGTTATTATACAATGTAATAGTAATAATAAACGTAATCGTAATAGGAGGCAATATGATAATAATTTACCTTCAGCTGAATTTTCAAATTACCTCAACTACCCATATTTTGACTACAAAAGAATCTAAACGTTGGAGTAATAATGGCTGCCTTTGCGTTCGAACTTCTCCTACAGCCTAAAACTGATCAAATATGCTACACCATTATTTACATGGAAAAGTAGACACCACTTGTTTCTCCAGGTTTTATTAACTTCATCATGAAGGTCATTCATGAATTTTACCCTACAATTTCATGACCGTCTACACAGCAAGAGAGGTACAGTGTGACCGCAGAGACTAGAGATTAAAACTTGGTTTTCACTGTTTTGAAGCTAGTTCTGCCAAGTGTTAAGTTGGCACCTAGGCTATGTAGTATTCACTATTCACCCATTCCAAGCAAGCATGTGGCGTTAGTGACTGCCTACAATGTTCACAAAGCTGAGCCTGAACTAACTGGGAGTGAAATACATCATCTGTAACTGAGCCTCCAAGAAGTACAGCACATGAGATGTGGGTTTTGTTATACTGGAATATCCACCAATTTATGAGGCATTGCAAAATTACTACTGCTTTTGTCCTGATACTAATATGGTATTTCAATATGAAATTGACAATTTATATGTTTTGTTTAATTTTTTTAATATTACGAAGGTACTTGATATTTTCAAATATATATAAATTTGAAAATATCATGTATACATATAATATATATATACAGCTGTATATATATATACAGCTGTATATATATATATATATATATATATATATATATATATATATATATATATATATATATATATGTGTGTGTGTGTGTATATATATATATATATATATATATATATATATATATATATATATGAATATATATATATATGTATATATATGTATATATATATATATATATATATATATATATATATATATAAACAAAACCACACCTCACCATACCTAATCCCACCCCATCAATACCTATACACCAACCAATGTTTTATAAAAGAACACACCACACCATCTGATATGTAACATAACTCAACTTACGGTAGACGCCCATCTTGTTGGAGCCGTCGAATCTCGCCTGGTTTACCCGATTTTTGTCACTCCAGTAGACAAAGCCATTAACTTCGTCCACTGTGACAACTCTCAAGAAACCTACAATCACGTATTATAGCAGTTTTTAAATGACACGTGTTCTGTGTTCAACAACATCAGGTTTATTGCAGTTGGCAATAACTTCTTTAGATTTTCTTGCTAACAACAAATACTGCAGCAACATAAATTTGTGTTATTTGATCTTGGTTAATTCAATTTCAATAAAATTATTTAATTCCAGTTGCAAACAACAGAAAATGCATCCATAAATGTAAACATTATAAATTAAAACAAAATTCAAGTGGAAATGGAGAAAGTAGAACTGTAGGTGAGCACTGCTTATTTGACAGTCTTCTCCCTCAAATATATCAAATTGTGTAATTTCCATGACTATATATGAATATGGCGTATTACCTCATACTGAGATTAAGTAAAGTATCATTTTTAAAAGAAATTCATGCGAAGCAAAGCAAAGCAATTATTACATTTCAGCAGATGCATTAATCAATACAACTTTGATATAAAATACATATAAAAGACTGTCTAAACCTAAAATTTACAAATCATTTGAGACACAAATTGATTCCAATATGCCAGGTTAATTAGGAATTGCAAATAATTGTTTTTTAATTTGTTAACCAATATAGGTAGCTGTCTGGCAAAATATATTGAATATAAAATCGTTCACAATCATGCATATTATCTTAATAAAATAGTTAATTTTTATTTTACATTCAAATGATTTGAAGAAAATAACATAGAGAACTAATAAAGAATTAATCTACCACACAAAAGTAGCTGTCGATATGACAGTCTGTCTACGAAATTGCTAAAGCTGCTTGAACGTGCAGCAAGAAAATCTTTAATTCTATTAACAAATCAAGTATTAACAACAGGAGTCTTCCAGGATCAAGTATAAATTGCGAATGTAATTCTAAGCTATAAAAGGTGAGTCAACAATTATCAGTTAATATAGGCCTATATCTCTTCTACCAGCTGTTTCAAACCTGTTGTACAGAATTGCTTGACCAATTACTATCCTATTTAAAAGAAAAAAAATGTCTTTGACAACCGGTGTGGTTTTCGACCTGAACATTAAACCGGATATGTAGCATTAGAATGAATAGATAGAATAACAACACAAATAAGTATAAAACACCCATTATTGTTTATCTGGGTCATTACAAAGCCTTGATAGCATTGATCACTTCATTATAGTTTACAAATTGAAATATCATTGTATATGTTGTACATATCTAAAGTAAGTACTTAACAAATTGTAGACAATGTATGGAATTTTACAATATAAAATAAAACATGTTATCAATAGCAACAGGTGTACCACAATCTTAGGACACCCGTTAAAATTTGTTTGCACAAGCCAGCAAAATGTCCAATTTAGTTATTTATGCTAATGACATCAAATGTATTAAATATTTTCAGTGATAATATAAATGGGGACAATTTAAAATCTTTCATAAACGATGATCTACATAAAATAAATGAATGGCTTGTAATAAATAAATTATCACTAAACATAACTAAATCTAAATACATGCTATTTCGAAAAGCAAAGGAAATATACAAACACTAAATTTGAACAATACAAATGTTGAACAAGTCAAGGTATTCAATTTTTGGGTTTAATTATGCACACAAATCTAAAGTGGAAACCACAATGAAACAAATAACAAATGCTTATTTAAACTAACTGAAATATGTGTTACCTCTCATATTTTATTTTAAAATAATTTCTTAATAGTACCATATATTAATTATTGCATCACGACATGGTATTTTCAGTAAAACGAAATATTTAAACTTCAAAAAAGCCCTGAATGTTATTACCTTAAGTAATCATTTTTCCAACACAAAAACACTCTACAAAAAAAATAACTTGTTAAAGGTAGATGGCATCCTTATGTTACACCAATTAAAAGATATTATAAATATCTACATAAAAACCTGTCAGTTTATTTCAAAACTCCAAAATAATGTTTAATTAGTAGGTACTAAGTACATAATAATGATACGAGAGTCAAAAGTAAAATATACACTTACAACATCAAGGATTATTTTGCAAAGAAATGTGTTAGTCTACCACTTTCGACCATGTCCTGAACGGAACGATTCAGGGCTGCTCCCGACCAGTCCTGGAAGGACGTGATGCACATACGTCGACGGGACATGACTGCCAGGTCTCGGAGGTAGCGCTGTTCAGGACTCAACCTGTGTTGTGTCACCCCCCTTATGTTGAGCGGGAAATATCCGCGAAACCTTTATCAACAACAGGGGATTCCCTGGAGAATGGGAAGTGTCCAGAAGAGCGCGCCTCCGATGCGTAGAGAGTGTCCCTAGAACGAGGGACTGAGGCAAAACGTTGTGACTTGCCCACTGGGGGTGGTTGTAATTCACAGTGAATCTGGTAAAAATGATTCACCATGGCCGAGGAGAGAGGGAAGCCTGGTTGTGTTGTCACCGGGACAACGTAGTCGGCCTGCGCTAGCGCGGATAACCGTGGCACTACAGCGGGAGCGGCACCGTCCGTGACCGGTAACTTGTCGGTCAGGAACGAGCGCTCCATGGTGATGCGGTCAGAGTGAGACCATGTTTCCGGGAGATCGTCCGCGTCCGAAACTCGGTCGTCCGTCGGGGACGGACCAGGCTCATGTTCGGGGGCCGAGTAGTCGTACGTGGGTTCGGAATCCCACGATGGGATATCGCGAGACGAATAAGTAAATGGCAACAGAAGTCCGCGGTCGTTAGGCAGCTGTCGAGACGAACCCGCGGCTGCCGATGAAGGCAAATGGCGTTTGTCGGGGGCTGGGTTTCGTGAAGAAGAAACCAGAGACTGCCCATTGTTCCCGGAGTCCGTACCAAGGAGGTAATTTCGAACAGTATCCGGAGGAATGACCGCCGAGTGAAATAGCATGCTGCCTGCGCAAATTTTAAATGTTAACACAATCACTGCAGTCATGTCACTGAGATGCTGATCACATTTCGTCAAAAAAACATATCTCAGGCTCTCTTAAAATGCATGCATGTGTTCTGACCCTCAATATTGACCAAACTGAGCACGCTTTTCTGCATTCGCAGGGTCATGTAAGTAAAAATGGCTAAAAATCACTACGCCAACTACACTCTGCCTAACATGCGTCATTGCACTGCAGATATATCATAGCACTTAACCTACTGGTATGCCTGTCCTACGGTACTCATTTCACATTAATTTCTTTTTTCAAAATCTCAAATGACACAATTATTAAGGTACTACATTCGTATGGGTTACACCACGAAGTCTAACTGTGCTCTGACCCCTTCAACCAGAGAGAGGAATTCCAGCCGCCTCGGGAGAGCCGATGGGGTTTTGGGATTCGGTACGGAGCCGAACGTAGCCTATTCAGCCGAACTCGAACGGTTCTCCGGTTCGGCTCCGGCCGTAGGTAGATCGGAGTTTTCCCCGATCGCCCGGAGACACGAGCCGCACCGCGGGGAGTCTCGGGTTTTTTCCGTCCGGCCCCGGGATTTCCCGGTTGATCGGTGACCTGAGTCGAACGGGGTCAACTTGCGGGTTTCTCTCCGGCTCCGGAGGGTCGACCGGGTCTCCGGCTTCGGCCCGGAGAGCAGTGTCCGGTGTTCCGCCCGGAGCGGGCCCGTCGGAGTAAATCCACGGACATGGAGCGCGGGATGTGGTGGTGTCGACGGGATGTCGGACGCCGGCGCCTCGGAAATAACACGTTGTTTTTTGTTGTGTCGAGCTGTAGAACGCTCGACGATTCCCACCCAGACCTGGTGTGTCCACCGGGAACAAATGTCGCACTTGTTATCGACCGTACAGCCGTGACAAAAGCGACACATGTGCAGGTGGTTATCGCCGCTGCGCATGAAACGAGTGCAGGCGGGGCACTTTCTCCGGTGGCGTGGGCGCGAGTGGTCAGCCATTACAATTGAAATAGCGAAGTTGAAAGACGGCACAAAAGGCGTAAATGCCGATAGAAAGTGGCTTTTAATTAGTCCACTATATAGCGGAGGTAAGAAAGAAAACGATAACCCGTAAAATAGCTTAAACAAAATACAATATAAGCTCACAAAAGTTTAAAAAAATACAGAGCTACGTGAAAGCGAGACTTAAACGATATAAAGTGGGAAGAGGAGGTGACCCAGTGATGGGGAAGGGTGGTGGGAACCGTGGGGATGGGTCAGGTTTCATTTTGTCATTAATTTTGGCGAGCAACTTGGGCGCGGCCAAGTCTATTGCACTTTGTGAAGCGACGGAGCCAGGCTAAGTCTATGTTAGGCAGTAAATTGACATTCCACATACAATTTAACAAACTTTACTCTCAAACCTTACCTTTTACAAAATTATCAAGTAACACATACAAGGCAAAACTGGTATATATGTTTGCAAAATTAAGAACAAACATTCACATATTAACTCTATTCAACTTCACACAAAACATGAATTGTGCTATATAGACTCAACAACCATGTAAGCCTCATTACATACTTGTTAACACATGTTTAATATGTGTGGGATTAATATGATTTTTGTGATGTCTGCTAATGTTAAGGTTTTTGTTATAAGGGTGGCTCCTTGATGGTGACTATTACTGCCTTAAAGGAATCTCCTGACCTTCTTTTATTTGTATTTTAATGTCATATATTATACTATGTATACAATAAGTCATTGTATAATTTGTATTATTTTATTGTGAATAAAAAAATTATATTCTGTGGAATTATATAACTCATTTACTCCGTATAGTATGTTCCAAATGTACATTTTGTTAAATTAGATAATTGTCAAATTGGCAAGCACAATGTTATTGTGGCATGTTACTAACTTCCTCCAGTGATGATGTGTTTTGATGTCTTATATCTCCCGAACGGCATCTTTTCCATCACGAGTATCTTTGTGTCTTGAACAACAACCAGACTTCCACGACTGAGGTCACCAGCACCTGATACAGACAGAAATGTGTGATAAAACGTGGTACAACATGAACTGGAAAGTTTCATTTTGAACATGTTCACAAATCTGTTGCATTTCCTGGCAACTTTCCACAACGTGGCAATAATGTGGTACAATGTACTACAACATGGCAACAATGTGGTACAATTTAGTACAACATGGCTACAACGTAGCAAAAACATGACAGAAAGTGAACAGAATGCTTGTGCTGTGCTGTGTTTCTGCTACATTATGTTACATTACGATACATTGCCTTATGCTATGGTGTCAGACTGCAGGGAAGTATAAAGAGGCACAACATTGTGACAATGACGCTATGGCGTGGCGGCAGCGAAACATAACCTTGGTTTGGTTTTTAACCACTAGGCGACAGCGTGGCTAGCATGTGGCACAACATGGCACAACGTGGCACCTTGCCGAAATTTACAAACAAAATCCAGAACGTGGCGATAAGAAACGGGGCACAACGGCGCGCCCAAAACGTGACACTATTTCTGGGGTATAAGTGACTCATGTGTCTCGGGGAAAGGTGACTATCCTATGATTGGTGAATGCATTTCTAGAAGAAAATAACAGAAGTAACATTTCACGAACTGTTCATTGCTATACTGAAACTCTGTACAACATGCAATGTGCGACCTGATCCTGATGTTGTCACAGTTGATTTCGAACTAACTGTGCCTAGCGCTCTGACATTAATGTCCGGAGAACACGTACAGTTGCACGTACTGTTCTGTTTTTACCACCTGACACAGAGCACATTGGGTTTCTGCCAACCAATGACACACCTGCGTACAATTGCAACTACTTCGACAAGACCTGTGTCAACGGCCACTACAGACAAGACGTAGTTAAGAGGCATCAGGACGGTACGAATCGTTCCTTTATGACCTGTGGGGAATGTGCACAACCAACCAACCAAAACCAACCAACCAAAACCAACCAACCAACCAAAACCAACCGAACAACCCACCAAACCAACCGACCGACCGACCGACCGACCGACCGACCGACCGACCGACCGACCGACCGACCGACCGACCGACCGACCGACCGACCGACCGACCGACCGACCGACCGACCGACCGACCGACCGACCGACCGACCGACCGACCGACCGACCGACCGACCGACCGACCGACCGACCGACCGACCGACACTGTCCAGCGCATGCGAACAAGAAGATCCACAAATTCCTGTGTTAGTCCATGTTTGGGCTGTTTGAAAGAAATTAGTGGTACCTAAGACCTAAGTTGATCCCCGCAAACACTAGTTTTGCTTCTCCGGAGTCATACTAATTTCACACACAACATTTAATGAATGCTGTTTACCTTTCTACAAAAACATGCTAGTTTGTATTTACCTTGTACATACACATACATATCGGCCCACACACAACCGCTATTAGCCCAAAACCGATTGTATTTAGACCACCTGTCTTACAATAAAATATGTAAACGAATACTTACACATACACTATTTTGTTTCATTAAAGGGATGAAGTCAACGACTAGAATATTCAAGAATTGCTATGTTATTAATTGTACTTATGTATTCAATTTGTTAAAACAAACATTAATGTAACATCAATAATCTATATATTCTAATATTTTATTAACTTATTATTTTAGCTCACAGTGTCGTATCCTTTACATTGCATGACCGTGTAATTCAATGTACAAATAATTTATTTATCTATTTATTATATTTATTATATTAATTTATTGATAATTTTAATGTACACTTATTGTACAGTTAATTGTCTTTATCTATTTGTCATATTTATTTTATTAACTTATTATTTTTAGCGAACAGTCACGTTACAACTGCAGGATAGTGAAATATCACTTTTTAGCAGTAAATATTTGAAGACTTGAAGAATACGCGTATATTATTATTGAAAGACATCTCAACCTCACACGAACATCGTAATAATATTCACTATTATAAAGCATGTAAACATAGAGCGATCGGCAGCATCTTTATGAACGTGGTCCGCCGATTCTGTGTGGTCCGTCTGTTTGTAAGCCGCCTTTTAGTGTGGGCTACTTAAATTGTTATTAATCTCAGCTACACCAGGTGGAATGACTAGACGCATCAGAGCGGAGCCATATATCTGTAGATATTTTTTCAGGGATAACGTACATGATAACGTACATGTATTTACAACTAGTGGAATATTTAGGGCTTCGAAAGCCACGTATCGTCGCTAATAATTATATAAATATGAGGATGGCAATATGGTTTTCTCGGGCAAAGAAAGGACATGAACCTTCCATGATTCATATATAACTTATGAACGACCCTCAGAAGAGGATTTACACACACACACACACACACACACACACACACACACACACACACACACACACACACACACACACACACACACACACTCACACACACACTCACACACACACACACACACACACACACACACACACACACACACACACACACACACATATATATATATATATATATATATATATATATATATATATATATATATATATATATATATATATATATATATATATATATAAAAGGTTAAATGCTGCATAGGGAGACCAGTTAGGCATATACAACCGCGTACGGGAGAACGCGGTTTTAAGGGGAACGGAGCCGGTCGCCTTAATGTTTTGAGGTGTGATTGCATAACTAATGCATTTTATGTTACGATTCCCTTGTTAGTGGAGATAGTTTAGACATAAAGGAATTAACTTATGCCATTATTCGGAACTTTATTTTATATTTTGATTGGTTTCGAGCACATTTATTGAAGACTCTTGTATATTTTGAAGTGCATAAGGCGTCGCGTACGGGACCCCGGCAGAAACGTGCTTATAGTTTAAAGATTGTGCTATATATTGATTGAGTGGTTAGTGTTTCGTGTTCAGTGTACCATATGATTGTTGGATATGTATTAATTTTAATAAATATGTAAACACATTACTAAAACAAATATTTGACGGATCTCCTAGCCATAAGTTGTACAATTGTTAAACGCGGCGCTTTCATTTTGTGGATCTGCATATACATTTATGTAATTATTGTTATCGCTGTATTGGGTTTTGGATATCCCAGGTCGGCGTTAAATATATATCACTGCAAATAAGTATAACTAATAGCTAACTTCCAATTACACACCGGTCTCTCGTACGCGGTATCTATGCATAAAGGTTTTAAGGAGACCGATTTTTGTGTATATATGTTATTTATTACAATATCATAACAATATTGTAGTATGTAGTGTGTATTTGTATTACAGACAATGTTCAAATTAGACATAATTGGAAAATTAATTACATACAAATATACGGCCGGTCTCCTGTAGGCGGTCGTATATGCACTGGTCTCCCTATGCAACATTTAGCCTTATATACATACATACATACACACACACACACACACACACATATATATATATATATATATATATATATATATATATATATATATATATATATATATATATATATATATATATATATGTATATATGTATATATGTATATATATATGTGTGTGTGTGTGTGTGTGTGTGTGTGTGTGTGTGTGTGTGTACATGGTCTTCTGAGGGTCGTTTTCATAAGTTCACTGGCACCTTGCCAATATTTCTAGCACCTACAAGCTAGCCTATATGCTAATTTCTAGGGTCATCTGAAAACCTGATCAGCGGCGGCCATTTTGGATTTCACGCTCCAGTGACCTTATGCCACGGATTTTCAAAAAGCACCTCCTGGATTGTTGAAAGACATGGTATGTAGAATACAAATCAAAAGAAAAACTGCGTTTACCTCGAAATTTTTACGGGCCTATATGGCAGAGCCTGGACTACCTATTGCTTGGGGAAACACCGTTCCCTGACCGTTCCCCGGGAAACTACTCAACACTAAGGCGCTGTTGTTGGGAGACACACAACTCTCCCTACCGTTCTCCCGACCGTTCTCCAGATCGAAAGATTAAACAGTGCGCGAGTCATTTGCCGATCGATACTGTATTACTGACCGCGTACATCATACACGCCGTCAATGCCGTCTGAGTCATTTTTCGATACTGTATTACTGACCTCGTATCTTACACGCTGTAAGTGCCGTCTGAGCCATTTGCCAATACTGTATTACTGACCACGTATCTTACACGCTGTCAATGCCGTCTGAGTCATTTGCCGATACTGTATTACTGACCGCGTATCTTACACGCTGTCAGTGCCGTCTTAGTCATTTTCCGATACTGTATTACTGACCTCGTATCCTACACGCTGTCAGTGCCGTCTGAGACATTTTCCGATACTGTATTACAGACGCGTATCTTACACGCTGTCAGTGCCGTCTCGTTCGTCGTTCTTTCTCTTTGTATTATTTTGTTTAGTTGTTGGAGTATTTTAGCTAGTTTCTTAGATTTGTACTATTAGGATTTTGAAGTAATAAACTGTGAAAACTTTTATATATATATATATATATATATATATATATATATATATATATATATATATATATATATATATATATATATATATATATATATATATTGATTTGTGGTTTGAGTGAGTGAGTGAACGTGTGCCCGAATCCGTCACTAGACGTGTCAATCTTGTCAAACGTACCTTCAATACAACTGTATCTAATCGAATATAATCTACCCTAACCCTAAACTTAATGCTAACCCTAAGACAAGACTAACACTAAGCTGAAATATGATTGTATATCGGACCAGCCATAAAAGGGCATATGGATGTGGAGCGGTAGCAACTGCGTCAGAGTTATAGCATCCTCCTCGGGAAGTTAACTGATTACGTCTGGTCGGTAATACCCCTGGCTGATCGTTTCGGGAAACTCTACATTTAAACACAGCCTTTTTAATTGTTCGTAGGATCCGTGGTTCGCGATAGATAACGTGATCATAATTATAAACTACAATAATAATAATATAGTATAATTTATATAATATATTTATTCAGGATGGCCGATATACAGTGCACATCAAAACATACACTGGACTTCTTTTCAGTGGGGTCCTCATACAGTCCTAGAGGCATACAATACTTGTAATATTCAGCGTGTATCGTTTACTAATGCGCATGTATACACGACTAGCGGTAAGCCGCCAATAAACGTATCGAGTTACAACACTGTCATCCCGAGCACGAGTCGCCTTATGTTACTGGGTTAGTACGATGGTCACGGTTGTTCGGAATGAAAAGTTTAATATCTGTTCAGACCCAACATATCTCAACAAAGCCATCATATAAAAACATATCCAATTCAAACGGTGGAAGAATTGGTAGCATCAATGCCAGGTGCCAAAGTGTTCTCGAAAATAGACGCGCAGTGGTATTCCTGCAAATGAAATTCAAAACGCCAATCGGAAGATGCAGGTGGTTGCGCCGCGCCTATCGTTTGGCATAAAGTCGGCTCCTGAAATCTACCAGCGATTCATGAACGACATGCTGGAAGATATCGACGGCGCATCATGGACGAAATCCTGTTCGCAGGAAAGACGCCACAAGAACACGGCAGGATAATGAGAAAGGTTGTTGAGCGACTGGAATATCAAACTCAACTTCGACATGTGTCAGGTAAAACAATCAAGAGTTACCTACGTGGGACACTTGGTGACAGACCAATGTTTGCAACCAGATCCAGAGAACGTTTGAGCAGTGCGAAGCATGCCAGTTCCCAAAACCAAGGAAGACGTAAGCAGATTTCTTGGATTTGCCCGACAGAGAAAATATACGCTCAACTGGAACACAACAGTTGAGAGCGACCACAAACCACTTCAGGCGATATGCGCCAAGCCACTACTGCTATCAGCGCCCATGAGGCTACAAGCAATGTTACTGATATTGCAGCCATACAACCTGAACGTGACGTACAAACCAGGCAAGGACATCCCCATGGGAGATGCACTGAGTCGTGCCCACCTGCCTGATGCAGTACCTGATATTGAGCCTGTCATGGTCAATATAATCAATTTCATCGCCGTAACACCTACACGATACAAACAATTTCAGGAATGCACAGCGAATGAACTCAACGAGCTGCATGCTATGATCCAGAATTTGGCATGTATTGTCAGAATGTACTGGACAATACATGATGAACTTTCTGTATCTGACGGTGTAGTGCACAATAGGCATGACAATCGTTGTACGACACAGCATGAGGCCTAACATGCTTGCATAAGTACACGAGTCGCACTAGGGCATCACGAAATGCAAGCAGCCTGCGCGGGAAACACTATTCTGGCCAGGGGTGACGCAAGACATCGGAAATCTCGTGTTTGCGCAGCATGTAATAGAATAGCCAGCACGCCGAAACGCTGAGACGACCAACGAGAACACCCAACCTGCCGTGGGAGGAGTCCAAAGCGAGGACAACCGGTATCTCTCAAAACAACCAGAGGCCGAGGCCGCTCAGCCCGTTGTGTCAACAAAAAACAAAAACCGGAGACGGTGATCGCGCATCCAGGCCCATGGAAGATCACAAGCGGCACCGCCGGGTCCATTTCAGTAATTTGAGGTGTGAATAATGGCACACACAAAACGGAGGCATACATTGAAACAATTATTTTATGCATACTTAGTTTGTAATTTGTATAACTGGATATTCTATGTTGTTAGAGCAATGCCAACTCGTATGTTGAGTAAGTATACGAACGTTCACTTTTTTAACAATTTGTGAATCAGTAGACCTACATGTTTGTTTGGTTTGATAGAACAGAGAATATTTCTTCGAAAGAAAGGGAGAATCGGATGTAATATTCAGTGTGTATGAATTAATACTACCGCGCATGTATACACGACTAGCGCTAAGCCGCAAATAAACGTATCGAGTTACCGCACTATCATCCCGAGTATGAATGGCCACTAAATGATGTAAAATAATAAAATACACGATGCATCAGAAAAAAAATATAAGTTAAATTTAAGTTAATCAATAAAATCGACAATAAGATACAAACATGATATAACTGCTAGGTAAACTGCCCTCAGAGCAGATTCTTAAAACCATTCTATATAAAATGGTTAAAACACGTTCTAAATCTATCTTTGAACTCTTTATAGGTGTGACTAGTTTTGACAGGGTTGCCGTCAAATGATTTTATTCAATGTGCATATCCACAGATGGATAGGGCGTTGACAGTTTTAAAGCCACGGAGAGAAATCCAGAAAGTTCAGCCCGTTACAAAGTAGGAGAATGTATTACTCTGGCGGTGACATCACACAAACATCACATACGTCACCAAGCAACACATAATTGTAACTGCAATCTCTTGTGCTGAACACATACATTTATAAGTGCGACACGTGCGACGCAAAAATTTGAGTAATCTATTAATTAATTTCATCAATTATAGTAAACACCAGGCAATATATTTTCATCTACTTATGATGCTCATAGTTCTGTCGCCATACACCAGCAGGTTATAAAGAAATACATTATTTTAAGAAAGTGAGATTTTTATTTGCAATATTTATCGGCATTCAATTTTATTGTTTCAATTGTTTTAAATGCCTATATTTGTTAACCCGTGTGTGTGTGTGTGTGTGCGTGCGTGCGTGCGTGTGTGTGTGTGTGTGTGCGTGCGTGCGTGCGTGCGTGCGTGCGTGCGTGCGTGCGTGTGTGTGTGTGTGTGAAATGTTTGCGGTTGTCTTTTTCCGTCCTGCATTGCCTTCCTGCAGTTATCAATTGCGATAAATGAAAATTTCCGTTTACGTATTTAAACACACATTTCGTACATTAATTTGCCGTTACACGCACATAAGTACTCGCATAAAATGCGAAAACAATTACTTGCTAAAGCCGATGGTATTTTGTCGTTGTGGAAAACTATGCACAGTTTTGTTCGTACTTCACCACAGAAACTACGTTAGTTTTCAATAGGTTCATGTAGATAACGCGGAGTTCCTTCCAAATAATGCTAACAGCTGTCAGTCCAGAACAATACGTGGTGATCAATAAATTAGTAAACTTGAACGTGGAATAGAGGGTAGGGCCTGTAGTGACGTTTGAAGTCATCCTGTAGAGGTAACCATCGTATGTCTTTTATAATAGCCCTTTAACAGTTTCAATATAGCATTCATAATTTGAGAAGAAAACAAAAAACTATTAAATGTCTTACCTTCTGAGTTGGTAGCCCAGAAACCGATCAACGCCAACATCAGATTTCTGACCAGACGCAGGAGTGAACCAGGCGGCCGTAGCCGCTTGAGGTTGTCGCGCCGCGTTGACATTTCCGTTCGGTCTGTCTCCTAGGACTACCAATGCGTCGATGAATACCGTAGAACGATAAGGGAGTCGACTAACAGTCAGCCGACTGCGTATACTACCTTATAGTTTCGATGCAAAAGTCGATAATCTGGCTGTCGTCATCATTGGTCAATTTCTACTAAGCAGGTGAGGTGAGCAGACCGTGTGGCCGGTGATGATTGGCGCGATATGGGCCTATAAGGTGACAACATAAATAAGTCATCAGAACAAATGTACGCGCCGATATGAGTACTGGTCACCGGTGGGCGTGTTTCAACTTTGTATCACGGGAGTGGGAAGTGGCAACTCTCCACTTATCCCCCATAATATTACCAGAGCGACCAAAAAGTACCCTATAGATACAGCATTATGCAGGTTGTCTGAATGTATGTGAACACATGTGTAGTGTGGAGTGAGTATAAATGATTGTTATTGTACAGCGTGGCATCAGAGCTGTCAAATGATGACAGCTGTCAGTCCGTGCATTTCTGCCTATTAATACAGCTGTCATTTTGCTTGGTAATGTAATCAGGGGTTAGTTGTTCAAGCAGAAATGGTGGGGTGTAAGGTTGGAAAGAAGTTTGTGGGAGCCTGAGGTTTGAGAAATGTTCACAGGACTTCTGTCTATGGAGGGTAAATATACTGCGAAATTGTCAATAACGGATCACATCAAAATTAGTAGGAAATGAAGGAAACGTTATAATGGTCGCCTATGAAAAATGCAAATGTGGTCTGACTCCTAATTGAAAAAAAGGTCCGTTTTCACATAAGAGGCACGAAAACGTGGTTTGAGCAATGCGTGAGGTTGTTTTTGCAGCATATGAAATTGCTATTGACTGGAATACAATGAAGTCGTTATTTTCTGATAATGCTGCATCTAAGAGAGCTACTAAAAGTAATTAGCAAGCTAGAATATAAATTGTTGTTAATGTTTGGCCGAAAAGGTCAAACATTCACTAATTTCTAACACAGATTATGTTTCACAAAGTTTGTCAGTTTAATCAAATTTGCAGTGACCCATATAATCACTTATATATACATATCTGAAGTTCCACTAACCTACAAAGATCTGTGTTTATGTAGCTCACTCATGATTTCACTTCATTTTCACAAAGTCTGTGCCTTCCTGATGCATACACTAAACCACACACTAAAATGGGTCAAGTGGTGCTGACGTCCTTTTGACTATAGTGAGTTGGTAATTATAAATGAAATTTGTTTTAGTGAATCTCATACATTGCCTTGCCTCTTAAACATAATCACTTAATTGGCATTTTTTTTGGTTATTCATATGACATGACCAGAAACATTTCAACCTTAAATTGTTTTCGAGCTTTACCGTAAAAGATTCGCTATCGGATGGTGCGAACACACGTTGCAACTTACAAACACAGAAGCAACAGATACGAATATCCTGCAAGTTATCAATGTTGACGTCCCTTGAAGCAACTTGTGTATTGCTGCTAATTTGAAATGTAAGTTGATGAGATTTCAGTATATCTAGAGTACCTTTAGTCCATAGTAATATGATACTGTTCAAGCCAGAATTGGGATTTCAGCCAGGTCTAGCTCTCAGGATGTATTCTGCTAAATTTGTTTCACTAGTATTTCCTGATAACTGATACGTTGGGCTATTGCAAGTTTATAATGACCACTCCCAACTCAGGGCCTTTTGGCCTCAGGGGGCCCAGAAAACCCCTTTTCCGGTTTGAAATGTGGTAAATTCAAATATTTTGTCGCTGTGGGGTCAAACATAGCACCTTTAGTAGAAAGCATCCAGAGACATACTTACAAGTCTTTCTGTGTAACAAAATGGCCATTTTGTCACACAGAAAACTTCCCACTGCCATTACCTTCGATGTGATACCAAGATGACCTCTGTGTCTCGAAAATTATGGTCGCTATGTTGATTTAATGCTTTTCAATGTTTTATTAGAACAAAATATAGTGTCATTCCGACGGCGTCTAAAACCTATCGTTTTAATGCTGCCTGTCCTTCCTAGCTTCCTAGTCCCTTCATCAATCCGTTGACGACTCACGCATTGTTCTACGATTACGAGATTGCTTAATACCTTGGTTTTATTTCGCCACTGAGCTCGATCTTCGAGGATATTGGCGCATAAGAAGTCATTATTATTAATGGAAAAGATCAACATAGCTGTCTATATTGATTTTTCCTGCTGCAGCAGGCAGAGTATCAAAGATTCGGTGTGATATCATCTTCGTAGTCGGGGACACATTCATGTGGACGGATGAGTTACCTTCTTGAATTAGGGCGTGATCACCAAGACAAGGAACTTCACCCTTTGCGGTTTATTGGTTTTCGCAAAGAACCTACCAATTGTTGCCATTGAATATGGACTCAACGTGAGGGGATAGATCATCAGGTCAGAGTGATGCTTACTTGCAGCCATAGGACCTAAAAGATTAATTTGGTCTGGTGATGGATCAGCTTTCTTACTTGTTTGTTATGATGGGGTCGAAAAACGTGACTGTCTTCGTGAGATGTCGATCCAGGATGAGTAATTTTTGGTCTTGCCATTTTAAAGAATCATGGTTTACATCTTCGAGCATAGTTGCTCCTGAAAACAGGCTGGTTAGTGGTTGAGTGTTTGAGTTGAATTGGATTGACCGTTCACTTCAACCTGATCCTTGGAACAAGAGAGTTTGCGTGGTTTTTTCTCTTTGCTGTCTCTCTGCATTGCTGCATCATGGACATGTGCGCCCAACCATATTCCACATAGCCTCTACGAACTCTCCCTTGGTGTTTGCAGTCAAGATGTGAAGTTGGTTCAACATTAATGACGATACCGCCAATACCAACATAATATGCATTCGTCTTTAGCCTCTTCATAGCAGTTTCTTCTATTATTTTAATTCAGTGTTGCAGAATTGGAATGGGTTCCGCTATATGGGAACACTGATAACCCTAGCACTCAGTAGTTTCTGTCATTTGGTTCATTAATGTTGATTGAGCCAAACACTCATAACCCTAGCACTCAGTATTTTCTCTGAACCAGGACATGTTTTCTCAGCGTGTTTCTTAAAGAGTCTGTAGTAAGTAATATGTCATCCTGTGAGTCTACAAGAACTGACATGCCATCCCTGTCGACAGTCTACAAGAATTGAGATGCCATCCCTGTCGACAATCTATCAGAACTGACATGCCATCCCTGTGACAGTCTACAAGAACTGACATGTCATCCTTGTAACAGTCTACAACAACTGACATGTCATCCCTGTCGACAGTCTACAACAACTGACATGTCATCCCTGTCGACAGTCTACAACAACTGACATGCCATCCCTGTCGACAGTCTACAAGAACTGACATGTCATCCCTGTCGACAGTCTACAACAACTGACATACCATCCCTGTGACAGTCAACAAGAACTGACATACCATCCCTTTGACAGTCTACAAGAACTGACATGTCATCCCTGTGACACTCTACAAGAACTGACATGTCAGCCCTGTGACAGTCTACAAGAACTGACATGTCATCCCTATCGACAGTCTACAAGAACTGACATGCCATACCTGTCGACAGTCTACAAGAACTGACATGTCATCCCTGTTGACAGTCTACAAGAACTGACACGTCAGCCCTGTGACAGTCTACAAGAACTGACATGTCATCCCTATCGACAGTCTACAAGAACTGACATGCCATCCCTATCGACAGTCTACAAGAACTGACATGCCATCCCTATCGACAGTCTACAAGAACTGACATGTCATTATGTGAGTCTACAAGAACTGACATGCCATCCCTGTCGACAGTCTACAAGAACTGACATGCCATACCTGTCGACAGTCTACAAGAACTGACATGTCATTATGTGAGTCTACAAGAACTGACATGCCATCCCTGTCGACAGTCTACAAGAACTGACATGCCATCCCTGTCGACAGTCTACAAGAACTGACATGCCATCCCTGTCGACAGTCTACAAGAACTGACATGCCATACCTGTCGACAGTCTACAAGAACTTACATGTCATCCTTGTAACAGTCTACAAGAACTGACATGCCATCCCAGTCGACAGTCTAGAAGAACTGACATGCCATCTCTGTCGACAATCTATCAGAACTGACATGCCATCCCTGTGACAGTCTACAAGAACTGACATGTCATCCCTGTGACAATCTACAAGAACTGACATGTCATCCCTGTCAACAGTCTACAAGAACTGACATGTCATCCCTGTCGACAGTCTACAACAACTGACATGCCATCCCTGTCGACAGTCTACAAGAACTGACATACCATCCCTGTGACTGTCAACAAGAACTGACATACCATCCCTTTGACAGTCTACAAGAACTGACATGCCATCCCTGTGAGAGTCTACAAGAACTGTCATGCCATCCCTGTGACAGTCTACAAGAACTGTCATGCCATCCCTTTGACAGTCTACAAGAACTGTCATGCCATCCCTGTGACAGTCTACAAGAACTGACATGTCATCCCTGTTGACAGTCTACAAGAACTGACATGTCAGCCCTGTGACAGTCTACAAGAACTGACATGTCATCCCTATCGACAGTCTACAAGAACTGACATGCCATCCTTGTGACAGTCTAGAAGAACTGACATGCCATCCCTGTCGACAGTCTACAATAACTGACATGTCATCCCTGTCACAGTCTACAAAAACTGACATGTCATCCCTATCGACAGTCTACAAGAACTGACATGCCATCCCTATCGACAGTCTACAAGAACTGACATGTCATCCCTGTCGACAGTCTACAAGAACTGACATGTCATCCCTGTGACAGTCTACAAGAACTGACATGTCATCCCTGTCGACAGTCTACAAGAACTGACATGCCATCCCTGTCGACAGTCTACAAGAACTGACATGTCATCCCTGTCGACAGTCTACAAGAACTGACATGTCATCCCTGTGACAGTCTACAAGAACTGACATGCCATCCCTGTCGACAGTCTACAAGAACTGACATGTCATTCCTGTCGACAGTCTACGAGAACTGACATGTCATCCCTGTGACAGTCTACATAAATGCACCGACATAATTTGACAGCTCTGATGCCACGCTGCACAAAAACATCATTTCTACTCACTCCACACAATAGGGTATTGAATGGTCAGGTAATGCCGGACAAACACCTTATTGTGGTCTTACAACTCCTGCCACTTCACTCAGTTAGTAACAATGTCCCATCAACAACACAAGACTGGGAATGTCCAGCTTCCCTCTGGCTGAGGCCAGGTTAATACACAACTATCCACAGGAGGTCCATGTCCTGAGACGAATTAAAAGTTCATGCAGAAACTGGCAACATTTTAACATTTTGCTTTTTGGGAGGCGACTTGATTGACTACTATAGAGTAGGGTGGATGTCACATTGACCTTTTCTAGTCTGCCCTTGTCTTTACTAGTATATGAACCAGTTGGTAGTTCTACCCCTGCATGATGAACATGATGCAATAGAAATTAGTTATCAAATATATCTTGTATGTTTTTGCTTTCTACTATGCCATTTGCTGTACAATACAGAACCGCAGAATATCGTTACATAAATGTGGCACTAGAGAAATCAATAACCAAACAGAGTAGATCCGTGGGAACAGCCCTGCACAGCCACCAAGAGTGACTTCGCAAAAACAGCTGAGTCTATGTGGAATAGAATAGGTACAATACTAGTTAAAACTGTATAATTATTCAAACAGGTAGCAACACAAAGTCAACCATTTTCGTAAAGTTGATCAACTATGCTCTTAAGTTGGTGTGCTGTACATCAGCCAAACAAAACATGACTCAAAGCTGTGTCTGTTAGGTAGCATTTGCAAGTACAATATTATGCGTGCAACTAGATAACTACCATTAATTACTGTCCTGGCTGGCAAATGACCACTTGTGTCTTCTGTTGATAGTATTAAAAGCTACCTGATATCAAATGAATTGTGAATACTTGAATGATGATAGTTTGTCTCCTATCTATGCCTATGCGTACTCTATACTACAACAAATATTCAAAAATTACAGTTCTTAAAAACTGATGCTTTTTGCCTAAGGCTATGGGTGTAAAGTCCGATGCAGATAATAATAATAATAATAATAATAAATAACGAAAGCATTTATATAGTGCCATAAATCCAAGTTACCTTGTTCGAAGGCGATGTTACAAGAAATCATAGAAATAAACTAAGTAAAACAAATCATTAAAACATGACATCAAATATCGAAATAAGTTATCATAACAATACAGATACATGTACTTGTAATAAAAAAATATAAAAAATAATACATAATAAATTATTATGAATGTAAAAGTACTAAAAGCAGCTCAGAATAATAAATAAATAAGTAAATCCTAAAAACGTAAAACGTCCGTCAATATTTATGAGTGAAAAGATCTTTTGAATAAATATGTTTTAAGGAGTCTATTAAACTGGTATAGTGAATCACATGTTCGCATATTGCGTGGTAGATCATTCCATAAGTGAGGAGCAGCGATGTAGATAGCACCTCAACTGTCCACCCTTGTAGCTCCTGGTGATTTTTGCAACCTGCTACAGAAAGGGTCATTTCTTGACAAGGTTTTTTTATTTATTTGAAGTGTAAACTGTAAAACATATTCTATAGCACATATAGGATATGGACCCCATAGAATATGGACCTGTGACCAATTTATATGGGGGGTCTGTATTTTATATAGCACTTATATAAAATGGACCCCTATAGATTATGGACCCAGGTCCATTTTCTATGGGGGTCCATATTATGTGGCAGTAATGGCACATATAGGATATGGACCCCATGGAAACAATATGGACCCCCTGGGTCAAAACTTTATAGTGCGGTCCATATTCTATTATAGAATATGGATCCGGGTATAGGGAATATGGACCCGGGGTCTATTTTCCATGGGGTCCATATTCTCTATGACACCGGCTTGACACTTTTTCCAGTCAACAATGTTTGAGCATAATTATCATCTGCTAATGTATCGTTCAAAATGAAACAGACTGTATTAATGACAAATTGCAATGTGGAGAGAGGTGTGATGGATGAATTGATATGGGACTCGCTATCAGATGGCTGCATCTCTAGGATAATATACTGCGTCATTAAATATGTTTTAGCAACAGACTAAGTGCTACTTCGGAGCCCATTGTCCACCAGATTTATGAAACAAAGCTGGTTGTACATCCGTAGAACCTTCATGTAGGCCAGAAATGCCAATGGTGATACTGCATTATTAAATGTGTTTTAACCACAAACTCAGTGTTACTGCGCGGTCCGCGTGCAGCCCTCTCACATGATTTATGCAACAAAGCTAATGATATTCACATCAGCACCTGTTAAACCTCTATGTAATGCATCGCTGGTTGTACATCCATAGACACTTCATGTAGACCGTAAATGCCAATGGTGATACTGCATTATTAAATGTGTTTTAACAACAAACTCCGTGCTAAGTGCTGCACAGATTTATGAAACAAAGCTAATGATATTCACTTGAGCACCTGTTAAACCTCTATGTAATGCATTGCTGGATGTACGTCACTAGATACTTCATGTGGAACAGAGAGCTGCCCACGGTACCACTGCATTATTGAACATCTTTTAGCCACCCATTCAGTGCTAGGTTGGAATGCCCTGTCCACCAGATTTATGTAACAAAGCTAATGATATTCCCAGTTGTCTGGTTAAACCTCAAAAGTAATGCATCGCTATTTGCACAGCACTAGAAACTTCATGTAGAACAGAGAGAACTTTGGCATCAACACTGAAAAGATGTTGGGTGCATTCAACGTAACGTTGAACCAGTTTATTCATTGTGTGTTGATTATTATGTATAGTTAGTAATGAAATGTAAAAATATTCATTCACAATTTACTGCACTTGAATTTAATACTATCAGCAGAAGGACACAAGTGGTCATTTGCCAGCCAGGACAGTAATTAATGGTAGTTATCTAGTTGCACGCATAATATTGTACTTGCAAATGCTACCTAACTGACACAGCTTTGAGTCATGTTTTGTTTGGCTGATGTACAGCACACCAACTTAAGAGCATAGTTGATCAACTTTACGAAAAGGTTGACTTTGTGTTGCTACCTGTTTGAATAATTATACAGTTTTAACTAGTATTGTACCTATTCTATTCCACATAGACTCAGCTGTTTTTGCGAAGTCACTCTTTGTGGCTGTGCAGGGTTGTTCCCACGGATCTACTCTGTTTGGTTATTGATTTCTCTAGTGCCACATTTATGTAACGATATTCTGCGGTTCTGTATTGTACAGCAAATGGCATAGTAGAAAGCAAAAACATACAAGATATATTTGATAACTAATTTCTATTGCATCATGTTCATCATGCAGGGGTAGAACTACCAACTGGTTCATATACTAGTAAAGACAAGGGCAGACTAGAAAAGGTCAATGTGACATCCACCCTACTCTATAGTAGTCAATCAAGTCGCCTCCCAAAAAGCAAAATGTTAAAATGTTGCCAGTTTCTGCATGAACTTTTAATTCGTCTCAGGACATGGACCTCCTGTGGATAGTTGTGTATTAACCTGGCCTCAGCCAGAGGGAAGCTGGACATTCCCAGTCTTGTGTTGTTGATGGGACATTGTTACTAACTGAGTGAAGTGGCAGGAGTTGTAAGACCACAATAAGGTGTTTGTCCGGCATTACCTGACCATTCAGTACCCTATTGTGTGGAGTGAGTAGAAATGATGTTTTTGTGCAGCGTGGCATCAGAGCTGTCAAATTATGTCGGTGCATTTATGTATACTGTCACAGGGATGACATGTCAGTTCTCGTAGACTGTCGACAGGAATGACATGTCAGTTCTTGTAGACTGTCGACAGGGATGGCATGTCAGTTCTTGTAGACTGTCACAGGGATGACATGTCAGTTCTTGTAGACTGTCGACAGGGATGACACGTCAGTTCTTGTAGACTGTCGATAGGGATGGCATGTCAGTTCTTGTAGACTGTCGATAGGGATGACATGTCAGTTTTTATAGACTGTGACAGGGATGACATGTCAGTTATTGTAGACTGTCGACAGGGATGGCATGTCAGTTCTTCTAGACTGTCACAAGGATGGCATGTCACTTCTTGTAGACTGTCGATAGGGATGGCATGTCAGTTCTTGTAGACTGTCGATAGGGATGACATGTCAGTTCTTGTAGACTGTCACAGGGCTGACATGTCAGTTCTTGTAGACTGTCAACAGGGATGACATGTCAGTTCTTGTAGACTGTCACAGGGATGGCATGACAGTTCTTGTAGACTCTCACAGGGATGGCATGTCAGTTCTTGTAGACTGTCAAAGGGATGGTAAGTCAGTTCTTGTTGACAGTCACAGGTATGGTATGTCAGTTCTTGTAGACTGTCGACAGGGATGGCATGTCAGTTGTTGTAGACTGTCGACAGGGATGACATGTCAGTTCTTGTAGATTGTCACAGGGATGACATGTCAGTTCTTGTAGACTGTCACAGGGATGGCATGTCAGTTCTGATAGATTGTCGACAGGGATGGCATGTCAGTTCTTGTAGGCTGTCGACAGGGATGACATGTCAGTTCTTCTAGACTGTCGACTGGGATGACATGTCAGTTCTTGTAGACTGTCGACAGGGATGACATGTCAGTTCTTGTAGACTGTCACAGGGATGGCATGTCAGTTCTTGTAGACTGTTACAAGGATGACATGTAAGTTCTTGTAGACTGTCGACAGGGATGGCATATCAGTTCTTGTAGACTGTCGACAGGTATGGCATGTCAGTTCTTGTAGACTGTCGACAGGGATGGCATGTCAGTTCTTGTAGACTCACAGAATGACATGTCAGTTCTTGTAGACTGTCGATAGGGATGGCATGTCAGTTCTTGTAGACTGTCGATAGGGATGGCATGTCAGTTCTTGTAGACTGTCGATAGGGATGACATGTCAGTTCTTGTAGACTGTCACAGGGCTGACGTGTCAGTTCTTGTAGACTGTCAACAGGGATGACATGTCAGTTCTTGTAGACTGTCGACGGGTATGGCATGTCAGTTCTTGTAGACTGTCGACAGGTATGGCATGTCAGTTCTTGTAGACTGTCAACAGGGATGACATGTCAGTTCTTGTAGACTGTCACAGGGATGGCATGACAGTTCTTGTAGACTCTCACAGGGATGGCATGTCAGTTCTTGTAGACTGTCAAAGGGATGGTAAGTCAGTTCTTGTTGACAGTCACAGGGATGGTATGTCAGTTCTTGTAGACTGTCGACAGGGATGGCATGTCAGTTGTTGTAGACTGTCGACAGGGATGACATGTCAGTTCTTGTAGACTGTCACAGGGATGACATGTCAGTTCTTGTAGACTGTCACAGGGATGGCATGTCAGTTCTGATAGATTGTCGACAGGGATGGCATGTCAATTCTTGTAGACTGTCGACAGGGATGGCATGTCAGTTCTTGTAGACTCACAGGATGACATATTACTTACTACAGACTCTTTAAGAAGCACGCTGAGAAAGCATGTCCTGGTTCAGAGAAAACGAGGGTTATCCGCTAGATGGTGCTGGTGTCTAATATAGCGTTACGGTTATCCGCTAGATGGTGCTGGCGTGTAATGTAGCGTTAATGTTATCCGCCAGATGGTGCTAGCGTGTAATGTAGCGTGCGTTAAGGTTATCCGCTAGATGGGGTTAGCGTGTAATGTAGCGTGCGTTAAGGTTATCCGCTAGATGGGGTTAGCGTCTAGCGTATTGAGGTGGCAACCGAATATTTTGTCACAAACCGAAACAATTTCTAGATTTGGTTGGGAATTTACGATAATGACTTAGGAAAATTCGAATACTTGACATAATTATCTCATAGAAACGCTAAGTTATGTTATGGCTGTGGTCGAGACCACCATTTTCCAGGACGTTTTGTCTTACACGTGAGAGGAATCATCCTGTTTATGGAAGTTATGTTTTTGCACGTGACCGGAATCTTCATTGTTTACGGACGTTACGTTTTACACGTGGTAGGAGCCCATTTGTTTGTAGAAGTTATGATACGAATATGGTATGAAGTGGAAAGATTCCTCTTTCTATCTCGTTAACTCGCCAAATGTTATGAAATTACCACGTTGACTTTAGTAAAATACGAATATTTGCCAAGGTTATAGTCTCGAAACACACAAAAAAAGGCATGTCATGACTGTGACCGAAGCCGCCATTTTACAAGAAATTCTGTTACGGAAGTAGTCGAAGCCATCGTTTTCTATGTCTAACCCTAATTAGTGGCAGTTTTGTCCGCTAGATGGGGCTCGCGTCTAACGTAGTGTCAGAGTTATACGCTAGATGGCACCAGTTTTTAAAGAAGTGACGTGGCAACCCGACATTTTTTCTAGATTGTTTTAGATTTGGTTAGGAAAATTATGTGTGTCGTAAGAAAAGCCACCAAGGTTCTCGGTTTATGATAGAAAGTGTCAAAGTTTTCCCACAGATGGTTATGAAAGTAACAAGATGACTTAGAAAAATACGTCAAAGTGACAAAGTCATGGCGGTGAAACGGACAAAGGTTGTGAAATGGTACAAAGTTGGGACACCGACTAAGTAAAATATGAAAAACGTGACTAAGTTATCACGTGGAAACAGAATAAATATTCTATTTTACTACAGGTTACAAGAGTAACTTAGTTAAAATTGTGAAAACACCACCTGTCTAAGCAACGAAACGGTAACACGTTACGAAATGCTACGAAGTTAGCACACAGACTTAGTAAAACACGAATATTTAATAAGGTTTTCATCCCAAAACTCTAAAAGTTACGTTATGACTGTGACCGAAGCCACCATTTCACAAGAATTACTGTTATGGATATAGTCGAAGCCATAGTTTTCTATGTCAAACCCAAATTAGTGGCTGTTTTGTGCGCTAGATGGGGCTCGCGTCTAACGTAGTGTCATAGTTATCTGCTAGGTGGCATACGTTTTTAAAGAAGTGACGTCGCAACCCAAGATTTTTCTAGATTGTTCACGGTGTATGATAGAAAGTGCCAAAGATTTTCCACAGAAGGTTATGAAAGTACCGAGATGACTTCTTGTCATAAAAAACGAAAAATACGTCAAATTGACAAAGTCATCGTGGTGAAACCCTGAAAAGTAGTGAAATGGTGCAAAGTTTGAACGCAGACATAGTAAAATATGAAAACTTGACAAGTTTATCGCGTGGAAACAGAACAATATTTCATTTTACTACAAGTTACAAGAATAACTTAGTTAAATTTGCGAAAACGTCACCTGTCTAACGCAATGTACGGTGAAACGTTACGAAATGGAACGAGGTTAGCACACCGACTAAGTAAAATATGGAACAACTTGACAAAGTTATCTCATGTAATCACTAAAACTACGTCAAATTGCCAAAGTCATCGCGGTGAAACGCTGAACAGTTGTGAAATTGTACAAAGTTGGCACGTCGACTTAGTAAAATATGAAAACTCGACAAGTTTATCACGTCGAAACAGAAACATATTCCATTTTACTACAAGTTAAAAGAATAACTTAGTGAAATTTGTGAAAACACCACCTGTCTAACGCAATGTACGGTGAAACGTTACGAAACGGAACGAGGTTAGCACACCTACTAAGTAAAATAGGAAAAAAACTTGACAAAGTGATAGCATGTAAACACTAAAACTACGTGAAATTGACAAAGTCATCGCTGTGAAACACTGAAAAGTTGTGAAATGGTTCAAAGTTGACACGCCGACTTAGTAAAATATGTTTCGTATTTTGTTTTGTAAACATATCGTGTTTGTAAACTTTAGTTTTGTTTTGTAAACATAACTTGTTTGTAAATATTCTGTTTTTGTTTTATAAACATAACGTGTTTGTAAACTTTCTGTTTTGTATTTTGTTTTGTAAACATAACGTTTTGGTAAACCTAAGTTTTGTTTTGTAAACATAACTTGTCTGTACATTTTTGTTTTGTAAATATAACGTGTTTGTAATCTTTATGTTATTTAATATTATTATATTGCCTTATTTTAACTTGTTACGTTGCGTCATATTATGTTATGTTCTGTTCTGTTACTTATTTTATTTTATTATGTTGCTGTATGTTATGTTCTATATTTTATGTTATTTTATTTTATTATGTTTCTTTATGTTATGTTATATTACATTATGTTATGTTCTGTTATGTTGTATTACTTTATTTCATTTCGTCTTATTTCATTTTATGTTTTGTTATATTAATTTATTGTTGTTCATGTTATTTTATTTTACTTTAATTGTTATTATGTTATTTTATTTTATTATGTTGTGTTATATTATTTTATGTTATTTTATTATATTATGTTGCTTTATTTCACTTTATGTTGTTATATTATATTATGTTATGTTATGTTCTGCTGGTATATTATTTTACTTTATTTTATTTCGCCTTATTTAATTTTATGTTGTGTTATATTACTTTATGTTATTTAATATTATTATGTTGCCTTATTTTAAGTTATGTTATGTTACATCATATTATGTTATGTTCTGTTCTGCTACATATTTTATTTTATTATGTTGCTGTATGTTATGTTCTATGTTTTATGTTATTTTATTTCGCCTTATTTCATTTTATGTTTTGTTATATTAATTTATTTTTGTTCATGTTATTTTATTTCATTATGTTGCTTTATGCTATGTTATATTATTTTATTTTATTTCGTCTTATTTCATTTTATGTTTTGTTATATTAATTTATTTTTGTTCATGTTATTTTATTTTATTATGTTGCTTTATGTTTTTACTAATTTAACTTACTTTATATTATTTAATTTTATTATGTAGTGTTATATTATTTTATGTTATTTTATTATACTATCCTTGTAAGGAATGCTTTATTTTCTAAGTCTCCTAAAATAAAACAGGACATTTGCACTTATACACACGAGGCTAGGACAGTTTTATGTCATGCGCACACCATAACTTCCGCTAAAATGACGTTTCATACCACGTGCAAAACACAACTTCCGTAAAAATGGTGGGGCAGACCAGCACCATAACACAAGTCATAACGTTAAAACTGGTTCCATTTAAAGTGTCATCGCGATAACCTTGACAAGTTTTCTTATTTGCCTGAGTCAGTGTGCTATCTACATAGCATTTCATAACGTTTCACCGTGTCATTGCTTTAGACATGTGGTGTTTTAACAAATTTAACAAAGTTAGTTTTGTAATTTGTAGTAAATAGAATATTTTTCTATTATACGTCATAACTTTGTCAAGTTATTTCATATTTTACTAACTCGGTGTGCCGATTTTTGTACCATTTCACAATTTTTCAACGCATCACCGCGATGACTTTTTGTAATTTTCACGTATTTTTAGTGTTTACATGCTATAACTTTGACAAGTTTCTCATATTCTGCTAAGTCGGTTTGCTAACCTCGTTCCATTTCGTAACGTTTCACCGTTTCATTGTGTTACACAGGTAGTGTTTTTACTAATTTAACTAACTTATTCTTGTAACTTGTAGTAAAATGGAATATGTTTCTGTTTCAACACCATAACTTTGTCAAGTTTTTTCATATTTTACCAAACCGGTGCACCAACGTTTCATTTCACAACTTTTTCAGCGTTTCACCGCCATCACTTTGTCAATTTCATTTATTTTTAGGGTTTACATACCATAGCTTTGTCAAGTTTGTCATATTTTACTCACACGGTGCACCAACTTTATACCATTTCACATATGTTTAGCGTTTCACCTCCATGACTTTGTCAATTTCATGTATTTTTAGTGTTTACATGCTATAACTTGTCGTTGCCCAATCCATACACACGAGACTAGGACAGTTTTATGTCATGCGCAGACCATAACATCCGTTAAAATGACGCTTCCTACCACATGCAAAACACAACTTCCGTAAAATGTCGGGTCACATCAGGACCATAACACAATTTCTTGCAAAATTACACATTCAATCATAGTGATAACGTTAAAAACTAGTGCCATTTAAAGTTTCCACGCAATAACCTTGCCAACTTTTCTTATTTCACTGAGCCAGTGTCCTCACCTCGTTCCATTTCGTAACGTTTCACCGTTTCATTGCGTTACACAGGTGGTGTTTTCACAAATTTAACTAAGTTATTCTTGTAACTTGTAGTAAAATAGTATAGTTTTCTATTCTACGCCATAACTTTGTCATGTTTTTCATATTTACTAACTCGGTGTGCCAACTTTATACCATTTTACAACTTTTTTCATCGTTTCACCGCCATCACATTGTAAATTTTACGTGTTCTTAGTGTTTAAATCCCATAGCTTTGTCAAGATTTTCATATTTTACTAACTCCATGTACCAACTTTGTACCATTTCACAACTTTTTCAGCGGTTCACCGCCATCACTTTGTCAATTTTACGTATTTTTAGTGTTTACATGCCATAACTTAGTCATGTTTTTCATATTTTACTATATATTGCAACATTGTTGGATGGAACAACAGCAGTCATAGAGTACAATATTAAGTCACGTGATCGATTAGCCGAATACGTATCCGGCAGATGACTCCACCTGTTCTTTCACCTAGTGTATAATTCATCACCTATCCGCGAGAGGACGCTACATAACCCCTAACGCCATTTTGACGTCATTTAAAAAATAAGACACACGAATTTTGATAGTATTAGTTCGTGAATTGTCCTTAAGGGGGCGACACTTACACACGACCTATCCGCCAGATGGCGCCACTTTTTAAAAATAAGACGCTAGAATTTTACCGCTACTAGTTCGTGACTTGACCACCAGGCGGCGCCACTAGTGTATGATCTATCCGCCAGATGGCGCCACTAGTACACGACTTATCCTCCAGAGGGCGATACTTGACCGGTGTAATTCCACCGGTGGTACTCCTCATCCTCCCGCCACGCTCCGCTCCAAGTGCCGCGCGATAAGCACCTACTATACTACTCATATATATATATATATATATATATATATATATATATATATATATATGTAAATATATATAAATAAATACATATATATATATATATATATATATATATATATATATATATATATATATATATATATGTATTTATTTATATATATTTACATATATATATATATCGTCGCCGTGATAGTATAAAACATATATATATATATATATATATATATATATATATATATATATATATATGTTTTATACTATCACGGCGACGATAAACAATGAAAAGAGTACGCAGAAATATGGAAGACCATCAAAAAGGGCAACAGATGACATCAGGAAATACAACCAAAAGATCATACGAGAAACGATCATGGTAACAAAGGGTTTGAGCAAAGTAAGAAGAACGCAGAAGCTAGGCCAAGAGAGACTTATCACACTACTAAACAAGCAGGGTGGAGAAATTCATGATCAAGATAAAATCATAGAACGGATAGAATAATTCTACACCGAGCTATACGACAGGGAACAGACTACCACAATTCACACTGACCCAAAAGATTTATCAGAGATAACATCATGGGAGGTGGAAGCAGCACTACGAGATATGAAGAATGAGACAATGTTGAATAGACAGTTGCGCCACCCTCTGCCGCAATTTGATCGCTGTAATAATTCACTGTGGTAATAATGTTGTTACTAAAACATATCCACATTGCTTTTAGTGCATTAAAGAGCATCTTAGATGTTGACAATTCGGATAGAACATACAAATTACCAGTGATTTATATAGTTTCTTATCAGACTATATATCACCTATGTATGTGATTAGTTTAAGCTGACATGTCATACGCAAATATCTGTATAATTCGGTTATGTTACAGCTAAAAAGTGCAAGACTGTCGACAGGGACGGTGTGTCAGTTCTTGTAGACAATTTCAACATACTTACACTTCTGTTAGGTGCCTAATTTTAGTTTGTATGAGCATCAATGAACCTAATCGGATTACGGCAGTCGGGGCATACTTGGATAAAATGCGCTGCTTTCTTATTCTCAGTCACATCTGGGGTATATTTAAATATATTCTCAATTCTGTTCGGTGTTTCAGTTAGGGTTTATATGTCGCTAAAATGAGCAGGTGAAAGATAGTACATTTTTAGACGCGCGTGAACAATCCGCTTCATTCGGCGACCAACAATTGACTAAAATAGAGGCTGCGTTTAAGGGGTGGGGGTGTAATCAAATGTCCTTTGCTCGCCCGTTGATGCTTATTTTGTGTTCTAAATACGACACAAGCAAGCATCACATAATTAGGATTAACAAATAGGAAGCTATCGGATGTTCATTTTAGTATTTGTTATTAAGAAACACGCATTTGTAGATGTCGCATACACAGTATAAGTAATGTAATAGCAGCTAAACTCATCGTACTGGAAATATGTCGTTAATGTGGCGCATTTTTTAAAATACGAAACAAATTATTCACGCTCTTGAACAGGGACATTTGAAGCACAAACTCATGCTGTCTTCATTATAGGATATTACGCATGGTGTGTAAAATGCAGCGTGTAACTTCCACATAACCAATATTATCAGTGTATTTTCCTTGCATATCACGCGGTAACTAGCTTGCTAATTACTTTTAATAACTCTCCTAGATGGAGCATTATCAGTAAATAATGACTCCATTGTATTACAGTAACTAGCAACATCAAATGAAGCAAAACAACAACCTCACGCATCGCTTAAACTACGTTTTCGTGCCTCTTATGTCAAAACGGCCGTTTTTCAATTAGGCCTAAGACCACATTTGCATTTTCCATAGGCGACCATTATAACGTTTCCTTCATTTCCTATTAATCTTGATCAGCTCTCTTATTGACAATTTCACAGCATGTTTACCCTCCACAGGCAGAGGTTCAGTGGAAAATTCGTGAACTTTTAATACCTCAGGCTCCCACAAAGTTCATTCAAACCTTACACCCCTCCATTTCTGCTTGAGCCACCCACGGATTGCCCCTGATTACATCACCAAGCAAAATGACAAATGTATTAATACGCAGAAATGCACCGAATGACAGCTGTCGCAATTTGACAGCTCTGATGTCACGCTGCACAAAAACGTCATTTATAATCACTCCACACTACATATGTGCTCACAGAAATCCAGACAACGTGCATAATGCTGCTTTTATAAGGTACTCTGGCGGACGTGCACATTTTGGTGGTCTTACGTCTACTCATATCACTTGTCCAACGAACTTCCCATTTCATTTAGCCCAGTGGCAGGAGCCGTTCCCAGTCATTGTTTCCCCGCTTATCCCGCCACCGCCAGACAACGGGACATCGGGGTACAGTAGACCGTTAACGTAGATAATTAGACAAAACGATATTCCGTGAGGGGACATGATTGTATTAATGATGTAAAACTTACGCCGAACTTGGTCCATAACATAGGGACGCAATTAGTGCCCACTGCTCCCCCTCCCACCCTCCCCTAGGGAGGAGTACCGCTCGAGTTCTCAAGTGGGTGCAGCTACAGATTGTCGTGGGCCTAAATGGGGGTTGCAGTTGGGGATTTGTGGAGGTTTTCAATTGTTGGGTGTAAAAACGACATCTCGGAAACCTACTATCAACCGACTAATATTGAATCCAGTGCACACTGATCGGGAAGGCAAGTATAGTTAGTATCACGGCATTGGAAGCAGGAAACGAGACTTCATTATTCTGCGTTACCATTTCGAATGTCAGTTTCTTGCTTCGTTATGAGTTATGACATTATTACTTTTCGCTGTGGTGGCCACATAGGTAAGCATACACACGCACGCACACACGCACGCATCACACACACACGCTCGACGTCGAGTCGTACGCACGCTCGAACGCACACATATACGCACGCACGCACTCACGCACGCACGCACGCACGCACGCACGCACACACACACACACACACACACACACACACACACACACACACACACACACACACACACATACACGACATTTCCCGGAAGCAGCTCTGGTAGGCAATAACATATATTATAGTTCTGGAAACTCAGACGTGTTATAGTAATAGCCTGTTGGCAGGAAAACATGGGTTAGGATGTATAGCTGGAAATGAAGAATTTTATAATGACAGTGAACCTGGACGTCTGGACGATGCGATTGTGTGCGTGCGTGCGTGCGTGCGTGCATGCGTGCGTGTGTGTGTATGTACATGTGTGTGATTGTGTGCGTGTGTGTGTGTGCGTGTGTGCGTGTGTGCGTGTGTGCGTGTGTGCGTGTGTGCGTGTGTGCGTGTGTGCGTGTTTGTGTGTGTATGTACATGTGTGTGATTGTGTGCGTGTGTGTGTGTGCGTGTGTGCGTGTGTGCGTGTTTGTGTGTGTTTGTGTATGTGTGTGTTTGTGTGCGTGCGTGCGTGCGTGCGTGCGTGCGTGCGTGTGTGTGGTCTGGACGGTGGTGTGTTTGTGCGTGCGTGTGATTGTGTGTATGGTGCGTGTGTCGTGTGCATGTGCATGCGTCGCGCGAGTAACCGATGCTAAGTTGCCGATATTCGCAGGAGACCGACCACAAGACGTGGCAAATGCATGAGCGAAAATGGAAATGTTGATGGGAGACACATCCAGGAAGTTCAGTGTTAAATTGGTTCACTGTGTAAACAACAACATTGATAGCATAAATGTTCGAATACAGTTTTGTGAAAAGTACCGCTGGATCGAAGTAGAACGGAAGGGCCGAGGAGGTTGGTTTGGAAGATGTTTCAAGAATAGGTTGAGTAATCGGGTAAAGTGAAGAGAAAATGGACAACGGGAGGGGAACATCGAGCTTAGGAAGTGAATGCTCTCAAAGGAAAATGAGACAATGAAACAAATGGCAGAGGTCGGAGGGGGGCGTAGGCTACTTGGGAGAGGTTGGGAGAGGGAGATACGCGGGAAACGGGTGGTGAATATGGCAATGCGAGGGTAGGAATAAAAATAAAAGTAACACAACAGTATTTGACGACCAAGACTGCATAGTTTGAAAGCAGGTGTTGGCATTATCTTTAATTTATTCCCAATATTTCGGCAAAAGTACTCAGTAGGGTGCAGTTGGAAGTGTGGCGTGCTTTGATGTGCATTTAGTGTGGCTCAATTAAATAAAAGTATGGGGTATACCAAAGTATGGTGCTATTGGGGGTTTCTAGTAGTAGTTTGACAATTTTACTTATAGTTACAACCCAAAACCCAAGCAGTGTGCGGCACCTTGCGAAGTTCCGCGGCCTATGAATTATGAGCAAACTATTCATGATAAAAGTACATTAATTAGGCGGGCTCGACCTCAACACGGTTAAAGTACAGGGGCGTACCCAGGATTGATATGTTAGGACTTTCCAACGAGGCGTTCCGCTGTATAATGGTATGTTGCGTGTCATCGTTCACTGTACAGTGCCATAATTTCATAGTGCTGTGTTTGTGGGGGGTGCACGCCCGAGCAAGGAAAAAAACGTGGGTTGTCTAATAAACCACCGTTTCCGACAGCCGACCTGTGCGCGGTACTATGCCTAGGGTACGTCGACGGTCTTAAAACTACCGTTCTCCTACTCCGTAATTATTTGCGCTATCACGACTGTAGGCGTGTAGCGGATTAGCGCGTGCAGTCAAGCGGCTCAACGCCGAGTGTCCCAAATAAAAACCGAACGGTGGTCGAACGTATACACACACGATACACTCGCTACAGTACAGGAGCGCGATACTGATAATTAATTCGGCCTTCTCCAGTTGCGCGCTTTGACGCACGCACGGACGGAATATAAACGCCGCACTACACCGCCGGACGGCTCCGAAGCATGCGCGCGTAACCTGCCCTCCCGCTCCCCTGTAAACCAAGGAAAGATCTGCCATATAGGTGGCCGTAATGACACGCGCCTACGCACGCAGTCGGCAGCGATAACCGTGTCGACTTCTCTGTTTTCGCTGCCGGACCGCATTAATCTCGATAAACATTCGAGTCGCGCTGGGCGTTCCCGGCTGCCGGCTATTGGCGGCGTCGGCCAATCAGCGCGTCGCACTGGCGTGACGTCAGGCGCAAGCGTGTTTTGCGACCGATTGTAAATACGGGAAACGTCAAAAGTCCATTCGGCGAGCGGCAAAGACGAGTTGTACTCGGAAGACAGCTACTCGACGAACGCGGGGATTTAGGCGCTTAGATCGACCAGTCCAGGGGTGGTATATTCATCGACCACGAGACGAAGTGAGTCGCCAGGTTGACCCGTTGACGCCACGGAGAGCCCGGGCCACACCGCACCGCACCGATCGACGAAGTCTGAAGTCGGCACCCGGGTTGGGCTGGATAGGTCACACACGCATGTAAACGTAAACGGGCGGCTAGTGTGTAGGACATATAGGTCAGGTCAAAATTAATTACAGTGGTTTGGTCGTCATAACTGAATAGTCTGAAGTCTGAACAGCCTGTGATTTTCAACTGATTGCGTTTTCATGATTCAGATAAATGTCAGTAGCATGTAAAATGGCACATACGCAGGCCTGTATTCATTTTTTAGTCATTGGTCCGACAGGTTTAAAGCATCACTCAGCATGTGCCATACACTGGTAACTGTCAGGTCTAAGAAACTGTTAAAGATCTATCTTTCAAATGTTACATAGACGTTTCATAGGGTACTGTCACTATGCACAAGAAAGTTAAATTTGATTGGCTCATTTTAAAGCCACTTGGGGACCTGGGGTCCTCTAGAGCCTAAAAACTGGTACATTTATAGGTTTCCTTTTGAAAGCGCTTCAAGCCAACATGTAGTTTATCATTATGTGATAGTTGTGTCCAGCATGGTGATAGCAACGCTTTTCCTGGAGGCTGAATCTTATTATCAACATAATAATCTTTTAATATTTTCTGTCAAAGTCTGCGCATTATGTTTTTATGAACAAACTCACTCTCAAATAAACATATCTTATTATTATACATTATTATGTGTATGCATGTTGTGTGCGTGTTGGGTATGTGAGTTGTGTGTGTTTTGTGTATGTGTGTGTGTGTGTGTGTGTGTGTGTGTGCGTGCGTGCGTGCATGCGTGCGTGCGTGCGTGCGTGAGTGCGTGCGTGCGTGCGTATATGTGTGCGTTCGAGCGTGCGTACGACTCGACGTCGAGCGTGTGTGTGTGATGCGTGCGTGTGTGCGTGCGTGTGTATGCTTACCTATGTGGCCACCACAGCGAAAAGTAATAATGTCATAACTCATAACGAAGCAAGAAACTGACATTCGAAATGGTAACGCAGAATAATGAAGTCTCGTTTCCTGCTTCCAATGCCGTGATACGAACTATACTTGCCTTCCCGATCAGTGTGCACTGGATTCAATATTAGTCGGTTGATAGTAGGTTTCCGAGATGTCGTTTTTACACCCAACGATTGAAAACCTCCACAAATCCCCAACTGCAACCCCCATTTAGGCCCACGACAATCTGTAGCTGCACCCACTTGAGAACTCGAGCGGTACTCCTCCCTAGGGGAGGGTGGGAGGGGGAGCAGTGGGCACTAATTGCGTCCCTATGTTATGGACCAAGTTCGGCGTAAGTTTTACATCATTAATACAATCATGTCCCCTTTCACGGAATATCGTTTTGTCCATTTTTTTTAAACATGGGTGAAATGCTGTGTCTTATAATGCTTCAGTTCTCCTCATTTATATTGACTTTCCATGTTGGAATCAATGCGCCCGTGACGTGAATCGGCTTACGTCACTGACGCATGCACGTTCGGACACCCTATGTCTGTCCAGTGGTATTTGATGTATCAAGTACGTCGCGGATTGCTTACGTCACTATCAACATTTTAGCGAGTATTCCGCCAATCCTTGCCTTTTTCAACAATGCGCCAAGTCACGTAAACGATTTGGCTTACGTCACTGGTTTTGTGCCTCAAGCTGGCAGCGCTCTGAATCTAAGATAGCATGTTTTTAATACCATTATACTATAATTATTTGTTTATTAACGATCTGTGTGCATAATTACTACGCATAACCAATATATTATATGTAGGTAAAACTGTGAACCGAGTATCCCTCTAACCGTTGTCAACATTTAGGCAAAGGTAACGCTTGACGCAGGCCTCTCGCAGAATTGTTGTTGTGACATAAGCAAACCGCGACGTCATTAATTGTCTGCCTATCCACGGCAGAACTTTTGTTTCCTACTTATGTTCCCCTTTAAGTGACCATAAGCTATTCTATTCGCTAAACTCCTAGAAAGTCTCTGCTATAACAAGTCAAGTTCGCATCACAAAATACATCCTCTATGGAGATCTGGCATCAGGGAAGAGAACATATGGCTGCCCACGACTGCGATACAAGGACGTCTGCTTGAGAGCCATGAAGGCGCTCGACATCAAAGCAGCATCATGGGAAGGCCTTGCAACTGACCTCACGAGGTGAGCTGCTGGCTGGCTGGCTGGCTGGCTGGCTGGCTGGCTGGCTGGCTGGCTGGCTGGCTGGCTGGCTGGCTGGCTGGCTGGCTGGCTGGCTGGCTGGCTGGCTGGCTGGCTGGCTGGCTGGCTGGCTGGCTGGCTGGCTGGCTGGCTGGCTGGCTGGCTGGCTGGCTCGACACGTTTTCTGCAATATTTCTGTGACATAGATATAAAGACAATTTTTTTAAACATGGGTGAAGTGCTGTGTCTTATAATGCTTCAGTTCTCCTCATTTACATTGACTTTGCAATGTAACGTTCCCATATTTTTGTTTGATTGCATAAGAAATGCCAAGTTGCATTAAACAAATTACGTTTGTTTTCATTTTAAAAGTAATCTCATTTTTTTAAACATACCAAATTTATTAATGTGGCTACGGAGTACACACATTTATTCCATTGAGAACTTGCATTTTTCTCAAATATTAAAAGACGCAAAGGCATATTCGACGGGGCCCTTAAGTTTTTTGTTTTGTCTCTAACAATATCGTTCGGTAATAATTATTTCACTTGGCAACTATGCAGAATTGCCAAGTTAACCACCACCTGCATTATTGTTGCATCACCATCGTATGTACATGCCCCCACCTCCACCTTGTGCTATGCTAATTACAATGTACATTACCTTACGTTTCCGCACGTAGTATTAGGAACTACCCAAAATAAATCGTGTACCAGTCACACTCCATTGCAATGTGTCAACTGTTCAAAAGTACATGGTTTAGAGTTCACAAAATTCTTGACACCCACACTGTCGGGGCAAACTCTAAAATGCAGACATATGAACCTAAGAATTGGGACAAGCCCAACTTCCTGTAGAATTCGAACTTCCCAAAACATTACGTTCTGTCAACTTATAACACTATATTGAAAACTAAAAAGCAGCCTATTTATTTTTTACAAATAAGAACATGCTCTCTCTCTCTCTCTCTCTCTCTCTCTCTCTCTCTCTCTCTCTCTCTCTCTCTCTCTATATATATATATATATATATATATATATATATATATATATATATATATATATATATATATATATACATATATATATATATATATATATATATATATATATATATATATATATATATATATATATATATATATATATATATATATATATATATATATATATATACTTACATACATAACGATGTTTTGAATTGTTTTGTCAAATAATAAAAGAATCGATCACAACACATGATTTTGTATGTCTAATCACTCTGTCTCCAACGCCAGCCCGTATCACCAAAATATTATGGTAGCCACAGGGGAATTACCGTAATTATCCTCGCAGAACACAATCGAGTACTTGTGGCCAGTTGTTGCATGCAACTGAAGCGCGATGCACCACAGCTGCAAGACGGAGACTCGATTAACAGTGGCGCCATACGGCGGATTATTACTGTATTACCTGGTCCTCAAACCCCTGGTGGATACATACAACACTATTATGTAAAAATAATTATTATTATTTTCTAACAGTTCCTCCCCAAACATTGCCTCGATCTCCATTCTCATCACTTCAGAGTAATTGTGTACGTGTAATATAATACTGTATAAGTCGTCATTACAAAAAACATCACGCGTCGGCCTATACAATACTATACAATTATAAGCGATCTAGTATAATGTAGTACTATAAGTGATTACAAACGGCATGTTCCACATGACTTAGGTCATGTGACACACACTAGGGCATGACTGACGGGAGCTCCTGGTCGGCGTTTCTCTACAGTGAAGCCCCCCCCCCCTCCCCTTGGACGTTAACCGTGGTTTGTTCTTATTATTCTCCACCACGTCTAAGATGTGTACATCTCTCGGCGTACACTGCATGTTCGCTTGTGTATATCTTGTGTACTCTAAAGTGTGTCTCGTAATGGGCATTAGCTATCCTCAGGACTGGATACCGCACGCACGCACGCACGCACGCACGCACGCACGCGCGCACGCACGCGCGCACACACACACACACACACACACACACACACACACACACACGCAAGCACGCGCGCATTTTAGTCGCAACAAAGGCCCAGGCTCGGAACTCGCATGCACTATACATCTTTCTAGTTAAATTTCAAGTGCCACGGACAAGACGTAATTATTCATGTTTGGCGCAAACGTTTATCTGAGTCATATTCATACCAAAACGTTTAGGTTATAAAGTGCCACAGAACAATAATTTAGATGAGGTGCAATATATAATAAATATAATTAGTAAACGCTCGTATCTTACTGCACAGACAAATGTCTACCCGGTTCGTGTTCCGAGGCTCACGATTACAATAGAATTGCAACGTGCCTTTCAAAAGACAATGTAATATCATTAAAGGCAGCGCGCACACCGCTTAGACTTGCTCAAGAAGCGGTCGAGTCTCTATCGTCTCGACTGGCGTATTGAGCGGTGTCCGTATAGTAGATCAAAATTACTATGCGATTAACATTGAAATAGAGGAGCGCCATCGGAAAGGATAAAGACATTTTGATTACATATAATTACAAACCTCCCACAAGATGTCTTTGGCCACACAAATGGGATAATACTAGCTGTAGTTGCAGTTTCTTTTTCCAAACAGAGCCGCTACCCATGTAGTCGCGACTCCATACGGTCATCATTCTTCTACAGTGTACCTTCTAATTACAAATCAGTTGGGCATCGAATTAACGGTTGCAATCTGGGTAATTGCACATTATTGGCGCATGAGTGTGGTAGACGCAAACTTATATTTGATATTTAATACCAAGATACACACGCACACACTCAAACACACGCACACACGCACGCACACACACAGTCACATACACACTCGCGCGCGCGCGCACACACACACACACACACACACACACACACACGCACGCACGCACACACACGTCTATACATGCATGCACATGCATTCTCGTGCACACATTTCTTCGCACATCTAACGCATGAGCATTCATGAGGACGCGTACGAAAGGTCAAACGTGCGCATGCGCACATATGTACACACGATTGCACGCATATGCTTGGGGGCACACGCATTCGCACATGCACGCATTCGTAAGCATACAAGCATGTACACGTCCAGACACGCATTGAACTGTGAATGCTTGCGAATAATAGTCGAGGTTAAACGACTAGACGATTAGAATACTTTGAACGAATATTTTATACAATCTGAAGATTTTAATATCTACTATTTAGTAACTACTTTATTTATTAATATTTATTTATTTATAAAATTTTAATATAAATAATTAATTCGTATTTATTAGTATTTGTATTTTAGAATTATTATGAATAATAATATTTATTTATATTGAATAGTGTTTGCTAATCAATTTATTTTACAACTGCATTTTTATTTTAACTTTTGTAAAGGAAATAGTTATAGCCCTGTCAAGTGTAATGCGCCTCTGAAGATTAAATACCAGATTTATGGCATAGACAAACGCTATTATATTATTATTGTTATTGTTATTATTGTTATTGTTATTGTTATTGTTCTTGTTCTTGTTCTTGTTCTTGTTCTTGTTCTTGTTCTTGTTCTTGTTCTTGTTCTTGTTCTTGTTATTATTATTATTATTATTATTATTATTATTATTATTATTATTATTATTATTATTATTATTATTATTATTATTATTATTATTATTATTATTATTATTATTATTATTATTATTATTATTATTATTATTATTATTATACCGAACTCACAGACACGCTCATTCGTAACTCACCTGCAATGCACACCATTCTACTTAAATCACAATTACCCCAGATTTGGCATACCGTAAATATACTTATTTGGCACAATAATTTATGCGATTCTTATTCATGCCAAAGCGTTTAGGTGGTAAATACTCGTCTCTTATTGAAAAGACAACCGGCTAAACGATTCGTATTCAGATGCACGCGATTATAATTGCAACGTGCGTTTCTAAAAGAAACGCAATATCCTCAGGCAAATGTAAATGTCTATGCAACGGGCATTGAAATAAAGGAGCGCCATCGAAACAGTTAAAGGAGCTTAATTACATATAATTATACACCTCACACTAGATTCCTATGGCCACACAAACAATATAACTAGCTGTAGTCACTGTTTCGTTATACATTCGCTGAAATAATTATCAGAAGAATCGATGTCGATGGATCACATTGAGACCGGGCACAAAGAAAAACTAGATCTATCGACACAGATCAGATAAGCTAGCCATATAGAATTATTGACGCGACATCATACATTCATCATTCAACTACAGCATACCTTCTACTTAAAAATCAGTTTGGCATCGAATTAACAATTGCAATTTGCCTAATTACATATAATTATTTTGACGCATGGGTGTAGTAGATTTTTGTTCTTACTAACAAAGTGCAGACGACCGCTCGTCTCTTATTTCCAATACAAATGCATAAAATATTCGTGATTCTATAATCTCATTCCTATAGAGGACGCAATAATCAAAGGAAACACTGGAGCCGTTGAATTATACAATTTGCCTGTAGCTATTCAAGAAACTGTGTGTATTTATAGGATACAACAATCGAAATAATCTTTGCCACACACCACCTTTATTATGAGTGCAATGTGAAACGATGAGACACTTTGCAGACTATTCGACTTAGCCGATATTTCAGAAGTAGTAATGGTTTGAAACACATAGTAAGTTATTCTAAACGACTACAAATATTTTCACAACATTTCAAATTCAAACTGTGCGAGCTATGGTGTATCAAATATGCATAGTACATCAAACATTAACTCTCATATACGCGGCATACCGAGATCGTTGACACATTTCCACTCAGCTTACAAGGACATGCAACCAGCCCATCTTATGCCTGTTCAACTATTGATAACAGAACAACAATTTTACTCTTCGCTTTCCGCATTAGCCCTGCTTCATGGGCTCTTAGGCAACATACTGTAATTCTACCTCCCGTGAAACCCTCACTTTCAGCAACAATTAAGAGCAAGAAACGGAACATGAGTATTAAACATTATCTGGATAAATATTTCCCAGCACCGTTTTTAAATACATATTTAGACATGTATTGTCAATATTGGAAAACACACAAAATCGCAACAATAGTATCATTTCTGTGGTGCCTATGTTGTTGGATATTCAAGCTCACAGGTGCAAACAAACTAATATCTTTAGGCGTAATCACAGTCGTAGACAGGCAAGAGTCGTCATTGAGACTTGGGAATGCAGAACATTCCAGATGGAAATGGGATTTTCAAGCAAATATGTTTTGAGTTTATTACGAAAGCTGGCTACCGTTTCAGAAGTGTCGTACGGTGTGTTACACTAGGAAAATGCACGAATAAGTCAGTTACATCCCAACATATGCACGTTTAAAATCTAGGTAGTGACACATGTCAAACGAGACGCTTGATGGAGGTTGAACATGAAACATGACAGATAACCTCACCGCTCGACTGTAGCAGAAGAAATGCGTCAAACCACTTAGTAAATGACTGTACGGCACATCAAGTAGCTATAACATTGTGTAACTGGGAACATTCGATGTTCTTTTCAACTGAGTAGTTTTAATTGATCTACGGGAGACGGTCACGAGGCAGCTATGCTCGTTGTTTGTTGGTCTCGACAACTCCGTACTGGCTGAACATGCCAAAGATGACGGCGCCGATGAAGACTCCAGTTGTCGCCCCACCAGATAGGGACTGACTTCTCACTGCAAACAGAGAAACGAACTACTTCTATATCTCGACGCACCGATTGCGAAATAAACATAATACACATAATGTTGGCATAATGCAAAGGGGAGGTAGCCTCGACTACACATATTCCGTGAAGTGCTTGCATATTTTAGCCCCTCACATCCGCCTGCGAAAGTTATGCTCTTCGTTTGTAACGGCCTGGGCCCAGTTTCATAAAACCGTGCAACTTTACGCGCAAATATGCGGTCTACTGGTTGCAGCTAATAACAATGCCGCTTACGGCCGTTTTCATGAGACCAATTTAGCATTCGCGCAGCTAAATCAACATTGTATTGAACTAGTTAGGTCGCGGTGGGGAATCCTTGTATTTGTGCTGTATCTGAACAACCTTTTTCTTTCTAGCTGCCGCCTTTGTCGTTCGTATAGCAAATGGGAAGAAATGAATAATGTAAACGATATCCAATGTAAACTTTAAAAATAATTAAGTTGAGAGTGGGCGCGTCGGGAGCACACCGTACATATTTCAACTTCGGGAGCATATCGTAAATATTTCAACTAGCGTAAAGTTACCCCTAATAAAAACATGGTGCAGCTAAATGCAACTATGGAGCAGACTCATGAAACGCAACTAGCGTAACTTTACGACGTTTTAGGCTTTCGACGGGTTATCGCCTGCTACGATGTCTTAAGTACGCTCCATGAAACTCGGCCCAGCGCGGCCTTACCCCGGAATAAAGTAGAGCTACTTCGCCTTACATTCTTGTCTTAAAGTACTTCGTCAGTGGCTAAAATTTCAACAAAATATACGTTAACATGCCTGAACACACCATATGCTCGGCATCCATTTTGTGACCGTCTGACGGAGTTGTTGCTAGGCAACATGTCACGTGATGGATAGCTCCATTCGGCTGGCTTCTGGATGTCTTATATGTTGACAATACAGCTGCCTGAGTTTCGAATTGCTCCTTCTCGATGACTTACCGGAAGTCATCCTGTCAGTGGACGTAGCTGGTGTCCCGGATGTGGAGGTGTTGGTTGAGGTCTGCCCGCAGCACGGTCCTTCGCATGCTTCTGCTGGCATCCTAGTGCGACGACGGTTCTGGATTGTGTCGTGTCCGTAACTGTTTCCACAATCGTCAAATCTTGCCCAGGTCCATTCATGCCAGGTCCATTCGTACCAGGTAGGCGGCATCGATGTCGGGCAATTTTCACGACCCTCTCCAGTCGACGCAATCACCCCGCGTCCTTCGCCTGCCTCTGTTGGCATCCTAGTACGACGACGGATCTGGATTCCTTCCTGGCCGCAACCCTTTCCAGAATTTTCCATTTTTCCCCATTCATGCCAGGTCCATTCGTACCAGGTAGGCGTCGATGTCGCGCAATTTTCACGACCCTCTCCAATCGACACATAAAGCATCAACATCAGGACGATAGCGGCACTTAAGCTAACCATTGCGACGTATGTTGTTGTTTGTCAGATCCAATCACCTGAAATCAAAACCGTTATACTTAATCTCCACACGTCATGAAACACCGCTTAACAGGAGTCACTATTCCTTGTATTAACGTTGTTTTTAACTTCCAACATGCTACAAGGTGACACATCGTCTAAATTGAAACATCCTCGCTGTGTTCAAACAATCACCCTAACCAATAGTGCCACATCGATGACATAGTCACCTAATGTTAAACATCCAGCTAAGTTCAATGTATTTTACTAAACAACATATGATCATCGTAACTTTATCATGGTCATTATAACGATACACTGCAATTCATAAAACAGGCTCTACGACGCGTGTAATCTCGGCTGCGGACTTACCTGTGGGCTCGCTCTTGTCTATCTGCGACTGGATCTCAAGATCAGCCACCTACAACGTTTTATACGATCCGAAATGGCAACCAGGTAATCAGTTTGACCTATCACAAACGCTGTGGCTGTAACCACTCCCTTTTTATTGCATTGCATATGACAACGTAGGAGGTGTTTTTGTTGATACAACAAAGAAAGGACGACGAATGGCAACTGTAGCAAGATATATATATATATATATATATATATATATATATATATATATATATATATATATATATATATATATATATAAATATATATATATATATATATATATATATATATATAGTGTGTGTGTGTGTGTGTGTGTGCGTGCGTGCGTGCGTGCGTGCGTGCGTGCCTGCCTGCCTGCCTGCCTGCCTGCCTGCCTGCCTGCCTGCCTGCCTGCCTGCCTGCCTGCCTGCCTGCCTGCCTGCCTGCCTGCCTGCCTGCCTGCCTGCCTGCCTGCCTGCCTGCCTGCCTGCCTGCCTGCCTGCCTGCCTGCCTGCCTGCCTGCCTGCCTGCCTGCCTGCCTGCCTGCCTGCCTGCCTGCCTGCCTGCCTGCCTGCCTGTGTACGTGTGTGTGCTTGCGTGCGTGTGCTTGCGTGCGTGTGCTTGCGTGCGTGTGCTTGCGTGCGAGTGCTTGCGTGTGCGTGTGCTTGCGTGCGTGTGCATGCGTGCGTGTGCTTACGTGCGTGCGTGTGCGTGCGCGTGCGCGAGCGCGAGCGCGAGCGCGAGCGTGAGCGTGTTTGGTGTGTGGTGTGTGGTGTGTATACATGCACACACATATTTTTTTGTCGTCAGTGTCTACACCGTAGTTACCGGTTGGTAATATGCTGTATATATAGTGAAACTTGACGGAGATGTAACATAACACAACAGCGTAGCGTAGCGTAGCGTAGCGTAGCGTAGCGTAGCGTAGCGTAGCGTAGCGTAGCGTAGCGTAGCGTAGCGTAGCGTAGCGTAGCGTAGCGTAGCGTAGCGTAGCAGGACACTCGTAGTAAAAACACAACCCTACTGCCCCACATATGTTTTGGGTTGTAAGATACGGCAGGCCAGGTCAGGGCAAGGTGATGACTCAACCAGGACACAAGATGATGACTCAACTGGGACACAAGGTGATGACTCAACCAGGATACAAGGTGATGACTCAACCTAGACACAAGATGATGACTCAAATGGGACACAAGGTGATGACTCAAATGGGACACAGGGTGATGACTCAACCGGGACACAAGGTGATGTTTTCAACCGGGACACAAGGTGATGACTCAACCGGGACACAAGACGATGACTCAAATGGGACACAGGGTGATGACTCAACCGGGACACAAGGTGATGCTTTCAACAGGGGCACAAGGTGATGACTCAACCGGGACACAAGATGATGACTTAAATGGGACACAAGGTGATGACTCAACCGGGACACAAGGTGATGCTTTCAACCGGGACACAAGGTGATGACTCAATCGGGACACAAGGTGATGACTCAACCGGGACACAAAGTGATGACTCAATCGGGACACAAGGTGATGACTCAACCGGGACACAAGGTGTTGACTCAACCGGGACACAAGGTGATGACTCAACCGGGACACAAGGTGTTGACTCAACCGGGATACAAGGTGACGACTCTACCGGGACACAAGCTGATGACTAAACCGGGACACAAGCTGATGACTCAACCGGGACACAAGCTGATGACTCAACCGGGACACAATGTGATGACTCAACCGGGACACAAGGTGATGACTCAACCGGGACACAAGGTGATAACTCAACCGGGATACAAGGTGATGACTCAACCGGGACACAAGGTGATGAATCAAATGGGACACAAGGTGATGACTCTAACGGAAAACAAGGTGATGACTCAACTGGGACACAAGGTGATGGCTCAACCGGGACACAAGGTGATGACTCAACCGGGACACAAGGTGATGATTCACCCGCGACACAAGGTGATGACTCAACCGGGACACAAGGGGATGACTCAACCGGGATACAAGGTGATGACCGAACCGGGACACAAGGTGATGACTCAACCGGGACACAAGGTGATGACCGAACCGGGACACAAGGTGATGACTCAACTGGGACACAAGGTGATGACACAACCAGGACACAAGGCGATGATTCAACCGGGACACAAGGTGATGACTCAACCGGGACACAAGCTGATGACTCAACCGGGACACAAGCTGATGATTCAACCGGGACACAAGGTGATGACTCAACCGGGACACAAGCTGATGACTCAACCAGGACACAAGGTGATGACTCAACCGGGACACAAGGTGATGACTCAACCGGGACACAAGGTGATGACTCAAATGGGACAAGGTGATGATTCAACCGGGACACAAGGTGATGACTCAACCGGGACACAAGATGATGACTCAACTGGGACACAAGGTGATGACTCAACCAGGACACAAGGTGATGACTCAACCGGGACACAAGATGTTGACTCAAATGGTACACAAGATGATGACTCAAATGGTACACAAGGTGGTGACTCAACCGGGACACAAGGTGATGCTTTCAACCGGGACACATGGTGATGACTCAACCGGGACACAAGATGATGACTCAAATGGGACACAGGGTGATGACTCAACCGGGACACAAGGTGATGCTTTCAACCGGGACACAAGGTGATGACTCAACCGGGACACATGATGACTCAAATGGGACACAAGGTGATGACACAACCAGGACACAAGGCGATGATTCAACCGGGACACAAGGTGATGACTCAACCGCGACACAAGCTGATGACTCAACCGGGACACAAGGTGATGACTCAACCAAGGACACAAGGTGATGACTCAACCGGGACACAAGGTGATGACTCAACCGGGACACAAGGTGGTGAATCAACCGGGACACAAGGTGATGACTCAACCTGGACACAAGGTGATGACTCAACCGGGACACAAGGTGGTGAATCAACCGGGACACAAGCTGATGACTCAACCTGGACACAAGGTGATGACTCAACCGGGACACAAGGTGATGACTCAACCAAGGACACAAGGTGATGACTCAACCGGGACACAAGGTGATGACTCAACCAAGGACACAAGGTGATGACTCAACCAAGGACACAAGGTGATGACTCAACCGGGACACAATGTGATGACTCAACCAAGGACACAAGGTGATGACTCAACCTGGACACAAGGTGATGACTCAACGGGACACAAGGTGTTGACTCAACCGGGACACAAGGTGGTGATTCAACCGGGAAACGAGGTGATGACTCAACCAAGGACACAAGGTGATGACTCAACCTGGACACAAGATGATGACTCAACGGGACACAAGGTGTTGACTCAACCGGGACACAAGGTGGTGATTCAACCGGGACACAAGGTGATGACTCAACCGGGACACAAGGTGCACGTTGTTTACCTGAGGTAACGCTGCAAGGTCGAGTCCGTCGCTCAGATGGTACGTACTACAGTACTAGTGTCGTACATCTAGTGTTACTAAGGAAGACTTGGCGCAACTCTCACTCGTAAAAAGGTGGTGTTCCTTGGTTTATATATTTATTGTTTAATATTATAATGTTCTCAAGACTTTAATAAAGATATTGTAGATATAACTGCCGCCAACTTATGTGTATATGCTGTAGTATACTCGTAACAATGCTCGCAAATTGAAAGATACCACCACGGCACAAAAATATGCTCAAATGGCAGAGTACCTGTATCCCGTGTCAAAACAACTGTTATTGGCAATATCGTCACAGCTGGTTGTTTTAGTTGTATAAGCCCAAACGACTGTCTTTTGTTTTCCTGTAATAAATGACATTACACGTCAGTTCAGACTCGGTTAACTGCATGACTTTGGGTCTGCTGCATAAAACTTCGCCAAAAAGACGTGAAGGGCTAAAGGTGCTGCCACCTAGCGGTGTCTGAATAACCAAGGCTAAACTTACTCCTATAGATGTATCTTGTTGATGTCTCTCAGGTCTCAGGTTTTTGACTCCAAACAGCCCAAATTTGGGCTAACGCAGGAGTTTGTAGTCCTTCTTGTGCGCATGCGTTTGGTATTATGTTTGGTTGTTTGAGCTTGTTTGTTTGTTTTACAGGCAATTTAGGTGATTGGATGTTGTGAAGGGGACGTTCGTGATTGCTGCTTGAAAAGCTATTGAGTTATCTATTTCAGTAATGTGTTGTGGGATCATATTCCAGATGCGAATTGCTCGGGGGTAAGTGGAGAACGATGCAGTGTTGATGTGGCACCTGGTGGCTATGTAATAGCCACGGTTTTTTGATGGTTTTAATAGGCCCGGTGGAGGTGTGATGTCGATTATGTTATTTAAAATTTTGTAAAATGTCATGGCTTATTTGATAATCCTGCGTCGCTCAAGAGTGGGCCATCCAAGGGTGTATTAAGATAATGGCAGGGCACATCCGTTATACTCAGGCATTGTTACATAACATATCATAACTCAGCAACAGCAATGTTAAAACTAACATTGATGAATTGATTCAGACAGTCAATGATAACAAACATATTTATTTCAAGAATATGACAAAACGTAACAACATTCCAAGTACAGTACATTCATAACAGTGTTATCGTGAAAAAACCATGTACACGCTACATCCTATGGCGAAATTAATATGTTAAACATATTTTAAGTAGAAATTACTACATACACTCATTAGCTTATCACACATTTTTAGCAACATTGTTCTAACCAAAATCGTTAATGGTAATTAATGGTTGGTATGGTGTATACCTCCAAGTATAGCCAGTTAGTAATACATCTTTGTTACCTTGAATACATATCTGGGTTGCCTCAACTTATCTTGGTTACCTTGACAACATATCTTGGTTGCCTCAAACGCATATCTTGGTTACCTTGACAACATATCTTGGTTACGTTGACAACATATCTTGGTTACCTTGACAACATATCTTGGTTGCCTCAAACATATATCTTGGTTACCTTGACAACATATCTTGGTTACCTTGACAACATATGATGATCTAAACAAGTTGAACGAATGGTCTGAGAAGTGGCAAATGCTGTTTAATTATGGGAACTCTAAGTGCCTCCAAACAGGACATGGAAATGAAGCTGCACAATATAAAATGGGTGGTACAGCTGTACTGTACTAAATACTACTGTAACGGAAAAGTACTTAGTGTTAACCATTAGTGCTGACATGAAGGTATCAGAACAGTGTGCAATTGCAGCAGCAAAGGGACACCAAATTATTGGATTAATTAGGCGAAATATAGTGTACAAGGAAAAAGAACTAATAATACCGCTGTACAAAACAATAGTTAGGCCTCATTTAGAATATTGCATACAGGCATGGAGGCCATATTGCAAGAAGGAAGTACAAAGAAGAGCAACCAAAATTATACAAAAACTCAGGAATATTAGTTATGAAATGCGTCTAAAAGAATGTGGATTAACAACACTAGAAACCAGGAGATTGAGAGGAGATCAGATAGAAGTTTTTAAAATATTGAATGGATATGAAAATATTGACAGAATTTTTTTTTCTCGGTTAAGGAAGAGAGAAGGACTAGAGGACATGGAATTACATTAGCAAAGAAGCAGTGTAGACTAGATATTAGAATGTTTTTATTTTTACAAAAAAAACAGTAAATGAATGGAACAGATTATCGGCTGATTGTGTAGGTGCTAGTAGTGTTAATATGTTTAAAAATAAAATTGACATGTACCTAAGAAGGGCTGGGTACATTTAGATAGATAGGTTGGACTCTCGATAAGCCAAAGGGCTTCCTTGTCCACCTGCCATCTAGAGTTGATTCTCTAGGTGGCAATCTTGTTAAAACATATCTTGGTTACCTTGACAACATATCTTGGTTGCCTCAAACACATATCTTGGTTACCTTGACAACATATCTTGGTTTTCTTGACAATACATATTGGTTGCCTTGACAACATGTCTCTCATTCTCTTTCTGTGCAACCTTTATGAGTTCTTCTGTGGTACTTTAATGAAAACCTACAAAACACCCGACAAATGTAATATACTGTATTGAAAACTGTGCACTGTTAATAAACTAAATACACTATTATAATTTTATGACTGTTATATCAGTTGAATTTCTGATTGGACTACAGATTGTCTCGACTCTGTGAAGTAGTCTAATATGTTTAAATATGGATTTACTTGAAAAGGAAATATTGTGTTAAAATACACAATTTGAAGGATTATATTCACCACATCACATTAACATAATAATAATACATAACACACACATACATAGCCATATACACACACACACACACACACACACACACACACACAAACACACACAATCACACACAGGCACATACACACAGTCAACCATGCCCACAGACACGCACGCACGCACACACGCACGCACGCACGCCCGCACGCGCGCACGCGCACGCACATTAACATGACGGGTTACTGTTTATTTTACATTAACCCATTAGTACTCCAGTCAGTCATCGACAGTCTGCTCATATCAGTCATATGGCACCTTGGTATGTTAGCGTCAAACAAGAAATGGTCAACATATTATCAAGATACAACAGCAGTTTTGTTACCACTGTGTAGGTAACTTTATTATCTACAAAATATATACAACACGCAACTGTGAGATTTTATGAATAAAGGCAGTAGAGCTAACAAAACTGGCACAAACAATGTTTTTAATCTAGGTCAAATATCTGACGAGGCACAGGCTTCACAAGTTCACAGTGAAGTCCTGCGAGTGTTAATGGGTTTAAATTAATCAGTTAATATCATGAACAAGCACGCTATTTGCTATTAATACACTATATACATCTTGGTCTTGGCAATAAATGGTATAGTTCAAATTTACTTACTAGTACCAGTTAGGTATACAAAATTATTGTTGCTATTACAGTCACCTGACCATTAGGGACACCTAACTGTTGAGGTTCCATGGAACATTTGAAGAGTTTCAGTACAAAACACAATATATTGATTTTCTTAGTAGTGAGATAAAGTCACTTTTACATTTCATCCATTACATGAAAACTAATAAATAAAGTGGTGTACAGTAAGAAATACAAATCTTGGAAAATGTTAACAAAGACTGAAATCTTTGTTGAAGATTTGTTACACAAAGTGTGATATTAAATGATTTTGGAATCCAAACTTCTTCATAAATATACAGTAACTGATGACACGGTAACTACTAGCTAGAACACATATCGGCAAAGAAACTCTAATTGGCTGAACACGGGTGTCTCATGTTTCGATAAAAGATATGGATGGAACTCACTGTATTTTGAAAACAGACCCTCTCTGTGTATGTCATTTTATGGGATTTGTTGCCTATATTAGATAGTACCCGAGTTCAACATGTTTTTAATCAAATGTTTCGTGGGGAGCAGTGGTCGCGTGGTAGAGCGCTGGACCCAATCGAGGGGACAGTGGTTCAATCCCATCTACCGGTGTTTATGCCAGGGGAAGTAAAAGATCCCACACAGGGGGTAAATGTGTAACCTGTAGTGGACTCACTAATTCTAGAGAAGAACAACTCATGCGTTAGGCCAAGTTTAGGCTGTTTGGGGGATACCACCTGAGACACATAGCTTTATGTAGAGACCTGTCCACCCGTCATTTGGACAGGTAAAAACGAATATGGATGGGTAGAAATATGGGTTGTGGACGGGAAAAGAAATAAAGGAGCACAAAAAGGTCTTCCAAAACCATAAATATTGTTAGTTATGCCTTACAAGTGAGTATAAATGGTGTCATATGTGTGTTTGCACTGTGTGTTTGTACCCCACTTCAGGTCATCAGACACATTTGAAAGTTTGCAAACTAGTTTAACAGTTAACATCCATGTGTCCACCAAAACATGAGTGACTGGCAATAATTCTACCCTGCATAAAGCCCTGCTGAGACCTGAGACTTAAAAACAACGGCATTTGTTTTGGAAAGCTGTAACGATTGCCCGTGTCAGGCAGAGAAAGATTCACCAATGGAGGGGAGAAAGTTGCTTACTGTTTTCACTTCGGTGTATGCATGGAGTCCATCTTGCCCCTTCTCACGGCCATGTCCCGAAGCTTTATACCCTCCGAATGGAGCGGCAGCGTCAAAGTTGTCGTATGAGTTGATCCTATAAATGGTGGGAAACAAACATGACCATTATTTACCAAGGTAGGAATGTAATGTAATTTTTGCAGAGATTTTGACATCCTTTTGGATACGGAAATGTAATGAGAAGAATAATTGTTTGAAAGTTAAGTTTCTGTGTGATTTTGAAAGCACTGTTCTAAAAGGGATTTATGTTGTCTGGCATAATGGAGTCAATGGTGTGTTATGTACTGCTTATATACAAAATTATATGTATATATATATATATATTATTGTCCGCGGATATTTGGGTTAAATAAATAATTTATTATTACTTTGCTAAGAGCTTTGAACAACTAGAAACAATGAGATAACGTACCAAACAGTTCCTGCTCTCAGGGAGTTAGACAAGTGCATCGCTTTGTCAATGTCCTGAGTGAATACTCCAGCCGCAAGACCATACATGGTGTCATTGGCTCGCTCTGTCACCTCGGCCAAACTCTTGAACTTGAGGATTGACATGACTGGGCCAAAGATCTGAAAAATGAAATTGGTGAATGCTCAAGACAAATACATTCTTTAGAGAAATTCTTAATCTGCAGCTACAACTGTCAATAGAGGGAGGGGGAGGGAGAGAGAGAGGGGGAGGAGGAGAGAGACGGACGGACGGACGGACGGACGGACGGACGGACGGACGGACGGACGGACGGACGGACGGACGGACGGACGGACGGACGGACGGACGGACGGACGGACGGACGGACGGACGGACGGACGGACGGACGGACGGACGGACGGACAGAGAGACGGGGAAAGACAGAGAGTGATGGAGAGAAAGAGGGGAGAGAGAGAGAGAAAGAGAGAGCCACTAATAATCAATAAATCAGACACTGGTCACATGGAATGCACCAACAGTATAAAAAGACCACAGGACTGGCGAATATGCAAACCCTGGAACATACAAATCGATGAATACGCATGTGATTCTAGATAAAACCACGCAAATGTGAACATTTAGCTTTTGCGTGAGGCCTAGAGTGCCCTTAGAAACATCCAATCAAATAGTCATTTCTTGTACCCCAAGTTATGTCTGTGCAAAATTTGAGAAAAAGTCAATCCACAGTTTCTGAATAAAACTGGCATACAGTAGGCGTACCTTTTTAACCCTTGAATGCCAAGGGTCCCTTTTGACTGATCCAATCAAATATAAATTTATCATGCATAGTGGGAATGCCCTCATGTGTCTCTATGCCAAATAACAAACATGGGTCCCAAACAGTTTCTGAAATATGGGAGCTAACAGTGGAGGGAACATTTGCAGTGACCCCACAAGACTTTTAGCCTAAAGGAGTAAAACATTAACTCAACAACTTTTGCAAGTTTCTTATTCTTCCATATACTGGACTGGGTCTTTTTTTCCGGGCATTAAAAGTCCAATCGAAGCTTGTGGACATGGAGGGGGGCGGTGTATGCTCTCTTAAAACAGTTAATATAAAAACAAAATTTATATTAACTAATTATAATTAAAATGTTAATAAAGATATTCTATCGACCTCTGGTGATTTAAAAATGTATCATTATGATGTATATAGTCTTATGAAAAATTTTAAGCAGATGTTAAGGCCCAAAGTTTACCACAGTCACACAATTTATTTAAACATAAATGTATCACTGCTACTGTAGTCTGCATTGCTTACCTCGTCACGTGCGATGGTCATGTTGTCTTGGACGTTGGCAAACACGGTCGGCTGGACATAGTACCCGCGGTCCCCTTTCCTCCCTCCTCCTGTACACAACTTCGCTCCTTCTTTCTTCCCCACATCGATCAACTGCAGAATCTTCCGGTGCTGGTCACTGTCCACCTTCGAAAAATAAGAGCACAATTATTTTATTACTTACTTAATAATAATGGTTTTTATATGACGTGATCTCTTAACTAGACGTTAAAAAGAAGCTCACAATTTATATATATAAGTATACAATTATAAAAACAATATAAACTATGTACAACCATCTACAACCAAAGTATCCCGCCGAAATCTGAGGCAACACACGTGACACCAGAATGCGAACAAGGCCCGTAGATGACGGGTCGAAATATCGACTCATCTTTGAGAAATAAGTTCTAAAGTAAGTTAAATTATACTAGAATAAACCATTCTTGAAGCCATATATTCAATAATATAAACTATGTATTTTAATTAAAAGATTAATAAATTAATTGATAAGACAAATAGGTAAATCATTTAAAAAAGTCCCGTGTCCAACTTAATTGGTCGTCAGGAAGACAGTGACCCTATAGCTGTGATCCTTCTCCATTTATTATTTTATACCCGATTTTAAATATTATTCATACATATTTACTTAGTTATTTCTTGTAATTTTTAATCTATTTATTTGTTGTTATTTTATGTTTTAACCAACTTGTTTAAGTGTTGATTTATGGGCCAACATTACATGGACACAACCATGTTGATTCAGTGTCATTCACCAGGTGGAGCCACAGTCGCCCTACTGGCAAAGGCACAGATTTGAGGAAATTATATGTTGATGGGCTTGTGGTCAAACTTTGGGTATTATGTTTTGTGAAATATCTTTTATGTCCAATCAGGATTAAACAGAAGTATTGCTCATAATTTCTGATGCATTGTTCTATCACATAGATAAATGGGATTGATTACTACTCAAAATACAATAGAATACAATTCAATACCTTTATTAGTCCACAATGAGAAACTCATGTGGTATTAAAAATGGCATAAATGCATTTTTATACAGATTGTTTAAAAACAAATTTGTAGTTGTAATCATGTTATCTGTATTAACTATTTTGTTGTCATAGGGACATGTACATTTTCCTTTATTCATGCGAAAAGTGAAAAGATTTGAACAAATGTCAAGAATAGTTTGGGGGGGGTTATGGTCAGATAAAAGTTATTTGATCTGACATCAACATTCCGTGATGATCCCTAAATGTTCTCGAATTTCACAATTCCCTTGAAAAAATAAACACTACATTGCATCATGCAATGGACAGCTCACAAAAGCCCCAATTCACAATTTTACCTCCTCTATTTCTGAATGAGAACAAGAGGAATGTCACAATGTCCTTCCTACCTGGGGTCCTTGGTCCTGGCCCAATACAAACGGGTCACCAACTTTCTGCTCGTTGGCTTTGGCGACACACCGATCGACGAATTCGTCGTAGATCTTTTCCTCGACGAAAACACGAGTTCCAGCACAACAACACTGACCCCCGTTGAAGAACACACCAAAGTATGTGTTTGCAACCGCAGCGTCCACTGTAAGAGAACGGACAGGTCAGGGACTGCTGCAGAAGTGTTCAAAAAGACAAACTGTTTGGATTTACAAAAGATTATCAATTTTTTTTAATTCCCTCAGTCCGTTGTCAAGTCCGTTGTCAAATAAATTATATTGTCAAATTAATTATATTGAGAACAGCGATTTAATATTTTTTCTTGTATACGTATAAATGTATTTGCATTTTAAAAGTTTACGTTTTGGGGTCACAGGAAGACGGCACATTACGTGCCATGTGACCACCATGTAACAATACTTTTTTGTTTTGATTGCTAATGTACATGTATTCTTGTTGTTACGAAATAAAATTTGATTTTATTTGATTTTGATTTGAGACTTGCCATCCCAGTCATTCAGTCATTGACATTATAGTAGATTGTTTTAGTGTTAATCATGGACTGCCTGCTTTTTTATTTAATGTACTAATCATTTTATTGATCTATTTATTCTAATATTTTATTAACTTATTATTTTAGCTCAGTGTCGTAACCTTTACATTGCATGACCGTGAAATTTAATGTACAAATAATTTATTTATCTATTTATTATATTTATTTATTTATTCATCATTTTAAATTAATTTAAATTAAATTTGTTATTAACTTATTACTTTAGCACACAGTCACGTTACAACTGCAGGATAGTGAAACATCACGTTTTAGCAGTAAATTCTTGAAGTCTTGAAGTAGATGCAATTCTCATCAGACTGTCTGTTGTGTATACACTTTTTCACATCTCCATCAGTAAAGGTAAAGGCAAGTTCTTATATAGCGCAGTATCCAGTCCTCGGGACTGCTCATAGCACTTTACACCTTACTTCCCTGACCTGTTCAATCAGAAACCATCTCAAAATTGATCATAGAGAGCAAAATTTATTATGAAGAGCAAAATTGATCATAGAGCAAAATTGATTATAAAGAGCAAAATCGATCATAGACAGCAAAATTGATTATAAAGAGCAAAATTGATCATATAGCAAAATTGATTATAGAGCAAAATCGATCATAGAGCAAAATTGATTATAAAGAGCAAAATCGATCATAGAGCAAAATTTATTAAAAAGAGTAAAATCGATCATAGAGAGCAAAATTGATTGTTAAGAGCAAAATCGATCATAGAGAGCAAAATTGATTAAGAGCAAAATCGATCATAGAGAGCAAAATTGATTATAAAGAGAAAAATCAATCATAGAGAGCACAATCGATCATAGAGAGCAACATTGATTATAAAGAGCAAAATCAATCATAGAGAGCAAAATTTATTATAAACAGCAAAATCAACCATAGAGAGCAAAATTTATTATAAACAGCAACATCAATCATAGAGAGCAAAATTTATTATAAAGAGCAAAATTTATCATAGAGAGCAAAATTTATCATAAAGAGCAAAATTTATCATAGAGAGCAAAATTTATTATAAACGGCAAAATCGGACTTATGAACTCATAAGAATGTTAGTGGACTGAGCCCGGGGATAGTAAATGTAGCATAAAGGGACGTGTTACTCACAGTCGGCGTCGGCAAGGACGATGGCTGGACTCTTGCCTCCCAACTCCATGCTGACTCGCTTGAGTTGACGCGCTGCCTCCTGGGACACTATCGTCCCAATCTGTCAACACAACGTGACCTCTACTGACCTCCTCAAGATTAAAAAAAACCTTTATTGTCCGTTTAAAAAACGTTAAACAACGGAAACAAAATTCAACACTGTCTCGTGTGTCAGTCGACACAACATGACTTCTGTCAATTTTGACTCCTGCTAACATTACCTGGTTTATCAGTTGTCAAACATGGTCTCTGTTGGCCAACTCCAACACTAGCTGACCTAGTGGACCACACAACATGACTTATGTTATCATGACTTCAGTCAGCTCACTTCTATTGACTATCTCTAATATTATCTGCTCTATCAGTCAACACAACATGACTTCTGTCAATCATGACTTCTGTTGACATTACCTTATAATTGACCATCCATAACAATATCTTACCTAAAGTTCAACACAACATGACTTCTGTCAATCATGTCTTCTGTTGACATTACCTTATAATTGACCATCCCTAACAATATCTTACCTAAAGTTCAACACAACATGACTTCTGTCAATCATGTTTTATGTCAACATTCCACAGAGGCACCTTCTTGATGGAATGTTTTACCACTAACTTACAATTTCAAACTTTCAAAGCCTTCATTTTCAAGCACCATAATTCTAATCTGTTGTAGCATTTCCAGACTTTGTACAAACCAGGACACTTGCAGCAATCATTCAAATATTAGTTCATTCACCAAACATTTGTCAAGAGGTCTATCCTCTATTTGCACTGGTCACATGATGTAGTCACATGACCAGGTCACACTCGTACTCACCTCCGTTGACCCAGTGAAGGCAACCTTGTCGACTGCTGGGTTCTGGACAATGGCAGCCCCAGCTGTAGGTCCGTATCCCGGCAGGACGTTGAGCACCCCAGGGGGGAAACCCACCTGGAGGGGGAGGAAAAACACAACACCAAATCAAATTTTATTTTGTAACAACAAGAACACATTATACATGTACATGAGCAATCAAAACAAAAACGTATTGTTACCTGGTGGTCACGTGGCACATAATGTGCCGTCTTCCTGTGACCCCAAAACATAAACTTATAAAGTACAGATACATATATACGTATACACAGAAAACATTAAATCGCTGTTCTCAATATAATTTATTTGACAATATAATTTATTAGACAACGGAGTGGGGGAATGTTTAAAAAAATATAATCTTTTTTAATCCAAACAGTTTGTCTTTTTAAATAAACGATTTTAGTTACACTTCCACATCTGGGATTTAGGCACTGCACATGGTTAAGGTAGCTAGATAGATATTGCTTAGATATCAGAGATTTGAATTTATGTCAGTATTTGAGATTTTGAATCTTATAATCAAGGTTATTCCATAGTTTCGTAAAATTATGTAAAGGTAACTTATCTGTAGGTCAGTGGAACCGTTAGAAAATATATAAATAATAAATAAGTGCAACAAAGTAGGACACCATCAAATATATTCTATAGTTTTTATTCACATATTATTAAATAATATGTGAATAAAACAGATTGAGTGTTGCTAGCTGCTAATGTTGCGAAATCAATGAACATTTACTGTCGGATGCACATATGATCCCTTAGAGGCCCGTGCCGATGCTTGATGTAGATTTAGGTTACGTTGTGCAATTGTAGACAACTGGCTAATTCTGACCAATGGATGAACAGAACGTTCTACAAAAACTAGCAAAAACACCAGCTGGAATGCGACGAAAGTACGAAAACATTCTGTATATTGTAAGGTCTGTATTTAGGTCAGAGACAACTGGAATGAATGATTTTAAGAACTTAGTGAGGAGTACGTTGAAATGGCCTGGTCATGTGGAAAGAATGGCAGACAAAAAACTGGCAAAGAGATCAGATGCCTAGAAAGTGGAGGAGAAAGGAGGAGAGGAAGACCGAGAATGTGATGGGAGGACTGCGTTAAGAGAGATCTGGGAAGTGTGGGAGGAGAAGGGAGAACAACAGCAACAGATGGAAGGAGTTGGAGACTGTTGATAGAGAACGGAGTGAGAGAACATTTAGGAAAGAAAAGATGAAGAAAAAGACAACAGTAACCATGGCCAACCTCACCCTTGATGACAGAACAACAAGAGGAAGAGGAAGAGGAAGAGGAGGAGGAGGAGGAGGTGGAGGTGGGGGTGGGGGTGGGGGTGGAGGTGGAGGTGGAGGTGGAGGTGGAGGTGGAGGTGGAGGTGGAGGTGGAGGTGGAGGTGGAGGTGGAGGTGGAGGTGGAGGTGGAGGTGGAGGTGGAGGTGGAGGTGGAGGAGGTGTAGGAGGTGGAGGTGGAGGTGGATGTGGAGGAGGAGGAGGAGGAGGTGGAGGAGGTGGAGGAGGTGGAGGAAGAGGAGGAACAGGAGGAGGAAAATGAAGAGGAGGAGAAGCAGGAGAAGGAGAAGCAGGAGAACAACAACAAAATCTTAAAATAAACAATTATCTAAGTTAGTCTGGTGCTGACATCAGTGGATGTTGGAGGTTACTGACATCAGTGGGTGTTGGAGGTTACTGACATCAGTGGGTGTTGGAGGTTACTGACATCAGTGGATGTTGGAGGTTACTGACATCAGTGGGGGTTGGAGGTTACTGACATCAGTGGGTGTTGGAGGTTACTGACATCAGTGGGTGTTGGAGGTTACTGACATCAGTGGGTGTTGGAAGTTACTGACATCAGTGGGTGTTGGAGATTACTGACATCAGTGGATGTTGGAGGTTACTGACATCAGTGGGGGCTGGAGGTTACTGACATCAGTGGGTGTTGGAGGTTACTGACATCAGTGGGTGTTGGAGGTTACTGACATCAGTGGGTGTTGGAGGATACTGACATCAGTGGATGTTGGAGGTTACTGACATCAGTGGGGGTTGGAGGTTACTGACATCAGTGGGTGTTGGAGGTTACTGACATCAGTGGGGGTTGGAGGTTACTGACATCAGTGGGTGTTGGAGGTTACTGACATCAGTGGATGTTGGAGGTTACTGACATCAGTGGGGGTTGGAGGTTACTGACATCAGTGGGTGTTGGAGGTTACTGATATCAGTGGCTGTTGGAGGTTACTGACATCAGTGGGTGTTGGAGGTTACTGACATCAGTGGATGTTGGAGGTTACTGACATCAGTGGGGGTTGGAGGTTACTGACATCAGTGGGTGTTGGAGGTTACTGACATCGGTGGGGGTTGGAGGTTACTGACATCGGTGGGGGTTGGAGGTTACTGACATCAGTGGGTGATGGAGGTTACTGACATCAGTGGGTGTTGGAGGTTACTGACATCAGTGGGGGTTGGAGGTTACTGACATCAGTGGGGGTTGGAGGTTACTGACATCAGTGGGTGATGGAGGTTACCTCCGCTGCTAGTCCAGCCACATAGAGTGCTGTCAACGGCGTCTGTTCGGCGGGTTTCATCACAACCGTGTTCCCCATCGCCAGGGCTGGGCCGAGCTTCCATGCTTGCATCAGGAGGGGGAAGTTCCACTACACGACAAACACACACCATACACGTGACATATCGCAACATTTGACACCTTACAGGCAGTTATCGGTATCATATAAAAGATTAAGATTGAAATTTTTGCAATCACGGTTTGCTTATATCACAAATGCATGTGACGTCTGGCAAGCTCTCTTTGCTAATGATGTTGATAACAGTTATATAAGTCTATTGAATTTCTACTGCGATTTCTCTCCTATATCAAACATTACTACATGCATTTGTCATATTATAACTTTCCCTTGAAGTTTTGTCATTAGGAAAATCTGAAACGAGTAATTCCACAAAACATATGACGAAATGCACATACACGCCGTGTGTTCAGCATTTATATTTTTATCATTTGACTTTAAATGCATTTGTTGCCACCATGGCTTGTATGAGTGTAGTTTTCCCCAGACTGTGCCAGGGTTATCTGGATTAAAGCAAAATCTAAAGTGATTATGGGGAGACTCACTGGAATAATTTGTCCACAAATTCCCACTGGTTCATGTCGGGTGTAGGCGAAGAAATCTCCATCTGAAATACAGTGCACATTCACATCATCACAAACATTCCCCTGTCTCTTGCTCCAATTCATCATTCCCAATCCTTCCCTGTCTCCACTCCCTTCCCAATCCTTCCCTTGTGTCTACTCTCCCTGTCTCTTGCTCCCATTCTCCACTCCCTTCCCAATCCTTCCCCTGTCTCTACTCCCTCTGTCTCTTGCTCCCATTCTCCACTCCCTTCCCAATCCTTCCCTTGTGTCTACTCTCCCTGTCTCTTGCTCCCATTCTCCACTCCCTTCCCAATCCTTCCCCTGTCTCTACTCCCCCCGTCTCTTGCTCCCATTCTCCACTCCCTTCCCAATCCTTCCCCTGTCTCCACTCCCTCTGTCTCTTGCTCCCATTCTCCACTCCCTTCCCAATCCTTCCCCTGTCTCTACTCCCCCTGTCTCTACTCCCTCTGTCTCTTGCTCCCATTCTACACTCCCTTCCCAATCCTTCCCTTGTGTCTACTCCCACTGTCTCTTCCTCCTATTCTCCACTCCCTTCCCAATCCTTCCCCTGTCTCTACTCCCTCTGTCTCTTGCTCCCATTCTCCACTCCCTTCCCAATCCTTCCCCTGTCTCCACTCCCTCTGTCTCTTGCTCCCATTCTCCACTCCCTTCCCAATCCTTCCCCTGTCTCCACTCCCTCTGTCTCTTGCTCCCATTCTCCACTCCCTTCCCAATTCTCCCCCTGTCTCTACTCCCTCTGTCTCTTGCTACCATTCTCCACTCCCTTCCCAATCCTTCCCCTGTCTCTACTCCCCCTGTCTCTTGCTCCCATTCTCCACTCCCTTCCCAATCCTTCCCCTGTCTCTTGCTCCCATTCTCCACTCCCTTCCCAATCCTTCCCCTGTCTCTACTCCCCCTGTCTCTTGCTCCCATTCTCCACTCCCTTCCCAATCCTTCCCCTGTCTCTTGCTCCCATTCTCCACTCCCTTCCCAATCCTTCCCCTGTCTCTACTCCCTCTGTCTCTTGCTCCCATTCTCCACTCCCTTCCCAATTCTCCCCCTGTCTCTACTCCCTCTGTCTCTTGCTACCATTCTCCACTCCCTTTCCAATCCTTCTCCTGTCTCTACTCCCTCTGTCTCTTGCTACCATTCTCCACTCCCTTCCCAATCCTTCCCCTGTCTCTACTCTCCCTGTCTCTTGCTCCCATTCTCCACTCCCTTTCCAATCCTTCTCCTGTCTCTACTCCCTCTGTCTCTTGCTCCCATTCTCCACTCCCTTCCCAATCCTTCCCCTGTCTCTACTCCCTCTGTCTCTTGCTCCCATTCTCCACTCCCTTCCCAATCCTTCCCCTGTCTCTACTCCCTCTGTCTCTTGCTCCCATTCTCCACTCCCTTTCCAATCCTTCCCCTGTCTCTACTCCCTCTGTCTCTTGCTCCCATTCTCCACTCCCTTCCCAATCCTTCTCCTGTCTCTACTCTCCCTGTCTCTTGCTCCCATTCTCCACTCCCTTCCCAATCCTTCCCCTGTCTCTACTCCCTCTGTCTCTTGCTCCCATTCTCCACTCCCTTCCCAATCCTTCTCCTGTCTCTACTCTCCCTGTCTCTTGCTCCCATTCTCCACTCCCTTCCCAATCCTTCCCCTGTCTCTACTCCCTCTGTCTCTTGCTCCCATTCTCCACTCCCTTCCCAAACCTTCCCCTGTCTCTACTCTCCCTGTCTCTTGCTCCCATTCTCCACTCCCTTCCCAATCCTTCCCCTGTCTCTACTCCCTCTGTCTCTTGCTCCCATTCTCCACTCCCTTCCCAATCCTTCCCCTGTCTCCACTCCCTCTGTCTCTTGCTCCCATTCTCCACTCCCTTCCCAATCCTTCCCCTGTCTCTACTCTCCCTGTCTCTTGCTCCCATTCTCCACTCCCTTCCCAATCCTTCCCCTGTCTCTACTCCCTCTGTCTCTTGCTCCCATTCTCCACTCCCTTCCCAATCCTTCCCCTGTCTCTACTCCCCCTGTCTCTTGCTCCCATTCTCCACTCCCTTCCCAATCCTTCCCCTGTCTCTACTCCCTCTCTCTCTTGCTCCCATTCTCCACTCCCTTCCCAATCCTTCCCCTGTCTCCACTCCCTCTGTCTCTTGCTCCTATTCTCCACTCCCTTCCCAATCCTTCCCCTGTCTCTACTCTCCCTGTCTCTTGCTCCCATTCTCCACTCCCTTCCCAATCCTTCCCCTGTCTCTACTCTCCCTGTCTCTTGCTCCCATTCTCCACTCCCTTCCCAATCCTTCCCCTGTCTCTACTCCCTCTGTCTCTTGCTCCCATTCTCCACTCCCTTCCCAATCCTTCCCCTGTCTCTACTCCCCCTGTCTCTTGCTCCCATTCTCCACTCCCTTCCCAATCCTTCCCCTGTCTCTACTCCCTCTGTCTCTTGCTCCCATTCTCCACTCCCTTCCCAATCCTTCCCCTGTCTCTACTCCCTCTGTCTCTTGCTCCCATTCTCCACTCCCTTCCCAATCCTTCCCCTGTCTCTACTCCCTCTGTCTCTTGCTCCCATTCTCCACTCCCTTCCCAATCCTTCCCCTGTCTCTACTCTCGCTGTCTCTTGCTCCCATTCTCCACTCCCTCCCCAATCCTTCCCCTGTCTCTTGCTCCCATTCTCCACTCCCTTCCCAATCCTTCCCCTGTCTCTACTCTCCCTGTCTCTTGCTCCCATTCTCCACTCCCTTCCCAATCCTTCCCCTGTCTCCACTCCCTCTGTCTCTTGCTCCCATTTTCCACTCCCTTCCCAATATTTCCCCTATCTCCACTCCACCCTCTTGCTCCCATTTTCCACTCCCTTCCCAATATTTCCCCTATCTCCATTCCCCCCTCTTGCTCCCATTTTCCACTCCCTTCCCAATATTTCCCCTATCTCCACTCCACCCTCTTGCTCCCATTTTCCACTCCCTTCCCAATATTTCCCCTATCTCCATTCCCCCCTCTTGCTCCCATTTTCCACTCCCTTCCCAATATTTCCCCTATCTCCACTCCACCCTCTTGCTCCCATTTTCCACTCCCTTCCCAATATTTCCCCTATCTCCATTCCCCCCTCTTGCTCCCATTTTCCACTCCCTTCCCAATATTTCCCCTATCTCCACTCCACCCTCTTGCTCCCATTTTCCACTCCCTTCCCAATCTTTCCCCTATCTCCATTCCCCCTCTTGCTCCCATTTTCCACTCCCCAATCTTTCCCCTATCTCCATTCCCCCTCTTGCTCCCATTTTCCACTCCCTTCCCAATCTTTCCCCTATCTCCACTCCCCCTCTTGCTCCCATTTTCCACTCCCTTCCCAATCTTTTCCCTATCTCCACTCCCCCCTCTTGCTCCCATTTTCCACTCCCTTCCCAATATTTCCCCTATCTCCACTCCCTCTATCTGTTGCTCCCATTCTCCACGTGGGAAAATCAGAAGTGAAATTCCTGCAATGTTCCCTTTGACATAATTTTATGTGTATTACATGTATTTCCATTACAACTTTTCACATTTCGTGCTTTGTTTTGGCACCACTGCGTTTAATCTACACAACATCAGAGAGTGGTTCATGAAGTCAGGAAACCATTCACTGACTGGTACTGGTGCCACAAATCTGCGTCTATAAATGTGGCAAAAGTAGTTGTTTCGCAAATCAGAATATCCATATACAACTCTGCATAACATTGGTCTAGAAATTCAATAATTTACTGACGATCTAAGAACCTCAATATCGTCTACTGTTTTAAGTGTACATGTCTTAACTGGTAAATGCTTATGTAAGTAAGGTATCTGATTACTTTTGTAACAATTTTGATGAAAATAAATTGGACAATGACAGATAAAAATGAAAAGCAGACACTTCTGTAAAATTTAGTAAATTTATCAGACACGACAGAGTTCTTCTTGCACTATGTGGTGGACATAGTTTAAATTTAATGTGAATCTATACTGTCTTCAGGTATCTAGAATACAGGACACTGTTAGGACAGTAATGTGACAGTAAGTCTACCTACCTACTGGGACAGTTTTCCCGTGATCTTTATCAGCCCAGCCAGCATAGTACCTGCAAAGGTAATCAAATTGAAACATTAAATATCTGAGCAAAAACTGTGACTTGCCACAGTCAATCGGGGGTTAAGTCACAGAAGCCTATTCTGCACATGAGCTAAAAATAGCTGTCTAAGTCATGTCCCATAATTTTTTATTTTGACAAAAACACACACCTCATGATTGCTCTCATCTTACAAAATCCAGTTTATTTTCTTTGACAAATAACCCAAAACGAATTAGAACATTTAACAAGTGCTTGCTTTGTGCTTGGCTTTGCACGTAGTCCAATTTGTCATCCTATTTTCCACCAAATTTCATTATTTGGAAGTTTGCAGACAATATCAATAAAGTGTCATATATGATATTTCAGGTAACAATATTATATAGATCTGCAGCCAGTAGACATCACAGTGACACCATTTTAAAGATAATTAACCATTTTAAAGATAATTAAAGAAACATTAAAGTAAACACAAGTATTTATTGACGGTCACTTTTGCAGAGCATCAAATTTCCCAGGCACTGTTGCTGAGATGTGCAATGGTGCTGCCACCTCATGGCACTCGGGTAATCGAGGCCATAGTACATGTACTGACCCCACCCCAGACACAAAAGGCGCTGACGTTACAATACTCTGAACAAGTGGAAATTTCCTCGAAGATTCCGTATTTCCTCCCGGATTCCATATTCGTAGGTAGGTCAATGGACTTTGGCTTCGGTGACATATTTCTTCAGTAATACTTGACAGATTTATATAATTCGCTTGGTCAGATGGCGGTTGAGTGACTGACTTGACATGGAATGACCCACTACTTATTCAAAGCATTCTTGTTCCTTGTTCCTACAGTGCTTTGAATAAGAAGTGGGTCATTCAAGGACAATGCAGTCACTCAAACATCATCTGACCAAGCGAATTATATAAATCTATGTCAAATATTATCAAAGAAATATGTCACCGAAGCCAAAGTCCTTTGACCTACGTACCACAGAACAACAGTTAGTATGCGAATCGGGTCAAAGTTCAGAAACTTAAACATCTAATATTTGTAGCGCAGTAGCTAGAGCTTCGGATTCTCAACTAAGAGAACCAGGGTTCTAATTCCGTGTTGCCGTGTCAAACTTTGAGAAAGGTTTTTCAATCTATGTTTCTCCAGTTACCTCTCACTTGTATAAATGAGTACCTGGCTATACACACTGATGCATATTTATGTATGAATATTTATCCTCTTTAATTGCTGTGTGGCTGAATGCTTCCCAGAGAATCCGAGACAATGTTTGATTGAACAGGTGTGTCAGGGAGTAAAGTGTAATATACTTTGGGCAGTCTTGAACATTGGATAATGCACTATATAAGAATTTAACTTTTAAAAATAATAATTAACCCATTTTTTATTCAAAAAAATATATGGTTTCATATGAGCACACTACCGAGCTTAATTTCATCAACATAAGAATTGGCTGCTGCAACTATGGACTAAAAGTGATTGATTTGAACTGGAATGACCTAAGCACACAAAATGAAGTCCATTATAAAGCAGGCACCATGTCATAGTAATTTACCTCTTATTTACCTAACATTAACTTGATTACGTGAAATTGTTAGGGAGCAACGACAGTGGCAGTCATGCATGGCTGCATTATGGTGCCTTAAAGAAATACTTGTAAACACCAGTGAACCATGAATGGCCACACACACACACATACAGCCTGATATCATATGATACAGCATACACAACAAGAGACAGGGAGAGTAGAGACAGGGGAAGGATTGGGGAGTGGAGAATGGGAGCAAGAGACAGGGAGAGTAGAGACAGGGGAAGGATTGGGAAGGGAGTGGAGAATGGGAGCAAGAGACTGAGGAAGTAGGGATAAGGGAAGGATTGGGAAGGGAGTGGAGAATGGGAGCAAGAGACAGGGAGAGTAGAGACAGGGGAAGGATTGGGAAGGGAGTGGAGAGTGGGAGCTAGAGACAGAGAGAGTAGAGACAGGGGAAGGATTGGGAAGGGAGTGGAGAATGGGAGCAAGAGACAGAGGGAGTAGAGACAGGGGAAGGATTGGGAAGGGAGTGGAGAATGGGAGCAAGAGACAGGGAGAGTAGAGACAGGGGAAGGATTGGGAAGGGAGTGGAGAGTGGGAGCTAGAGACAGAGAGAGTAGAGACAGGGGAAGGATTGGGAAGGGAGTGGAGAATGGGAACAAGAGACAGGGAGAGTAGAGACAGGGGAAGGATTGGGAAGGGGGTGGAGAATGGGAGCAAGAGACAGAGGGAGTAGAGACAGGGGAAGGATTGGGAAGGGAGTGGAGAATGGGAGCAAGAGACAGGGAGAGTAGAGACAGGGGAAGGATTGGGAAGGGAGTGGAGAATGGGAGCAAGAGACAGAGGGAGTAGAGACAGGGGAAGGATTGGGAAGGGAGTGGAGAATGGGAGCAAGAGACAGGGAGAGTAGAGACAGGGGAAGGATTGGGAAGGGAGTGGAGAATGGGAGCAAGAGACAGAGGGAGTAGAGACAGGGGAAGGATTGGGAAGGGAGTGGAGAATGGGAGCAAGAGACAGGGAGAGTAGAGACAGGGGAAGGATTGGGAAGGGAGTGGAGAATGGGAGCAAGACACAGGGAGAGTAGAGACAGGGGAAGGATTGGGAAGGGAGTGGAGAATGGGAGCAAGAGACAGGGAGAGTAGAGACAGGGGAAGGATTGGGAAGGGAGTGGAGAATGGGAGCAAGAGACTGGGGAAGTAGGGACAAGGGAAGGATTGGGAAGGGAGTGGAGAATGGGAGCAAGAGACAGGGAGAGTAGAGACAGGGGAAGGATTGGGAAGGGAGTGGAGAGTGGGAGCTAGAGACAGAGAGAGTAGAGACAGGGGAAGGATTGGGAAGGGAGTGGAGAATGGGAGCAAGAGACAGAGGGAGTAGAGACAGGGGAAGGATTGGGAAGGGAGTGGAGAATGGGAGCAAGAGACACAGGGAGTGGAGACAGGGGAAGGATTGGGAAGGGAGTGGAGAATGGGAGCAAGAGACAGGGAGAGTAGAGACAGGGGAAGGATTGGGAAGGGAGTGGAGAGTGGGAGCTAGAGACAGAGGGAGTAGAGACAGGGGAAGGATTGGGAAGGGAGTGGAGAATGGGAGCAAGAGACAGGGAGAGTAGAGACAGGGGAAGGATTGGGAAGGGAGTGGAGAATGGGAGCAAGAGACAGAGGGAGTGGAGACAGGGGAAGGATTGGGAAGGGAGTGGAGAATGGGAGCAAGAGACAGAGGGAGTAGAGACAGGGGAAGGATTGGGAAGGGAGTGGAGAATGGGAGCTAGAGACAGAGGGAGTAGAGACAGGGGAAGGATTGGGAAGGGAGTGGAGAATGGGAGCAAGAGACAGGGAGAGTAGAGACAGGGGAAGGATTGGGAAGGGAGTGGAGAATGGGAGCAAGAGACAGAGGGAGTGGAGACAGGGGAAGGATTGGGAAGGGAGTGGAGAATGGGAGCAAGAGACAGAGGGAGTAGAGACAAGGGAAGGATTGGGAAGGGAGTGGAGAATGGGAGCAAGAGACAGAGGGAGTAGAGACAGGGGAAGGATTGGGAAGGGAGTGGAGAATGGTAGCAAGAGACAGAGGGAGTAGAGACAGGGGAAGGATTGGGAAGGGAGTGGAGAATGGGAGCAAGAGACAGAGGGAGTGGAGACAGGGGAAGAATTGGGAAGGGAGTGGAGAATGGGAGCAAGAGACAGGGAGAGTAGAGACAGTGGAAGGATTGGGAAGGGAGTGGAGAATGGGAGCAAGAGACAGAGGGAGTACAGACAGGGGAAGGATTGGGAAGGGAGTGGAGAATGGTAGCAAGAGACAGAGGGAGTAGAGACAGGGGAAGGATTGGGAAGGGAGTGGAGAATAGGAGCAAGAGACAGAGGGAGTAGAGACAGGGGAAGGATTGGGAAGGGAGTGGAGAATGGGAGCAAGAGACAGAGGGAGTGGAGACAGGGGAAGGATTGGGAAGGGAGTGGAGAATGGGAGCAAGAGACAGAGGGAGTGGAGACAGGGGAAGGATTGGGAAGGGAGTGGAGAATGGGAGCAAGAGACAGAGGGAGTGGAGACAGGGGAAGGATTGGGAAGGGAGTGGAGAATGGGAGCAAGAGACAGGGAGAGTAGAGACAGGGGAAGGATTGGGAAGGGAGTGGAGAATGGGAGCAAGAGACAGAGGGAGTAGAGACAGGGGAAGGATTGGGAAGGGAGTGGAGAATGGGAGCAAGAGACAGAGGGAGTGGAGACAGGGGAAGGATTGGGAAGGGAGTGGAGAATGGGAGCAAGAGACAGAGGGAGTAGAGACAGGGGAAGGATTGGGAAGGGAGTGGAGAATGGTAGCAAGAGACAGAGGGAGTGGAGACAGGGGAAGGATTGGGAAGGGAGTGGAGAATGGGAGCAAGAGACAGAGGGAGTAGAGACAGGGGAAGGATTGGGAAGGGAGTGGAGAATGGGAGCAAGAGACAGAGGGAGTGGAGACAGGGGAAGGATTGGGAAGGGAGTGGAGAATGGGAGCAAGAGACAGAGGGAGTAGAGACAGGGGAAGGATTGGGAAGGGAGTGGAGAATGGTAGCAAGAGACAGAGGGAGTGGAGACAGGGGAAGGATTGGGAAGGGAGTGGAGAATGGGAGCAAGAGACAGAGGGAGTAGAGACAGGGGAAGGATTGGGAAGGGAGTGGAGAATGGTAGCAAGAGACAGAGGGAGTAGAGACAGGGGAAGGATTGGGAAGGGAGTGGAGAATGGGAGCAAGAGACAGAGGGAGTGGAGACAGGGGAAGAATTGGGAAGGGAGTGGAGAATGGTAGCAAGAGACAGAGGGAGTAGAGACAGGGGAAGGATTGGGAAGGGAGTGGAGAATGGGAGCAAGAGACAGAGGGAGTAGAGACAGGGGAAGGATTGGGAAGGGAGTGGAGAATGGGAGCAAGAGACAGGGAGAGTAGAGACAGGGGAAGGATTGGGAAGGTAGTGGAGAATGGGAGCAAGAGACTGGGGAAGTAGGGACAAGGGAAGGATTGGGAAGGGAGTGGAGAATGGGAGCAAGAGACAGGGAGAGTAGAGACAGGGGAAGGATTGGGAAGGGAGTGGAGAGTGGGAGCTAGAGACAGAGAGAGTAGAGACAGGGGAAGGATTGGGAAGGGAGTGGAGAATGGGAGCAAGAGACAGAGGGAGTAGAGACAGGGGAAGGATTGGGAAGGGAGTGGAGAATGGGAGCAAGAGACACAGGGAGTGGAGACAGGGGAAGGATTGGGAAGGGAGTGGAGAATGGGAGCAAGAGACAGGGAGAGTAGAGACAGGGGAAGGATTGGGAAGGGAGTGGAGAATGGGAGCAAGAGACAGAGGGAGTGGAGACAGGGGAAGGATTGGGAAGGGAGTGGAGAATGGGAGCAAGAGACAGAGGGAGTAGAGACAAGGGAAGGATTGGGAAGGGAGTGGAGAATGGGAGCAAGAGACAGAGGGAGTAGAGACAGGGGAAGGATTGGGAAGGGAGTGGAGAATGGTAGCAAGAGACAGAGGGAGTAGAGACAGGGGAAGGATTGGGAAGGGAGTGGAGAATGGGAGCAAGAGACAGAGGGAGTGGAGACAGGGGAAGAATTGGGAAGGGAGTGGAGAATGGGAGCAAGAGACAGGGAGAGTAGAGACAGGGGAAGGATTGGGAAGGGAGTGGAGAATGGGAGCAAGAGACAGAGGGAGTAGAGACAGGGGAAGGATTGGGAAGGGAGTGGAGAATGGGAGCAAGAGACAGAGGGAGTAGAGACAGGGGAAGGATTGGGAAGGGAGTGGAGAATGTGAGCAAGAGACAGAGGGAGTAGAGACAGGGGAAGGATTGGGAAGGGAGTGGAGAATGGGAGCAAGAGACAGGGAGAGTAGAGACAGGGGAAGGATTGGGAAGGGAGTGGAGAATGGGAGCAAGAGACAGAGGGAGTGGAGACAGGGGAAGGATTGGGAAGGGAGTGGAGAATGGGAGCAAGAGACAGAGGGAGTAGAGACAGGGGAAGGATTGGGAAGGGAGTGGAGAATGGTAGCAAGAGACAGAGGGAGTAGAGACAGGGGAAGGATTGGGAAGGGAGTGGAGAATGGGAGCAAGAGACAGAGGGAGTAGAGACAGGGGAAGGATTGGGAAGGGAGTGGAGAATGGGAGCAAGAGACAGGGGAAGAATTGGGAAGGGAGTGGAGAATGGTAGCAAGAGACAGAGGGAGTAGAGACAGGGGAAGGATTGGGAAGGGAGTGGAGAATGGGAGCAAGAGACAGAGGGAGTAGAGACAGGGGAAGGATTGGGAAGGGAGTGGAGAATGGGAGCAAGAGACAGGGGGAGTAGAGACAGGGGAAGGATTGGGAAGGGAGTGGAGAATGGGAGCAAGAGACAGAGGGAGTAGAGACAGGGGAAGGATTGGGAAGGGAGTGGAGAATGGGAGCAAGAGACAGGGGGAGAATTGGGAAGGGAGTGGAGAATGGTAGCAAGAGACAGAGGGAGTAGAGACAGGGGAAGGATTGGGAAGGGAGTGGAGAATGGGAGCAAGAGACAGAGAGAGTAGAGACAGGGGAAGGATTGGGAAGGGAGTGGAGAATGGTAGCAAGAGACAGAGGGAGTAGAGACAGGGGAAGGATTGGGAAGGGAGTGGAGAATGGGAGCAAGAGACAGAGGGAGTAGAGACAGGGGAAGGATTGGGAAGGGAGTGGAGAATGGTAGCAAGAGACAGAGGGAGTAGAGACAGGGGAAGGATTGGGAAGGGAGTGGAGAATGGGAGCAAGAGACAGAGGGAGTGGAGACAGGGGAAGGATTGGGAAGGGAGTGGAGAATGGGAGCAAGAGACAGGGAGAGTAGAGACAGGGGAAGGATTGGGAAGGGAGTGGAGAATGGGAGCAAGAGACAGAGGGAGTAGAGACAGGGGAAGGATTGGGAAGGGAGTGGAGAATGGGAGCAAGAGACAGAGGGAGTGGAGACAGGGGAAGGATTGGGAAGGGAGTGGAGAATGGGAGCAAGAGACAGAGGGAGTAGAGACAGGGGAAGGATTGGGAAGGGAGTGGAGAATGGTAGCAAGAGACAGAGGGAGTGGAGACAGGGGAAGGATTGGGAAGGGAGTGGAGAATGGGAGCAAGAGACAGAGGGAGTAGAGACAGGGGAAGGATTGGGAAGGGAGTGGAGAATGGGAGCAAGAGACAGAGGGAGTGGAGACAGGGGAAGGATTGGGAAGGGAGTGGAGAATGGGAGCAAGAGACAGAGGGAGTAGAGACAGGGGAAGGATTGGGAAGGGAGTGGAGAATGGTAGCAAGAGACAGAGGGAGTGGAGACAGGGGAAGGATTGGGAAGGGAGTGGAGAATGGGAGCAAGAGACAGAGGGAGTAGAGACAGGGGAAGGATTGGGAAGGGAGTGGAGAATGGTAGCAAGAGACAGAGGGAGTAGAGACAGGGGAAGGATTGGGAAGGGAGTGGAGAATGGGAGCAAGAGACAGAGGGAGTGGAGACAGGGGAAGAATTGGGAAGGGAGTGGAGAATGGTAGCAAGAGACAGAGGGAGTAGAGACAGGGGAAGGATTGGGAAGGGAGTGGAGAATGGGAGCAAGAGACAGAGGGAGTAGAGACAGGGGAAGGATTGGGAAGGGAGTGGAGAATGGGAGCAAGAGACAGGGAGAGTAGAGACAGGGGAAGGATTGGGAAGGTAGTGGAGAATGGGAGCAAGAGACTGGGGAAGTAGGGACAAGGGAAGGATTGGGAAGGGAGTGGAGAATGGGAGCAAGAGACAGGGAGAGTAGAGACAGGGGAAGGATTGGGAAGGGAGTGGAGAGTGGGAGCTAGAGACAGAGAGAGTAGAGACAGGGGAAGGATTGGGAAGGGAGTGGAGAATGGGAGCAAGAGACAGAGGGAGTAGAGACAGGGGAAGGATTGGGAAGGGAGTGGAGAATGGGAGCAAGAGACACAGGGAGTGGAGACAGGGGAAGGATTGGGAAGGGAGTGGAGAATGGGAGCAAGAGACAGGGAGAGTAGAGACAGGGGAAGGATTGGGAAGGGAGTGGAGAATGGGAGCAAGAGACAGAGGGAGTGGAGACAGGGGAAGGATTGGGAAGGGAGTGGAGAATGGGAGCAAGAGACAGAGGGAGTAGAGACAAGGGAAGGATTGGGAAGGGAGTGGAGAATGGGAGCAAGAGACAGAGGGAGTAGAGACAGGGGAAGGATTGGGAAGGGAGTGGAGAATGGTAGCAAGAGACAGAGGGAGTAGAGACAGGGGAAGGATTGGGAAGGGAGTGGAGAATGGGAGCAAGAGACAGAGGGAGTGGAGACAGGGGAAGAATTGGGAAGGGAGTGGAGAATGGGAGCAAGAGACAGGGAGAGTAGAGACAGGGGAAGGATTGGGAAGGGAGTGGAGAATGGGAGCAAGAGACAGAGGGAGTAGAGACAGGGGAAGGATTGGGAAGGGAGTGGAGAATGGGAGCAAGAGACAGAGGGAGTAGAGACAGGGGAAGGATTGGGAAGGGAGTGGAGAATGGGAGCAAGAGACAGAGGGAGTAGAGACAGGGGAAGGATTGGGTAGGGAGTGGAGAATGGGAGCAAGAGACAGAGGGAGTAGAGACAGGGGAAGGATTGGGAAGGGAGTGGAGAATGGGAGCAAGAGACAGAGGGAGTGGAGACAGGGGAAGGATTGGGAAGGGAGTGGAGAATGGGAGCAAGAGACAGAGGGAGTAGAGACAGGGGAAGGATTGGGAAGGGAGTGGAGAATGGTAGCAAGAGACAGAGGGAGTGGAGACAGGGGAAGGATTGGGAAGGGAGTGGAGAATGGGAGCAAGAGACAGAGGGAGTAGAGACAGGGGAAGGATTGGGAAGGGAGTGGAGAATGGTAGCAAGAGACAGAGGGAGTAGAGACAGGGGAAGGATTGGGAAGGGAGTGGAGAATGGGAGCAAGAGACAGAGGGAGTAGAGACAGGGGAAGGATTGGGAAGGGAGTGGAGAATGGGAGCAAGAGACAGGGGAAGAATTGGGAAGGGAGTGGAGAATGGTAGCAAGAGACAGAGGGAGTAGAGACAGGGGAAGGATTGGGAAGGGAGTGGAGAATGGGAGCAAGAGACAGAGGGAGTAGAGACAGGGGAAGGATTGGGAAGGGAGTGGAGAATGGGAGCAAGAGACAGGGGGAGTAGAGACAGGGGAAGGATTGGGAAGGGAGTGGAGAATGGGAGCAAGAGACAGAGGGAGTAGAGACAGGGGAAGGATTGGGAAGGGAGTGGAGAATGGGAGCAAGAGACAGGGGGAGAATTGGGAAGGGAGTGGAGAATGGTAGCAAGAGACAGAGGGAGTAGAGACAGGGGAAGGATTGGGAAGGGAGTGGAGAATGGGAGCAAGAGACAGAGAGAGTAGAGACAGGGGAAGGATTGGGAAGGGAGTGGAGAATGGTAGCAAGAGACAGAGGGAGTAGAGACAGGGGAAGGATTGGGAAGGGAGTGGAGAATGGGAGCAAGAGACAGAGGGAGTAGAGACAGGGGAAGGATTGGGAAGGGAGTGGAGAATGGTAGCAAGAGACAGAGGGAGTAGAGACAGGGGAAGGATTGGGAAGGGAGTGGAGAATGGGAGCAAGAGACAGGGGGAGAATTGGGAAGGGAGTGGAGAATGGTAGCAAGAGACAGAGGGAGTAGAGACAGGGGAAGGATTGGGAAGGGAGTGGAGAATGGGAGCAAGAGACAGAGGGAGTAGAGACAGGGGAGGATTGGGAAGGGAGTGGAGAATGGTAGCAAGAGACAGAGAGAGTAAAGACAGGGGAAGGATTGGGAAGGGAGTGGAGAATGGGAGCAAGAGACAGAGGGAGTAGAGACAGGGGAAGGATTGGGAAGGGAGTGGAGAATGGGAGCAAGAGACAGAGGGAGTGGAGACAGGGGAAGAATTGGGAAGGGAGTGGAGAATGGGAGCAAGAGACAGGGGAAGGATTGGGAAGGGAGTGGAGAATGGGAGCAAGAGACAGAGGGAGTAGAGACAGGGGAAGGATTGGGAAGGGAGTGGAGAATGGGAGCAAGAGACAGAGGGAGTGGAGACAGGGGAAGAATTGGGAAGGGAGTGGAGAATGGGAGCAAGAGACAGAGGGAGTAGAGACAGAGGAAGGATTGGGAAGGGAGTGGAGAATGGGAGCAAGAGACAGAGGGAGTAGAGACAGGGGAAGGATTGGGAAGGGAGTGGAGAATGGGAGCAAGAGACAGAGGGAGTGGAGACAGGGGAAGAATTGGGAAGGGAGTGGAGAATGGGAGCAAGAGACAGGGAGAGTAGAGACAGGGGAAGGATTGGGAAGGGAGTGGAGAATGGGAGCAAGAGACAGAGGGAGTAGAGACAGGGGAAGGATTGGGAAGGGAGTGGAGAATGGTAGCAAAAGACAGGGAGAGTAGAGACAGGGGAAGGATTGGGAAGGGAGTGGAGAATGGGAGCAAGAGACAGGGAGAGTAGAGACAGGGGAAGGATTGGGAAGGGAGTGGAGAATGGGAGCAAGAGACAGGGAGAGTAGAGACAGGGGAAGGATTGGGAAGGGAGTGGAGAATGGGAGCAAGAGACAGAGGGAGTAGAGACAGGGGAAGGATTGGGAAGGGAGTGGAGAATGGGAGCAAGAGACAGGGAGAGTAGAGACAGGGGAAGGATTGGGAAGGGAGTGGAGAATGGGAGCAAGAGACAGGGAGAGTAGAGACAGGGGAAGGATTGGGAAGGGAGTGGAGAATGGGAGCAAGAGACAGGGAGAGTAGAGACAGGGGAAGGATTGGGAAGGGAGTGGAGAATGGGAGCAAGAGACAGAGGGAGTAGAGACAGGGGAAGGATTGGGAAGGGAGTGGAGAATGGGAGCAAGAGACAGGGAGAGTAGAGACAGGGGAAGGATTGGGAAGGGAGTGGAGAATGGGAGCAAGAGACAGAGGGAGTAGAGACAGGGGAAGGATTGGGAAGGGAGTGGAGAATGGGAGCAAGAGACAGGGAGAGTAGAGACAGGGGAAGGATTGGGAAGGGAGTGGAGAATGGGAGCAAGAGACAGGGAGAGTAGAGACAGGGGAAGGATTGGGAAGGGAGTGGAGAATGGGAGCAAGAGACAGAGAGAGTAGAGACAGGGGAAGGATTGGGAAGGGAGTGGAGAATGGTAGCAAGAGACAGAGGGAGTAGAGACAGGGGAAGGATTGGGAAGGGAGTGGAGAATGGGAGCAAGAGACAGAGAGAGTAGAGACAGGGGAAGGATTGGGAAGGGAGTGGAGAATGGGAGCAAGAGACAGAGAGAGTAGAGACAGGGGAAGGATTGGGAAGGGAGTGGAGAATGGGAGCAAGAGACAGGGGAAGGATTGGGAAGGGAGTGCATAAACGTCCACATAAACCCTGTCCACGCCCTGAGTAAGCAACCTGGCTTGTAGCTACGTTCTATAGATCGTGGACACACTCTATCAGTGGTGTACACAAGTAATGCAAAAAAATCCAAGATCTATGTCTGTCACTTGTGGAAGGTTTTGCTGAAGGTGAAACAGATTAGGTCACGTCTGTCAACCTGTAAACAACATAGGCTGGCCATTGTTGGAACTCAAAGAGCTGCAATTGAAATTCTTAGAACCGCGAGGCCACTAGACAACAGCCACACGAATCAGGAAGAGGTTAGTAGAATCTGTCAGGCCAATCTCGGGTCAGTAGTGACACGTGACATCTCTCAGTGACATTCGCCCGTGAAGAACGTGACGGTAAATTCCATTGCTTTTTCTGCGATAAAGACCTAGACGTTACATAGTGCCACATATGTAAGCCGTGAATCGCAATTGGCGACCCCGTAGTACTAGCCATAACCTAGTATCCCATGCGTTTAGAAGCGTAATAGCTGCGACAATGTTTATCCATAAGACGTCCATGTCATAAAATCGTCACCATAACTATAATACCATCGGAGCATTGTGTATTACTTTTTAGTTGAGCAAAAGTTAAGTACATCACTGTGGTTATCAACAAAAGATTTGATTAAATGCTTAAATATTTGTTAAAAACAGCAGTAAAGAAAAGAGCTATTGCATAAAATATTTAGTGTTAAGATACACAAAAACATACGTTTTCTCCTATAATCTGCACCTTTTATAGAATTGTTTAATAACACATTCTGTCGAAACACTATTATGCAACACATTGTATCAGCATACTTTTAAGCAGCTGATTGTACGCTAGGATTTTAGTTGTACTTGGATGCTTATCATTTACCATACTACTGTGTCTTTCAATGTACAATCAGCCGAGCACATACTAAAAGTGAGCGCCATGCAATCCAGTTTTAAATAAATGATCTGGATTGAGATATTACCATTACAAGGTATTTGGTGTCATATGTACCTACCGTACACAGAGCCAGGCCCAACTGTAGTTAACTAGGGAGTATTAGGGGCACACCTCCAAGCGGGAAGGACGCAGGCATGCAAAAGACATGTTTTCCACCTATAATCTGCACCTTTTATAGAATTGTTTAAAAACACATTCTGCGGTGTTTCCCCTGATTAAACATACTGGAGGTTGCTATTATATACATGACATTTGTATTGTATTTTTTTAATCAACATTTTTATATTTATTTTTACAACTTATTTAATTAATTTCCTGATATATTTATTCATAATTTTTTAACTTTACACTTATATTTTTACGTTGATCACCTCATTGCTTTGATTGTATTATATGTGTTGTACTTTTCATATTTTTTATTGTATTTTATGTATATATATATATATATATATATATATATATATATATATATATATATATATATATATGGACGACGTCTTGTCTGAAATAAACTTTATTATTAATTCCAGAGTACATTCTGCACAGCTAAGTTATGTTACCGACAGAACAACCCAACCATAGCTTTATCTAGAGACCTGTCCACCCGTCATTTGGACGGGCAATTTCAAATATGGACGGGGGAAATTTTTCGAGGACGGGGAACAACCCGTCACAGTGTCACAAGGCCTCGTCCTGGCAGTTTGTATGACGGGTGTCACCGTGTCAGCATTCAAATATAACGTGTTCTGTATCCCCCAAAAACAAATCTGTCCAGTACTGTGAAAGATGCCTACCACCAAACTATTCACGCGTACTATAAATATACACTGCAAGCGTAGCGGTAGCGCAGCGCAAGAAGCTCATTTTACGCGCGCGTGTAGGGCGCCTACCCATAGCGGCGGCCCTACACGTGGTTTCATTTGCTGCTAGAGGGGTCAATGCAATGCTGGGGTGTCACACGTCAATAATAATGGGCATGAATGAACTAGTAACGCAAACTTTATAATACAGATTATGCGCATTTTTCAAAGCATCAAAAATTCATATAAATTACATAGACGTTAGGGAGATTACATCAGTAATAAACTATACAAGTGTTATATGCCTGTATATTATTAACATTTCGACTTTATGGCGTTCATGCCTGGAGTGACTCCCGGGAATGATCAGATTTAAAACGAGGCCACGTTAACGACGCACGAATAAACATTACGTATTATCGTCAACGCGATGCCGCCGAAGGCGAAGGGTCGCAAACTAACAATAATCCAGTTTTTTTTACGGAAACACAGACGCCAACTGTTACGGCAACAACTTCACCGCCATCGCCATCGCCTGTCATTGACTCATTCACAATAATAGCCGATGTACATCGTGCTGATGTCCCCAATGCCATGGCAATGGGGCTGCCAACGAGTCGGACGACGTCGTTACTGCTAGCGTGTCACTGTCAGCCGAGAACGTTAGCCCGCCTACGGCCACGGCCGGCTAGATTTGACGACACCATTACTGTCATTGTCACTAACATTGGTTGAGAGTACTGTATATAATGACTGCATAATTTACCTAAAATGTGTTTTGTTGGAAGAAGTGAATAAAAATTATAAATTATTTAATAATTGCACTGAAATTGTTTTTCACACTGCAACATAATATAACTACGTTTTTGTATTAGGCATGGTTGGGTTGTAAACGAAAATTGACATCTGAAATAAATAAGACAGTATTAATATTGTTGTGTGATTGATTGGATATAGGATAGCAACAAAAAAACAAAAAACACACAACTGGTGCCAGAGACCGTCTTTGAGAATAATCTTATCAGAGCTTGTTAACAAATCCTTTGAAACCACAAACCTGATTGGAATCAACAACACCCTGCTTAATAGAAAAACATGAATGAACATTCCACTGCAGTGGCCTTGAACACTAACAGCTACAGTTTACCACATTTGTCTTGAAGCATAAAGGTTCTTGTATAGCTAAGTAGCACTGGCACACATTATAGTAATAGTAGTAGTGATCGTAGTGAATGAATGACGAATGTAAATTGAGTGCCAATTACACTATCAGGTTACACCTACTGCGAATGTCATTCATGTTTACTGTGCTAGGAAATAAATTGCATATGGACCATTCCTGTTCTGACATAACCCTGTTCTCATATACCAATTCATACCTGTCTTTTGATTAAACTCTAGTTGATCACTAAACATAGCATATGACTTGTAATATTCAACAAACGAACCAGTGCTTATTTTGTGTAACATATGACCTCTTACATGTGATCTTTCTTGGGTCATGGGTGTTTATTTGGAACTTACGAGTGTTTCGTTAGAGCACTGTAATACTGCTATGCCTGACTGCCATTCTCACTGCTCCCTATTAATTACACATAATCGTGTCAACTTTAGGTAAACAGCACGTAAATTAATTTGACACACCTGCTTGGTTTTGGAATTCTTTTTATGAGTTTGGGTCATTCCTTATCAAATGAATCATGTTTCGTGTGAAGTATTCAGCAAAAAAAGACACCTTTCAAAGCATTAACCCTTTACGCACCAAGGCATTTCCATGAAACGCACACCAATTCCCCAAGGCACTCACGCAAACAGAAGTCTACCGCCACAATGTATAACGGACAAAATTATGCGGTCACGAGAACGATTTTGTTTGTGGCTAAACGAGTGGACATAAAATATACTACTTAAAATTTGCTAAGGATCATACCGTGTTTGTAATGGTACAATCTTGAGATGGCAGCCATCCAGAGACTCATTGGAAGCATGCCACACCATTGCCAGGCTGTGATTGCATCATGTGGGTCACACACAAGCTACTGACAGTTGTTGCTGCTGGTAATTGAACTGTTTGAGACATTATCATGATTTGGAGTAAATTCTGAAATGTCCATTTTTGGGGGTCTGGGGGAAACCTCAATTTTTGGGGGTCTACTTCTTTGACGACAGAACGGGTGTTATCTGTCGTTCACATTTGGCATAGAGCAATGAAATTTAAGAAATAAACATGTCCTCGAATACATACCATTTTTAGTTATTGTGTGATACCCATGCCGAACAATATAATACCACCCTAAATAGTGATTTTGAGTAGTATAGTATAATTTAGACAGTGTTACTTGACTGTCGACTTATCAACCGTTTTAATAACACTTGATATTTATTCTTACTAGTTCATTTATTTTAATGCCATGAATGTACATTTTATCCATAATCTTACTATTTTTTATTCTCTTTAATTCTATATATTTATTTGTTTATTATTATTTGATAGTTTTTATGTAATATATTACTTAATTATTTATTGCACCTATACCTTTTAGGTTTACTATCCTTATATAGAATTGTACTTTTAATCTTTAATTCAATTTACGACAATTGTTGTTTAGCCTTTAAATGATTTAACTAAACATTGTAATGTTTTAACTTCTCTGTAGATTTATTATTAACATTAACTGTAAAGTGTCATAGAGCACCATGCGATTATGGCGCTATATAAATATTGTATTTTATTATTATTTATTATTTGTTTACCTGTAGTGTTTTTTGTTTACCTGTAGTGTTGTTTGTTTACCTGTAGCACTTTATTGTAAGCGGGACATCAGCCACACTTGCTTGACCGTACAACTTTCCACTGTCCAGCACTTCCAGAGACTGCAACAATGTGGTCATTCTGGTCAACTTTACGATTACACACTTTCAAAGACAGCGCAAAAACAGAGACAAGCTGTTACAATAACACACATGGTTTGTTATTCCAGGGTTGGAGGGGTAAGAATTTTTGTATCAAGCCCAAGTATTCTGAAACAAACAACGACCCGTGATTTCACATGTTCTGTAAGTGAATTCACGAGTTCAACTGGCTCAATTCATGGGTTTTCGTACGTGAATTCACCGGATTCTGTGAACAAATTTGGTGTGTCGACACGTGTTTACTGTGAAATCACAAGTTTTTCACGTGATGACACGTGCCAGTGAAATCATACCAGTTCTGACCCAGTACGACTTGTGTCAAAGTCGTTCAAAACTCGAGACAACAGGCAGAACACGTGTATTCGCGTGAATACACATGAAAACACGTACTGGTGGAGTGGTACCAATTATGAACCAGTATGACACGTGCCAACTGGTTCAGAAATGGTTCCTTATTTGCTGGGTACTTTCAACGTCAGCACAAAAACAGAGACAAGCTGTTACTATAACACACATGGTTGTTATATCAGGGTTGGGGATAAGCATTTTGTTATCAAGCCCAAGTATTCTGAAACAAGTACGTTAAGCTAAGTCCTAATACAAGTACATTAAAAGTACTTTGCACCATACACATATCAAGAATAATTACAGATAATTGTTTATTAGAAGGGTGGCACCTTAATATTGACAATACGATCTTAGATGTCTCCTGACAATATTTTGTTATTACCATGTCATACATTATTCCATGTACACAATAAGTTTACGTATAATTTGTATTAGCTTTGTAATTTTTGATATGGAGATATTATATTACGTATGGTTCGAAAAAAGATATTGTATTATGTATGGTTCGAATAAAAGTAAATTTTTCAAATTCACTATTATCTCAAAAAGTCCTCCCAAGTATTGAAAAATATCATTTTTAAAGAACACCTGGTTTTAGTGCCTGACCCAATCGGTCCGTAATCGCAAACCACATTGAGATTGAGATATATGCCAACAAGAAAGAGACAGAGAAAAAAAATATGGCTTTTCCGCCACATACCGCCAGATAATGTTGGTCACGCTCGATCGCATCAGCCAACTTGTACATCAGACGGCCCCGTTCTGATGCATCCATCCGCCGCCAGGGGGAACCAAGAAGGAATGCGTCAGACGCTGCCTTCACTGCGATGTCCACATCAGCCTGGCAACAACACAAAACTACCAGTGTTGTGTTGTCGTCATAGAGATGATACAGTCATATTACTGTGTGATGGTGATTTCACATCATAATGGCAATTTGTGCTGACTACTGGATGAATTTTGTGCAAAGTGTCATGTGATGTGTGTGCATGCGCATGCGTGGGTGCATGCATGCGTTCTTTCGTGTGTTTGTGTATGTAGTAGAGAGTGTGCGTGTGTGTGCGCGCATGCGTGCGTGCATGCGTGCGTGCATGCGTGCGTGCGTGCGTGCGAGCTATGTATATTATTATATTTGTAAATTATTATTATATAATATATACACTGTATGTATATATATATATATATATATATATAGATACATATATATATATATATATATATATATATACACACATATACACATTCAGTGTTTATATTTATATAATAATTTACATATACAATAATATACATAGTTTACACACATGCACGCACGCACGCACGCATGCACACACACAGTTTAGGCCATTTTAGATATCCTTAGTTTAATTGATAAGTACCATAAATCACTGCTATTCCAAATAAGGGTGAAACAAGATATTAGCACCAATAATTTAATATAGAACCACCTAATTTAAACACTGTACAGGTATGGACTAGAATGAGATCGTGGATGATTCAGTGCAATTTCCAGAGTTGACCTTCTATGTACATTGTCTGTAAAGCTAACCCGGTTAAAAGGAGAGATAACCTGATACTTTGTAGGTCAGGTCAAGATTGAATGGGACAAAACAACTGGACTGGTAAACTGTCAATGAAGTTCAAGTTCAAGTTCAAAGAGCATTGACAACCGAACCTGTTATTGGACACATTATGGGTGTACTTAACCCAGGTTCCCTAAGGGCAAACATAAATCATTACATTGTTAACACTGTA
>OZ024866.1:29512604-29530104 GCA_964017155.1 Oasisia sp. SBJ-2009 | reverse complement strand
CTTAGTCGAGAGTCCGAAGCTCTACCCCTGAGCTATTTCGCTCTATGGGCTTCAGTAGTCTGTTTGTTAAAATTAAGAATAACTGGTAAATTCTTATACACTGTATAGCACAGTATCGAATCTTCAGGACCGCTCAAAGTGCTTTACATTTTATTTCCCTTACAGACATGTTCAATCAGACACCATTTCAACTTCTCTGGGATGTCTCGGATGACATCTCAGCTTCTCTCCCTGTGCCACCTCAGTGCCACCTCAGTGCCACCTCAGTGCCACCTCAGTGCCACCTCAGTGCCACCTCAGTGCCACCTCAGTGCCACCTCAGTACCACCTCAGTGCTATCTCAGTGCCACCTAAGTGCCAGCTACAGAGCCCACTCGTCAATGCATAGCATTCACTGCAGAGTGGCTGAATGTGTCAAGATGAAGGTGTCAAGATGGTGTTCAATCATAGCTTTATGTAGAGACCCGTCCACCCATCATTTGGATGGGTAGAAATGGTTGTGGACGGGTAGAAATATGGGTGAATGGGTGGTGGATGGGGACAATGAAGGAGCAACAAAAAAGGTCTTTCAAAACCATTGATGCTGTTATGCCTCAAAAGTGAGTGTAAATTGTGTGACACGTGTGTTTTTAGTCCATTTGAGGCAGGGCTTTATGCAGGATCAAATTATTGCCAGTCACACATGTTTTGGTGGACATGTGGATGTTAACTGTTAAGCCAGTTCACAAACTTTAAATGTATTTTTTGACCTGAAAAGGACGACAAACACACATATGACACCATTTACACTCACTTTCAAGGCATAACAAACAATATCTATGGTTTTGGAAGGCCTTTTTTGCTCCTTAATATTTTTACCCGTCCAGCACCCGTCCCCCATATTTCTACCCGTCTATATTCGTTTTTACCCGTCCAAATGACAGGTGGACGGGTCTCTGCATAAAGCTATGATTTGAGGTCATCAAAACTATGTTACTGACAATAATTTTGTCCTGCATAAAACCCTGTGTTCAATTGAACTTGTCCTGAAGGATGCATAGTTGTATACATTTCAAGCAGTCTTCAGAACTGGGTGCTGGGCTCTATAACAACATAACCAGTATCTACCTTTCTGGCAACAACAAAACAGACAGAGGGGGGAATACAGGGAAACCAGAGTATAAAACAACTGGTAATAGATATATGTCAACATGGATTAAAAAGCATCACAGAAATGCTACAAACTACAAACAACCGTGCAGTTTGGAGGGCCGTGATCATAAATGCCCTTGACAGATGTGAAACTCAGAATCCACTCGAATACGGTCAATGCAAAGCAGGGTCCAGGCTAGCATTTTCATCATGGGGTGGGTAGGGGCGCCACAGTCTGCCCTTTACTAGAGACGTACCCCGCCCCTAGATGGCGACACTATAGTCAGTTGAGCGGCGTTTGTGTCACCCACTACCCACAAGTCACTGGTTGACGTAACTTTCCTGTTCTGGATGTTAATGTTAATGTAGAGCGCAGTGGCTCAGGGGTAGAGCTTCGGACTCTCGACTACGAGAACCCGGGTTCGAATCCTGGCTGCGGCGTTAAAACCTTGGGCAAGTTTTTTCACTCTACATTGCTCCAGTTCACTCAGCTGAATTAAATGAGTACCTGGCTATAGACAGTGGTGGATATGTGTACGAGCAGCCTTCGCGCATTAATTGTAGCATATGGCTGGATGCTTCCCAGAGAAGCCGAGATGGTGTCTGAGTGAACAGGTCTGTCAGGGAAGTAAAGTGTAAAGCGCTTTGAACGGTCCTGAGGACTGGATATTGCGCTATATAAGAACTGCCTTTACTTTTTAATGGTTCGTTTAGAAGTCCGTATAAAACATGACTGCACAAATATCAAGTTGTAGTCGAGACTAGATTGATTACCGTGTTCACAAAATGCAATTAAGGAATAATGAGGCGAAATTAATAAAAAAAAGCATTAACATTGGCCAAGATATGTCAGAATTGTTTACCAAAGTAACACCGGTGAAACATATTCAGGAAGTATTGTACTAAAATAGCTTTGTATGGAGGCTACATGCTTTACTAAAAACTTCCTACATACAATACTGTTCATGGGGACTTCATGCATATAAATTGTGTTTCGTTTAACCAGTACAGAAAGGGTGAACATAACTCATAGGTTTCCAACAACCAGTGCTTGTTGTCATGGCTCAGCTACAGCTAGGTCAGGTCGGAGAACTATTTTGGTGAGAGGATTGTCCATGGAAGCTTGATAAACGATGACAATTACGGCAGTAAAGGTTCTTCATCTCTCCAGCCTAGTGGCTTCCTTTTCAAAATGAACACACACACACTATGACAGAGGGTGTTTGTGGACGTGTCTAACTGACTGGATCACAAACTCTGAGAAAAGGTTAAACATCCAGTCTCCTTGTAAAAAAGCAACTGCCATTGCTGGTGTAGTGATGAGACGAGTGGCTGCAGAGGCTCTAAACACCCAACAAAAACCTGGTAACCTGGCCGTGTTCGAGTGACTACCCACACAGAATGATCGATTGTAAACAGAACAGCATAGCTTTATGCAGAGACATGTCCACCCGTCATTTGGACTGGTAAAAACCATTGTGGACGGGTAGAAATACGGGTGGACGGGTAACAAAAATGAAGGTGCAAAAAAAGTCTTCCGCTCTAAACATCCAACAAACACCTGATTGTGTTCGAGCGATTACCCACACATAATGATTGATTGTAAAGAGAACAGTTCTATTTTTATTCGTCTCATTTCAACTTTTTTTGTACAAAAGTGACCCTACCTAATTTTTAGCCAGCTTGTGGCTCAGGGGTAGAGCTTCGGACTCTCGACTGAGAGAACCCGGGTTTGAATCTTGTGCTGCAGTGTTAAACTTAAAACCATGCCCAGGCACGTTTTTCACTCTGCATTACTTCAGTTCACTTAGCTGTAAAATGAGTACCTGGCTATAGACAGTGATGGATATGTGTACGAGCAGCCTTTGCGCATTAATTGTAGCATATGGCTGGATGCTTCCCAGAGAAGTTCAGATGGCATTTGATTGATCAGCTCTGTCAGGGAAGTAAAGTGTAAAAGCACTTTGAGCAGTCCTAAGGACTGGATACTGCGCTATAAAAAAACAGAACAGCATAGCTTTATGCAGAGAACCAGCCACCCGTCATTTGGACGGGTAAAAATCGTTGTGGATGGGTAGAAATATGGGTGGACGGGTGGTGGACGGGTAAAAATTATGAACGTGCAAAAAAAGGTCTTCCAAAACCATAGATATTGTCAGTTATGCCTCAAAATGAGTGTAAATGGTGTTACATGTTTGTTTGTAGCCTATTTTAGATCATCAGACACATTTAAAGTATGTAAACTGCCTTAACAGTTAACATCCATGTCTCCACCAAAACATGTGTGACTGGCAATAATTTGGTCCTGCATAAAGCCCTGTAGAACAGTATGATTTTTATTTGTCTCATTTCAAATCTGTTCCGTACAAAAGCAACCCTACCTAATATTCATCCATCTTATCTTATTTACCTTTTTATCCCTTTAAACAGTGCAGTTATGCACAAAAAACGTTCTCCTAAAACACTAATCCGAGTACTTTTTAGTAAATAATCTGGACCAAAATAGACTTCCCGGGCATAACTCAACTTATTCCACACTAACTTAATTGTCCCCGTGCCATAAACCAGCTCATGTTGTGCAAAGTTTTAACTAACATAGTTTTGGTCCAGATATTTGACTAACTTGTTTAGTGTTTTGTATAAACTTTGAATCAGACGATTTTGCAAAGTTGGAGACTTTTTGTGAAATACACAATAACAAACCATTACTGTGTCAACATTGCTCTTCGCTTTTCTCAAAAAACAGAGGGGATCACTCTATAGAGGGAGCCACTGTATGCACTAATTTCTGCCACCCACCTTATCGGCTTCTGCGACCTGACATATCTCCTCCTCCGTTGCGGGATTGATGGTTGGGAACGTTTTGCCACTTGCCGAATCCACCCACTCGTTGTTTATGAAGAGCTGCAAAGGGTTAAAAACTCAAGTCATTTTATGACACAACTTCAAATCACCACAGTACATGCACAGAATCACCTGGGAACCATTCCACCACATTGGGAAGAGCTCTTAAAACCAATTTTGCATTTTAAGATGAATTTTGATCCTTAAAAGTGATCTTAAATATTTGAAAACTGTCAACCTCACAAAGTGCCAGCAGGACATTGTCGCTGGTGTGTCATGGAAATAGTGTCCTTGGTGATATGGTAGGGCTTATTATAAATTGCTAGGTTAGGAATTAATTAGTGAGTAGGTGTTTATACTAGAGATGAGATAAGGAGTGTTTATACCAGAGGAGAGAGAGGAGAGAGGAGAGAGGAGAGAGGAGAGAGGAGAGAGGAGAGAGGAGAGAGGAGAGAGGAGAGAGGAGAGAGGAGAGAGGGAGGAGAGGAGAGCGAGGAGAGAGGAGAGAGGAGAGAGAGGAGAGGGAGGAGAGAGGAGAGAGGAGAGAGGAGAGAGGAGAGAGGAGAGAGGAGAGAGGAGAGAGGAGAGAGGAGAGAGGAGAGAGGAGAGAGGAGAGAGGAGAGAGGAGAGAGGAGAGGGGAGAGGGGAGAGGAGAGGGAGGAGAGGGAGGAGAGGGAGGAGAGGAGAGGGAGGAGAGAGGAGAGAGGAGAGAGGAGAGAGGAGAGAGGAGAGAGGAGAGAGGAGAGAGGAGAGAGGAGAGGGGAGAGGGGAGAGGGGAGAGGGGAGAGGGGAGAGGGGAGAGGGGAGAGGGGAGGGAGGAGAGAGGAGAGAGGGGAGAGGAGAGGAGAGAGGAGAGAGGAGAGAGGAGAGAGGAGAGAGGAGAGAGGAGAGAGGAGAGAGGAGAGAGGAGAGAGGAGAGAGGAGAGAGGAGAGAGGAGAGAGGAGAGGGAGGAGAGGGAGGAGAGGAGAGGGAGGAGAGAGGAGAGAGGAGAGAGGAGAGAGGAGAGAGGAGAGAGGAGAGAGGAGAGAGGAGAGAGGAGAGAGGAGAGAGGAGAGAGGAGAGAGGAGAGAGGAGAGAGGAGAGAGGAGAGAGGAGAGAGGAGAGAGGAGAGAGGAGAGAGGAGAGAGGAGAGAGGAGAGAGGAGAGAGGAGAGAGGAGAGAGGAGAGAGGAGAGAGGAGAGAGGAGAGAGGAGAGAGGAGAGAGGAGAGAGGAGAGAGGAGAGAGGAGAGAGGAGAGAGGAGAGAGGAGAGAGGAGAGGGAGGAGAGGGAGGAGGGAGGAGAGAGGAGAGAGGAGACAGGAGACAGGAGACAGGAGAGAGGAGAGAGGAGAGAGGAGAGGAGAGAGGAGAGAGGAGAGAGGAGAGAGGAGAGAGGAGAGAGGAGAGAGGAGAGAGGAGAGAGGAGAGAGGAGAGAGGAGAGAGGAGAGAGGAGAGAGGAGAGAGGAGAGAGGAGAGAGGAGAGAGGAGAGAGGAGAGAGGAGAGAGGAGAGAGGAGAGAGGAGAGAGGAGGAGAGAGGAGGGAGAGAGGGAGAGAGGGAGAGAGGGAGAGAGGGAGAGAGAGAGAGAGAGAGTAGGGTTGTCAGTTTGTTATCTTTAAATATGCTTGGCAGTTGGTGGGAAACCTCATGTTCACATTTATCAGTAGCAGAGTCCATGTCATTTTGTTTGGCGGGAATTATGAATTTCATTGGTTAGTTTGAATGTGTTTGGATGTGTAGTCAGGCTAGCTATGTCTTTGTCTTTATGTATGCTGGGAGACACCCATTGGTTAGTTTGAATGAGTTTGAATGTGTAGTCAGGCTAGTTGAGATATAAAAGAGTGTAAGAGAAAAGTAAAGCCAGTTGAGAGTTGTCAGGCGCACACAGAGTACAGGGTGTGTAGCTGGAGGGTCTCCCTCCGGCTTGGGCTGGGAGGTGAGGCTGAGTTGCCTCCGTGTCGTAGCTGGTTTGGACGGGCATTGTCATGTGAGTTTGTGTGTGTATACTCTGGATGTAATAAAGAATGAGATTAAGCAGCTAGTGGCTACTGTAGCGCAGTGGCTCAGGGGTAGAGCTTCGGACTCTCGACTACGAGAACCCGGGTTCGAATCCTGGCTGCAGCGTTAAAACCTTGGGCAAGTTTTTCACTCTACATTGCTCCAGTTCACTCAGCTGAATAAAATGAGTACCAGACAGTGGTGGATATGTGTACGATCAGCCTTCGCGCATTAATTGCAGCATATGGCTGGATGCTTCCCAGAGAAGCCGAGATGGTGTCTGAGTGAACAGGTCTGTCAGGGAAGTAAAGTGTAAAAGCGCTTTGAGCGGTCCTGAGGTCTGGATACTGCGCTATATAAGAACTTGCCTTTACTTTAGTTGGTACCTCCCCCGGCCTTTATCTAGCAGGACCGCTACGATAGTAATACGGCAATGAGTATTTTGCATTTTGCCAAAACATTTAAATAATTTTTTTTATTTAAAGATGAGTTTTCCTTAAGAGCTCTTTACCTTAGTGAAACAGTCCCCAGAAAAAAACTGACATTTCCTAACATCACAAATTGCACTTTTAACGATAACTGAATTCACCTGAATACTCAACGTTTTAATTAAATCAAACTTGTAATAAAAGTTGATAATCTTTGCCTTGGAGTGTCTAGAATGCTATGTATTTACAAACTCTCTCTTAGTTGATATGTTCAAACTGCGTTCAGTCAGTAACTTCTATATTACGAAAACCAGTTTGTTGTATCCCTGTCATAGCTTTATGTAGAGACCCGTCCACCCGTCATTAGGACGGGTAAAAACGAATATGGGCGGGCAGAAATATGGTGGACGGGTGGTGGACGGGTACAAAAATGAAGGAGCAAAAAAAGGTTTTCCAAAACTATAGATATTGTTAGTTATGTAGTTATGCCTTGAAAGTGAGTATAAATGGTGTCATACGTGTGTTTGTAGCCCATTTCAGGTCATCAGGCACATTTGAAAGTTTGTAAACTAGCTTAACAGTTAACATCCATGTGTCCACTAAAACATGTGACTGGCAATAATTTGATCCTACATAAAGCCCTGCTCCCTGTGTGTGGACCCACACCTGTCAGATTTGTGAGTTACAAATCAGACAGCATTATGGGTCGATGGGTGAAGCGCCACCTGGTGGAGTAGATTTGTTTGTATCGAGCTGAAATTATAATCTAGCTGGGAAGGTTTGTAAATCAGATTTGACTCCAAATTTGTTGGAGAATGTGGATGGCTCAACATTTCGAAAGGCTGTATATGGAGTTTCAGCCACACAATTTCATATTTTCTATTTTGTAAAGATTATTATGCCATCTATAAATATGTCACTGGATTTAGAAGCAATTTCCATTACATATTGCTCATGAGCAAACGACCGATTTCTGGGAAAAACTGAAAAAAAAATAATGCAATTTTTAAACATCTTAGTGACTGCCTTTTTCTCTTTCATCCCTACGTCACATTCCGAAGGTAAAGGGTTAAAGCTACTTTCACAGATATGTTGTCCAAAGTAAATATTCGTTTATGGATCAGTAATAAAGCATAGTGTATTATTAGCCTAACAGTGTAACATATGCACTGTTTAATAAAATGTCAACATTTAAAATGTCTAAAAGTATACTTGTGGTCATTACATATTCCGGCTTATGAATGCCAAATTCCCAGCAGACGTTTAATGCCAGTTCGTTGAACTTGCTAGTTAGTCACACAATTAATCTACTTGCTGGAGTCCTAATTAATTATATGCACCCAGTCAACCACCGTTATGACATCACAACATCAATAAACTTATCAATTACACTGGGTCTTGTACTTGTAATTCAGTTAAAAATGCACTGAACTGAACTATAAGATAACAGGCAAAATTATATGATTATTCGTTGGCAATCAACTGAATGTTGTCATTTTGTTACACAAACATGTGAATATTAAAGTTCACTGAGTTTGATTTAAATTAATATCAGATTCACTTTCATTGTGATTTGTTGTGACATTTTGTAGCTTCAGACATTTTGGTGGATATATGTAGATTTCAAAATTTACTTATCCAGTGAACCAGTATAAATTGCTGGCATATTCAAATAATTTCTTCAACACTCTGTCAACCGAGTCAACATATTTTGTGCCAATTTTCACACGCGAATTATTCCAGATAATGGAACACTTTTGCATTATTTTCGCTTGTGAGGGTGAAAATACTGGACTTCGTGGAAAAATAATGGCTCAGCTCATAAATCTTAGCAGAGGCCCCCAAACAGATAATGACCACTGTTTTGTGTGAATGCTGGTCAAGCCTGAGATATAGAACAGTAAGCATATTCTCAGTTCCCGTTTGGCTTGTGGCCAACTGCTATACTGGGCCTTCTGTAAATGTGCCACTTGTCAATTATCACTTCAGTGCAGTAAGCAACTGGCTCCCAGGTACAACACTCTGCTCAAGTCAACACCTACAGAACATGTCTAGGCAGTTTCAACTGGTCTAGGGTACTTTTACATGTACAGAATTTAGCTCACACATAGTTATAACTGGACATTACTTGGTACACAAACAATATGCATTGCACTGACATTTAAAGCCCCCACATTGTTATATCTGGACAGTTCTTTGTATGCAAATAATATATATCTGCATTGCACTGACCTATAAAGCCCACACACTGTTATATCTGGACAGTTCTTTGTATGCAAATAATATATATCTGCATTGCACTGACCTATAAAGCCCACACACTGTTATATCTGGACAGTTCTTTGTATGCAAATAATATATATCTGCATTGCACTGATGTTTAAAGCCCCCACACTGTTATATCTGGACAGTTCTTTGTATGCAAATAATATATATCTGCATTGCACTGACCTATAAAGCCCACACACTGTTATATCTGGACAGTTCTTTGTATGCAAATAATATATATCTGCATTGCACTGATGTTTAAAGCCCACACACTGTTATATCTGGACAGTTCTTTGTATGCAAATAATATATATCTGCATTGCACTGACCTATAAAGCCCACACACTGTTATATCTGGACAGTTCTTTGTATGCAAATAATATATATCTGCATTGCACTGATGTTTAAAGCCCACACACTGTTATATCTGGACAGTTCTGGACAGGTCACACATACACTGACTTATCAGATGTATTGGGTCACATGAACTGTTTGTTAAGTCATTCATTCAGTAAGCAGGGCTGTGGTTCAAGGTCTTCGCAATTATCTCCCTTGATACAGGAAGTCAGTAGATGACAATCAATGCAGGTGTTGATGATCAAATATTGGCCACCACCCAAGAAACTGTCATATTGTGTCATTGTCGAAGATCTTGGCATGTCACATACATTTTCTGCAACTTTGAGGTACATCTATACATGCAGGGGCCTGGGTAATATAACCGGCAATAATGTTTGTGTACTCAGCAACCATAATATATGAATTAAGGCAGATTTTTTACTAGCACTGGAGATGGCTAATGACACTCTGTTTTTGTGTTTACATTAACAGTTCATAGTAAAGTAAAACTAAAGGCAAGTTCTTATATAGCGCAGTATCCAGTCCTCAGGACGTTCAAAGCGCTTTACACTTTACTTATCTGACAGACCTGTTCACTCAGACACCATCTCGGCTTCTCTGGGAAGCATCCAGCCTATGCTACAAGTAATGCGCAAAGGCGGCTCATACACATATCCACCACTGTCTATTGCCAGGTATTCATTTATACAGCTGAGTGAAATGGAGCAATGCAGAGTATAAAAACTTGCCCAAAGTTTTAACACCACAGCACAGGATTCAAACCCGGGTTCTCTTAGTCGAGAGTCCGAAGCTCTACCCCTGATCGAGCCATTACGCTCTACATAGAAGCATAGAAGTCTCTGAGTGACACAAATAAGTCAGTGTTCTATGATGATCATGACATATAACATTCCTGCCATTACAGTTCTTAGAAAATGCTGTTCTATGCAATTTCTCAGTATCCTATCATTTATCTGCAACAACAAATATTGGTTTATTCATAGTGCACTGTAGTCAACATATTTTTTATACACCTATGTGTCACGGTGCCCTCATTTCTAATGGTTTGGCTTGACAGTTCGCATAATGCATGGTCCCTCTAGTGTGTGCCTAGTCCCTGCTGTAGCCAGGCTTACAAAAACCGTTAATGTTAACAGTTAATCTGATGGCAAGACTTTACGATACTGACACTACTGTTTGATATATTGTGCGTTACATACATGGCAGTTCTAAAAGAATCGTGCAACAGAATCTATCAATAGAAACCTTCGCGGCACATGATATATATATGTTGAATTATGGAATTATGTTGAATTATCTTCAGCACTCTGTCAACCGAGTCAACATATTCTGTGCCAATTGTCACCCGCGAATTATTCCAGATAATGGAACAGTCTACATTTGCATTATTTTCACTTGCAAGGGTGAACATACTGGACACAATCTATATGTTGTTATCCAATGAACCCAGAAATTATGCTGCTACAGGAAGTCACATGTTGTCACTTTGGTCCCAGAGGATTAGTTATACGAATACATTTATTTCAGGTAAAAACCCATATACAATTGGTACATACATTAAAACATCTAAATAGCCTGTTAAAAAATTATTAGATAAAAAATAAATAAGGTTATAAGTTAGATAAATGTAAAATTGTAGAAAAACAGATAAAATAACGAGCAATATACAGGATGTGATTGTAAAATAAATATGCAATTAGTTCATGTAAATTAACACCTTTTGAAAAGTAAGTTATATAAACAACTTATTGACTTTAAAAATATATGTATATAATAAATAAATAATAAAGTTATATGCTAGACATGATGACTATCTTACAGATTTATTGTGTACAATGAATTGGCCCAGCTAATCCACATTGGGCCATTTACTATTTCAAAGCAATTGTACATAACCCTAATCAAGTCATTATTTATGTTAAAAATGCATTTTTTAAAACCATAAATGTTCTTACGCAATAGGGCGTCGAATGTATCTATAGCATTACTAGCAAACATGCCACTCGCGCTGTCCCGTCGGCTATATCCCAAAATCCGTCTATGCATATTGTTGTAGGCAACTTTAGCTTTCAAATAAGAGCCCTTATTAAAGTTAACCCATAATTGCCTACCTGTAAAATGCTGATAATACAAAACGTATAATGCTATGTCTGTCGCTAAATTGAGCGTGCGCATAGTACTGATTTTGTACAGACTTATGAAACACCCTGGTAAGAAGGATGTATTAAATGGCACTGAATTATCACTTTCGACTGATATCTGGTTAATTCTTGTAAAAATAAATTCAACAGTATCAATAGTAATATATCTTTCATACCTTCAAGAATCGATTTGACAGCAAGAATTTAACTTATTTTGGAGCAATTGTAAACAAGCAACATTTTAACCCATTAGTAGCAGATATTGCATTGAAGTTGTTTTTATATTTGCTTTAACAAAAGTTCCTTAAAGTAAGGGTAATTCTTGCTGTCAAGTATCAGTATTTTAGGTTGTGTGGACGCATATGTGTAATTTTACAAACATATATCCTGGAGTATATAATATACAACCATTATATTTTTATAGCAGCTGCATACGCCAAAAGGTGTTTTCTACCAAATGATAACAATTGTTTACTTTAAAGCATGTTTACCATTTTGACCAGAGGGCAGTATTTACGAATCTAGGTCGACTGGCCACACATAATTATGATTATTGATAACTTGAACCTAAGGTATTATTGTTATTTAAATGTTTGTGCTCTGACAAGTATTCGGGTTTAGAAGCCAAGGGGTATCCAAATATACTTGATTTGTTTGAAATATATCCTTTTGTGCCTATTCTATTGTACGTCATGTTAAAAACATTCAATTCTTAAAGGTAAAACATGCACAAAATGGACCATCCGCTTAACTGGTGTCTGTTTTTAAATTGCATCAGTAGCAACCTGTGAACATTTATATTCAGCAATAACCCCCACCCCACCCTCACCCCAGAAAAAAGGCTGTGGATATTGAGATTCAACCAAACAATCTGAGTCTTCACTCAACACTTCACTTTAAATGCCCCACAGGAGTTTAAGTCAACATCTTAATAAATGCACAACATGAGCTAAGAGTCCTGTCCTTCCACCACTTGACTTTGACACCAGTGTCATTAACCCTTTGTGTCCCGTGTCACTTTATGACCCATGCACCAAGTGCAGCAGTTCTCATGCCTATATTTTGGTGCCCTGTGTTTTTTGCATTTAACAATTTTTACTCGGTTTCGTAACACTGCAAGTTGTGCTTACCTTAACAATAACTGCAGTCTGTACCAGGCAATTCTGAATGTAATCGACGTTTAAACTGAACATGCTAAACAGGATACAGACATCCGCTAAAGAATGCACTAAAATGTTATCTATCAGTATCCACCAGGACTGCGGATAAATGAGGCAAAGTACTCATTTATTGTTTTAACAAGTAAAAGTCTAAGTACTTTATTTAAAATAAATATGAGTAAATGTATGAGTAATGAGTACTTTATGAAATATTAGTAACTGAGTACCAATGAGTAATTTGGAAGTACTTCCTATATATATATATATATATATATATATATATATATATATATATATATATATAAATATATATATATATATATAAATATATAAATATATATGTATATGTGTAATATATATATATATAATTTTTAATTATATATACCTCCGGTAATTTTATTTTATTCCCTCATCAAACAAATTCTCTGTGTTGTTGTGGGTGTAGTTTCATGACTGGTTGAGGTCAATTGAACATGTCTGACCATTGAATCAATGACCTTTACTGGCATTTGAATGTACAAAGTGGAAGTACTTTTAAAAAGTACCCAAGCGAGTATTTTCAATAGTACTCGTACTCGTTGTACTTGTGCACTGTGTGATAAAGTACCTGTTACATGTACTTTTATTCATGCACATGACAGTACTCAGTACTACTTGTTACTGAAGTACTTTAGTGGGGTACTCGCTCCAACCCTAAGGCATACAGAAAATGATGCCACCTCCATGAGCTGTTAAATTAAACGACAAATTTAGCCCGACCCGGACGTTTGCAAGTGGTTAGGGTTAAAGGGTTAACAAGCTTCCTTTCTACTCCATATGACTGTGAGCCAGTCATAAAATGTAGATATTGTTAGAGACTAAGAAAATATATACTTTACATATATTTTGACAAGCATGGAATTTATAGTGCACACTGAGCTACCATTTATCCATACCCACATTCCGCATTCATGATACATGCATTGCAATGTGAATTTATTTTACATATTTGTCACAAATGACTACAATTTTTGTTCTTATTGACAGACTATATATTGTTGATCATAATGAAACATATTTTTGTTGTGTTTGTTTGTGTGTTTTGGCAGGGATTAGATAACCTTGAATTAAAAAAATATATATTGACCTTTATATTTTATATAATAATCTTATTGTGTGAAAAAAATACACAATTGTCATTTTTATGTCATCGCGTAGACAAATAAATACTGTTTCAGAAAATGTATACTTTTGTGTATATACCTACAGTATTTTCATTCTAGAACCTTCTGTGTGTCCCTCCTTCAGTCACAGCAGCCTTTGGCCCAGAATTTTGGTCCTCATAAAGTTAATGAACTCTGTTCGGTAAGTGTCGTGTTCATGCTTTGTCAACGGAATTTATAGTTACAGTAAATATCTGTTTTACAGCAGACATGTTTAGGCCTATCTAGTATCTACATAGCTCATATTTCTAAAGCTGATTAAAAACAATATCAGACGGAACATATCCAACAAAGATTGTATCCATGACCGTGTTACAATAAGTGACCTTGATCTACAATGATTGCACAAGAAAAAACATTTATTTTGCCATTTTCATTCATGGTCCGGCCCTCAACGACTTGAATGAGCTATACATGTGGTCTTTTGCATTCGGGTGTAACTGCCATGGTAGAAACCTCCACCTGTCCACCTCCACCTGTCCACCTGCACCTGTCCACCTATCCACCTGTCCACCTGTCCACCTGTCCACCTGTCCACCTGTCCACCTGTCCACCTGTCCACCTGTCCACCTGTCCACCTGTCCACCTGTCCACCTGTCCACCTGTCCACCTCAACGTGTCCACCTGTCCACCTCAACGTGTCCACCTGTCCACCTCAACGTGTCCACCTGTCCACCTCCACCTGTCCACCTCCATCTGTCCACCTGTCCACCTCAACGTGTCCACCTGTCCACCTTCACCTGTCCACCTCAACGTGTCCACCTGTCCACCTTCACCTGTCCACCTGTCCACCTCAACGTGTCCACCTGTCCACCTCAACGTGTCCACCTGTCCACCTCCACCTGTCCACCTCAACGTGTCCACCTGTCCACCTTCACCTGTCCACCTGTCCACCTCAACGTGTCCACCTGTCCAGCTCAACGTGTCCACCTGTCCACCTCAACGTGTCCACCTGTCCACCTCAACGTGTCCACCTGTCCACCTCAACGTGTCCACCTGTCCACCTCCACCTGTCCACCTCCATCTGTCCACCTGTCCACCTTAACGTGTCCACCTGTCCACCTTCACCTGTCCACCTGTCCATCTGTCCACCTGTCCACCTGTCCACCTGTCCACCTGTCCACCTGTCCACCTGTCCACCTGTCCACCTGTCCACCTGTCCACCTGTCCACCTCCACCTGTCGTCCTCCACCTGTCCACCTCCACCTGTCCACCTGAGGGTCCACCTGTCAATCTCACACAGGCGCAATTCAAGTGGGGTCAGTTACATAACTGTCAAGTGTTTAACCCACCCAAAGTTCAGGTTTTGAAGTTACGCCATTCAGATAACTGTACAACTGACGTTTGCTTAGTTTTGAATTGTTTTATTCACTTCTGTTAACTCAAACATTTGTTTTGTATCAGAATTTACATCTGAATAATGCGAGATGACGGAGGCTGCTGGTTATTGGGATCAGTGTCAGGGGTAACTTTTTGCTAAATACGAGTGTTGTACTATTGCAGTATCAGGATGGTGATATTACTACGAAAAATATACCAAAACCATAGATTACACACAGTTCAATTTACACATTTTTTATTAGCAGACTATGTACTGTGATAATCCATTAATTCATAGTTCAGTGTACTGTGACGGTGCCACCAGCCCGTTGCATTGTGGGGGATGGATGAGTGGTGAACAACTGGATATAATCCTCTCTGCCGAGACGAGAGTTCCCAGCAAACAAGGACCTGTGATTTCACATGTTCTGTAAGTGAATTCACAAGTTCAACTGGCTCAATTCATGTGTTTCTGTACGTGAATTCACCGGATTCTGTGAACAAATTTGATGTGTCGACACGTGTTTACCATGAAATCACGAAGGTTTTCACGTGATGACACGTACCAGTGAAACTGTACCAGTTCTGACCCAGTACGACTTATGTCAAACTCGTGACAATAGGCAGAACACGTGAAATAACATGAAAACACATGAAAACACATGAAAACACATGAAAACACATACTGGTGGAGCGGTACCAATTAGGAATCAGTATGACACGTGCCAACTGGTTCAGAAATGGTTCCTTGTTTGAGGGTTATACTCAAGGTCTCCATTGCACGCCTGACGGCATGCAGTTGTTTGCAGGTTTTTTTAGAAGACCACTGAAAGATATTTGTTTACATTTGGAGTTACCAGTGGCAGTATCTGTCTTTTTATTTAGTGCATTCACTGATACATGGCAGCTGTAGCCTATGTGTGGCCCAGGGCAAGTACATTTTGCCCTTGACATGGGATGATAGGTAAAAGCCTGGGATTAAGCTGTTAACTGCTCAATCATTGAGTTGATAGTTTTTAATTGTTCTTCATTCACTCTGGCACATGCCTGCACACTGAGTTGTGTAAATAGCATTTGTGTATTCACAATTGTCTTCCTGTGGCCAGCTTAGGGGCAATTAAGTCATAAACAGAGATCATTAATTTATATCCTAAATAATTATACCACACTTAACATTTAAGATTATGGAAATTGTCTACATCATTACATTTTACTGTCTCATATTGGCAGAGTAGTATAGAATAAATTATGCATAATACCATCTATTGGCCGAAAGTTTAAAGAATGACTTTATCACAGACAGTGGAATCACGGTCATGACAAAGTCTAATACTGATAAAAATACTATTATTGGCATTTATAAAGTACTGCACGCTGATGACTATGTCTATGCATCATATTTATGTTTATAAAACGTCATAGTCTACACTACAGCATGGGTGATAAATATGCCCTGTCTTAGGCTTATAATAATATAGCCCAAGGCGCGCCTCTTTTTGAAATCCTCTCTCACAGACATAGGCCAGGGCTTGCTAGCCAGCGAGACATGTTTAGAAACCCAACACCAATAACGACGAAATATTGTGTGTCCGCCACGGCAGAATAGTGGTCATTGGCCTACCTTTGCGTGTTCTATCTTCGGCTCCCGGATTGCTTCGGGTATGGCGGACATGCACGCGACAGCATGACGCTGTGCGAACGACACCCTCCTCCCAACCAAACGGACAGCACATGACGACCGCAGCATCTTCGCAGACTGGCTCTGGCGGCTGGCGGCTGGCGGCTCTGTGGTTTTCGTTTTGTATCGAGGCCTCGTGTCAGACGTCGGGGCGGGGCCAAGGCGGGCGCTATTCGAGGAACGGACGAGTGCGTTCGAGTGATTCGACAAGCCGCCGGAGAGACTTGTCAGACCACTGCGACGTTCGCTCGTTAAACGAGTTCACGAATACGACTCGTCAAACATCGTTAGGACTGACTGCCTTTACTAGGGCTAATATACTAGCAGCGGGGCCTAATTATGCGGATGTGCCGACTTCAAGGGTCTAAGGGCCGACATTACGTACTGAAGTTCCCTACACAATTTTGGTTAGCTATATCATTCTAGACAGCCACACTAGTATAATCTCGAGGAACTCTCCATACACCAAGGCAACATTTTCATTGCAGCATTCACGGTTAGACAATAAAGTAATGGAGTTAAACAAACACGTCAAACTGGCGTCTAACGCAGCAACGTATTTCTGGAAAAAAGTTTACCTAATTATAACTGACCATTTACACTTTATTAATGCCGGTAGTATGGACATCATGATCAGTCAGGGTTGCCAGGTAAAAAATAAAATGTCAAGCCCAATCGCCTTCGAAAACCACCCCTGAAACTAGCCCAAAAATCCCCCCAAATAAATTATAAATTGTTACATTTTAAAAGTTGCCAAAGATACACCCCTGCCGTTAATGAGGGAAATGCATTTCAAGTATATCACACACAAAATTACCCTAATGGTGAGTGGATGATTCCATCATTCCTTGCAGTTGAGCGCCACCTACTGTTCTACAGTGAACTGTAGATTATAATTGCTTGTTTAGACATTGTACATCATAATGTCACATAATTCCCCATATATATGGCCCTCTACGTAATCACATACGACACTGCCTTCGCGGCGCA
>OZ024866.1:29477604-29510104 GCA_964017155.1 Oasisia sp. SBJ-2009 | reverse complement strand
ATAGGTAACACGGCGGACATATAGGTAACACGGAGGACAGATAGGTAACACGGAGGATAGATAGGTAACACGGAGGACATATAGGTAACACGGCGGATATATAGGTAACACGGCGGACATATAGGTAACACGGCGGACATATAGGTAACACGGAAGACAGATAGGTAACACGGCGGACAGATAGGTAACACGGAGGAAGATAGGTAACACGGCGGACATATAGGTAACACGGAGGACAGATAGGTAACACGGCGGACATATAGGTAACACGGCGGACATATAGGTAACACGGCGGACATATAGGTAACACGGCGGACATATAGGTAACACGGAAGACAGATAGGTAACACGGCGGACATATAACTAACACGGAGGACAGATAGGTAACACGGCGGACATATAACAAACACGGAGGACAGATAGGTAACACGGCGGACAGATAGGTAACACGGAGGAAGATAGGTAACACGGCGGACATATAGGTAACACGGAGGACAGATAGGTAACACGGCGGACATATAGGTAACACGGCGGACATATAGGTAACACGGCGGACATATAGGTAACACGGCGGACATATAGGTAACACGGCGGACATATAGGTAACACGGAGGACAGATAGGTAACACGGCGGACATATAACTAACACGGAGGACAGATAGGTAACACGGCGGACATATAACAAACACGGAGGACAGATAGGTGACACGGCGAACATATAACTAACACGGAGGACAGATAGGTAACACGGCGGACATATAACTAACACGGAGGACATATAGGTAACACGGCGGACATATAACAAACACGAAGGACAGATAGGTAACACGGCGGACATATAACTAATACGGAGGACAGATAGGTAACACGGCGGACATATAACAAACACGGAGGACAGATAGGTAACACGGCGGACAGATAGGTAACACAGAGGAAGATAGGTAACACGGCGGACATATAGGTAACACGGAGGACAGATAGGTAACACGGCGGACATATAGGTAACACGGCGGACATATAGGTAACCCGGCGGACATATAGGTAACACGGAGGACAGCTAGGTAACACGGCGGACATATAACTAACACGGAGGACAGATAGGTAACACGGAGGACATATAACAAACACGGAGGACAGATAGGTAACACGGCGGACAGATAGGTAACACGGCGGACAGACAGGTAACACGGTGGACAGATAAGTAACACGGTGGACATATAGGTAACACGGCGGACATATAGGTAACACGGCGGACATATAGGTAACACGGCGGACATATAGGTAACACGGCCGACAGATAGGTAACACGGTGGACAGATAAGTAACACGGTGGACATATAGGTAACACGGCGGACAGATAGGTAACACGGCGGACAGATAGGTAACACGGCGGACATATAGGTAACACGGCGGACATATAGGTAACACGGCGGACATATAGGTAACACGGCGGACATATAGGTAACACGGCGGACAGACAGGTAACACGGCGGACATATAGGTAACACGGCGGACATATAGGTAACACGGCGGACAGATAGGTAACACGGCGGACAGATAGGTAACACGGCGGACATATAGGTAACACGGCGGACATATAGGTAACACGGCGGATAGATAGGTAACACGGCGGACAGATAGGTAACACGGCGGACAGATAGGTAACACGGCGGACATATAGGTAACACGGCGGACATATAGGTAACACGGCGGATAGATAGGTAACACGGCGGACAGATAGGTAACACGGCGGACATATAGGTAACACGGCGGACAGATAGGTTAAATTAAATAATCGACAGAGCGATTTGATTTGTGGCCAAAATAGGCCTAAGACCCGCATTTTCTGTTTTTATAGGCAGCCACTATAATGTTTCCTCCATTTCATACCAATTTTTTTTTTAATCTATTAACAAACATTTCACAGCATACTATATATATATACTGGTAAACGTGCCGTGGGAAATTCGTGAAATTCGAACACCTCAGCTTTTCTCCAAATCACTTTGAAACCTGATACCCTTTCATTCCTGTTAGAATCACAGAGTGACCTATCGTTTTGACATCGCAAATCTAAATGACACATGTATCTAGAAAGGCAAAAGTCGCAAACACCGACTGTCATCTTAGCCTCGGTTACCCAAACTCCGTGCGGTGGCAGCACGTTTAAGCCCCTCAACTCCGCCTGGGATATTAATGGGTCTTAAGTTTCTAACATCCGGGTAGCCTTATCCCAGATTAGGGTAGAGACACTGATTGGCTCTCAGGCCAACTATGAAATAAAAATTCAAATAACGATATACTTTTACAAGATACTAATATCTTATGAAAAGTATTCAACATTGAACTTATATTAACACAAAAGTAAGTAAAAATACAAATTTAAAGTTGTTTATAAAAACAAATTACGGCAGGATTTACCAATATCCGTGAAGTGGCAGCATTGTCTAGTCCCACACGGATAGCATACAAATTAAATTAGGATACTTTTTTTTATCAAATAATGCTGTATTATAAAAACTATTGAAAATTAAACTTACATTAACACAAAATAAAAAGAAATACAAATTTGCAGTTGTTTATAAAATATATATTACGGCAGTGTCCGTGAGGTGGCAGCATTGTATAGATCACGCCAGAGCCTTAGATACATATGTATCTAACGCTCTGGATCACGCTGATAAACAAACAAAAGCCGTTAATGTAGCCAGACTGTCTTCTCGGCGTAGTTCCGCAGCCGACCGACAGTCGGTTAAGCGAGACTACTGTCATCTCTGGTCTCACGGGAATGATGGACGAACGAACACTGTATTGTGGTCTTACGTATACAGTACGCGCGCTGTTTACAACTGTGGTCGCTACATGCGCCACTTATTCGATCACAGGGCAAGGTACCACTGATCTAAATGTCATGGACAGCCATGACGCTGTTTGGGTATTTTGGCTGATTAATGGTGTTTGGATAGTGGTGGCACCATCTGTTGGTTAAACAGGTGGTTGATTGGTGGTAATCAACCGTGGAGGGCGCTGTTGTTTTATTAGCTGTGCGGGAGCGGGACTTGGTTCGCGCGGGAAGGATTGGGACTTGAATTGCCGCTGTGAAAGCGTGCACACGTGTTTTCAAGTACGATAGAATGCCAGCTTGATTTTACCTGTAAGTACCAGTGTTAAATGTTCTCTTTAATTGTTAATTGTGTTGCCATTATGATGGCTAGTGATTTGTGTACTAATTGATCAGTAGTTGGTGTAAGTTTGAGCAGTATTGGTGACGGGGGTTTAGTTTTCAAATCAATCCCTCGACCTCGTGTTAAGTGCACTTATTGTTCACCAGCGTGAACGCTCGCTTATTGTTAGAGCCTCATTGTGCTATTGTAAATTATGTGTACCCTGCGGGATAATCAATCGTGTCATGGTAATGTTATTCTTATGTCAGTCACCACTTCGACGGTTATGTATTTTCTCTACTTTGCGTAATTATTTTGCCTTAAATGCAAAATGGCGGCATGTGAGGCCCCGGATGTAGTAGTAACGGTGTGGTCGCTAGGGGCAGGACCCGGACACTGTTTACATGAGCAATAATTGGTCATCGTATTTAATTTGTCGGGACGATTTAGTGTTGCACTTGCATTAATATGTGTATGCGTAATTATATTGTACGTTTCTTTCATGATGCAGGAGTTCTTGCGGTATCCCAGTTATGTGCCATGGTGCACATTTTATCCTGACTCCTGATTGTGGGCAGGTACTGAGAGTGACTTTTTATATTCATTATATATATATATCCTTGATATCTGATTAACTTTATATGATCTTAAATGTGTTTTCCGATGGGGATGTAAGGACAAGGGTTAGTCCTATGTCGGACGGTATATATATTTGCAGGTGAATGTTGTTCCTGTGTTCTATTGTATATATTTTGTGTGTAACGCATGTGTTGTGTTAATTGAGGTCCAAGTAACTAAACATCAGTGAGATGCATTTTCTTAATGACAATGTTAGTCTTGTGTTGGACTGTGTATATATTTGCTGGTGGATGTTGTTCCTGTGTTTTATTGTATATGTTTTGAGTGTAACCCATATGTTGTATGGTTACAGGGTCTTCTTCTTTGTGATTCTATATGAATAAAGATTTGTGATACGGGAATTCCAACGCTTCGAGTCCATCCTTGACAAATGGTGTCCGGAAGTGGGATCGCCCAGCAAAAAGAAATCAGAAGACCCTGCTGCACAGTCGTGTAGTTTATACAGACTACCAGTATGACGGACGAGGAAATTGCGGCGTTATTGGCAAAGTCCCATGCTGCGTTAGTGGCAGTGTTCATGGATGCCCTTCAGCTCGATTGGGCCCCACCTGCTCCAACAGGTAGACCGGTGGTTGAGCGGTGCGAGGTTGCGACGTGTGAGGTGGTTGAGCGGTGTGAGGTGGTGAGACAAGAGGTGGCGACGTGTCAGGTGGTGGTGAGGCCGGTGGTGGCGACGTGTCAGGTGGTGGTGAGACCAGAGGTGGCGACGTGTCAGGTGGTGGTGAGACCAGAGGTGACGACGTGTCAGGTGGTGGTGAGACCAGAGGTGACGACGTGTCAGGTGGTGGTGAGGCCAGAGGTGGCGACGTGTCAGGTGGTGGTGAGGCCGGTGGTGGCGACGTGTCAGGTGGTGGTGAGACCAGAGGTGGCGACGTGTCAGGTGGTGGTGAGACCGGTGGTGGCGACGTGTCAGGTGGTGGTGAGACCGGTGGTGGCGACGTGTCAGGTGGTGGTGAGACCAGAGGTGGCGACGTGTCAGGTGGTGGTGAGACCGGTGGTGGCGACGTGTCAGGTGGTGGTGAGACCAGAGGTGACGACGTGTCAGGTGGTGGTGAGACCGGAGGTGGCGACGTGTCAGGTGGTGGTGAGACCAGAGGTGACGACGTGTCAGGTGGTGGTGAGACCAGAGGTGGTGGTGAGACCGGAGGTGGCGACGTGTCATGTGGTGGTGAGTCTAGAGGGTGACACTGGTGAGGGCAGCGAGTCGGTTTGTAGGGTGGTGAGTCTGGTGGGTGACACTGGTGAGGGCAGCGAGTCGGTTTGTAGGGTGGTGAGTCTAGAGGGTGACACTGGTGAGGGCAGCGAGTCGGTTGCTAGGGTGGTGAGTCTGGTGGGTGACACTGGTGAGGGCAGCGAGTCGGTTGCTAGAGTGGTGAGTCTGGTGGGTGACACTGGTGAGGGCAGCGAGTCGGTTGCTAGGGTGGTGAGTCTGGCGGGTGACACTGGTGAGGGCAGCGAGTCGGTTGCTAGGGTGGTGAGTCTGGTGGGTGACACTGGTGAGGGCAGCGAGTCGGTTGCTAGAGTGGTGAGTCTGGTGGGTGACACTGGTGAGGGCAGCGAGTCGGTTGCTAGGGTGGTGAGTCTGGTGGGTGACACTGGTGAGGGCAGCGAGTCGGTTGCTAGAGTGGTGAGTCTGGTGGGTGACACTGGTGAGGGCAGCGAGTCGGTTACTAGGGTGGTGAGTCTGGATGTAGAGGTGGAGAGATGCAGAAAACATCTGCACTGGCTGCGGCCACCTAATTTGGTTGGCATGGAGGTCAACGCTTACTGTGTATGCTAGGTCTCTGGCATTGTACGCTAGTATTTGTTTGGGGTAGCTTGCCTGCACGAGCGGGACGGGGGTGACCCACTACCAGGTCTGAGTGAGAGTAGCTTGCCTGCACGAGCGGGATGGGGGTGACCCACTACTTTTGACTGCAATGTGTTGCTTGTAAGGCATTGGTCCCAGGCTAAGGTAAATTGACACCATAATAGTTGTGGCAATGGGTGTCACCTCACTGAGGAGTGCTGGCTGAGATATGGTCATGGGGAATTATACTTCTATTTGCAGGTGGGGTGAAAATGGTTATGATGTTTGCTCCATGTGGAGACGGGTCGCCCGCGTCATTTAGCATGTTTAATTTTGCTATGTTGTTAATTTTGGTTTATACCTTATGTAATTTATATTCAATGCTATGAAAGTATAATGGTGTTTGCTCCAGGTGGAGACGGCGGTTGCCCGCACCAACCAGTGAGTGTAATCATGTGTACTACTGTCTTTTTATTTTTACTGTGTCTATTGTGAGACCTTTGGTACACAAGTGTTTGGTAGTGGTGTAATCCGTGGGCGGATACAAACAAAACTGGGGCAGATGTCATGGACAGCCATGACGCTGTTTGGGTATTTTGGCTGATTAATGGTGTTTGGATAGTGGTGGCACCATCTGTTGGTTAAACAGGTGGTTGATTGGTGGTAATCAACCGTGGAGGGCGCTGTTGTTTTATTAGCTGTGCGGGAGCGGGACTTGGTTCGCGCGGGAAGGATTGGGACTTGAATTGCCGCTGTGAAAGCGTGCACACGTGTTTTCAAGTACGATAGAATGCCAGCTTGATTTTACCTGTAAGTACCAGTGTTAAATGTTCTCTTTAATTGTTAATTGTGTTGCCATTATGATGGCTAGTGATTTGTGTACTAATTGATCAGTAGTTGGTGTAAGTTTGAGCAGTATTGGTGACGGGGGTTTAGTTTTCAAATCAATCCCTCGACCTCGTGTTAAGTGCACTTATTGTTCACCAGCGTGAACGCTCGCTTATTGTTAGAGCCTCATTGTGCTATTGTAAATTATGTGTACCCTGCGGGATAATCAATCGTGTCATGGTAATGTTATTCTTATGTCAGTCACCACTTCGACGGTTATGTATTTTCTCTACTTTGCGTAATTATTTTGCCTTAAATGTAAAATGGCGGCATGTGAGGCCCCGGATGTAGTAGTAACGGTGTGGTCGCTAGGGGCAGCACCCGGACACTGTTTACATGAGCAATAATTGGTCATCGTATTTAATTTGTCGGGACGATTTAGTGTTGCACTTGCATTAATATGTGTATGCGTAATTATATTGTACGTTTCTTTCATGATGCAGGAGTTCTTGCGGTATCCCAGTTATGTGCCATGGTGCACATTTTATCCTGACTCCTGATTGTGGGCAGGTACTGAGAGTGACTTTTTATATTCATTATATATATATATCCTTGATATCTGATTAACTTTATATGATCTTAAATGTGTTTTCCGATGGGGATGTAAGGACAAGGGTTAGTCCTATGTCGGACGGTATATATATTTGCAGGTGAATGTTGTTCTTGTGTTCTATTGTATATATTTTGTGTGTAACGCATGTGTTGTGTTAATTGAGGTCCAAGTAACTAAACATCAGTGAGATGTATTTTCTTAATGACAATGTTAGTCTTGTGTTGGACTGTGTATATATTTGCTGGTGGATGTTGTTCCTGTGTTTTATTGTATATGTTTTGAGTGTAACCCATATGTTGTATGGTTACAGGGTCTTCTTCTTTGTGATTCTATATGAATAAAGATTTGTGATACGGGAATTCCAACGCTTCGAGTCCATCCTTGACATAAATATAAACTGGATAGCTGAGACACTCAATCCGCAATCCAGTTATGTTTAGATCAGTGCAAGGTACACGGGACTTGTATCAAACAGTGCTACCGTCTGGCGATTAATGAACATATTAAATCAAAATGTTTGCAACCTAAGTTCATCGGCGGTTTCAGCATCTGTATCAAAATGTATGCGTGCGTGCGTGCGTGAGTGCGTGCGTGCGTGCGAGCTTTTGTGTGTTTGTATGTGTGTGTGTGTTTGTGCGTGCGTTTGTGTTTGTGTTGACGTGCGCGTGGGCGGGCGGACGGACGGACGGACGGACGGACCATATCTGGCCAAAACCAGATGGTATCTCTGGACACGTAAAATGTCACAACTGTCGCTGTTTTACTCTTTCCATACATTCATAATATGTTTTCAAGGATATCTCTTGGGTCAAAACGAGCGTCAGAATGAATTATTATGCGACATGCCAATGCAATATTAACGAAGCAGCTATGTTATGGTTCCACACGAATTCAATTATATCGACAATCTGTAGGCGGTGAGAACGAACTAGTTCCGGTCAGTGGCAGTTGGTTTACGAGTCGATGACGGTTCGCAGAATTTCGCGCTGTATTAGAATAACTGCACGCACGCACCAACGAACGAACGCATAAACAAGTAAGCGAGTAAAAAGCAAGAAGAAAACAAGGAATGATTAGCTAGTAGCTCAACAAGATAATGATTTAATATGCCTGTTAATCGCAAGATGGTAGCACTGTTTGATACATGTCCCGTGTGTCTCGCCCTGTGATCCAACAAGTGGCGCACCTAGCGACCACTGCTGTAAACAACTCACGTACCGTGTATAACCAAATATCGCAGTCGTTTTCATTCGTGTGTGTACGAATGAGTTCCATATCGGGGAACTGAGACATTGGGATTTTGGGTGGACTCGTTTGCAAACATTTTGCCTCAGGCTTAGTTGTCTGTGCGCGCGTTCCCGTCGCATCCAGGTCACGTGGCATGCGTGATAGGGTCAGAGAGCGTAAAGGGGAGAGATGTCACTCAGCCGGTGGCATTTTGGATTTTGAACTGGTGGCGCACAAAGCGGCTGGGTGTCATGCGAGTTCATAAGCAAACCGGTGTGCTTTCATTCATTTGGTTACAAAGCGATCGACTGCTCGTACGTTGACTTGGGGTGTGTGTGGGGGGGTGGTGGGGGTGGGGGTGGACTTGTAAAGATAACAATTTGATATTTTTATGCGCTAAATATATTGATTTTCAAAAATATATAATATGTGATGGTCATTTCACGGCTACATTATGATAGGATTCATGAAATCTCAGATATGATCATTATGCCTGGTTCTTTCTTTACCATGTCCCCAGACAACATCTCCCTGTCAGCTGAAGATATGCTGCAGTCAATTAATTATGTACATAGCCTGAAAGTGCATTTTAAAAATTTGTTAAAATGTTCCGGTTTTATATATACATCTTGATACATGTACTGCCTATGGACACACAACTGGTCCATTGTAAATTTGAAAGGATGTATGTACAGTAAATTATGATGTAGCCCTAAGTGTCTTCTACTACTTTCAATCTTTGTATTCTAGTCATATTTACTTCTTGTTTTGGTACACATGATGTTTAACATCTCACCTAAACATGCTAAACCTACACCCGCCTAAATTGCCAACACCATCATATATGCCTCCCTGTGGTTTATGTGTTCCTCTATTTTAATACTTTGTCATACAGTTGTGTGTGCGTTAAATTATGTGTCTATTCATAGTCATATTCATAACTTGTTTTCATGATATGTTTCAATGAATTTTTTTTACACCATTGCATACTTTTGTATTTTTAATGTCTGAAGGCTCCACCTCAACAGTTTTATTACTGAACGTGGATTCCTTAATAAATCAATCAATCAATATAATTCAGTTCAGACAGTTACTGTCCAATCGCAATTTTTTGAAATATTTCATTCCTATTCTGAAACAGATCAAAAACATGAACACAAAAGACGTGGGTACAATAATACATTTATTGTAGGCATTAATAGCATGGGTACAGATATTAAAGTTAGTATACACTTCAAATGAGCCCAAAAACATGCCAAATTGGTTTGATTTGCCAACATTTGCAGAAAGTATTCAACATCATCTTTCATTTTTCAAATACATATCATTTTGTAATCAAGCCACTTCAAATTAGTTTATTTTTGACACACACGTCTACAAATAAATAATGTTTGCACATGTCCATCTATGTTTAGAATTAATGAAAGATGCATATGATACATACAACCTGTGCTGTATATTGAAACATGATAATCATCATGCGCTACACAAAAAGTAAAATAATATGTGCCAGTATTAAAATGTCAATACATTGTCAGCTACATGTACATTTGTTCACAATATTCATTATAGTTAGTCTTCAGTTTCATTGAATTGGCATAGTTTGCAATTCATATCGTGTGACTGCAAAATATAGCCAAAATGTTGGTTGCCATTTACAATATCTAGTGTCCAAATGACATACAGAATTATTTCGGTGTTCTCACAAAAACGTTACAATTATTGAAACATACTAATGTTATCAGTTGATTATGTAAAAAACATGTATAGCCCTTGCTGGACTAAGGTATAAGGGGGGGTGCCACCAGTAGGCCTACCGGCGCCACCCCTCTTATACCTTAGTCCAGCCAGGGATATATGTATACTGTATGGTGATATACTATATATCTAGTCAACTGTCTCAAGCAATTTACAACAATACAATCATCTGGTCTGACATGAATATAATCAAGAACATTGATTTTACCAGGACTGAAGTATCTTGCTCAACTACATGCTCAGAAGATGAAGTTCTGTCCTTGGGGGGCTTGCGTTCTTTCTAGCGAGCTGATTGATTGCAGCTGAATAACGTGGGAACTGCATCCCATACCAGCTTGTCACGGCTGTTGGCATTCATAAACTGTGACTCGGTGAAGTGTTTAGCGCACATCCGGCAGTTGTTACAGAGATACCCGCAGTCTCTTTTCAACAGATCTTCCCTTCTAGAGTTTATAACCCATCGCTTACTCCTGAAATAAGAAGTACAAAAACATTGAATTACAGCCAGTATTACACATTTATTGCTAATATTTTGCCAAGGCACCTATTCTATTATCTAGAATTTAGATACACCATGTACATGTACAAGGACAAGTAGGCCAGTCTGGATACATGATACAGTGTCAGTGATATTTACTCTTAGTTCAGCCCACCACAAGATCCGCTGGGACATACTGTTAATTTATTGTCATTGATAATGTTGTTGCTGCAGCCAAAGGCTGAGCAAAACGAACCGCCGTGCCTGGCGTACGCCATGTTGATCTGACTTTTGAAACCCAGCCGCTTGGTTCGCTGCGGTCTATGTTTTAAAAATGGCGCCCAATGGGAAACAGCGCATGTGATTGGTCTTCCTTTAATTGTCTTTGATAGGGTGGATGTTCGCGCGCGTGTGCGTACGTATGTGCACACGACGTATGTTATGGTAAATTGGACTCGCCTCTTTCTTCGTCTGAATCCGTCATATGCATAGAACACCATTATAAAGAGAAGTACACGCCCTGCACTCTTCAGAATACACTATGTTATGTGCATATTTATGTTGACACGGGGGTTGGAGGTTGGGAAGGGGGTGACGTCTGGATTCAGGTTCAGGTGTTTCTTTGTTCGTCTGCTGCACGATACATTTGTAATTCAACTGCATTGTTGTGGGAGGATTTCGCCTAAGTGTAGAAAAAAATCTGAAGGGAGCTCAAACAAATGAATATTTACTCAATAATGTCTCTTACAAATGTCAATTTACCGTCTGTGGGGAGTAATCTAAGCATACACGATTTAGGGATCATCTCAGAACGTCGTTTTCCGACATCAGAAAAATATATCTGGTCTCAGTGTTCCATCTAAGATTAATGTTTGTAAACTTTGATACGATGATAGCATAACATAAACATAAATTATCATTGTCTGACCCCACAAGAAGCTGCCTCTTACTCCCCAAACAAAAGCATTGTGATCTGAGATGATCCCTTATGTGACTACAGCTAGTTTGATATAATAGACAAGTACAGGTTTGTAATAACATATTTATTTTATTGCTGTCTTACACAGTCTGTGATGTCAATATAAGTACATATTATTGTAAGCAACAACAATAATGAACAGTTGAGTAACACAAATACAGCCATCACGAGAGGAACACAAACAGACAATAACATAGACATGTTGGGCATTCCACCACAAATATTTTAGAAACCATAATAGACGTGTGTTAGCATAGCAGGGAGACCACACATTTTATAAGCCACATTTCTCTAACCAGCATTTCACTCAAAATAAACAAAGTTAACATGAGTTTCGAATCAGAATAGGGTACTATATAATATATTGTCACACATAGGACACATTGGGTTTTCAGATTTTTTGACAAACTATATACACTCATGGTACGTAGTAATTTCAGTAAAAATATACTATTGCATAGCAGCGTATGAAAATAGTGCCAGTCTGGTGGAAGCATTAATCCCATATCCGAATTTCTTATTCCATTTCCACATAAAAGATCAAGTTGTTCAGCAAGAAATTTATGTTATACATATCTAACAACTATTCCACGAATCGTGTTTAGGCTGATTGTTACCACATTTGCTTCGAGTGGCAAAATTACTTACGAAAATAGACCGGCGAAATCATCATCCCATAAAAAACACCGATGTCAAAATTCGTGCATCCTATCTGCACTGTGATTCTATATATGACCAGGACATACCACATGACTACATAATATAATACCCGGCTAAGAGTCATACATGACTACATAATATAATACCCGGCTAAGAGTTATACATGACTACATAATATAATACCCGGCTAAGAGTCATACATGACTACATAATATAATACCCGGCTAAGAGTCATACATGACTACATAATATAATATCCGGCTAAGAGTCATACATGACTACATAATATAATACCCGGCTAAGAGTTATACATGACTACATAATATAATATCCGGCTAAGAGTCATACATGACTACATATATAATACCCGGCTAAGAGTCATACATGACTACATATATAATACCTGGCTAAGAGTCATAGCGTGAGATTACATTAGTGACACGGTTTTAACCTGACTCAAGTTTTCTGTACACCAGATACTGGCCGTGACAGCTTTTGTAAAATATCGATGTAATCGATCGTTGTTAATACAAATATTGAACCAAGATTTGTTTAAACTGTGACATTCCAAACGATGCAAAGATTCACATTAATTCAAAAAGTTCACATGATGTGCAAATGTGTGTTCACTTTCGTTGTCGAATTAGAAACAGTCTCCGAAGAACTTCCGCAACCAAAATACGTGGGCGATAAAACGGGTTTGTTTACAACTTGCCCACAAATAACTTCCAGTATCTGCTAAACACAAAAGTGATACACAGTAACTAAAGCGATAAATGTGTTGTTTTGGGTGCAAACGACCCACGGTAAAACTAAATATAAAGTGCTGAGCCTGAGGCGACACTTGACGGACGGATCAGTGTGACACGTGACACTTGGTGACTTTTGTTGTTGTTAATTTTGAATTAGAAACCGACTCCGAAGATCAACAAAAACCTCTAGTCTGAGTCCGTCCGTTGGGCGGCCTACAAACAGAAGACAAAAACGTTTCTAATTAACTCGTCGACGTTTGTCTTTAGCTGCTGCACGCGTCAGCGACTGTTCACGTCACGTACGTGACAGTGTACACGTCACGTACACTGACGCACATCGCAACCGAATGTACAACGTCGACGCTGACTGTTTTATTCAAATTAATATTTAAATTAAATAGGGCCTACAACCCTTGCCGCCACGTCCCAGTTTATAACCCCAAAACTTAAATCACGGCGGTCTAGATGGAGATAAACACCCAGGACGACAACATGTGGGATTTGAACAGGTGAACCCTTTCTGGGCCTTAAAATGCATAAAGTCTTATGCTGAATCACAAATGTATTTACCACGGATATTCTGGGGCCGAACTCTCGTACGAGACGTTGACACGCGGCGGACGACAGACGACAGAGGGCGACACTGAGGGTAAAGGACAACGATATTAAACGTCATAATTAATTGTGTCGATTACACGGATTACAAACATTTACTTCCACGTGACGTCATCATTACATCCGTCGATTACACGGATTATATCGTTTATGTCGCCGTTACAACTGTTGGTGTAATCAATTACAACAAGTCGTTTGTTACACGTTACACGATATGTAAACAAATCAGGACAGGTGGAGTCGACGTCTACAAACACATTTAGTTACTCACCTTAGGTTTAACACTTTCCTGGCCTTCAGCAACCTCACTATGTCGTCCTCCGACCGGGCCGTGATGTGGTTAGGCCCACACCTGTAATTAATCCTCGACTTGACTTTTGTGTCCAAACTTTGTTTATTTCAACGACTTTACAAAAATAACTGAGTGAAATCGATTAAAACAATTAAATTAAAACGTTTAGTATAAAATGCCAATAAAACAATAAATTGATTTGATCCGACGTCAATTTGGGGCGTTCGAATTTTAACGAGAGACGCTGATTGGCGAGATTTTTAGAAATTTAAAAACTTTGTTTTATTTAATTAACGGGGTCATTACCCCGACCAGTGACGCAGTAAATATCAGTGTCATGGTGAATAGTATCGGGTAATTAGACTGGACGTTGTCACTCTACGTACCAGAGTTCTTTTAACGTTCCACAATGTGTTGTCAACGTTTTGGCCAGGAGCTTGAACCCGGCGTCCTTCAGGTGAGAGAAATCCAACCTGTAAAAGACAAACTATTGTTTAATTTGTGTCACGACGACAGACGCCGGGTCAACGCCAAGCTTTGTGACGATGTCTTGTGACGTTTACATGTCGTTGTCGGCACAACTAGTATTAATCATTGACAAATAATGATTATCACTTATAAAATAATACTAACATTTAATACAATCATTTACATTTTAGTGATATTTTATAATTAACTTTGTATTAAAATCACCCCTACAACACGCCAGGGTGACTCTCGTATTGGTGACATGTGACAGTCTTAGTGACAGTTTCCTGACGACACATTTCATTGTATATAATTACTGTATAAATATTAAAGGTATTTTTGTCAAATAAATTATTTTGATTCTGAAGTCTTTAGTTAATAATAATAATAATAATTTTATTTAAACACCTCATTTCTTTACATAGTAAATTCAGGGGTGTGTACAAGTAAAATAGCTTAAAAATAAATACATTACAGTTGACGCCTACAAATGACGTTCCTTATTGTGTTTACTCACGATAGCCATTCTAATTGTCCGGCCTGTTGCAGGCCGCGACAGAGACTCTGGATGTTTGTCACATCTGTCCACGTGTCTGTGTGACAGCTGGGGAGGCCGCCAACACTGTAACAGAGAAACACTGGACGAGTGACTTGTCCACCCAAATACACACTTAAATGACACAACAAACACACGACTGTCTCCATCAATCGCGACTCGTTAATCACATCAGATCATCTCGACTTTATGTAAATCCGGTCACCGCTGTCATTTGTCAACTGATGCAGACACAATGAAATCTGCGAGCACCTGTGGGTGGGTGTTAAACTCTGATTGGTTCCGAGGACCAGTTTTTACAAGGTCAATGTCGGCCAGAGACCCTGTTGTAATTGATACATTTTGTGTAACTTTTGACAGCCGCTTCTTTTGTTTGATACAATGTTTGCGAAACTGACCTGGATAAACAGCACGAAGAGGTCACCGATCCACACGTTATGTAAGTTATTGATTTAGAACTATAAATGGACCAAATTACCGGAGTGGTATTTAAATTTGTCTAAGTAATAATTATTTACACAAAATGTGCATACACACACACACACATATATATATATATATATATATATATATATATATATATATATATATATATGCACATTTTGCGTAAATAATAATTATTATTATATATATATATATATGAACATTTTGTGTAAATAATTATTATATATATATATATATATATATATATAATATCGTTGTTTAGCACTTATGTTGAATTCGAATACTTTTGGTTACGAAAATATTAGTGTATTTTAGGTAGCAACTGCTACATAATTACACACTTATTGATTACATGATTTATAATTTTGATTTGTGTTTATGTAAAGGGAAAATATATTAAACGTGGTCTTTAAATTATTTGCATCTAACATTTTGCTAAGTTTGTATGTTTATAAATTATGCTAACAGTTACGGTGGCTTACCGTGTCATTTAATAAGTAAATAATTTAGGTTCTTTGGAGGAAAACTAAATGTAATTAACAAGCAAACTCAGAGATTACATTTTACTATGTTTATTTGTACTTTGTGTATAAAACATTTAAACGAACACTGTGTCTACAATGCATTATTAAGTTATGCTCCTAAAATAAACCTGCAGTGTATGTCTGTTTGGGATTTGAGAGCTTTTATGGAATTTGTATATAATGTAAATGTTTATAATTGCCTAATTGTTTGGGAAAAGTGTTTATTTAATTAATTAATTATACCATGGAATTTCAATTTTGATATATTCTGCGAAAACGAATTCTTTATTAAACTAATTCAATTGTGACTAGACTTGTCAGATAACAAAAAGGTTAAAATTCCGAGTTTAATTGTAAGCCGCATAGTCATAAACTAGGCATGACTAGTATAGATTATATTACATATATAGTATAGGCCACAGCGTACCGCGAAATTAGGAAGCACAACAAGTTCACAACCCATTTTATCAAGAGTACTGTATCGAACGTTTCCTTTTCGAATAATAACACTTGTTTCAATTAGGTCATGCAACATGATGTGTTAATATTTATATCCAAATCTAATGTTTACGCGCACTACAAAGACGTTTAGCCGTAGGCGTACATCCGCCGCAGGTGTTGCCTAAGATTTAGCGGGAATCAGCATTATCATTATTGTTTCGTGTTCTGTGATCACGTCTATCAATGATAATTAACACGAATACATGACTAGGCTCCAACAGTTTTAATCTATGACAAAGTGTCTCCAGCAGACATACATGTGCTCTTACGCGTAACCTCGAACCCGCAACTATCTGTTATAGTTGCGCTGCCATTCGTTAGATGGCAGCATGTCTTGGACATAGTCACGTAACATCTCCCTCCTAATTATTCTAAAAAAAACATAAACTAACAAAATTGTTCGACTAAACACTATTGAGTGAAAGTTTACAGTAACTTAAACGAGTATTAAAGTTAGCATGATTAGGCTACCATTATTACATTTAAGTTCAATTGCAGTTTGTCTACTGACTTGATCAACTACAATTAACTTCAGTCCATCTACAGACTTGATACACAACAACGTGAGTTTGTCCATAGACTGGCTCTATTACAAGTTCAGTCTATCCACGGGCCTGACTACTCTCCCGGATCGTGTAGTCAGGCCCGTGTGATCATGTTCTCGCGTGACTTCTGGCACAACTACCTTACTTAGTCGTGTATTCTGTGTGACTGTTGTAGTTTCCTGTTGTTGAGTTGAGGCTGCGTTTGTCTCAACAGTGACCGTTTCCGGATCGTGTGCTCGATCTCTCGGTACGCCACTAGGTGGTATCATTCGTTCAGGTCTGTCAGCGCGATCATGTGTCGTGTCGTGCTCGGATGGACGCGATGGTCTGAGGTGTCGGCGGTTTCGACGGTAATGGCGTCCAGTCGCTGTTATGACATCGTACGATCGACTGGACAGAGCTTTGTGAACCGTTGCCTCAGTCCATTCTCTCCTGCCGTGTTCTAATGGCTGCATTCTGATCGTTTCGCCGACATTCAAACGTCGTAAGTCACGTCTGGGGTGGTCTGAGTTTAGTACTGATTTGAACTTAGTTCGCTGACATCCGGATTGCTCTCTGACATCGGCAGGACCACCCGGTTTCAACTGGTTGTGTGTTGTTGGCAGCAACGTTTTGGTACGTCTACCAAACAGGCGCTGTGCAGGGCTTGTTGCCATTCCTTCAGTCGGTGTGTTACGAATGTTCAGAAGACCGAGGTATGGATCTTCCTTAGATGCCTTGCATTTTTGTCAGCATCCTCTTAGCGATCTTGACCGCCGCTTCGGCTGCACCATTGGCTTGGCTGTTGCCTGGGGTGCTAGTCTCGTGCACAAACTGCCAGTTCTGTGCGAATTTTCTGAACACAGCCGATGCATACTGTGGTCCATTGTCACTGACAAGTGTGTGCGGTATGCCGTGTCGACTGAAATTGTCGAGGTTGTGTCTGGTAGGTAGTCTAACTCGAAGAAACCGCTGCGGTAATCTGTTGTTACCATATAGTCCCTTTCAGACCACGATAACAAATCCGTCCCTACTTTCTGCCATGGTAGGTCTGGTGTCTCAGTCATGACCATCGACTCTGCAGGTTGCTTATCAGCGTATGTTGCACACACACCACATGTTTCTACGTAGTGACGGATGTGTGTGAACATCTGAGGCCAGTAAATCAGGTCTCGTGCTCTCCTCAAAGACGAGTTGATGCCTATATGGCCGGCATGTACTTTCTCTTTCATGCTCTTTCGCAGTGAAGACGGTATCACGATGCGTTCTCCACGAAATATGATCCCATCCTGGATCGTCAGCTCGTCGCGGTAGCTGAAGTAGGGTAGCAAACGATCTGGCACGCGTCTTCTGTCATTTGACCATCCTTCCATGATGATTGTACCCAGTTCTTGCAGGACAGGGTCCAACAATGTAGCTCCACGGATCCGGTCTAGGCGTTCCGGAATGAACGCTGTGAGCGTGATGTTGTTGATGGCTAGCTACCTCATCCGTGACCGGGTCGTCTGTGGGTGCTCGGGACAATGCGTCGACGACCGGTATGGCTTTTCCAGGTTTGTACGTCAGCTGGTATGAGTACTCTTGTGATTTCAGCAGCATGTGTTGTAGCCGCTTGGGAGCTTTCCCTAGTGGCTTCGCGCGGATCGCAACTAGCGGTTTATGGTCAGTCACCACAGTGACATCTCGACCGTACGTGTAGTGGTGAAACTTGCTCAAACCAAACAACACGCTCAGCATTTCTTTCTCGATCTGAGCGTAATGGCGTTCAGCTGAAGACAGAGATCGGCTTGCGTATGCTACTGGCTTGCCATCTTGTAGCAAAACCGATCCCAGTCCGTACTCACTCGCATCGTTCTCCAGCACTAGTTCTTTGTCCGAGTTGTAGAACACAAGAACAGGGGCCTCTGCCAGCATCACCTTGACTGCATCGAAGGACGTTTGTTGTGTCGTGGACCACACGTAGGGTACGTCATTCTTGAGCAGGCTGTGTAGCGGTTGCATAGTGTCCGTCAGGTGAGGCATGAACCGCGCCAGGTAGTTCGCCATGCCCACGAATCGGCGCAATTCATTGATGTTGGTCGGTGGCTGCATCTCTCTGATTGCCGATACTTTAGCTGGGTCCACGCGTAACCCTTCCTTCGTGATTCGGTGACCCATGAATGTGACCTCTTTCAGTCCGATGTCCAGCTTGTCTTTGTTGAGTTTGATGCCTGTCTCCAGACACCGCTCGAAGAACTTTCGCAGGTTCTCATCGTGCTCTTCCGATGTCTTGCCATAGATCACTATGTCGTCCGCTATGCAGATGATGCCTGGTAGGCCACGCAAGGCCTCTAGAAGGTGTTTTTGGAACACTTCACTTGACACCGTTGTGCCAAAAGGCAGGCGACACCACCTGTATCTTCCTAAACATGTCTGGACCGTCGTCAACAGGCTGGATTCGTCATCTAACTTGACGTGCCAGTAACCGGACGAGAGGTCTGCCTTCGAGAAAACAGTTGCTCCTTGCAGCTCATGTAGCACATCTTCGAGAATTGGCAATGTGTAATGCTCACGCTGCAACGCCTTGTTGAGTTCGTGAGGGTCTATGCACACCCTTAAGGCGCCTGATCTCTTCTTCACAACTACCACTTGGCTGACCCATGGTGTCGGTTCATCCACAGGAGCAATGACCCCCATGGCTGTCAGTCGCTCGAGTTCGCTCTTCAGTTGCGGTCGAATGGCTATGGGTATCCGTCGGCTAGCCATGATCCTAGGGCACACTTCTGGGTTGACTGTGAGGTGTTGCACACCTGGAAATTCTCCCAGCTTGTCATCAAAGAGTGAATTGAAACAACTATCATCTTGGACTGCTGCCACACGATGGAAATTGTTGTCCTGTATTTTCACAAGATGCATTTGCTCGCGGGTCTGCAAACCTAGAATCGGCTGACAGTCGTCATTGTCCTTGAAGACGATGAACTCAACATCATGTGATGTCTCTGTTTTGGGATTGCTCAGCAACATTCGACACTTCCCAAGCGGTTTTACCATCGTTTTGTTCCACATTGTGAGAACGCCATTGTATGGGACAACATCTCTGGCGTATCTGGCTGGCAGCATATTGACAGTGGCACCTGTGTCGATTTGGAATACGAGCTGCTTCCCGTTTACGAGCATTCGACACTTCGCATATGCGCCCCGTTTTCGTGGTGTCAGTGAATGCACCCAGGCGTCGCCACTGTCTTCGTCTTCATCAGGCCCATTGTTGTCACGTATGTTGTACACACGTCGTTGGTGCTGGTTTCCAGACAGCTGATTTGTGTTGCGCCCTTTCATGCATTTCCGTTCAAAATGATCTTTGGCCGCCACGGTGCGGTGTTCTTGTGGTGTTGCGAACTGGAAACCGCCATACAGCCGCATGGCTTCATCTCCTAGTGAGTTTTCTAGCATTGCAACCTGATAATTTCGTGGCTTGGTAGCAATATCCGATAGTGTGCAATAATTTGACCAGCGCCGACGGAATATTTTCCACGATTCTGCCTTGTTTGGCCCAAACACGAGTGGCTGAGGGGGTCTGGCCGGTGCACCACTATTTCGCGCTTCAACGGTAGCTTGTGCGTCGTCGGCAGCCATTGCCGTTTCGTTGGATGCCGTCGCCATACGATCGAGTAGACTTCGGCGACAATGCCAGTGTGTGAGCGATAATTAGTAGGTCATCAATTAATGTGACAAATAGATGTTTCTCACGCACCTAATTGTTACACGTTCACCGCTGCCACCATGTTTCGTGTTCTGTGATCACGTCTATCAATGATAATGACACGAATACATGACTAGGCTCCAACAGTTTTAATCTATGACAAAGTGTCTCCAGCAGACATACATGTGCTCTTACGCGTAAACTCGAACCCGCAACTATCTGTTATAGTTGCGCTGCCATTCGTTAGATGGCAGCATGTCTTGGACATAGTCACGTAACAATTATTTTACTATTTTCGTCGAACAGTTAGTAGCGTAGACTACAACATACCAATAACGTTTAGTTTATGTTGTGGGTGAGTAATCGTAAAACATGATTAATGTACATTTACCTGGATTACAAACCAAATCAAACCTGGAACCAACACTTCTTCTAGACCAAAGCAGACGACCAGCGCTACAGATTTCTCGCTCTGCAGACGTCAACAACTTAGCGCCGTCTGCCGGAAATAATTAGTAGTTTTTAGTTGATTCGCTAAAGCCTGTTGGCGCTGGCGAATACCCTTGTCACAGCCGCATCTATCTATGACTATGGCTCTGTTCTTGGATATGTTATGTTCTAGGTTATCATAACATGTAACTAGTTTGGCGTATTAATTAATTAATTAAAAATATGTGATAAGCAGTCAGAGCCAAAAGAAGGAAATGTGCGGTAATGTATGTTTAGATGTACCTAGAATTATAAATATTGTTAGTTTTGCAGTGACTACTGGAATAGCTAAGACTACCGCAACCCTGTCATTCATTATATAATATTTTTGTGATTTGATGTTTATAATAACTAGCAAAATACTTGTAGGCCACGAACAATAATTTCCTTTCACGTTATTAAACCGGAAGATAATTTAATATCTCAATAATATCCTCACGTGTTTATTATAATATCAAGTATTTAACATCCACCCCTTATGACCGGAATGTGATGTCGTATTTTGTAGAACAGATGCAGAGCTTCCGACGTTGGTCTAGGTCACACGCAATGTGATATTCCACATGTTTAGTTTTCCCAACTATCTAAATATCGTTGATCTAAGACGTATGTCGCCCCTTCATAATCCATCATGATATAAGTAAATTATACACAATTTGTATTTTGGGAAAACTGATTACCGTTCTCTCCCTCCACCTCTTCAGTGCAGCGGTATACGGGGCTGTCTAGCTCGATGTGTATCTAATCATGCGATTAATAGTTTATTATATATAATTGTTCTATAATACTGGACTTGTATTTGTTCTACTACGCACTACTATTTGTTTTCTTGGTTTTTCAGTTAATACTGCGGGGAGCAGCTTTCCCATACAATAGGGAAACGACGATCCCTGATGACAACAATAGCTTTATTGTGATAATTAGGCAATTAGTTCTTGGAGAACATTTATGATCGAGAATGTTCTTCAAAAAGACCAAACGTTTAAAGTGTAGCATTGCTTATTTCTCTGTAATTATAAGTATATCTTTTTTTCCTATATGCTTATCTGATTGTGGGCCGCCTTATCACGCCTTCCCTTACATGATTATATATGATTTGCAAATAAGTATACATTGAATGTTAGGATCACACTGTTGATTGTAACTCAAGAGTGAATGCTTGATAACAGACCTCCAAACGTACAATGACGACAATCACTTTCAGACAATTAGACAACTCACTCAGCCGGGTACTCACAAAAGTCCACGGATGTCGCTGGCTGATGTCAGTACCCATTCCACTGTGTCTACGTCTACAGTGGTCAGGATGACACCTTGCAGGTGGAGCTTCCCTTTATCAAGGACCAGGGAGGAAACTTCCTCCCAGAGCTGAGGGTCGTTGTACTCCCTCAGCTCCCGCAGGACGCGAAGTCTTCGGCTCCTTGCGGCGGCGGCGTCCTCTCGTTGTGCTGTGCAATTAACATACATGGCAACAAACAGTGCATGTTAATCTACCCAATCTAGCACCTGCCGACTATACATACGTTACATAGTGCTAAACTGTAGGTATTGTCTTCATAGTTTCATATAGTCAAATGAATCACGTTTTCTCAAAGCAGTATAGCATACTCTATTAAAACATATGAGTCAATACATCCAATGATTGACAAAAGAAGCCTCCCTCGACCGCCGACGTCATATCCAACAGACGTCATATCCGACAGATATAATATCCGACATACGTCATATCCGACAGCAGCTAAGACCCGAACCTGAGCTCCCAAATGTTTACGTTTCCACTCAACTGTGATATATACAGATGTTCCGAATTGATAACAATCATTTCCAGTCTGGTGTATTGTCCTAATTTATGGGGCAAACACACTGCCGGAATAAAAATAGACTGATAAATTTACCCTCTACAGTGACTCTTGTAAGATGGTCAGAAGAAAACGGTACGTACGAGGTCTTGCAGCCGCTGTTAGTGATTGTATTCTCTGCGCGGTCAGCGCTGAAACAGACACAAATAACAATTAGGCCTATCATTTCATGCCAAACTTCAAAACAATGGCAACATTCATCAGATTAGGTCTAATTATAAACATATTTGCTGTCAAAAAAATTCGTATAGCAAACATATGTAAAATTGACTTTCTGACAATTGGTCCCCATCAATACGGAGTTAGAATGACACTTAAAGTACGTTACTATAATTGTTTATATACCGCTGCTCTTATAAGCTAAAGCTTTCATAATTTCACTTTGACTGATAATTTGAATTGACAAATCTAATAAGATAGACTGGGAATATTAGTCTCCGTATAGCTTGACTGCCGAATCAAAAGTTTATTTTATGGAATATCTCATGGAAACATGCCAGTATCTTATGACGTCGACTTCATAGTAATCAATAAGCAATTTGAGTTCGTCGAGAATAATTAAGTATATAACACAATTATCACATGCTTTTAAAATTCTCTGAGGAATATAGCAATTCATGTTATGTTTTGCTTACTCTAACATTACATAGCAACGATTGAAACTAAAAGAACAACACAACTGATACGAAGTTACCAGGGTCTGCTTTAGCCTCCTGTTGCGGCTGACGAGCCTTTCCCGGCCCTGAAGCATCTTGGGGACGAACTGGGCGGCCGACGACTTCTGAAGAAACATTTTGAAACTAATCTCAGAGGCGCACCAATACACCATGGTCAATCGATCTCACTCAGAGTCAATAAACAATTCCAGCTGTCAACAGATTGAGTGGTTCGCCAGTTAGCTATGGTTGATAGACAAGGTTATAAAGGAATATTTTAATGATGTTATTTAATGTTATGTTTTACTATGAACAACATTAACAATCTCTTCAACTGATCTATCACTAGAAGGAAACATATTCCATAGAGTAGGTGGAGCTATAAAAGAAACCTTGCCCAAATATTGGTATTGATTTTAGGGACACAAAGTAAAGCAGAATTAGGTAATCGAAGCTTCGCTTTCGCACAAACAACGTAATGTGTCAGTGTTTAAGCAATGGCACTAGCTACGGTTACAACCACGATTTATGGCGCCCATTGTAATTAATAAACCATTTAAAACATATCAAACACAAACAGCATTATATGTGGCAAAGGAGGAAACAGTCACCTCATTTAAATTATATACGTAAACATATAGCACAGGTTTCGCCCACTGGTGACAGTTGTCTGGTGAATTCGTGGTAGTAATAGAAATATTGCAGATCACGTTTCTGCGAAATATTCTCATCAACAAATACCGATTAGAACCATCCAGTCTGATGCACGTGTTGACCGCTACGTACCGGTTTCGCTCAACTCAACAACTCTGAGACGATTCTTCAGTTCATCTATTTCCCCTGAAACATACAGACCCAAAACACTGTTTAATGCAATAACATGTTACTAATAATAATGTTCAGCAATATATAAAAATTGACGTAAATGGACATTTGTTTATGACATTTCTACTAGTTTGGTTACCCACTTTGATGACAAAATGTTTTGGTATTGTGTTTCTGATTATAAGTGATACAAATATAGTTGATTTAGCTACAGATAGCCAGTGCCGGATTAAATCGCTGCGGGATCGTAGCTAAACGGTAACATACTAGATACACTCACAATGATACTGTAGACTAGCTGTGCAGATAATCAGTCATGTATTGTAATGACAGCAGTAACTTCACCAACAATACAAATAATAATAGTGAACTACCTTAAACTAAAACGTCACCAGACCGTCTGACTAGTGCGGTTCAGGCTTTATGTTACGCATCGTGTCTTCGAGATTAACATCAACGAAGTTGTTTATGATGCAAGTAGCATCAATCGTGGGCAGCATTCTCGCGAACAGGGGTCGCTGCGGCTTAATACGTCAGTAGATACCACCCTTTACTAACACTGGCACATCCTCTTTTAACGGCAGTCAATAAAATCGCCCAGGAAAGTGGTCGGAATCGACGTCGACCAAATACAATGAATTTATATATTTATAGTCGAATACTGTATATATTATAGGAAAGTCTTTATCTCATAGAAATATAAACATTGCACTTGCGACAAAACGACAATTGTTGTACATCGTGGCAAACAAACTTTCTAGTCAATAGGTTCATATAAAACAAACGCACCTTCTAATTTCTGTTTGCATGCCATGGCAGACATCTCTTCTTTTTTCTGCATTTGCATCTTACTCAGAATGTTACTCTGCTCTGAAAATTGACATTTCCATTGTCAACAACCTGTTTACAATATATTCGAAATATATGTATATACACATTGCCATATTTACTGCGATTATTTACTCTGTTTCGTGGAGTATCTGGTTACAGTTTCTACATACGTTTTATAACATATATTATAGCCATTATTTTGTTCATGCAAAAAACAACAGTGTACACACAGTCACTCACAAAACTGAGTGGCGGCTGTCTTCTTTGTGTTCGCACAGACTACCTATTGTATCATTAGGGAAGCTAAGACATTTGTTTCTGTCAAAGACAAACACACTTTGTAGCACCACGTTTCATACTTTATAACTTGAACAATATCAAATACTGACAGAGCCGTAGGAAGAGAAGGCAAGGGGACAGCTTCAGCCTAATTCACGTTGTTAAACAGAGCATTGCGCAGACACATATATATTGTCGCCATCTGGTGGTTGTTGTTTGAAGAGGTTCGTTGGTTGCGATCGAAACGTTAGGGGAACTGGGAAAACGTTCCTGCTAAAAAGGTAAAAACTATACCGATTTGAACCATCCTGTCCGATGCACATGTTGACCCACACGTACCGTTTAACTTCATTTCGACAGCTTTTATGTATTTTTTCAGTTCGGTTACTTCGTCTGAAACATATCAAAACCACAATACACGTCAGAGCGCGTTATCGTGTTGTTGAAAGCATATATTATATTGTGAAGTTGAGCTTTGTTTATGGTATATTCCTATTAGTTAGGTTTCCCACTTTGACGACGATGTGTTTTGCCATTGTGTTCATTATGCAATAGGTCGGCATCGCGACGTAGTAGTGTTCGAAATGTTTTGCAGTTCGATAGGGTGAGTGTTTACAATTTGTTTTTGGTTCGACGGCGGGTAGCGTGGGACATTGTTTGTTTGGGGAACCTCCAACTGTACAACCGGCCTCAATTCCAGGCATTTCGTCCGACTTACGTCATATACCTTCACGCCATAACTTTCGGTTAATTTTAGACAATGCAAGTGTACCCACTTTGTCTTCGGTCCATGGGCAAAAGTGTACAAATACCTGTGTCTGCTGATTTAGTTGCAGCGCGTGGTGTTGGGCTCGACGCCTTCCCGGCTTCTGGAATGAATACAATAGTATGTGCATGTTATCAGAAATGAAATAATGCCACCTTTATATTATTCCTTACCCACTAGCTCTGATATCGATGCATTATTCCACACTTAATTAGTTAATTAATTAATTTACTCTACACACCCACTCTTAGGCATACACGATGTGTTTAAGCAGCAATTATCGTCATAACGTCGCTTTCGATTCCGCTAATCATACAATTTCTGAACATAAGACCGCTGTGTTTCCCTCTAAACGTTGGCTCAACACTCGACTCGTTTTATATTTCCATAGTTCAAATCAGAAACTCTAAATAGCAACCAGTAGACTCTATGTTTGTTGACTATAGGTCATGTCATGTTAGGTCAAATGTCAAATGCCGATGGCCCCATTGAATTACTAGTTAAATCAACATATCTAGCAAACACGTTCAAATGAACTTCGTTACTAGAATTGATATCTTAGCGTGTTTCGCAATAGGTATCATTAGTTTCATAGTTGACATGCAAACATAGCATTTGTACATTACTCGTACGGTCAGAAACGAGCCAGCACCCTGATATAGCAAAATCACGTTAAACTTAAACTAAACGTTAACTTATGGCCTACATCTAATATTTGCGTGAAAGTATTATGAACCATAAAATAGTTGCCTTGGTGTTAGTTCATAGTTGAAGTGCGTCTACTCACTGCTACTGAGAACCTTCACCAAGTCATTGCGGTTGAGTTTAATGAACACTTCGCGTAGAGTGTCGTAAGTATCCATAGAGTCAGGATTTCCCTCCAAGTTCTGACGCCAGGTGTTCAGGATTTCGAAGGCGCACCGAACGGCGTCGCTTGGATGGTTCTTTTCTATCGCTTTGATACAATCCGCTTTCACTCTAAGAGAGATCCCCATCTCAAAGTTGTCCGCGCCGAGTTGCTTTGCAAGATCCCACAGGAACAGCTCATCCAGATAACCTGGAAAACAAAGTTTATCGATTTTTTATACAAAATAGGACGAGATTGTTGTCCGACATACACAATACTATAATAGTACAGTATTATGAATACGTGTTTATTACGTTGCAAAAAAGGACTTGAAAGTTTGCACAGATTGATATATCGTATTAAAAGTCTACTAATACGCCAATAAACATAATATATCTGTCGCAGATATTGAAACTAAATGTTTTATACATGTTTGTGATTTGAACGCATCGAATGTGCACCATTCACATTTAGACAAATATTCGAGTTTATTACACGCTACTTTGTGTGTAGTATACCTCCAACATGCAATATGACATTATAGTTTTAAGAACACAACAGACAGGGTGGGGTTAGCCCGTAGTTACCGCAGTTTTCGACGAGGTCTTCACCGGCGGCACTCTTCCACTCAGCCATGTTGAGTCTGTAACACGGAGAATGACGTTACGATAGCTGCAGTGTGTGTGTGTGTGTGTGTGTGTGTGTGTGTGTGTGTGTGTGTGTGTGTGTGTGTGTGTTTGTGTGCGTGCGTGCGTGCGTGTGTGTGTGTGTGTGTGTGTGTGTGTGGGTGGGTGGGTGGGTGGGTGGGTGCGTGCGTGTTTGTGTGTGTGTGTGTGTGTGCGTGCGTGTGTGCGTGCGTGTGTGTGTGTGTGTGTGCGTGTGTGTGTGTGTGTGCGTGTGTGTGTGTGTGCGCGCGCGCGCGCGCGCGAATGCGTGCGGGCATGGGTATTGATCACAATCTTCGAAATTCGTTTCGTGGAAACTTGGTGTTATCTTTTATCATCAAAATGTGTTTTCTAATGCAATTAATTCAGCCGGTTAAACGACGTTGCTGTAAATGTTAGACTTTTGAATATTGCGTTCGTGATTCTGTCTGGGGTATGTGCCCCGCATTTAGTCAGTTGTGAAATGTTGACTGGCTTTTTGCCAAACGGGCCCGAGGTAGGTTGATAATTTGATAGTATTCAGATAAAACGCCACATTCATCGAGTGAGTCACGACCAGCGTATTGTGCTGTGGCACGCTACGATTGGCAACGTCTGATTATGAGTTCGATCTACTCGGCCGATTAGTCTACAGTGGACGTGTTGAACATGTACCAGCCTCGGGATAACAACCCTGTGTTGTCCTTCAAGGGGCACAAGCCAAATTAAATAGATGCACGCGGCTTTCACGTGATATGACGATCTTTTAGATGTGGCCATGGATACACACGCTATACTAATTCGACTTATGAACTGCACACGCACATTGCCAATACGTTAAACTGGTCTTGCTGTTTGTGTATACCGTGGCTGGCCGATGTAATCTCGCATGTTGTTTCGCATGCATATACTTGTCCGAACAAACGCGCACACGGGCGTATCGCACACACGTATTTGTACACAAATGTTTACACACGCACGGACAAACACAAGACCACACACATACATATGCAGTCTCTCTCTCTCTCTCTCTCTCTCTCTCTCTCTCTCTCTCTCTCTCTCTCTCTCTCTCTCTCTCTATCTCTCTTTCCCTCTCTGATATGTTTAGACATAAAGCCGTTTCTATACCTGCCTGTGCTGCCTGCCTGCCTGCCTGCCTGCCCGCCCGCCCGCCCGCCCGCCCGCCCGCCCGCCCGCCCGCCCGCCCGCCCGCCCGCCCGCCCGCCCGCCCGCCCGCCCGCCCGCCCGCCCGCCCGCCCGCCCGCCCGCCCGCCCGCCCGCCCGCCCGCCCGCCCGCCCGCCCGCCCGCCTGCCTGCAGGCACATACATAGTGGCCGACATATATACCAGTCAAAAGATGTATTTCATGTAAGAGATTCAGCGCGCGTGATTGGATTATGTATAAGGAATATGTCCCGCATTTAGAGGGTTGTGAAATCTCGACTGGCTCTTTGCCAAACAGGCCCCGGGGTAGGTTGATCATTTACTGATATTCAAACAAACCGTCGCATTCATCGAGTGAGTAACAGCGACCAGCGTATTGTGCTGTGGCACGCTACGTTTGGCAATGTCTGATATGAATTCGATCTTCTCGGCCGATAAGAATAAACCGGACGTGTTCAACTTGTATCAGCCTCGGGATAATAACCCTGTGCTGTCCTTCAAGGGGCACAAGCCGAATGAAATAGATTCACGCGGCTTTCACGTGATATGACGTTACTTTAGGTAGACATGCCCATATATGGATACAAACGCTAGCACGACTGGTAGATATGAATGTAAGTCAGTGTGACTATAAATGGATACGAAACAACTCGACTGTGTCACGTGACACTACATACGTGTAGGTTGTCAATATGTTGAACTGGAGTTGCTGTTTGTGTACTCCGTAGTTAACCGATGTCATCTCGCAGACATGTACACACGCGCACAGGCGAACAAGTATTTTTTTATACATACGTCTACACGCGCGCGGGCAAAACACAACGATAGAGACACGCATAAGGATACATACACATTCAATCACACACCCACACACATACACGAACGCGCGCACTCGCATATACTCACACACGCACACACGCACACACGCGCACACGCGCACACGCGCACGCGCGCACGCGCGCACGCGCACGCGCACGCGCACGCGCACGCGCACGCGCACGCGCACGCGCACGCGCACGCGCACGCGCACGCGCACGCGCACGCGCACGCGCACGCGCACGCGCACACGCACACGCACACGCACACGCACACGCACACGCACACGCACACGCACACGCACACGCACACGCACACGCACACGCACACGCACACGCACACGCACACGCACACGCACACGCACACGCACACGCACACGCACACGCACACGCACACGCACACGCACACGCACACGCACACGCACACGCACACGCACACGCACACGCACACGCACACGCACACGCACACGCACACGCACACGCACACGCACACGCACACGCACACGCACACGCACACGCACACGCACACGCACACGCACACGCACACGCACACGCACACGCACACGCACACGCACACGCACACGCACACGCACACGCACACGCACACGCACACGCACACGCACACGCACACGCACACGCACACGCACACGCACACGCACAAACATACGCAGACACGTTCACGCAAGCATACACACACACTCCCACATCCACTCCCACACCCACCCACACATACACACACACACACACACACACACACACACACACACACACACACACACACACACACACACACACTTGTATTCTCAAGCAATGCACACCGTGCATATGACTTAAAACTTCACACTTTCAAGACCTGTCAGAGTTCGTTTGCATTTCGACATAAAACGTTTCGAGGTTATAGTTAATCATTAAACTGGTATTTTTATGACGAACCAAAATACTGTTTGTGAGTGTATATGTCTCTCAGTCTTGTTTGCCTGGCTGCCACGATCACACACCCGCACGCACGCACGCACGCACGCACGCACGCACGCACCCCACCCACCCACCCACCCGCCCGCCCGCCCGCCCGCCCGCCCGCCCGCCCGCCCGCCCGCTCGCCCGCTCGCTCGCTCGCCCGCCCCCCTGCCTGGCTGACCGAACAATAATCACATCAGGTATGACCAGAACCCAAGTGATGCAGAAACACAAACAATACTTCAGAGATTGTATATACACTGTATCAGTAGTCCTGTTGGGTCATTCATTGCTAAGAAGCTAAGAAGAACACCAATACGTTACCCGAGTTCCTTGTAAGAATGCTTATATATATAAGGACACCTAAACATTATATAATTATATCAAAACACACTCACCGAGTAACGATATCAAATACGCAGTGACGGACGTTTGAACGTTTCCGATACAGACGATGTGCACCTTCAAATTCACCGAATTTCTCTCCTTTCGAACGGACAGTCAAATATTTCGCGCGATCTCTTTGCCTGAAGTATGACAACTGCCAACAGCTACTGCGCAAATCACCGCTGAACCCGTATATATATATATATGTATATGTCAGTGGAGCTGTCACGTGAAAGTCACCGGCGTAATCAGTCATGCGTGTCTTTGAGACGCTGACGTCAATGCAGTCTTTGTCAATACGTTTGACATGCTACTGTTATGATAACACGTTTTTATAAAATATATTCCTTCTCACGGGCAACTGAAAGTTTTAGGAGAGGAGAATAGAATAAATCCACAAATACGTAATGATAAACAATCGTCGTGCAAAAATGAAACAATTATACACTATTCATTTCGTAATAAGCCAATCTTTTTAGTGAATATGTGCATAATTGATATTTACGATTTGTTTTTGTCTGCGTTGAAACTGGTTGATATTTGTTTAAGCATAGTATTCGACCATTATTTGCAACGTGACTGTCCAAAGAATGATGATGTTGATATATAAGAATATACCTTTTTGCAATAAAATTGCAATGCAAGTTAAATGCACGAGAGAGTTGGTCACCTCCACGAGTCAGTCACGTCTCGGTGGATCGACCGACAACTACACCACCGCAAAGCTACACCCGCCGCCCCGCTCACACATCGGGCAATACGGCGGCACGTATTTCACTCAATCAACAACACTCTACTGGCGGGTGTTAGGGCAAACTCTGTTTATCTTGGTTACCCACCATACATAAAATATGTAAGCGTAGCAACCGGGACTCAGCACCCCAATTAGTATGGTGGGTGTGTTGTGTGTATCTAGAGAGTTTTTAATGAGCGCCAGGGTGTTTTAGAAGACTATCATACGCTACGTTTTTCGAAATCGGATTGCCCCAAGACTGACAAAACCGTGACCACTGTCGTGCCCAATGACAACACTGCGTCTTCCCATGTCATCGCCCGTGAGACAGCGCGGTCTACGTGTGCGCGTGCGTGCTTGAGAGTTGATCACAATCTAAATTAACTTGATGGAACATTTGCGCTATCTTTTATCATTAATATGTATTACTGTGATGAGTCAATTCATCCGGTTAAACGACGGTGTCGCTCTTCCCAATTTTCGGGCGTATTGAACTATCCGCGGGTAAATGTAAAATCATCAGTGTGCAGCGAAACGCAAACCATTCCTGGCACAAATACTTCGGGCTGTTCTATAACTCTTCCGTGGTAATTGTTGTGAAGAGTTGTTTAAAATTTCGATCAGCACATTAAAATATTACGTTTGTTTAAAAGCACTGTCACGGATTATGGCGCACTGCACTCACGTGATTGGTGCTTGCTACCAAAATATGCCTCAAAACCTGGTTGCCTCGTGTTAATATGAGACAAATGAATTTG
>OZ024866.1:29470104-29475104 GCA_964017155.1 Oasisia sp. SBJ-2009 | reverse complement strand
GATGAGTACTGATGACAGACAGAAGGGGAAAGAAAGGACGATCAAAGACCTGGTGGAAAGATGCCGGTACACGAAATATGACTCCGTGAGTCTCAGCGCAGCCGAGGCGATAAATAGTGTGACATGGGATGGGACATTTCAGTTGTACAAGTGAATCTTTGTATTTAGCTATACAGCAGTCGTTGAGACTAGAAACAGCCCGCAGGTGTAAGTTCTTATCTAACGCATCAGCAACCAGTAAGACTGTTTAAAGCGCTCTACAGACGTCACTTCCGGAAATGTGTGCATGTCATTTAAGTTCTTCAAAGGCTGTTATGTCTATTATATGTCACGTCAGTACACTGTCAGCATTGTCCAGCGGTCGAGCCTAGCGCTACAGCCGATGTTATCAGTTCTTTGACAATTACATACACAACCACGAACCAGGACTTCGTCTTATCGCGACCGACAACAAATAATACGTCGTCTGTAACAGTGTAGGCGAATGAGTCATCGCTAATGTGTTTGCATTAGCACTGTGCCATACATGAGAGGAGTTCAAACGTAGAGGACCTTGTTTGTGTGTTAAGTGAATTAGCGAGCTGTTTGTTATAACATCGCAAAATCGACTACTGTTTGACGCCTACTGTACAGGCTGTTAATGATTTTAGAAGAGAAACTCGGCATGATATCTACTGGGTCTGTCTGATAGGCGGAACAATTGACTGGACATTGAGTACCGTAATCACTGGTGGAGGGACTGAGACGGACACTGGTGTATCGCTATCTCTCCTCGGATAACAACATTGGAAGTGGGAGGGGGGGTGGGAGGGGCTAAATACTGTTCGCGTTGTTTCAGCCCCTACACACCCAGAACTTCGACACAACTCCACAGGCTCTTCACAAGAAATTGATTGCAACCCAGCAGGGGCGCACAAAAACAACACCTTCAGCCTCCCAATTAATCTCCTTCAGCCTCCCAATAAATCTCCTCCAACCTCCCAATAAATCTCCTTCAGCCTCCCAATAAATCTCCTTCAGCCTCCCAATAAATCTCCTTCAGCCTCCCAATAAATCTCCTTCAGCCACCCAATAAATCTCCTTCAGCCTCCCAATAAATCTCCTTCAGCCACCCAATAAATCTCCTTCAGCCTCCCAATAAATCTCCTTCAGCCTCCCAATAAATCTCCTTCAGCCTCCCAATAAATCTCCTTCAGCCACCCAATAAATCTCCGTCAGCCTCCCAATAAATCTCCTTCAGCTTCCCAATAAATCACCTTCAGCCTCCCAATAAATCTCCTTCAGCCTCCCAATAAATCTCCTTCAGCCTCCCAATAAATCTCCTTCAGCCTCCCAATAAATCTCCTTCAGCCACCCAATAAATCTCCTTCAGCCTCCCAATAAATCTCCTTCAGCCACCAAATAAATCTCCTTCAGCCTCCCAATAAATCTCCTTCAGCCTCCCTATAAATCTCCCTCAGCCACCCAATAAATCTCCTTCAGCCTCCCAATAAATCACCTTCAGCCTCCCAATAAATCTCCTTCAGCCTCCCAATAAATCTCCTTCAGCCTCCCAATAAATCTCCTTCAGCCTCCCAATAAATCTCCTTCAGCCACCCAATAAATCTCCGTCAGTCTCCCAATTAATCTCCTTCAGCCTCCCAATAAATCTCCTTCAGCCTCCCAATAAATCTCCTTCAGCCTCCTAATAAATCTCCGTCAGTCTCCCAATTAATCTCCTTCAGCCTCCCAATAAATCTCCGTCAGCCTCACAATAAATCTCCTTCAGCCGCCCAATAAATCTCCTCCAGCCTCCCAATAAATACCCTTCAGCCTCCCAATAAATATCCTTCAGCCTCCCAATAAATCTCCGTCAGCCTCCTAATAAATCTCCTCCAGTCTCCCAATAAATCTCCTCCAACCTCCCAATAAATACCCTTCAGCCTCCCAATAAATCTCCTCCAGCCTTCCAATAAATCTCCTCCAGCCTCCCAATAAATCTCCTTCAGCCTCCCAATAAATCTCCTTCAGCCTCCCAATAAATCTCCTCCAGCCTCCCAATAAATCTCCTCCAGCCTCCCAATAAATCACCTCCAGCCTCCCAATAAATCTCCTCCAACCTCCCAATAAATACCCTTCAACCTCCCAATAAATACCCTCCAGCCTCCCAATAAATCACCTCCAGCCTCCCAATAAATCACCTTCAGCCTCCTAATAAATCTCCTCCAACCTCCCAATAAATCTCCAACCTCCAAATAAATCACCTTCAGCCTCCTAATAAATATCCTCCAACCTCCCAATAAGTCTCCTTCAGCCTCCCAACAAACCTCCTTCAGCCTCCCAATAAATCTCCTTCAGCCTCCCAACAAACCTCCTTCAGCCTCCCAATAAATCTCCTTCAGCCACCCAATAAATCTACTTCAGCCTCCCAATAAATCTCCTTCAGCCTCCCAATAAATCTCCACCAGCCTCCCAACAAACCTCCTTCAGCCTCCCAATAAATCTCCTTCAGCCTCCCAATAAATCTCTTCAAGCCTCCCAATAAATCTCTAACTACACGCAATGATACACCTTCTCGAAATAGTCGGGAAGCATACCTCTCTCCGTGCAGCTTTGCCACCAAAAATAGTGTTTTTTAAACGCCTAATATATTGTGATCTTGAGTGGATCAGATTCCATATGAACCACCATCGTCATGTCTTCTACATCAAACTTGTATATCTGTACCAGAACTACTTGTTTGAGCAGATCTGGTAGATACAGTAAACAACCATTATCACTTAGCGGGCTTGAGGTGACAGTCCTCGCTGTCCAATTCCATTGCATATCGCACAATAATCTCGAGGAAGGTTGTCATGTATGACTGATGCTGGTGCCTGTGTGACACGGTGGGTGACGGTGGGGGCGCATTGTATGTCGTCCAACTATTGAATACTTTAGAAAACGTCAAGGCACACTGAAGCGCTGTTTACCAATGGACCGCTTTCTTGGTCCGTCTTAGTCCTGCTGGGAAAGTTGGCTAGCAACTGTTTTTAAGGGTATCTCGATCTTGCAGCTTTTTACAACACATTAGAACAGAAGGGACGATTTAATCCGGTCACATGGTAAGCCGTTCGCTGTAACTTCACTGATCGGCGCAACCTGACGTGGTCAACATCATCGCAACTGAAACGTCCGTTTGTCAGGTAAACACTGACTTGTGCGACTTACCTGGTAAATAACTTGTAGGGTAACCTGGGGCAGCCCGGCCCCCCTAAGGGAAAAGTGAATTTGTTTGTATCCATAACTTGTCGATGTATAATTTTGCAGTAATATTGTTGGGGTATATATACTTTGTGTATGACACATGTCTCTGAACGATTGAATAACCAAAACGTAAGTTATAACAAGTTTAAAATGTGCTCCAATAAAATCGTTTTGCCCCATGCCTGGGGTAAAACGGCCCCGAGCCTATTTACTCTAATATTAGGTTTTCCGTGTTTTATTCATTATTTATTTAACACGTCAATAACTACTACTATTATCATCATTCATCGTGAGCAGAAATAATCACCAATCCGCATCATTCATCGTGAATTACATTAGACCCATCGTTGTTATGTCTGTTTTCTATTGCTTCTTCGACAATACAACACGGTCACATAATACTGATAATATTTGTTGCACGTCTACAGTTCTCCCGCTTTATTGGTCTTACATCCGGAACATTCCGGTTTACTATCAGCTCCTGTCTGTATTACTCGACACTACGATCACCTTTGGCATCTGCATCATCTCAGGCCTTAAAATCATTATACTGTTGAACATATTATACTAAAGTAATGGCATGCAGATACTTCGCGGCAGATACAACAACCTAATCATCAGTTGAAACCATTCATCATTAATTATAATATGTCAAAAAATTACAGTTGTCATTAAAAGCAATATTCTGCATTATCATTACACTCGTCAATGAAAATACTCATCAGCTTTGGAATTTGCGTCATCACAAGCCTTACAATCATTAACATATTGTATTAACAAATGGCTTGCAGATAATCTACTGTCTAATCACACTCTGACACGCAGTTGGGACACACGAAATACGGGAGCCCTGGTGTACACTCACTGTGAGCCCAATTCTTGCATTCTTGGCATTGAACCCAGACTCCTCGTGGCCGACTGCAACTGAATGGTTCTCCCCACACCAAACAAGGCCATTCCTCTTCATCGCTGCATTCGTCGACTATCTTGCACTTTTTTTATTTAAATTATTGTGTGTGCTGTAAATACATCACAGCTTTATTGCGTTTACATACCATATTCGTACTGCATGACGTTTTGCCCCGTTTTGACAGGGCCGTCTTACCCCATACACACCAGTGCCAACTTTATTCACCTTCACATGTAATCCTTTAATATCGCACCCATTTCGATGAAAGTCATTGAACACGTGTATAGATGCGAGTGCATTAGTACCAGTCGCTGGCTAATCATCACACGGTGGACATATGGGTATGCAAAACTTTAAAAAAGGGTATGCAAAACTTTTGCAAAAAGTTTGTGAACTTTGTTTTGGTAGCGTTTGGCCTTGCGGTCGCTATGAGTATTTGCTAGGTAGCAGCATCATGTTCCACTATTCAACGTTAGTTTGTGTTCACTCGTTTGGCAGAAAAGACGGGGGGCCGTATTACCCCCAGGGGCCGTTTTGCCACAAGTACACACTTGCGGGCGCGCACATTCAAAAACAAGTATACTCTCAATTTATTTTCTGTATTTTCCCTGGCGGATAGTGTCCCAAAAGTCCACCTTCAAGGGAAAAAGTATAATGTTTTAAAATAACACGAATACACAGAGAAATACGCGAACGCATCCGCAAACATCCACGCACAGGAACTATAAGAATAGGCGCAGGCGCAAACGTTCACTGCTTTGCCAGGAAGTTGCGCATTGCGCAACTGCGGATTCGCACAATTAGTGGTCACGTGATTGCGGTTTCCGCCCAACAACGAGACAACGAGAAGGGCGTAAGATGTATG
>OZ024866.1:29465104-29467604 GCA_964017155.1 Oasisia sp. SBJ-2009 | reverse complement strand
TGTCTCTCAGACTTTTCATACCACCTGTCTGCCTGCCTGCCTGCCTGCCTGCCTGCCTGCCTGTCTGCCTGTCTGCCTGTCTGCCTGTCTGCCTGTCTGCCTGTCTGCCTGTCTGCCTGTCTGCCTGCCTGCCTGCCTGTCTGCCTGTCTGCCTGTCTGCCTGTCTGCCTGTCTGCCTGTCTGCCTGTCTGCCTGTCTGCCTGCCTGCCTGCCTGCCTGCCTGCCTGCCTGCCTGCCTGCCTGCCTGCCTGCCTGCCTTCCTGCCTGCCTGCCTACCTGCCAGCCAGCCAGCCTGCCTGCCTGCCCGCCCGCCCGCCCGCCCGCCCGCCCGTCCGGGCGCCCGCCCGCCCGCCCGCCCGCCTGCCAGACAGACAGACAGACAGCCAGCCACTGACTATGACAACTACAGAGATATCAATGTCATTACACATTGCATGATAGAATGTTGCTATGGTGATAAACTTTCTAGATATTTTGTTACTCATTTAATGACAGAATAATGTACTAGTGCCAATTAATCTACAAAACACAATACTAAAAGAAACAGATTCTGATCAGCTTGTAATCTATTCTCTTTTGACCAATCCCATATGTGACTTTAATAGTGACCATGATAGTGAAAATGAGCATAGCTCATATATGACAGGTCCTAGTGGCAGTAATGACCTTGCCATTGTCAGTGCATTGTTTATAATTTCCTGGCACATACAATATAACTAATTACAGTGTATTTTAAAATATCATAACGTTTTCAGTATTATAAGTCTGTTCCGTGTTTGTGTCAGCTGAGCAACTGGCAACATCACCGGTCAGTTGGCAGCTCTTACCAGCTCTTTATCATCCTGTGTCAGAGCTCTAAAAGCACATTACTTCCGTTATAATTTTGTTTTCCCATTTTAACTCCACTTTCTTTTTTATGACACCAAAAATATTATTGTGAGGAAACGTTTTTTAAATGCCATAGCATAAGTGATGGATGTATTCAGTAGGATATTCTCAGTTATTAACAAACACATGCATGTGCATACACACATGAAGGCATGCAGGCACACACATGTACATAAACACACACAGCACATAGACATGTACACATATACACACACAAGCACATAAGGCAAGTACATGCACACACATGTAAATTAATACACAAACAAACACACAAGTAAAGGTAGACATAATCAGTTGTTTGCATTATGGTTTTTTTCTGGAATAATTTGATTGTGGTGATGTACAGATTCAGCTACCTGGTAAATTTCTAACTGCGGCTCCTCAGTAGCACCTACCACTGTCTTAGAGGAGTCATTGTGTTACAGACGATGACGGTGTCAATGTGTTTCAGGCCCTAACAGTGTCAGTGTCATGTAGGCTCTATGTGTCAGTGTTACAGGCTGAAACAATGTCAGCATGTTGATGCTTGTTACAGGCTGAAACAATGTCAGCATGTTGATGCTTTAAAAGTATCAGTGTTTTGCAGGCTGTCACAATGTCAGTGTATTGCAAGCTCTAACAGTGTCAGTGTGTTGCATGCATTAACATTTGTCAGTGTGTTGTAAGCTCTCACAATGTCGGTGTGGTGCACACATTAACATTTATAAGTGTGTTGCAGGCTGTCACAATGTCAGTGTGTTGCAAGCTCAAACAGTGTCAGTGTGTTGCACGCATTAACGGCATAAACAGTGTCAACGTGGGGTAGGTTCTAACAGGATGACAACTCTGACCTGTTGCCATGGTGATGTGGTCATCGATGCTGGGCCCACTTCTATCAAGGCTTGCTATGCAAGGTCTGCTATGCTGACATATTGCCACGGTGATTAACTATGTTTGCACACATTTCCATGGCTGTCACAAAACTGGTATATGTATAATATATTCCTATTCCTGATTAGTTCTGTTGATTAGTTGCATATCTCTCATGTTGTTAAGTAACATTGAAGTCTGAATGCAAAATATATATATTGTCCCATTATATTTTTGTGTAATGGGCTTCATGCTACAACCATTCTTTGAAATTATTAATTCTTTAACATTTGACAGTCCTAGTACTAGGGAGGTTACCAGCTCCTAGGTTTTTTTCAATTACTATTTTCTCCTTATGACTACAACATGCATGTTGAAGGTTTACTCCCTGGTTAGCCTCTCTTTGTTCTGGTGGGCTGTATATTTTGGTGGGTCATCTTTATTCTGGTGGGTCATCTGTATTCTGGTGGGCTGTCTATATTCTGGTGGGTTATCTTGATTTTGTTGGGGTGTCTTTATTTTGAAGACATGTCTGTATTCTTCTGAACTGTCGACTGAAATAGATGACTATTTTTGTGACTGGTTACAAATTGTTTGTCCACTCTTTGCACAGCAAACTTCAAAACATTTCTTTTATTGAGTTATCATGTCAACCCTAGATAATATGACCTGCCACAGGTCATTCATTGCTTACTGCAGTTGATGTGACAAGATGGTAGCAACAATAGTGTACGTTGATAAACTATGTCCAGTGTTTTATGCA
>OZ024866.1:29452604-29462604 GCA_964017155.1 Oasisia sp. SBJ-2009 | reverse complement strand
TGATATTCCTGATTATGTATACAAGTAGTTCACTGCATTTCTAAAATACCACAAAACCAGCTAAACTTATTAAATGGAATCAATGTGTGTGCACACAACATGTAGTGTTTGCATAAGGAACACCAGCAGGGTATGAACCTGCCACACACAACACTGAACCGACATTACCCTAAACTATGCAAGTGAACAAAATGATTTAGAGAAACACTTGACAGGGCTTTAGTGTTAAAACAGTATTTTTATGTTTGTATGTGTAAGTATTTTTTTAATATTGTTTTGAAATAATGGTCAAATAAAAACAAATTCTTCCTCTTTTATAATAAAAATGAAAATATGTAGGTATAAGATATCTTCGATATTTTCGTTATGTGTCATAGTGTTAGTTGTTATACTGATCAATGCAGGTACTTTGTCACGTGTTGTGAACACGTATGAAAGTAAATAAATATTAATTTAACATTAATGAATATCTCATTGAAAAGATTATAACAGTCAATGTCAATGTCACACATTTACTGTTTTAAAGAAAAACTTTGAAAAAGAAAAAAAGAGGGAATGAGGAAGTGGGAGACACTGTGAACATAGCCTGTAGTACAATCTAATGTAACTAGTTCGGCCAGAGATTCCTCATCGGTTGCTCCTCATAACGTTCCCTGGCACGGTTGGTCACAATCCTTACTCCCTCACAACTGACCGACTTTCGCCGGAAGTGTTCCTATGGGAGGGAAATTACCTGGCCCAAACCCCGATTCGCCAGATCGGTTGTGACCTCCATAGGATGAGCGTCACTGGTAACCCCTTCCGCCACGTGCGGTCGGAACACTCAGTTGCAATGGAGGTAGCCATTTTGTTTGCTTATAAACCCATGTCGAGCCTTAGCTGGTGAAATTGTGGTGTCAACTTGTAAGACACGTAAGCTGATACATCTGACGTTTTTTATGCTGCAGCATTACTTTATAACGTGGCTTAAATGGCATACTATACCATATGATACATCAAACATGTAAACATGCATAAATATAATTATTAATGTTGACTTATGCAGATTCATGGTTCTATAGCGGAAGTTGGGCAACAATATGGCGCACACATTGCCGACGTTTTCTCCTTCATAAAATTAAATAAGGCATTATTTTTAAACGCAGATACATAATACAGTACATCCTACAGTGAATAATATAACTCGCATTGGTATATGAGAATTCATAATTTAAGATAATAAACCGGGGTGGATTAAAACCTATTAATTAATAAATAAAATGCTTACCTACGATTTATATCGACGCAAATCAGCCAGTGCATATATTCGTTATATATCGAATATGTTCCCAAGTAATGCTTTGATTAACGAGAAATGGATTATCTGCGTAATTATATTCACAGTAGAGTGACGCTAACATTTATGCATAATGATAACAAAAATTGTCTTAAGTATGCGTGCTGGTTTGACTATGCAAGTTAGCAATATAGAATGTCGACACTGTACCACATGGCAATATATGTGATGTTCTACTCACAGTTGCATATTGCCGTTCGAAATACAATAACAACATTACACACATAGTCTACCTACCTTAAAGCAATTGTCTGTAGCAGTCGTCGTTTTCTTTTGTGGCGTCTGGTTGTATATCCCAATGTTTGACGACTCCCAAACTGCAACATGTTCAGCTCATTCGGGAACAACTGTCAAAGCGTCAAATGGGTATCGTTTGCTGAATACCATATAATACGCTGCACCCGACCCAACACGAACCATCCATAAACACGTAAAAGTTGGTCTTGTACTGAAAACCAGAAGAACTGCATTTCGAATACAACTGCACTTCGACGAATCCATGCTTTCGATCGAACGCTTAAGTCATTTGTTTGTAGCAACTCTCAGGTGCAACGCGACACAGGTTACTAATCATACGTTGTCAATGTGTGCGTTCTTGCGCGGGACCAAGAACATACCATTGTCGGACGCCGCACGTCAAGCTAAGAATATCCACGGCAGTGAAGCTTTGCATTGTCTGTGCTAATTGACAATGAAACATTAACGACGGACAAAACCCGGTTGCCTTGCACAAGTAGTTTCGTTCTTCTTGTCGAATGTGCAAATACCCATGACCGTACTGAATTGCCACTTAATTAGAATGATGGGAGGGGTGAAAAGGATTGGTGGATGAAAGTAAGGAGGAAGAGGGGTGTAGAGGGAAAGTGATTAGGGAAATAGGAGAGATTAAAGAAAGTGAGGGAGAGGGAGGGGGCAGGGGCAGGGGCAGGGGCAGGGGCAGGGGCAGGGGCAGGGGCAGGGGCAGGGGCAGGGGCAGGGGCAGGGGCAGGGGCAGGGGCAGGGGCAGGGGCAGGGGCAGGGGCAGGGGCAGGGGCAGGGGCAGGGGCAGGGGCAGGGGCAGGGGCAGGGGCAGGGGCAGGGGCAGGGGCAGGGGCAGGGGCAGGGGCAGGGGCAGGGGCAGGGGCAGGGGCAGGGGCAGGGGCAGGGGCAGGGGCAGGGGCAGGGGCAGGGGCAGGGGCAGGGGCAGGGACAGGGACAGGGACAGGGACAGGGACAGGGACAGGGACAGGGACAGGGACAGGGACAGGGACAGGGACAGGGACAGGGACAGGGACAGGGACAGGGACAGGGACAGGGACAGGGACAGGGACAGGGACAGGGACAGGGACAGGGACAGGGACAGGGACAGGGACAGGGACAGGGACAGGGACAGGGACAGGGACAGGGACAGGGACAGGGACAGGGACAGGGACAGGGACAGGCAGGGAGGAAGGGAGAGAGAAATTGTTTAGTATGTTTAAAGGAAGGGAGGTAAATTAGCAGGGAGACAGACAACCAACTTGTTCACTCTGACACATTGCTCATGAGAACGATAAGGGATTGTAACGCCACTCATTTATTATTATGCATTTCTTTCATCTATTTGCTAAAATGCAAAAGGAACGGTTTAAATAATAATCACAATGGTATTCTGTGTGTGTGTGTGTGTGTGCGTGCGTGCGTGCGTGCGTGCGTGCGTGCGTGCGTGCGTGCGTGCGTGCGTGCGTGCGTGCGTGCGTGCGTGCGTGCGTGCGTGCGTGCGTGTATGAGTGTCTATGTTGAAACATATCCCTTTCCACCAATACTGTGATGTGTAATTCATAACTGTTGTGGTTGAAAATAAAAAAATTACATCTTCCCAAGGGACATGCTTCGCAGTAAATGGTTTACAGTGGTGGGAGGTAATGCAAGCTTTATGAAACTTGTCACAGCCTGAGCCATTCTTACTGTTTATCGTGTAGGCCTAGTCGGAAAGATAAACAGGCTTTGATGAAGTGCGAGTAGAGATGCTGGCGGTGGCTGAGCGAGTTGGAATATGATCGACAAAAAAGTTGCTGAACACCTGCAAGAGAGAGGGAAAGTTCACAGAGGAATGCATACTGGGGCTGATAGTCTGAATATAGAAACGAAACAGAGATGTGCATGGCCCATGAAAAATAGAAGCACTGCGTTGCTAAGGCATGTGTTGAAGTTTCTGGAAAGAATCGTGGATGGCAGAATAAGAGCAGTAGTGTAAGGGGAATCGTTGAAGAACAGCTGGATATTAGAAAAGGAAGAGGAACAACGGATGGTATGTTTGCCCTGAGTTAGCTAGTTGAGAAGAAACTGGAAGGACACGAGAATATGGCAATTAGATTCATAGACCAGGAAAAGGCCTAAGCCACAATCCCAAGAGAAATGACAATGGGAACACTGATGTGGATGGGGGTCCCGGGGGGGGGGTCAGATTGGTGGAGGGGACACGAAGATCAGGGAGCTGTGTGGACCGGGAGTGTCAGGAGAGTCCAAAGTAAATGTTGGGCTGACACAGGGGAGCGCCTTGAGCCCATTGTTGTTTATCGCTGTTGTGGAACTGATAAACAGAAAGATTTGTATAAAAGTCGTACTCCAAAAACTATTGTACGCAGGTGGCCTGGCAGTGGTAGAGGATGGGGAAGCAAATCTCCAATAACAGTTGATTGAGTGGAAATATATTTTCAGCAGACATGGATTGAGAGTACGCTTGGTTAAGACGGAGGTAATGTGAGTGGGATATAGACGGAAAGAGCTATAAATAAACCAGGAGCCATATTCACGTCGCCCGGTTAAGCCTTCCTATCCGAGTTAACGCTATCCGCCGGATGACGGCACGTGATTCTGTATTCTTTTACTATCGGCGGTTACGTCATTTACCTCTGTGTAGTTTATCTGCTCGACATGAATACGGCTCTTGGATGGGAAGAAGCTTAAGCAAAGAGACAATTTTGCCTACCTGGGTGGAGCGATATGTGGGGTTAACAGTTCGCCAACCTCAAAAACGGAAAACCTTTAGGGTGTGGCTCAGACGTTGGCGTGGGTGTTCAGTTAATAAAAGGTAATGGTAACTTCTTATATAGCGCAGTATCAATTCCTCAGAAAAATGTGTCCACTTATAAAGTATCACCCTGCAATCTGTGCTGTACGGCTCCATTTGGTACACAGGGAGTCTCACCTCATTACCAAACAATTAAAAAAAGGTTGAACAATTGAAAACAATGGCATATCGGATCCATTTCTTTGGAACAGTAAACCCGTGGCTTTGAAAAGAGAATCACTATTAAACACATTATGCTGACGGGGGTCTTAACATTGTAGATATTAGAACTAAAATATAATCTCTATCTGTCAAACAAGTTCTGCAATTAATTAAAGAGCATAGAGCCAAGTGGACCTTCTTAGCAGTGTATTGGCTGGGTATACACCTTAAAGAGTATATAGTTCTGCACCGCCTTTACCCACCTTAAATGTCATGGTGCTGGTTCACGTCCGGGTAATCTAGTCGGAGAGACAAACCGTCAATCGATGCCTTTTCGAAAACTTTCAATGTTATTAGTAATCTCATTTCTTTCAAATTAAACCATTGCTTAGAACTGTATCAGCTTAGAACATATTAAATGCGCTTCTTTCGAGTTTGACTTGCTCCCCGCAACATAATCGGCACATCCCATGATCGTTCGACAGACAATCACACGTGCGTGGACAGCCAGTCTCTGCCACGCCCCATGACCGTCGCCCGGTACAAAATTACGCAACATGTATTGGAGCGCCAGCGACCGATGTCGCTTCGATCAGCGCAGCAAGTTGTCTCTTGCTTCGGCCGGCCGCATCTATTCACACCACACTCATTCAAACGGATCGTGTTTACAAACACGCCGAACGCTGATATAACCATGCGTAATATATATATATATATATATATATATATATATATATATATATATATATATATATATATATATATATATATATATATATATATATATATATATAATAAATTGTGCACACATGTTATTACAACTGCGCTATTTTACCCAAAATAGCCTTTAAATAGATCATTTACGAAAATGTATGCATAGTTAGTGCGTTCAGGTACTCCCAACGAAAATTAAAATTATCAAAGATAAGACGATCGCACTATTATATATCATTGAAACTATTTATTATCGAACAACTTATAAAAATAAACTATACGATACTTTATAAGCTGCTAGATAATAATAATTTGTTGGCAGTTATAATCGGGCCAAACAAGCATATGAGACGGTTCATCACCACATGCATGCAATACTTCAAGATGGTCGACGATCTTCCGTGTGGCGATTGAGACTTCTTTCTTTTTCGGCTTGGGATGCAGATTGTTGACGACGAAGACGCCACATGGGACCAGTTCAGTATGTCGGTGGTAGGAAAGCCCATTGTTTCCCGCAGCCAGTTGTTACAATGACAATCACGAACACTTGTTACAACCGATAATGTAATAATCGCCTGTTAATAACTGCCCGATAATATAATAAAATCGCCCGTTAATAACCGCCTGATAATGTAGTAACATCAACCGATAATGTAATTAATTTGCTAACCTATAATGTAATAATTTTCAACCGATAATGTAATAAACTCCTCTTGCCTGATACTGTAATAACTTTCGCCTGATAATGTAATAACGTACACATTTCTCGTAGGACTTAGTCGTTTTCGTGGATTTCATGTTGATTTCTTGCACTTAGTCCAATTCGAATATTTCGTTTCTTTCGCAATACACCTTTTGCTAGTAGTGGAATTTGTTTAGATTAAATCCAATATGCTGGTTCAGAATCTGAAGTCAGATATGTCCAAGCAAATCAGGCTTTAGGTTATACATGCTCGCACCATGTGTTAAGCATTATCGCCCTAATTACGAATGGCGGGTTCCCTTCCCGTGATATAATGTGTGTGTGTGTGTGTGTGTGTGTGTGTGTGTGTGTGTGTGTGTGTGTGTGTGTGTGTGTGTGTGTGTGTGTGTGTGTGTGTGTGTGTGTGTGTGTGTGTGTGTGTGTGTGTGTGTGTGTGTGTGTGTGTGTGTGTGTGTGTGTGTGTGTGTGTGTGTGTGTGTGTGTGTGTGTGTGTGTGTGTGTGTGTGTGTTTCTTTGATGTATATAATGTGTGTGCATGTATATATATATATATATATATATATATATATATATATATATATATATATATTATATATATATATATATATATATATATATATATATATAATATATATATATATAGTTATATGTTACATGCTATGTTACGTGCAACACGTTACATGTTACATTTTACCTATTACGTGATATGTGTTACATATTACACGTTACGCATTGCATGTTACCTGTTACATGTTACGTGTTAAGTACTATATGCTACGTGTTACGTGATATATGTGACATGTTACATGTTACATGTTTCATATAAACATTAAATGTGTTTTCTTGCATATTAACATTATATTTCATACTGAATATTATGTATTATATAATATATAATTCAAATAAAATATTTCACATATGTACTAACTTCTCATTTACTGAGGGACAAAACCAACGAAATTCCAGGGGCGATATATATATGTGTACGTTATTACATTATCAGGCGAAAGTTATTACATTATCAGGCAAGATGAGTTTATTACATTATCGGTTGGAGATTATTACATTATCGGTTAGCAAGTTTATTACATTATCGGTTGATGTTATTACATTATCAGGCGTAATAATAAGTTTATTTAATCACATATTGGAATAAATAAGTAACTGTCACCAAAATATGTTTGGAAATAGCATTGAGCCAAGTGATGCCTGTAGCGAATTGCAGGTGTCGTCTGTCCGACGACCTTACTAGCTATTCCTTGATTTCCTGCCAAGTTTCTCCTAGATGCGACAAATGTGTCGGGCACCGGGACATGGTTGCACCCCATTGACCGACTACGACGAGGGGTCAGAAGAGATTTAGACTTCCTGGTCTGATTCATGTGAAAGTGTCAGGCCTACCCAAAAGAATTGTGTTACTTAACATTTTGAATAGCCATATCAAGTGAAATGAGTACAATAAAGCAAACACACCAGTACATTAATTGCTACGATGTATCTGCAATGTAATGACGCATGTTAGGCAGTCTTTAATTACCATAGCGATTTTTAACCTTTTTATATACGACCCTGCGGATGCAGAAATACATGGTAAATTTGATCAGTATTGACGGGCAACGCACATGCTTGCATTTCAAAAGAGCTAGAGGTATGTGATTTTGGCGAAATGCGATGAGCATAACATAACATTTCTCTGGTACAGTTTCTTTATAATCGACAAAACGTTAATATGGCCTCCAATGGGAAAAGAATCATTAACATATTATATTAACGAATGGCATGCAGACACTCTACTATCCAATCACACTCTGACTCGCGGTTGGGACACACGAAATACGGGAGAGGGAGCCCTGGTGTGCACTCACTGTGAGCCAAATTCTTGCATTCTTGGAATTGAACCCAGACATATCGTGGCCGACTGCAACTGAATGGTTCTCCGCACACCAAAACAAGGCCATTCCTCTTCATCGCTGCTTTCGTCGACTTTCTTTCCCTTTTTATTAAAAATATTGTGTATGCTATAAATACATCACAGCTATATTGCGTTTACATGCCATATTCGTACTGCATGGCGGGGCAAGAAGGCTCCCGGGACCGTTTTGCCCCGTTCTAACAGGGCCGTCTTACCCCATACACAACAGTGCTGTCTTTTTCACCTTCACATGTAATCTTTTAATATCGCTCCCATTTCGATGAAAGTCATTGAAAACGTGTATAGATGCGAGTGCATTAGCACCAGTCGCTGGCTTATCATCACACGGTGAACATGTTAGCAGCGATTTGACCGAAGAGTGATTATTAGATCACAGTGTATGCAAACCTTTACAAAAGGTTTGTGAACTTACTTTTGGTAGCGTTTAGCCTTGCAGTCGCTAAGCTAATTCGCTAGGTAGCAGTATCATGTTCCACTATTCAATGTTAGTTTGTGTTCACTCGTTTGGCAGATACGACGGGGGGCCGTATTCCGTTTTGCCCCAGGTTACCCTAATGGAAAAGTTAAAAACGGGACATACAATGATAACTTACCTCGATTCTGGATATGAACGAGAGTCCTAGTAAGATATTGTACTGGGGGATTATTTCAGATTATCATTCTCTGGAGTTATGGAGTTCACTGCAGTTTACATATTTATATACACCCTGCATGGGATCTTTTACTTCCCCTGAGGCCTGACATTAAATGGAATGGGCTAATGGCGTAGAGCCTCTTTTCCGAAACACAAGGACAACGCGGGTTAGTCTCGCTTAACCGACTGTCGTTCGGCTGCGGAACTACGCCGAGAAGACAGTCTGGCTACATTAACGGCTTTTGTTTGGGTAGCAGCCGTGATCTATAAAATGCTGCCACCTCACGGACACTGCCGTAATATATATTTTATAAACAACTGCAAATTTGTATTTCTATTTATTTTGTGTTAATATAAGTTTAATTTTTAATAGTTTTTATAATACAGCATTATTTGATCAAAAGGTTTCCTTATTTAATTTGTATGCTATCCGTGTCGCGCTAGACAATGCTGCCACCTCACGGATACTGGTTAATCCTGCCGTAATTCTTATTTTATAAACAACGGTAAATTTGAATTTTTTTAATTTTATTCTTACTTTTGTGTTAATATAAGTTCAATGGTGAATACTTTTCATAGGATGTTATTATCTTGTAAAAGTATATCGTTATTTTAATTTTTATTTCATAGTTGGCCTGAGAGCCAATCAACGTCTCTACCGTAATCTGGGGTAAGGCTACCCGGATGTAGAAACTTAAGCCCATATACTGTCCCAGGCGGAGTTGAGGGGGCTTAAAAGTGCTGCCACCTCACGGAGTCTGGGTAACCGAGGCTAAACGCGGGTCGGAGGAAATTGCTCAAGTGTCGAAGCAGCGGTCGGTCGTAGATTCGAACCACGATTTCCATTGCAGTTTATTTTAAGAAAAAAAGATGTTGGTTGCATGGTGATCCATAACCACGCAACGCTAGGCAAGCTTGCTGTATTGTATACCGGTATCGAGATAATAAACATATTCATAGTTCGGTGAGAAGTGAAACGACGCGATTCGCCAAAGGCCTCACTGTGATTTGCATAGGAATGGAAAAATAAAGTAAAGAACAAATATTTGAATATTTAATTTTTAGCATGGTTCAAACAACGATGCGGTGTATGTTAATTATGCCATAATTTTAGTGTAAAGGTATTTTGGAAATACTTACAATCACATGCGTAATACTGTTTTTTTGCTGAATGCTTAGACACCATAAAATAAGTCACACTTACGTCATACGGTCTATAAATGTAACGTTGGGCCACATTCAACGGGAGGTCCGGCGTAGGTGGGTTATCTTACGAATATGGCACTCAGGCCCTGGGGTCTGATGCTAAATGAACTCTACCCCCACCGCAAACTATGACCTTCTTTTTCGTTGTTTTTAATTCACAAATTCGACAATGCACCCATTACGCTAAACATCAGTAACAAGAAGTCTTTGTGATTGATACATTTTGTCTGTTGTGTTTTTTCACTGCCGTCTCTGTGCAAACTGACCTGCGTTTGACGGCA
>OZ024866.1:29297604-29445104 GCA_964017155.1 Oasisia sp. SBJ-2009 | reverse complement strand
GACGGACGGACGGACGGACGGACGGACGGACGGACGGACGGACGGACGGACGGACGGACGGACGGACGGACGGACGGACGGACGGACGGACGGACGGACGGACGGACGGACGGACGGGTGAAGGTATTCTCTGTCGCCAGCGATCATAGTGGTACAGTAATACACCATAGCGTGGCGTGGCGTGGCGTGGCGTGGCGTGGCGTGGCGTGGCGTGGCGTGGCGTGGCGTGGCGTGGCGTGGCGTGGCGTGGCGTGGCGTGGCGTGGCGTGGCGTGGCGTGGCGTGGCGTGGCGTGGCGTGGCGTGGCGTGGCGTGGCGTGGCGTGGCGTGGCGTGGCGTGGCGTGGCGTGGCGTGGCGTGGCGTGGCGTGGCGTGGCGTGGCGTGGCGTGGCGTGGCGTGGCGTGGCGTGGCGTGGCGTGGCGTGGCGTGGCGTGGCGTGGCGTGGCGTGGCGTGGCGTGGCGTGGCGTGGCGTGGCGTGGCGTGGCGTGGCGTGGCGTGGCGTGGCGTGGCGTGGCGTGGCGTGGCGTGGCGTGGCGTGGCGTGGCGTGGCGTGGCGTGGCGTGGCGTGGCGTGGCGTGGCGTGGCGTGGCGTGGCGTGGCGTGGCGTGGCGTGGCGTGGCGTGGCGTGGCGTGGCGTGGCGTGGCGTGGCGTGGCGTGGCGTGGCGTGGCGTGGCGTGGCGTGGCGTGGCGTGGCGTGGCGTGGCGTGGCGTGGCGTGGCGTGGCGTGGCGTGGCGTGGCGTGGCGTGGCGTGGCGTGGCGTGGCGTGGCGTGGCGTGGCGTGGCGTGGCGTGGCGTGGCGTGGCGTGGCGTGGCGTGGCGTGGCGTGGCGTGGCGTGGCGTGGCGTGGCGTGGCGTGGCGTGGCGTGGCGTGGCGTGGCGTGGCGTGGCGTGGCGTGGCGTGGCGTGGCGTGGCGTGGCGTGGCGTGGCGTGGCGTGGCGTGGCGTGGCGTGGCGTGGCGTGGCGTGGCGTGGCGTGGCGTGGCGTGGCGTGGCGTGGCGTGGCGTGGCGTGGCGTGGCGTGGCGTGGCGTGGCGTGGCGTGATGTGTGTATAAACCTCCTCCAACCTCCCAGTAAATCTCCTTCAGCCTCCCAACAAACCTCTTTCAGCCTCCCTATAAATCTCATTCGGCCTCCCAATAAATAAATCTACTTCAGCCTCCCAATAAACCACCTTATGCCTCCCAACAAACCTCCTACAGCTTCCCAATAAATCTCCGTCAGCCTCCCAATAAATCTCCTTCAGGCTACCAATAAATCTCTTCAAGCCTCCCAATAAATCTCTAATTACACGCAATGATACACCTTCCTGAAATATTCGGGAAGCATAATTCTCTCCGTGCAGCTTTGCCACCAAAAATAGTGTTTTTTAAACGCCTAATATATTGTGATCTTGAGCGGATCAGATTCCTTATGACCCACCATCGTCACGTCTTCTACATCAAACTTTATATCTATACCAGAACTACTTATTTGAGCAGATCTGGTAGATACAGTAAACAACCATTATCACTTAGCGTGCTTGAGGTGAAAGTTCTCGCTCTCCAATTCCACTGCATATCGCACAATAATCTCGAGGAAAGTGACGAGCTCGATTCATCCACTACAGCACTCCCCCAGTCGCGGGCGGAGAACTCTGATCATATCATGTGTGACTGATGCTGGTGCCTGTGTGCCACGCATTGTATGTCGTCCAACTATTGAATGCTTTAGAAAACGTCAAGGCACACTGAAGCGCTGTTTACCAATGGACCGCTTTCTTGCTCCGTCTTAGTCCTGCTGGGAAAGTTGGCTAGCAACTGTTTTTAAGGGTATCTCGATCTTGCAGCTTTTTAGCATACATTAGAACAGAAGGGACGATTTAACCCGGTCACGTGGTAAGCCGTTTGCTGGCTGTAACTTCACTGATCGGCGCAACGTGACGTGGTCAAAATCATCGCAACTGAAACGTCCGTTTGTCAGGTAAACACTGACTTGTTCGACTCTGATGTTTACCTGATAAATAACTTGTAACGGAAAATTAAAAAACGGGACATGTCGACATACAATGATAACTTAGCTCGATTCTGGATATGAACGAGAGTCCTAGTAAGATATTGTACTTGGGGATTATTTCAGATTATCATTCTCTGCAGTTTACACATTTATATACACCCTGCATGGGATCTTTTACTTCCCCTGACATTAAACGGAATGGGCTAATGGCGTAGAGCCTCTTTTCCGAAACACAAGGACAATGCGGGTCGGACGAAATTGCTCAAGTCTCGAAGCAGCGGTCGGCCGTAGATTCGAACCCCGATTTCCATTGCAGTTTATTTGATGAAAAAAATTTGTTGGTTGCATGGTGATCCATAACCACGCAACGCTAGGCAAGCTTGCTGTATTGTATACCGGTATCGAGATAACAAACATAGTTCGGTGAGAAGTGAAACGACGCGATTCGCCAAAGGCCTCACTGTGATTTGCATAGGAACGGAACAATAAAGTAAAGAACAAATATTTGAATATTGAATTTTTAGCATGGTTCAAACAACGGTGCGATGTATGTTAATAATGCCATTGTTTTAGAGTAAAGATATTTTGGAAATTCTTAAAATCACATGCATAATACTGTTTCTTTGCTGAATGCTTAGACACCATAAAATAAGCCACACTTGCGTGATACGGTCTATAAATGTAACGTTGGGCCACATTCAACGGGAGGTCCGGCGTAGGTGGGTTATCTTACGAATATGGCACTCAGGCCCTGGGGTCTGATGCTAAATGAACTCTACCCCCACCGCAAACTATGACCTTCTTTTTCGTTATTTTTAATTCAACAATGTACCCATTATGCTAAACATCAGTAACAAGAAGTCTTTATGATTGATACATTTTGTCTGTTGTGTTTTTTCACTACCGTCTCTGTGCAAACTGACCTGCGTTTGACGGCATCATAACCATAACCATAACATTTATTGATCCCAAGTATCATTGAAAGGTGCCACAGCTTACCGAATCGAATACAGTATAGTTGTACTTTTGGTACGGCGTAATTACTATTATTATACACTCCTGCTGTTTAGCTAGGACATTTGACTAGCAATAAACTCATATCGCTAAATAAATTACCCCAAACACTTTTGCTTCACTGCCAGTTATGGGCCGATTTTGACAGACGATATCACAATAGTTATTATCCAAGTTGTCACATGAGCTCAAACAGAGTAGGGGTCTTCGTAGACTGACCGGCAGTGAATGTCAAACAGTGGGTGGGACAAAGTTGAAAGAGAACTCGCCAACAACCGTAAGGTCACGTCACTCACGTGTGCGGACTTTCAATCGCTTACGACAGTTGGTCTACAGGAACATGTGTAGCTTTAAAATGTCTTTAACCACGTCTTTGTACCACGGACGTTGTCCGTCACGAGGTCGTGTCCACTGGCTAACTCTCCAAGGTCTCGCTTAACCGACTGTCGCTCGGCCGCGTAACTTCGCCAAAAAGATAGTCTGGTCACTTAGCCGGTGTTTTAATGTTATCCCTGTAAGGCCCGGCGCACACGAACAGATCGGCCGCGCGGCGCCAGCTCATGATTCGCTTGCCAGAGCATCTTTAGTGGAATTTAATCCAAGGCAACATATCTTATTAACCGACTAGAGCCATGGTCTTTCTGGCTGGTTGGATGTCTGTGTGATAATAAAATGAGACAGGATATCACTAATTATGTTGGTATGGAACACAAGATAGGAAGAACTAAAGAAACAACGCCTGCATGATAAGTAAAATAGCTAATCTAGCAATCAATAAGGGAAGAGTGAAGTAAACACTTGGACACACTTAAGACAAGGGAGGCCCACTCACATAAACTGATGCACTTGATGAGTATATTGCAGCAACATATATAGATGAGGGAAACTAAATATAACGTCTCTACATGGGGTTCATTATGCTCATGACACATCTCTTTCTCTACCATAAAAATAAGTGATAAGTTTCACCTATTAAAGGACTACTGGATCAATGCCAGATCAATAATGTTGTGGTCAATTTGATACTGTATTTGAACAATATAACAATATGACTCTGAATGCAGCTGTTATTCTGGATTAGTTTAGCCAGTCCATTTAACTTGTCAGCTACTGCACATGTATACAGTGTCATGGCCCGATAGTAACCATTGTTAATAATGACTCTCACATTAAACAGTATTAACATAAATCAAGTTAGCAATTTATCACTAATATGTCTATATACCATGTTTCTGTATACAACTACATGTCTGTTCCTGATTACAAATACTTGAAATGTTTTATGCTCATTTTCTAAGTTATTATAATAATTATGAGATAATTTTCCAGGCAAAATACCTTTTAGAGGGGCCTTAGTTTCAAGTGGTTAGCATCGACCAGATGACGAACGACGGTTATTTCCACACTCAGAAAGACAACCTCCATCTTTTGGAGGGGGCATCTAAAAATATTTGCTCTAACACCACCCCCTGTTCTTACTGGGGACTGTTCACGAGTGATCACATTTCCTATGACTCTTTCAGTTAGATATAAAGTTCAACATCTGATGTCTTATCAGACGTTCCTGTACGTAATTCATTCATCGACCCAACCCTAAATATAATCCCTAAGACATAACCATCTAGATACGACTTATGCTGCATATCAAGACACCGAATTCTGAACGTCGAATTGTCAAATGAAGTGACCTCCAATTGTTTCATTGTGGTGTTTCGATGTCATTCATTCTAGAGCGACTTTTGTAAATACAAAATGCATCTTGGACTGAGTGGGTTTGCTAAAGGTCTCAATGTCTATAAAGCCAGCGTCACGTATCATCGTGACAGCTTTCTCTTGGCCCCACGCCGCGCCCATGCCTTCCCCGCCGCTGAATCGCAGGGACACGGGCAAACAATGAAACAGACTGTTGCCGTAAACAAACCGAGCGTATGGAACTTCCATATTATCTGCGTGCTCTGTGTGCATGTTCATGTCTAACATCGACACGATGCCACCGGGCTTCAGAGTGCGGTACGTTTCCCGAAATGCCTTGCTCGTTTCCGGTACGTCATGGGCGATGTCCCACAACAACATCAAGTCCCATTTGTTCGTCCAGTCATCAGGCAGCGCGCATAGGTCGTTGATACCAAAGGTGACGTTGCCCAGACCTTTGTCCTTCGCGTCCTGTTTGGCCATAGCGACAGCTTCCTCAGAAATGTCGAATCCGTATATGGTTGATTTTGGGAACTTCTCCGCAATAGTGAGTGCCGCGTGACCGGTACTGCAGCCCGCGTCACATATACAAATGCCCTCCTCTGAAAGTCGAACATGCACGGTTATTAGCGCGATTACACTTATAAAATTAAGCTTGTAGCACTTTTCAAACATCAACTTGTACCACACAGAAACAATGTACGCGCGCGTGTGGATGCGCAGCGAGTCTAAATGATTCTTATTACGTTTAACATGTATATCTTTTCTTACCCATCTTTTGCAACAGTCCTGGAATAATTTCTAGCCTTTGTTTCATGGCCTCCCAGGAAACTGTTATGGCCATTCGCTGTTTCCGGAACAACTGGAAACCAATGAACTTGTCGTAACTGAGACCTGAAACTCACAGACAATACATGTTAGCTATTTGTGTGACGGGCGGCCGGGCGGGCGGGCGGGCGGGCGGGCGGGCGGGCGGGCGGGCGGGCGGGCGGGCGGGCGGGCGGGCGGGCGGGCGGGCGGGCGGGCGGGCGGGCGGGCGGGCGGGCGGGCGGGCGGGCGGACGGACGGACGGACGGACGGACGGACGGACGGACGGACGGACGGACGGACGGACGGACGGACGGACGGACGGACGGACGGACGGACGGACGGACGGACGGACGGACGGACGGACGGACGGACGGACGGACGGACGGACGGACGGACGGACGGACGGACGGACGGACGGACGGACGGACGGACGGACGGACGGACGGACGGACGGACGGACGGACGGACGGACGGACGGACGGACGGACGGACGGACGGACGGACGGACGGACGGACGGACGGACGGACGGACGGACGGACGGACGGACGGACGGACGGACGGACGGACGGACGGACGGACGGACGGACGGACGGACGGACGGACGGACGGACGGACGGACGGACGGACGGACGGACGGACGGACGGACGGACGGACGGACGGACGGACGGGTGAGGGTATTCTCTATCGCCAGCGATCATAGTGGTACAGTAATACACCATATTTGCTCGTCGACGGAAGTATCCCTTTAGCTGTTTCAGTGTCTTTGATAATTGCTCTTTATATCGGTTCCTCTACTTACATACGTTTAAACGCTTTCTTTAAGCCCTGTTCTTGTTGGCGGTTCTTTCCTTAATTAATTCTGTGGGACCCTCCGAGACACATTGAAATGGCGTGTATGCACAGTCGAGAGAGGTAGACAGTTGCAGAGTAATGATCGTCGAAAAGAAACAGACTGACTGATTTTTGCCCCACCCTCAACCAGACGATGACCAAGACAGTATCGTTACCTCCGGGACCTTCGAGTCTGAAGCACTCCATCAGTTCCTCCATCACGGCTCCATCCATTGGAAGGGTCCAGGCAAGGACGGCCAAACCGTTGCCTGGGGAACCGGTGCGAAGACTGTTGTGTCGGTGAATCGGGATGAAGTACTTCTTTGTGTCTCGGTCGACGTCGACGACCTTTGACACGACCATCAGACCGAGCCACTCCCGGATGTATCTGTGTGGTAAGAAGTAGTCAATTACGTATGCTTTACAGTAGGCAGGTAACGTTTCTTAAGCTTCAGAAGCCACATTTCTGACACGCGATTTGTATGCACGGCGACCCATGGTTTAAAATAATAGCCACAAAATGAAGAAGCGAAACATCAACATAAGAAAGAAAATCGCTTGCTGTACATACAGATAACACAAAGTTAGCACTATTCTTTTTGTTTGATAAAAATACGACATATTGTGTGTGTGTGTGTGTGTGTGTGTGTGTGTGTGTGTGCGTGCGTGCGTGCGTGCGTGCGTGGCGTGATGTGTGTATAAACAAATGGTATGATGTGTGTGTGTGTGTGTGTGTGTGTGTGTGTGTGTGTGTGTGTGTGTGTGTGTGTGTGTGTGTGTGTGTGTGTGTGTGTGTGTGTGTGTGTGTGCGAACGTCGGACGTGTGTGCATGCGTGCGTGCGCGTGCGCGCGTGTGTGCGAGCGTCGTACGTGTATGCATTCGTGCGCGCGCGTGTGTGTGCGAGCGAGCGTCGTACGTGTGTGCATGCGTGCGTGTGTGCATATGTGTGCGTGCATGCGTGTGTGCGTGCGTGCAAATTGGACAATTGCACCAAATATACCTTTCCTTAAATCCAGCTGCGTCAGCGATTTCTTGGGACGTTTTCGGGTTGTCAAATGAAATAAGCAGATCGAAAAGACCAAGTTTCGACCCAATAGCAAGACCGAGGGTCATGAATCCTTCATTTAGGGCTACATTCATTCGCTGTGCAAATCCAGCTTCCGTTTCCTTGTTCATCACAGGTTCCTCCATGGCTGCGGTTTGTGAGCCGCCGTTAGCCTGCTACCTGCAAATTATGTGGTAACGGGGTCGATGGGTCAGCTGCGCCACTGTCAGAACCCAACGAAGCGGAGGTCAAACTCGTATCGTGTTAGGGTATTACTTCTCACAAAGCAATCCGTTGTAAAAGATGCTATTACTACACCTGTAAGACCAGTAACTCAATGTACGACCTGAATTATTGTTAGCAAAACAATGGTGATTTCACATGCGTCAGAAGCATGCAAGTACGTGCTCTGTTTGCTCGAGCCTACCGCGCTAGACGGGTAGATACCACCATTAATTTACCATAGGCGGCCATTGAAACGTTTCTTTGATTTCCCGCCAGGTTTTTATATCAATGTTATTGAAAAGTTCACACACTAAGTAGCCTCCATTCACACATATCATATATAAAATTCGTGAAAATGACATATCTTTTTCTCCTACAATCCAATCTCTAACCTGACACCCCTCCATTTCTGCTCCAATCAGCCGGCGATTGCCCATGTTGACACCTCTAGGCCGAACTACAACTGTATACATACGCGCGTGGTCACTGTCTGACAAATGTCATTATTTCACAGCTCTGATGCCATGCTGCACAAAAAAAGTATTTCTACTCAACCAGTCCTACATTCATTGCTTCCAGGAATTTACAAAAACTGCACAATGCAGTTCTTTTAAGCAGGACTACTAATGGCGTAGGACTCCATTTGGTGGTATGTCCCCAGACTTCGACATGTAAACAACAACCACTATCGCCATCTGGCGACCATGCACTGCATCAATATAGGCAATGGTTCAAATATACATTCCTTTACATAATTTTATAATTTAACTTGTAGCAAAACCAAATGTACCTAAATATCACGGATTACAAACCCTTTTAATGTCGCTGCTTAGTAATCAAACTTCTTGCAACATTGCTCGTGCGCCAGAGGCAGAGGTTGCTGCTGCTGATTTCTTCAATACTAGCCAGAAATGTCAAATTTACATGAGTAGATTATTATAGGAGCTATAGTCAAACCAATGATGATGAGTCAAACCAAATGCAGCTTGAGCATAATATGGCGGCGCCCAGTGGTCAATGATATCCAAGTTTGAACATTTTAAATATATTATTATTATATAATTATACCGCGTCATTTCTCGTATCCTCTTCGCATTCGGGGTACTGTATGTTGCTTAGCCTCGGTTACCAAGGCTCCGTAAGGTGGCAGCACTTTTAAACCCCTAAACTTTGTCTTCTTGGCGTAGTTACGCAGCCGACCGACAGTCGGTTAAGCGTATCAGCTTAATTTTGTGAGGTGACTGTTTTACCGAGGTAGCAACTGGCAAGGTTGTGCAAGTGAAGACCAATCTCCAAATCACCTCACATCTTATTCAATTATCAAAAGAATAGACTTGATAAACCAGGATTGCAGATGTTCACAGTGCCCATCAAAGCTGATGTTCAAAAAAGCCAGTGGTACAACAAGAGGGCACAGTGAGAAACTCCAAACACAGTCACAGAGAGCAACTGGCTACAGACACCACTTCTTCTCGACCAGAGTGGTTAAAATGTGGAACTCCCTTTCAGAAGACACAGTCCAGGCCAGAACAGTAAACGAACTAAAGTCACGCCTCCGAAGAGATTGGAGAGGTCACCCAGACCTGTATAATTATAATTTATCAAATTAACCAGCCTTGACAAACCGGATAAAATACATATGGAAAAAACATCAATATAGATCGAACTACAACATCAGAAAACAAATCTTGAGACGGTCTCAATGCTCAGTTTGGGCAACTACTGACCGGTCTTGAGGTAAGTATAGCATAAATATTGCAAATGTATCTATTTATTGGTTTGCACTAAATCGTAAATAAATGACGTGAAAAGGAGCAATCATGCATAAATTAACCGCAGAAAGTGCAACATAACTAAACATGAGTCAACATTTTCTATCAACAGGGTTCTCGCATGATGATGTTCACATTAGAACAGCAAATTAGTATTCTAAGGTGGTTCTCGTCTGAAAGTACCAAGTGCGTAACGGAGTTGGCACGGCTAGAATCGTTTACGCAATACTATACTATAGCCAGTTTAACACAAACACATTCAGAGTGCACCAATGGCAAGCATTGAGCTGTGGTCAAAGCGTGAAGATAGTTTCTGGACTGTGGCCAAACTGGCTTTGAATCCAAGCTTATTTACAACCTTACAAGTGCTAATTTGTTCTGAATGCAGAAATTGTCCGGTTGTTCTCTAGCCACCAACCATACCTAATTCTATTTCAGCCAGATCTTTTTTGAAATCAAATTTTTTTCCTTGACAGTCTAAAAATAATTTACTATGCTTACAAGATGCTTATCACGTAACAAGTTTGTAATTTATCAGAAAGTACTTTATCTCTGACCATTATCTATGATTTAATGTTTTATTTATAGTTGAATACAAGGAGAAATACCAAGATCTGAAAGACTAAAATTAATAAAGAAAATATATGGCTAAAAGTTCAAACAAACAAGTTTTCTCAGTGGAGTCATTTTTCAACAACACATTTTATGCAGAGACAGATGAACACATACATTGTGAAATAGTATATCCTCACGATTATTGAATCACTACAACAAATAAGTCAGCAGTCACATTGTATCTGCAATTGTGAAATTTACAAAAGAGGAAGTCGCATTTTTATTCAACAATTCGTTTCATCAGATTCATCATGAACAGGTTTCAGAATTTGCAATTTACCTATTAATTACGAGTTGCCTAGCAACAGGTACATCAAGCCATCAAGCATGGACACTGAACACAGGACATTCCTTCCCTAACATGTATTTTGTTTAAACCCTAGCTTTTTTATTACAAAAATGTATAGTAAAGTTTCTAAAGCCACAAATATTTGTGGGAATGCTGCACATTTATTAGGACTGATATTTGTGGGAACGCTGCACATTTATTAGGACTGATATTTGTGGGAACGCTGCACATTTATTAGGACTGATTTAAAGATTAGTGGCAATGAAGGTCACAGCTGGACCCTTCAATTCAACAGCTTTACAAATATGCTTGTACATAATGGAAAGTCACACGCAAAGATATCCTTCCTGTCTCTTAGGACTGAAAAAAATGTTCTACTGTCTTAATCTCATTTCCCATTCGTGATTAGTGGTTTGATTAATTAAATTGAAAAGGTGAACATTTACATCAAGATACTAGTTATTACTCTGCTAAACATGAAAGTTCTTTGACATTTAGACACAGTATCAATTAACTCGTGTTGACCAGTCACTACGTACTCGTTCTTATATCAGACCAAATGACAATGCACTGCATATTTCACTGAAATTAACTTAAACATGACAGGAATAACATAAACAATTATGCCACATGAATAACAGACATTCAAAATCTTATTCAAAATCTTATTTCTACTTGTAAACAAAAGTGCTTCGACTGCTACACTGATATTTTTCACATGTATTTGAATCACAATTTTGATGCATGTACCTACAACCGACAGTAAACAGAAAAATGCGTAGCGGGTGGCTCTATATCTGTCCCACACCCTCTCTCGTGGATACATCTGTATGGTTTAAACAGTCGCACCAACACTGACATGCACTTAAATAATCCAACATTTCATCATCGTCATCAAGGTAATATGGACAAGCACGCCTGACTCTACACGCAGATTTCAACACTGAGTGAAACACCTGTGCATGTGTTAATCCTTGTGTATTTACACGCACGCATACATGCTTGCACACGAACGACCAGTGCTTCCGTTCCCGCGCAGCACAGGCGTGATGTTCTGACGTTAGCCGTCATAAGGAATAAACAACAGAGTCAGTGCGACACTTCACGACTGGCCAGCAGCCAACTTGCTCTGGATGAGGGACGACTTTCGGTGGGGAACGGTCTCGGGGGTGGGAATGGCACTTCCCGTGGGGCCGGGGAGAATCAGGGGAGTCGACTGCTTCATCTGCTTCATCTGTCCCGTCTGCGCCTTCGCCATTTGGTAGTCGCCAGAGTCGAAATACTTTTGCTGAAATCAGGAGCATAAATTATGTCTAGACGCACGTTTTCTGGTGTAACAATTATGTAATATTAAAACTTCTATTGTGGATACATCCTTGGATACCAAGCTCAGAGCAGGGCTGGTGTGAATTCAAAACGGATTGGAATTGGGCGATTCCAATTCAATTCTGGAATTTGAACAAAATGAGTTGAATTGGAATTTAATTTTTTTTAATGTAATTGAAATAGAAAGATTTTGAATTTAATTGCAATTGAAAGATTTTTGAATTTAAATTGAATAAAAAGGAATTGAGCATCTGATATTTTGGAGATGCTGCGAAGGATATTTAACTGAGAGTTAGGGGTTTTGCAGTGCAGGCAATGGTGTTTAATGACCAAGAAAGGTTGGACAATGAAGCTGCTGGTCAAACATTACTCAGCAATTAATCAGTGGATGAAACTGATGAATGGGAAGTCAATTAGGGTTGTCCTACTGGCTTGTGTTGGTTGGGGACTGCTTCAAAGAACCATTTAAATTGCACAGATAACAATCACACTTTCCCAGTGTCACAGTAATTGTAATGACTACCCAGGTTCCTGGAGTGAAGCTAGGATATCTCCAAAACAGTCCAAAGTGTAACAAGTTAAAGTTCAAAGATTGAATGTGACAACCATATGTTGTAAAAATAGATAATTATATTTTACCAAGCCAATACTACCCAGTAGCCACTCAGTGGTTTTTATATGTTTTTCCTAGCTACTCAATCAGTTTGTAACACCTTGCCTGTATTGACGTATAAACACTGGTTGATGCATTGACATTTTTTGTTAACTGTTTCTCTTATTTATGCATGCTTCTTTACGCTATGTGTCAGTGAGTCAAAAGTCTAAACCATTTTAATGTGCTGATCTAGTGTTTCAACAAAAGTATTGTTAGGTAGGTGATGCCAGAACAAGAGCAGACTATGTAGATCTCAGAGACATTTCAATTATGCAGTGAATTCAGTGATGCCTGGATTAAAATGCAATGCAATAAAAATACAATGTCACTGAATTAATTCTTTTGGTTTTGCTGATTATTTGTGTGTGTTATGTAATGATTATATAGTTATATAAATACTTCAATATGTATCACCCCCTTGTATGCACATTAATCGTATAATTTCATGGTTAACTTTTGTTATGTGGATTGTAGCAGAAATTGGAATTGAATAATTATAGATGGAAGGGGAAGACAATTAAACTGTAAGAAATTGAATTGGAATTGAAAAAAATCAAATTGAAATTTATTAAAAGAAATTGCAATGAATTGGAATTGAAAGAATGGAATTGACCCAGCCCTGGCTCAGAATCAAAGGCACATGAAAAACAAGGGTAATTGGAATTGAATGATGATAGATGGAATTGAAAGAAATTGAATTAAAAAAACTGAATTGAATGAAACCTAATTGGAATTGAAAAAATTGAATTGAAAGCAATTGAACTGAAATTGAAATTGTATGTATCTTTACAAATAGCAATACGGCGAAACAATAACATAATAAGAAAACTTCTATCGTGGATACATGGAAACCAAGCTCAGGGTCAGAGGCCAATCAGAACAAAAGAGTAGATCAATCTCAGAGTCAATACTTTGTCCAGGTGTTAACAGATGGATTGTGACATCAGAGAGCTACGGTGAGGCTGTCACACTCACGTGACGAATATGACGTCCGCATCACAATGTCACCATTTTTTTGCCGAGACCCATCCACCTGTCATTTGGAAGGGTAGTGGAAGGGTATAAATAAGGACTAAAAAGGCCTTCATAAATAAATCATAGACACTGTCAGTTATGGCTTGAAAATGTGTTTATAGTTTGTCAAGTCATAACGCACACCTCAACTGGCTTTAATGTTGGTATGTAACATGCGTTAACATGCACATGTCCACCAAAATTGCACTGTTTCCCCTGCTGTACAATGATCAATGTGGACCGCCTCACTGTTTTTCTAATCAACCTCACTCAAAATATGCCAAAATTGCCACCTCAGCTAGATTCTTACTATAAACATGTTTCCTCTTTATATCCCAGGGAATACGTAAAGCACCCATCAGAATGCATCATTTTAAAGGTAGTTTTTAAAATAGTTTTGGATGGCCGCCTTCGGTGCTCGCTCCGGCTCAGCCTATCCTATCACCCCATCATTTTGCTACGAGGAAACACCAAAATGTTATCCCGCATAAAGCCCTGGGTGTAAATAAATAATTTCGGTCATGATGCGGTATGTGATTACTTTGATGTGCCAGAGGATACTGAGAGGGACAGTCAGTCAGAGCTTTATGACGACCAAATTATTGCCAGTCACACATGTTTTGGTGGACACATGGATGTTAACTGTTAAGCCAGTTTACAAAGTTTAAACGTGTCTGATGACCTAAAATGGACTACAAACACACATGTGACACCATTTACACTCACATTTGAGGCATAACTGACAATATCTATGGTTTTGGAAGACCTTTTTTGCTCCTTCATTTTTTTACCCACCTGTCACCCGTCCACCCATATTTCTACCTGTCCACAACAGTTTTTACCCGTCCAAATGACGAGTGGACAGGTCTCTGCACAAAGCTATGCAGACAGTCGTGACCACTGGCCCCCTAGGATGTTTTCAACCAAAGATACATCTTATGTATCACCTAGTCTACTCTCTCTAGGAGTCTAGGTTGTCAATGACATATTTCCTTACCCCTTTAAAGAAGCGTTTCTGAAGAAATGCTGATGAGCCCGGCCCTCGTATTCCTGGGTATTTTGAATGCAGCTTGGCTTCCTGTTCTTTCTCTATCCTTTCCTTAGACTGCAAAATGAGAAAGACTTGACCGGTAAATGACAAATCTATCATTCATTTATAAATCAATGCTAGGCAATTTAAATGTACATTGGTTTAATATTATACTGACCACATGTAAACTGGACTTTATTCATCAGGGGCCACATGACAAACACATGGTGATTTATAGTGTTCAGAGATATAAATCATAGTTGCATGCTATTTTGCATGCCTCTTCGAGAAGACTTGATTATGTTGTTATATAGAGACTCTACTGCTTCTTGGTAATTTAAACTGTCTGAATGGATTTGTTTACTTTTAAAAATAGTACTTGACCTCTTTGTACCATAAATTATGTAGCATGACGTTCTGAACATAATTATCAAGAAGTTAGTAAAAACTGTTTGAAAAGCCCTATTTATTTTTACCATAAAAAAATTAAATGTTGAATAAAAATATGCCTTAAAGTTAACATTTCAGTCAATCTGTCATTACTTTACTGTTAATCTATACTATATTTGCTTTTAAATACGTGATTAATCATAGTAAATCAGAACTTCCTTCCTTCCATTATGTATTTCTATAATGATCAGTCATTCAATCATTGTTGACCATTGCCATGATTGGCATTGAATTGATTTAGTCATAGACGCGAGTAGTACTAGTCATCGACATCGTGTCTTCATGACATAATCTTGACATAACCTGGCCATACACTGTCACCGATACAGTGATTAGACTAGTCTAGTCACTAGTGTCAACCGTCCTCGACCTAGTGTCAATTGCAAATATTCGCGATAACCCTTGTCATTTAATGATATAATTTGCATTTCTGCACAAAGAGCGTTACTCTTCAATTGTCTGTAATAAATAAATGCATAGTTCTGGGCACGTGATCCTAAACGGTCGTGTTGACGGTTAGGTAATCTAGTACCAGCACTTGTTTATGGTGGCGCTTCAGTCTATTTTACAAGCACCTGCTCCCAAATGCTTTGGTTCTGACCCTTCCTCAACGACCTACAAACCTCTGGAGCAACTTCCTTTGGTTCTGCGAATCCTTCCGCCTTAGTTTCGGTCGGTGTCTGTTCTTCGGAATCCATGGTAATGTCAGTTTTCCAGAAAGAAATCAAACTTTCAACGAACGATTACCCCCACTTCTTCGCGGTAGTGACGTCAGAAGGCAAATGTAGAAGGTACTCGGACCTATACCCGGACTAACAAAACACGACAACAAATTATGGGCGAAAACATACCGTTTTTTGATGTACCATTGCATCCGTTTTCAAAACGAAATGTTTATACATGCTACATGTATTTGTTATCTACCTACTATATATATACATATTAACTGGTTAGTACTATATTTTTATATTTGTAGATGCAAAGGCAAATTTGTGTAGTGGACGCCGAGATTGATCTGCACTAATTTTGGAGGAATTAATTAACTGGTTTGCAATTCGTTGTGAGATCATTTTATTTTCATGCAGGATCTGTTCTTCAAGCTCTTACTCTATTTGTCTCGCTGGTTGCCTAAAAGCAGACTACAGAATGGAGGCGGTCATATGCATGCAAAAAAAATCCAGAGCTATGGAATAAAGGGTAACATAATTAACTGGATCGTAGATCTACTTGCACATAGAAAACAAAGAATACGAATTAACAACATATTTTCTAACTGGAAGGAAGTGATCAGTGGAATACCACAAGGATCCGTGATCGGCCCTCTTCTTTTTGTTATCTTCATAAATGATCTACCTGATGCTATAAAAAAACTCTCATATTTTCTTATTTGCAGATGATATGAAACTTTTTAACCCTATTTATAATGAAGAGAGCTGCAACAACCTACAAAAAGATCTCACCTCGGCAGAGAAATGGACAGAAACATCACTATTGAAATGTCATCCTGATAAATGTTGTAACATGCGAATTAGACGTTCGATCCTCCATAAGAAATGATGGATATACAATGGGTAAAGATCAGAATAAATTAATAAAGCAGAAACAGTAAAGGATATTGGAGTAACGTTTGACTCATCACTTAACTTTGAGGCACATATGTCAGAAAAAATTAATAAAGCCAATTCTATGATGGGGATAATTCGACGCACTTTTGAATATCTAGATGATAAGTGTTTTTCTACTGTTTTTAAGTCTCTTGTCCGACCACATATCGAGTATGCAAACCAGGTATGGAGTCCATATTTAATTAAACACATAACAGCACTGGAAAATATTCAGCGTCGAGCAACTAAATTAATTCCTGGATATAAAGAACTTGATTATAAAGAACGCCTAATAAAATTAAACCTACCATGGCAACTCTTTCATACCGTCGTCTTAGGGGAGACATGATAGAAATTTACAAAATATTAACTGGGAAATATGACTCTACAGTTACATCAAATTTTGTTACATTAAGGGATAATGATTCAATAACGAGAGGGCACAACCTAAAAATATTTAAAGAAAGATGCCGATTAAACATCCGAAAAAATTCATTTGTATACCGATCAACTGATGTATGGAATAGTCTGCCACAGTCTGTGGTAGATGCTCCATCAGTACTATCATTTGAAGGTAAACTTGATAAACTATGGAAAAATCACCCTATAAAAATGATTTTACTGCACCACCTCTACTATGGACTGTGCCACCTTTAGACGCATGCGCACAGTCCCATAACAATGATCAAGACAGAGCTGGCACAAGAGGCAGGAATGCCTAAATCAGCCAGAAAAGGACCTGTAAGAATATGCACATACAGAGCAACGGTGGAAATGATTAGGAGTAGGACGATTGGGACTACAATGGAGAGGTATAAACTGCATGTATTGCAGCAAGGTCAGTTTCTTTAACACTGTTATATTCCCCATTACGTATGCTATCCATACAACTATAATTAACATTAATATAAGCCTCAACGATGCAGTTTACAATTGACATGCACGAGAACCTGCATTAGACGAACCACCGTTTTCATATCCGAATCCTACGCCGAAATATAAGGAACCAATGAACAACGGGATGACAACTGATGCGGTCTAGCGAACTCGACAAATTTTGTTTACCTGTTACTGTTAATTTGTTGGGATTGTTTCGCGTGTTCCTTGCTAACCACGTCGCAATGAATCTCGGCACGAAGTATTTCCTGACAATTATTTGGGTGCTTCTACTCTATGCGGTCGGGACGTCGTTGTTTTTCAGGGGTTTTCTGTTGAAGCGGTCCGTTGTCACGCAAAACAGCACGTGCGAGGAGCGTCCACTTCAGAGTCGCGCCGGAGTCCCAGGACCCGAAGGTCGATGTGATGGCGAAGGCTGCTGGATGACGCGACGATATGACAGGGCCGTCATCCTCGTTATAGACGCTCTACGATTTGATTTCGTAGCGTATAATTCATCCATTGACAGCAGTGCGGAATTGCCGTATCAAAACAAATTAAAAACACTGCACGAATTATTAGAAACAAAACCCCAGAACACACGCCTGTATCATTTCTGGGCAGACCCTCCAACGACCACAATGCAAAGACTTAAAGGCTTAACCACTGGAAGCTTGCCGACATTTGTCGACGTGAGTTCAAATTTTGATAGCGCCGAGATAACGGAAGATAATTTCATAGATCAGTTTGTGAAGAATAATCGACGGATAGTTTTCATGGGCGATGACACATGGACACATCTATTTCCTGGCAGATTTATAAAACAGTTTGACTTTCCATCCTTTAATGTGAAGGATTTACATACTGTGGACAATGGCGTCATTGGACACTTGATTCCTGAAATGAAACACAACAACTGGGACCTTCTGATTGGTCATTTTCTGGGCGTCGACCACTGCGGCCATCGCTATGGGCCACAACATCCTGCAATGGCAGATAAACTGGTGCAGCTTGATGGAGTATTAAGGTAGACATAAGACCAATACAATTTACAGTGTCCATGCAATTCACTTGCAAATCTCAAAATGTGTAATGTATTTCAAATACATGTAATACAAAATTCCCAACTAAAAATGTTTACAAAATATTACATGACTCGAATTTAATGATATACTTGTTAGTATATAGTAAAATTGTGATTTGTTGTCTTGCTATTTAGCATTTTTATTACATTAAATATACTTTTGGAAATGGTGTGTTTCAGGTAGACCACATACTCAAGTGGAAATGCTCAATGAATTAATTATGTTAATGAATTAAATGTAAATTTATTTGATTAAGACCGTTTCATAATTCGGCATTGGGTTATCACATGGGACTGTACCAAACTGTCAATATGGTTTGATGTAATATTGATGAGAGTAAATGTTTGTCGTGCCCACAGAACTGTCATAGACGAGCTGGACAATGACACAATCCTGTTTGTGTTTGGTGACCATGGAATGACCGGAACAGGTGACCATGGAGGGGACAGCAAGAATGAGCTTGACGCAGCCTTGTTTGTCTACAGTCCGTCACCAATCACCACAAGTCCCCAGCAACAGGTTTGATGCATCAGTAAATTCAGTTTGTCATTCAGATTGATCATCAGCATGACCAGCACAGTTCTTACTAACAAAGCGCAATAAATCCCAATAGTTATTAGTTATGAAACAAAGTGGGAACATTCTACCAGTCAGTAGTATATATAATTACAACTACTCTTAATAATTGGTTTGATTTTTAAATCGATCATTGTTTCTTGTCAAGTCAATTGATGATTGATTGTTTGTGGGCAGTTATTCCAATTCCATCATAAGTATGATCACTTGGTGGCATATAAATTAATCTTCCCACAACTTGTGATTTTGAACATGTCATAAACATTATACAGTTTCACAAGCATCTTCTTTTTCTTAGTGGAGCAAGAAAACAAATTATGTATAATCAGAATTTATTTTTTATTCCATATGGTTGAATTTTTACTCAGCTGAATTCGAATAAATAGTGAGTTTGTCTTTGTTGTATCAAGTCATATATTCTTGTGGAGTCTGACTTAACACAATTAGTTGTGTAACCAGATGCATAAATATATGTACTAATAATAACATTTTATCTCTTATAGCACTACATCCATTATCCATAACTGTGGCGTTTCACAACATATTACTATTAAAATATATGAAAAGGATAAAATTACACAATAAGAAGAATACTAATATTTTAAAATAAATAATAAAATATATGTATGCATGTATAACTAAATAATAATAATACAGCATTAAATAACATAGCATTTGTAAAAAAGTAAATAAATCTGTAAGTTACCTGTTAGACTATCCTGAAAGGTGTTCTATATGCACAAACTATCTTCCCACAACTTTTGATATTGAATCTGCCATAAACATAAATTTTTAACGGTATGGTTGGCATTTTTTTCTTATTGAAGCAAAAAATAAAAAACAATAATTATTGTATAATCAGAATGATGATAAATTTTTTGTATGGTAAAAATTTTACTCAGCTGAATTTGAATAAATGCTGAGTTTGTCTTTGTTGTATCAAGTCATAAGTTCTCGTGGAGTCAGTGACTTAACACGATCAGTTGGGTAGCAAATGGCCAGAGGCACAAAGTTATACTATTCTGAAAGGTGTTCTGTGTACACAAACTGATCTTTACTGGGTATATTATTTCCAGGGGACCTACGCAAGTGTCTCCCAGGTGGATTTGGTGCCGACGATATCACTGCTGATGGGTCTTCCGATCCCGTTCTCAAACCTCGGCTCCGTAATCCCCGACCTCTTCACCTACTGCACATCGTGGAACGTATCGACACACAAGGAGAAGCTCCTCCTACGATCAGTCGAATCACTCCGACTGAACGCGCAGCAGCTGCACCGTTATCTGGTGGCATACACAGCCGAGACCGACGAATTCCCGTACGTCTTGTTCTCAGATCTTACGAGTCAGTTGAGTCATCTAGAGTCGACTCTAAATGATACGTTACGCACGTGGGACGTCAGTCGAGAACATTCCCTGAAACAGTTGGATGTTATAAAGCTGGGCTATGAGAGATACTTGCGACGAGCAAAGGCGATGTGTGAAGAGATCTGGGTGAACTTCAACATCGTCTTGATATTGCTGGGTATAACACTGATCACTATCGCACTTTTGTTATGCATCTTTCTGTATAATTCTGTCTTGCCCAATGGACAGTTTACAATGGATGTACAAGTTACGTTTGCCGCTACAATTGCCGCGTTTCTGTTAGTTTTATTTCTCTGGTTCCTAGATTTAAGCACTGTCAACATGTTGTTCAGCCTGGTGTTGGGGATTGTCACCATTGGTGTCTTCGCAGTGATGTTTATCAACGTCCTTGCGACAGAACCACTTACATGGAAGTTGACATTACACGGTCTCTACTCCAGTGTCATCAGGGTTGACATTGACACACTTTTCTCTGTGCTCAGCGTGTGTCTGTGTTTCGCCGTGTATTTCTCAAACAGTTTTGTCGTCTATGAGGATCAAGTAACAATGTTTTTACTCCAGTCGTGGCTGTGTATACATTTCGTCACCATGAACAACAGACTTTTCGGACAGCGGACTGACAAATCTGGTGTAGAATTGACACAACGTCAGCGTCGACACCAGGCTAGTAAATTTGACGTCGGACTTGTAGTGACGTCGCCTCGAAGCATCGCCCTGCTGTTGACAGTGGCTGCGTTGGTCTGTGTACGATTGGGAGCGAACTTCCGTGGGTGTCGAGAAGAACAATGGATGTGCGAGCGATCAGAATTCCTCCAGCCCCTTATGTCATTAACATCAACAACACATAAAAACGTGCGCTATTTTCTGTCGGTCGCATCTGTTATCGTCATTGTACTCGGCGTCACGCGCTGGCTGCGTTACCATGGTAACCTAAATGGCCACTCACCGGTTGTGATGTGCCAACGATACGCACTCCCTATCACTGGCGTGGCCATTTCGCTCTACTGGGCTATGCAGACCCTCCCACGAGACATTCTCGAGAACCTACACGGCTGGCAAATGACAGTGTTTCCCAGGATCGCGTTCATGCTCACCGGAACTACTTTCTTGTGCATCATTGTGAAGCCGCTGTGTATATTTTCTCCCAGCGTTCCGAGCAGTGATATCTTGCTAGGCGGTGGAAGTAATTACATACCGAGGGCGTTTAACCACATCAAGTACAACTGGAGGAAGCATCTTGGGTCAAGAACGACTGAAAATGGTACGGAGGCTGAGAAAAGACCACCTGTGGTGTACGGATTAGCGACGGTGTACTCATCCACCTTCCTTGTGTTGACCGTAACCCTCTGCCTTCTCCTGATGCTGGTCCTGCGAGACGGTCTTGCCCCCAGCGTCGTCCTTCAGCTCAGTGCCATGTTCCTCACGCTGGAGCTACATGCGTGTAGACAGCGACTCAACGCGTCAAACTCCGGTGAGATCAGGGCTTTATGCAGGATAAAATTATTGCCAGTCACACATGTTTTGGTGGACACTGTCGAGCTAGTTTACAAACTTTCAAATTGGCTACAAACACACATATGACACCATTTACACTCACTTTCAAGGCATAACTAGCAATATCTATGGTTTTGGAAGACTTTGCTCCTTCGTTTTTTTTACCCGTCCACCACCCGTCCACCCATATTTCTGCCCGTCCATATTCCATATATACGGGTCTCTACATAAAGCTATGGGTGAGATACTCTCCTACACTTGCCAAGAAATTTTTATTCTTGCTTAATGAACAATATTAATTCATAATTGTATCATTTCTCACACCAACTTTTATTAAACTAGATTATGCATACTTTTGCATAGTAATAAACTTTTTTCATAGTACACCTGTATAAGTATTATGATTAGTATTATTCTTTTCTTAGTATAAGCATTATTATTATCTTGTTATTAATTAAATTATTATTATGTACATCATGTACTACTAGAGGTAGAAATTATTATGTAATTTTAAAGGGCGTCCAGTTGCTTCAACTTGTTTAGTTATTACTGGTGTCCTGGCATTCATTATTAACACATGTTCTGTGTCTGTTGTATTGTGTTGTATATATATGCCAATTAAAAGTTCAAGTCTTAGAGTCTATTCAGTTTTGTTAATTAAAACATTTGAAGATTTTCTTTATGACAAAACCATAAGACAAAGTTTTTAAAGTGACATATATGTACATGGGAGTGACAGTTGTAATGTAATTCAGTTGTAGAGGCATTACGTTGGTTGCAAAGATCAAGTTTAAAGGAGGTATTGCATATAATTGTGATTGTGACCTAAGTAAGCAAACCACAACATACTGGATACATAATAGTAATGATTATTTTATATACCGCATATATACATAATGTTCACAGTGCTTTTATATTACTTCATTAAAATTATAACATAACTAGTAAACATTTTACAGACTTAAATAAATAGAATAAATAAATAAAAATAAGATTAAAATGTTATGTAAACATCAGTGGATTATAAATAAAACAATCATCATGATAAATAAAGTACTTTAAATTTTCTTTCGGTGTTACGTATCAATTAAATGAAAAACTATCAACTCCGCTGTTGTACCGTTTCAGGTGTTGACAGCAGCGCCCCCTGGAGTTGCGTGTGTTGTTGGGCGCTGCTCGCGTCACATGACTTCTTCTCCAGCGGCCACCAGAACGTCTTCCAGACCATCCAATGGGAGATGGCCTACACTGGTTTCCATGGTGACTTTGACGTCAACATCATCCCGGCAACGATGTTGACCTTGAACACGTTCTCGGGTCACATCCTCGGGGTTTTTACCCTGCCCCTGCTCGTCTTCTGGCCCAAGTTTCGGGGTGATGTGCTCTTCTATTTTGGGACGAGGGAGGTAGAAACTGACGGAAGAGGGAAGAGGCAAAGGGGAGAGATGCGACTGCATGAAGATCCCGCTGGCTTGAGGACGGCTTCCCTGAAGATCATCCTTGGCTATCTCATATTCTCAGGAGCAAAGGTCAGCATCTAGTTTGTATATCTAGTCAGATGACGTGCATTTATGTCCATCTTGATAATACAGACACTTCATAATTAAGGCCGCTCTGGGACAGTTCCGGGCCCTGTTTCATGGAGTGAACTTAGACGTCGTAGCGGGCGATAACCCGTCAAAAGCCTAAAACGTCGTAAAGTTGCGCTAGTTGCGTTTCATGAGTCTGCTCCATAGTTGCACTTAGCTACACCATGTATTTAGTAGGCGTAACTTTATGCTAGTTGAAATATTTAGGGTATGCTCCCGAAGTTGAAATATGTACTGTATGCTCCCAACACGCCCACTCTCAACAAAAGTATTTTTAAAGTTACACTGGATATCCTTTACATTCATCATGGCTTCCCATTTGCTATGCGAACAACAAAAGCTGCAGCTAGAAAGAAAAAGGTTATTCATAGACAGCACAAATACAGGGATTCCCCACCGCGACCTAACTAGGTCAATTCTAAGTCGATTTAGTGGTGCAAATGCTAAATTGATCTAATGAAACTGGCCATAAGCTACATTGACTATTTGCTGTTAGCTGCGACCAGTAGACCGCGTAATTGCTCGTAAAGTTACACGGCTTTATGAAACTGGGCCCAGAATTGTTTCCGTAACAGTAATGAAATTAGTCTTATAAGAACGGTTACCTCGATATTAAGGGCATGTTGATTATTACCTTAATCACTAGGTTTCGCAGGGCTGTTTGTCTTATGGAAAACCATAAAATACACCATTTTGTTGCATAAGATATGAAAGGTAAGTTCTTATATGTCACACTGTACAGTCCTTAGGACTGCTCAAAGCGCATTAAGCTTTACTTCCATGACACACCTGTTCAATTGATCACCATCCCAATTTCTGTGGAAAGCTTCCAGCCACGCTGCAATTAAGACGCAAAGGCTGTTCGTACACACATCCACCATTGTCTATAGCCAGGTACTCATTTGTACAGTGAGTGAACTGGAGGTGTGTACAGTGAACAAATCTTGCCCAAGGTATAACGCTGCAGCAACAGATTAGATCCCGCCTTCTCTTAGTCAAGACTCCGAAGCTCTAGCCTTGAGCCATTGTACTTGACATATCCCAGTTACTGTTATAGCACTCAAATGTAATTGTTTTGTTTTTATATAATAAGATGTCAGTTACTGAGGAACCTTTCTAATCAGGACACAGGTCCCTGGTGTCTGTGTGTCCTTAATTGGCAGGTTGTTTAGTGAAAGGGTCCAGCATAGCAAGTTGACCCTTGGGTGGTTGATATCCTGTACATTGCTAATGTGGAAATTTGTTCAGACTGTTCTCCTAACTTGACCTTATTTCTAGGGTGACTGTATCAGCAAGGTGACTCTAAAGTGAGGTGTGACTGTGTAATTAACATAAATTTGGAGATTCTCTTCCCATGAAATGATGTCTGTGCTGAGGAACGAAGATTCCTGATTATCGGAATATGAATTCACGAGTTTCTTCTTTGTATGCTCTAATTAAAATGTTACTTATATTGATAACAGTTTGAGCAATGTAACATGTTTAGCAAAACGGCTATGTTTATGCATTTCTTTTATAATGCTACACATGTATGTTCTATTATTGACTTATGTCAGTTACGTTCTAATGTTGACAAAGTATGTTATGGTATTGGAGTAACCAGAATATCTTGGTTCACATGCGTTTGATGGTACAGGTATATGAAATCACTTTTCTTATTCATCCACATTCAGTGTCAAAAAACACATACCTCATGAGGTATTTAAAATATTTTATCAATAGATTTTGTGACGTTATGCAAAAACTTTGAAGCATTTATAATGAAGTACCAATTGTCAAATGCAAAATACCATGCATACAAATCCACAACTAGCCGAGTTTTTACAGATTTGTGCAGTGGGAATTGGAATGGATTTCATTAAAACATCTTGGTGTGTGAGGGTTAATTGATATTGACACATCAATTTGATGAAAGAAGGTGACGTGATAGCTTTATGCATAGACTTGTGCATTTGGACAGATGGACATATCACTGGACAGTTGGTGGACGGGTAAATAAGGAACAATGTTTATTTCAGGTCTTAAAACACATCTTAACTGGTTTATATGTATTTCAGTTATCGATGTATCCATCAAAAAATATGTGACTGGCAAATTTTTTATCCTGCATAAAGCTCTAGGTGAAGGCGTTTAGTAATCATTCTATTAATTGATATTGACCCATAAATTTGATGAACGAAGTGAAGGTATTTTGTGATCGTTCCATTTGCTTCAGCTTCTGGCGGCAGCGAGTGCGGCAGGGCTCCACCGGCGCCACCTGATGGTGTGGAAGATCTTTGCACCGCGGATAATCTACGAAGGTGCAACATTCCTTGTCGTCAGTCCTCTACTGGTCGCTGTGTTTCTGATCGTGTTGCGAATCGACACAGCCTTGTTCAGGTGGCTGGATGATCTTGTTAAGTAGCGGTCATCTCAAGGCTGACCAAAATAAGTTGTGAAGCTAGTACTACATGTGTTGTGTCATGTTCAACAGGTAAAATGTCTTGTCTTGAGGCTTTGTGTCATGAACCGTGCAGGGTTGGCATTGATTTAATCAAATAATTATTGATGAAATCATCGATTAAATCATTGATTGACTTGAAAAAATCAAGACATTGATTTTTTCGGTGTTTTCAGATTATCTTAAATTTATACTTACGTTGCGTGCTACTACCAGTTGATTTAACTATGTATTTTAAAATAACATTTAAATTTGTACATAACAACTTTGCTTTAATTCTTTAGAAATGCTAAGAATGAAATGTTCAGCCTTTTGGGTATATTATGATATTGCACTTTTATTTATTTTCCGAATTACATATTATTTCTTATGATTGTCAAGAATGTTGAAAAAATCAAATACAGCAGTCCCTCTCTTTAGCGGACACTCCTGTATCCAAGCAAAAGTGTCCCTACATTGCAGGTGTCCCCTCATCAGAGGGACAGAATTCTTGAGTCGCTGTTTTTGGCTCTAGACGCCAATTTTGCGGTGTGTGCACACAATTTATGACTTATGACAGAGAAGTTTTAAACCATAAATGTGAATAATGTTACAAAAAAGGAAAAAGACATTAACAAACAAAATCCATGTTAATCTCATATAAAAATGTATGTTCCAGTTTGTTGTTTTAAAAAGAAGACATGGTTATAGATCACTAAATAATGTTCAGTAATTTACTTGAGTTCTAGATATAACATTAGCATATTATTTTTTTTCAACTTCTGATAACTATCATACGTTGCAAAGAATATCTTGCATGAAAAGCAGCAGCATCTATATGATATTTTATTACACAACTAACATAATCTTTACATGTAAAACTTGAACACAGCATTTATTTTTTATGAGCCAAACTAAGCCATGGTGACAGAGGTATGATGGGAGATATTTAAATCAGCATGCGTTCATCTGTTGATAATAACAAGAACATGTTTTTCATTTACATGTCTAATATACTCAAATAATAATGCTTAGCCAAAAAGTACATACATTAAAAAACATACAGATGTAGTGTAGATGCGTGGATGGACATTATTTGGATAGATGTGAATGGATTGCACTTCGTTCTACAAGATTGGAACGTATGCGATGGGCGATAATAGGGTATCGAAGCTGTTCGCGGGAGCTCCAATAAAGCTTATAAACAATGTTAACGACAGGCAAGGGAAGGGGTATGCATTGCACCTAGGGTAGGTATTTATTAGACTGCTTTCAATGCTCAGTCATCTAAGTAAGAAGTGATTTAAATAACTCCAATTCAGGGTATTGTTTAGTTTGTTGTCGGCGCTGCCGGCGCCAGTGTCTGTGAGCATTAGCTCAGCCTGCAGACTCGATTGCAATTAGTTAACAGGCTTTCCCATTGTCCGGTGACACAGAAAAACACACAAGACAATAGCCAGCCATAAATAAAACCAGTTATCCACTCCCAGTTGGGTAAATTAGACAGAATTTGTTTGTTGTTGGTTCATTGAAAATGGGAAGATTTGATGCTCTGTCCGCCGGGTGTCCGCCGCCATTTTGTAAATAAAATATTTCGACCGATTTGTTGTTAATTAGTGCTTGATGTCCGCCTTAGCAGGGAATGAAAACCAAAATATCTTGTCCGCTGTCCGCGTCCAGCAGGTGTCCACTCATCAGAAGGACATTAACATGGTAGAGTAGTCCGTACATTGAGATAGTGTCCCGACATAGCAGGTGTCCACTCATCAGAGGGTCCGTTGAACGGAGGTACTGCTGTAAATCGATTTAATCGAAAAAATCCGATTTATTCGAAAAAATCATGATTTTTTCCAACCCTGCATGAACGTAATATGTTTAGTATAACTGATGTCTTGGTGAGGTGACAAATGTGTGTTGGGCTAATCTGTTACCTGACCAGTTGCCTAGCGACGAGGTACATCAAACCACCAAAATGGATATCAAACACATGACGCATTGGAACATTCCGTCAAACGTTTCTGTGAAATGCTGGCCTCAAAATGACGTAAGGTTAGGTTGTTTAAACGAGAAATGTGTGTAGGATCAGTTAATTTAGCAGACGTCGTTCTGCAATCTGCACTGGTTATGTAGCTCATGTGTATTTTATTTGTAATATCATTTGGCGAGGTGAAGCTTGATAGAGATCACATGCACGTATGGTAATTTTGTTGGGGATCAACCACACATTTGCTATTGTCTTGAGTGATCATTGTCCCTGTTTTCCTTGCTCATGTCACTTCATCCACATTTTCTTCATTTATCAGGATGTCATTCTACCAGGACTTTGGTAGTACTGTACCTAGTACTAATACCAACATAGCCATTTTGATAAGACATAATGTCTAGATACAGACGATTTGACATTTTGAATATGGAGACAAGATCTGTACAAGTAATAAGTGTATAACTATCTTCACGAATCTCCAGCAAGCTGTAAATGTGTTTTTATTATTATTGAAGAATTTTGTATATTTTTTACACTTGTTACTGTGAAATAAACCTTCCCATTGTAGTATGCATATCTTATTATGTAGTGAATCGTAACTGCGTCAATGTATTATTCATAGTTGCAATTATAGTTACAATCATGTCAATATTTGATGTACCTAAATATTACCTATTTGCATAAATACGGTGTAAACTTATAATCAGCGATGTAATCATTTGTAATCAGTGATGTAATCATTATCCTCATTTTGTAAATGCTGTGTTTCATTCCTGTAACCAGTAACAGGATTAGGATATTTACAAAATAATGGTGAGATAATGTCACATATTATGTGATATTTATTTTATAAGTACGTAATAACTGAATTTGCAAATGCCATTTTTAAATGATATATAATGTTCATTTTCTGGATGCCATTATCAAGAGTTGTAATTTATGAACTGTTGCGAGTGTGTATATAGAATTACATGCTATTTGGGGGGGACTCTGCCAGTCTCAGCCATGGCAGATCGCCTTCCAAAATGCTGATCTCGACCAATAATGTTGTTCGCAAGACTGTTCAGTTTGTTTTGGCTTCAGTCAACATTTGGTAATGTGATGTGTAATTTTCTGGAAATAGAAGCGATTGCTTGATTAACAAATACTGCGTATCTGCTGAAAATGGTCAAATGGGGTAATTACAATACTGGAGACATGCAAATCAAGGGTGTCATCTTGGAATTGGGGCATGTTTTGAGTGGGTTTGCACTATCTGCAACCGACTATATTATAGTTATATAGTTTGGTTCAGCTTACTTCCGTCTACACGTTGCCTGGGTCACTGGTCTATGGAGAACCACCAGAGTCGGGTACAAATATGTATTTGATTATATTTATATTCGAATTGAAAATCACACAAGTGCATGTAATTGATTTTTGGTCTGTATTTGAAAGTATTTGCAAATACACATGCATTGTCTTACCAACAAAAGGCAAAGCATTGCCTCACATAGTTTGACTGGCTCAAGAGTCAAGACAGGGTGTTTCTCACGCCTGTGATAGGGTCAGCAGTGGACAGAGAGCTGAGAACATTGGCCTTTAGTGAAGCTACTGAGCAAACATTAACATCAATGGATGGATGGGAAGCCACTGGCGCTTATCACCATCCATAGCCATAACAAAAGTTATATTTGGACCCAACTCTGGTCATCCCTTCTAACTTGCTACAGACCCAGTCAACAGGTCCAGCGTGTATACAGGGTAATGTCAAGGATACTAGGTAATATCAACACAACTATACTGGGCATTTTTATTGGTGCAGCTACTTTCACAACATACATTATGCAATATCACACATTGCTGTACAATATCATGTATGAACGAAGCGTGTATTTAGTGTGTACATATTTGTAACATAGGTAACTTAATTTTGTATTGTTAATTGTATTCATTATACCGAGACGAGACCTTTGTATAAGTCTTGGAGAATGGCCGAGTTTTATGGTTTGTAACTGAAATGATACAATGTGAACACAGTGTAACATGTGCAAGTGTTAATAAATAAAAATTGCACTCTATCGTGCCAACCAATCATTGTCAGAATGACCATTGCTACTATACAGTGTTTCCCCTGCTATATGATGAGCAGGGTGGGTCACCTCGCTGCTTTGCTAGGCCAACTTGCTTGCCAGAATTGTCACCTCAGGTATTTCTTGCTATAGACATGTTTACATGTTGCTACCTTGTATTTATGCATTTGTTTCCTCTCTAGGGCCTAGGTTAAAACACCCTTCAGAATGCGCCATTTTGAAGGTAATTTAAAAAAAATAGTTCTAGGTGATTATGCCCCTGGACCCATTTAATGCACATCACATATTCGGTGCTTGCTCAGCCCACCTCACAAATCATTTTCCTCAGGGAAAACACTGCTATATTATAATGCCAATATATTCATAATATCATTACCTACGCCCACACACAAGTATAAGATACTTCACGCCCACAACTAATTACCATTGCATACGATAATATGTTAAAATTAATGGCACATACATTCCCGAGAAAGTACGCACTAGATATATCACAGAAGGTTGTAGTATTTCCCTAATATGGATTGTTCAAAGTGCTGACCTGTATAATGGAATATTATCTCGGCTTCACTGGGAAGCATTCAGCCACACAACAATTACTGCACAAAGCCTAACTGTTCACATGACCCACCAGGTACTCATTTATAATAGATGAGCGAAATGAGCAAAGAAGAATGGACAGCATTTTCCACGGTTGGAATGGCAAGAAAATGTTAAACCAGATTGCCTCAAATGAGTCTTACGTGCAAATACTACGCTGCCTTATCCCCGTTATTGTAACCTGAATGGGGGGTACTTTTAATACTACGATGACAATAAAGCCTTGTTGTCAAGTGCCACACACTAGTTATATTTTGAGCATTTTTACGATGAAATAGAAGAAGCATTCACACATTCCTGCGTCCTACTCGAGTGCAGCAACCTGACGTCAACTACACAACCCTCTGAACAGTCAAGCTCCCTCTAAAACTCACACAAACCGAAGTTGCTTAAAAATTAATTATTTCACACACCAGGTGAGCATTTGACACTAGCAATGACGTTAATCTAGGTGAATTAATGTCGGTGAAGTAATTTTGCATTTAACTTGACAGTGCCTAGAATATATTTCACACAACATTAAGTGCCATTGTAATCATTAACAAGTCATAAATTCGCACAGTCCCTGAAAAGTTCAGCAGTACATATTGGTGCACGGTGATCATAGTATCACCAAGAGTCACATGACTAATGGCTACAATGGTGCCACCTATACATTGGGTGGAACAATGACACAAAAACAGCCATTGTGGGTCCTTGCAAATGTTCAGCTCCACACCGATACTTGGATACCACAAACACTATTTTTTGACTTTGTCAACTTATGATATGTGACATGAGAAATTCATCCCTGAAGGACAATATCAATACCGAAAAAACGCATTTCATTTAATTAATTTCTTTCCACTGCATGAAACTCATGGCACTTCAGTCACCAACACAAATTCTGCACTCAAAGTTGGCACCAATATATTGTTAAAATACATTGATGTACATCACTAAACAAAACAGCTCCAACCCCATGCAACCAACCTTTGTGAAGCGTTTGCTATAACTGTTCTGGACTCGGCTATTTAAAGGGAGGGTGCCAGCTCCTTTGGCTAGTATTGGCCAAACAGTCATTTGTAACATGAAATCGATTACCTAGAACGTTGTAAAGTTAAATATCAAAGGGTACTGTGGTTAACTCTGATCACCTCCGCATTATTGTTAATCAATTATTTTGAAGCTGGATGTTTTATTTACCATTTAAACCTGTTGGATTCAAGCTGCAAACATTGTTCCAAGCTTAAAAATAACTACACAAATTGGTAGACAGTAAACCTTCAACATGCACATTGTAGTCATAAAGCTTGTTTTAAAGATACACTGTATCCTTAATACAATGGACATGTAGTCTGCATAACTAAGTCCTTCATTCCCAGGCAGACATGCTCAATCAAACACTATCGAGTTGTTAACTTATTCTAGAGTTTTCAGCCACGCTGATATAACTGCATTATGCCTATTCATTCACAAACATTCACCAGTCCACTGAGTGAACTAGAACAATGTGGAATGAAATAACTTGCCGAGGTTCAAAATGGTGGCAAGAGGATTCAAACCCGTAATCCATTGACTGGGAACGCAATGCCCCAATCGCTTCGCTAATATGCCTCATTACTGTAAAGTCAGATGCGACAATTATCAACCTTTTCCATTTCTGTAACCAGGGCTAATCCGGGAACCAAACTAGGTTTTTACTGGGAAAGTAGGCACACATGGGGAAGATAGATCATTTCTCAGTTGTCACCCCATCACACAGGCAAACTTTAGAGGTCATGCTATAAGTATATAACCTTTATGCATTTATAATCATGCCTGTTTACGCGAGGAGACTTTGTCACAAAGTTTGCCTCCTGTCCAGATCTTTCTGCAGGAACTTCTGATTACAGTATCTTCTCAAGATGCCTGCTAAAGTTAACACACAAGACATTTTAATGACAACTCCGGCAGGTGGTGCATGTTGACATGTGTGGCATGAAATATTCTCCCCTCTGCTTCTAAATAGGCAAGTCTAGCCAGTGCGCTTAGGCAAAAGTGACATAACTTCACATTTAAAAAGTAACACTCCATGTGCTAACAAACAGTATCATATCTTATTCTGTGCTAAAACCAGAAATATTGCACAAACTCACACATGCTTTGGAACATTGTTAATAACTGAGCATGGTGCAAGATTTAGTAATATTTGCACACATAAATCACTTCAATGCCAATAATTGTAATTATAACGTACAGATTACAGCAAGAAGCAATTGCTCGCCAATCTTGTCAACTGTGCAGTGGACTTGGATTGTGCAGATCGACATGAAATATTTACGATTTAGGTAGCGTTATCTAACAAGCATCACATACTTGTCCATTAATGCCAGTGGTCAATAATGTTGGACAACGCTCTATACAGTACATGTGGTAGCAATACTAGGCCTGTCTTCTGCCATGAGTTGTATGATATGTCATATTTTATAAGCAACTGTGGGGATATCCACACTGTGCACTAAGCGCGATATAGTGGTCTACTGGTCATGCACTTACTGCACATACATGAAATCAAAGTAATAGTTTTATCACGCAACAAGTACCAGATCACTTTGTTCAAATTTGGTGACTTCAATCCTGTTCAATGGTTTCGATTTTTCCACGGTTGTATATTTAATATACTATTTATGTCAAACCAAGATAGCTAACTTTCCTTATTTAATCCTCTTAAATATTCACTGGTCATCAAACCAGAAAGAAGGCTGGTTTCCTGTTTTCAAACTGCATAATAATACTGGTTATGTGGAGTATTACTCAATAAAACGTGACAGCTACATTCACCTACTTACTCCGCTTGAGCGTACCCCGTATTATCGCTGCGAAACTCTGAATAAAGTAGTCCCGTAGCTGATATAGCGTCCCCCAGACCAACCGTCTTCTCGGGGTTCAAACACACGAGGACTGGACTGAAAGCAAAACTGTAACCCTTGTGCGTAAACTCAGAGACGGGCGCGTCCGAATCAAACTGCCTCGTGGTGGCGCCACTGTAGAACTTCAGTTTCGGCGATATTCTCATCTCGAGTTGGTCAGGCTCAAATTTGTGATCACACGCTTGTCGGCCAGCGGCATACGCGCCCGCTGCCACGGCTTCGACGCTGTTGAGCCAAACGCCTGCTGCGGTCGCCACCAGGTGGAAGGAGAGCGAATGAAAATGGATGCGAGTCAGACGCGATCGACGGTTCGCCTCGGAGTAGCCAGCCGTCTGCAACAGCCATGTGAGTGTGTCTGTCACCAGGGGGAGCTCCGGTTGGCCGTCGTCTCGAAACAGTCGGTCGCCGTGAGGTGAGCCGAGAACTCGGGATACAAACGCCAGCTCCTGCTCATTGAGACCGAGGCTTGTGATGTGAGGAAACACCTGAAACATAAACACAGTGGGTGTTGATAATAATAACCTTTATCCTCTGGCAGCCATAGCAGCTGAAAAATACAATAAGAACATTACGACTGATGAAACAATTCATTAATGTATATTAGTAAAACTAAACATGAAAGTATAACTATGAAATTGTTACTTATTAGAATATCTAGTAAAATTATAAACGTTAAATGTAGGATAATAAATCTGTAAATGGCTGTAATATGAATATATACATTTTTACAGATTAAACTGTCAGAAGAAAAAATTATAAAACATTTAGCAAAATATATTATTAAAAATAAAAATCGAATATACAACCTGAATAAGTGAAATTATAACTCATTAAAATAGTATACAATAGATCAACTGAATAAATAGCTAAAAAGATTCATGGTCCACAGCATGTAAAACTCGTATATAAATAGGAAAGTCCAGTTAGTGCTAGTTGTACAGTCCGTATGACACAAGAATTCTTGAAACATTCAATCCTACTGTGTATTCCTACAGCGAGGAACACTGTAAGCGCAGACGTTACGGATTGCATAATTACATGTTCTGGGGGAGGTGATGCAGTTAATTCATGTCTTTCTTCTACTTATCTATATAATTATATATACATCATATATTTTATTTATGGGAGCAGTGTTCACATGGTAGTATTCAACTACTCAAGTATTCAACGGATTCAATCGTGGGTACGGTTGTTCAATCCCACCTACCACCGCTTCGAAACTCGGGAGACAATTTGGTTTCCCTCAAATTGCAATTTCACAAATTTCCTTTCATAAATTACTATGCTGGTTAATTCTGCGAAGGGGAACATACATTTTTATTTTTTAAACATTCTTCCTTCTGTTGGTTTGTTGCCCCAGGACATGTCAGCAGTGACAATAATTAAAGAAAGAAAATATGTCCTATCTATTTTCGTGCAAGCACAGGACATGCATATTGCTCAGAAAGGCATTACACTGTACCTTCATAGCAAGGGCTTTCATCAACTCGGCGTCTGCCATACTGGCAAGTTCAAGATGAATGGGCAGTGTCCATGGTAGCTTGTCCAGTCCGGCGGTCAACACGGTCAATCGGTCATCCTGCAGTTGCCTGGTCTGTCCATCGAGCATGTGTAGTCCAGACAGGACTACGAGATCGGGTTCAAACGCTGGCATACTCGCAAAAAATGACTCGAGTGGTCGCGCCTCGCCGTTTGATGGGTCGTTGGACGTGATGAAGCGAGTGGACACAGGGGCGAGGGTGTTACCCCACTGTGCTCCCCGCTTCAGCTCCATGATGAGGTGGACCTCGTCCCGGTCAATCAGACTGGACCGAGGGACCGATATGTGTCGACTCATCTGCCCCTTGAGTCGAGGACCCACGGGACCCACCAGCTGCACCTGCGACGTCAACAAAGGAAAGTCTGTATGTGTCATCTTTGGTTGTTCCTTGGACTGACAATGACCTTAATGTGACTGTCTCATTGCTGTGAAATATGGGGAAATACGTATCCGTCTAGAGTAAGAAAACTCTCTCTGCTACAGAAAAAAGCTATACGAATAATATATAGTCTTGATTACCATGGTCATACATCTGTATTTTTTCACTGTTCAAGAATTCTTCAACTTCAAGATTTAATTACACATAGGACTATGGTTATGCTTTATAAAGCAAACAACCACTGTTTAGAAGGTCGTGTACAAGCGTTCTTTGAACCAACTGCAGCCGTACACAAGTATGATACCAGACAATCTAAACTATTTTATGTTAAAAAAGCGAACACCACCCATAGACTGTCAATTACTGTCAGAGGAATACACGTATGGAACGGTCTTGAAAGTAACATAAGACAGTTGCCAAGTTTACAACAATGCAAAAAAAATATTATTGTTGGTTGTATTAAATCTTATAACTTTTATTATAACTATTACGCATTTTAGTTGAGAAGGGCATAGCGCCTTACAAGTCATATGACTTCTGCTATGTCCTTTTAACTACAGCACCGATATTATATTGTATTGTCGTTACCATTATGTATTGTATTATTTTTCATACTATGTTGTATATTCCTGTGTTGCTGTTGTTAAATAAACATTCATTCATTTGAACTTTTCACGACTAATTCATAAACACATGTTGTAAGGCTGTATTTGTAGACTACTTGTAGTGTGTAATATACCGAATTTATCTCAACCATAATTATGGTTTCTAAAATTATCTTAATATGCTAATTTATCAATAACTTATTATCTATTTTATTATTCATTTATTATGTAATATTTTCTGTTAATTTATTGTAGATAAGTTGAGGTTACACCTGATTTTTTAAGCTTTATTTATGTATCTATGTATTTATTATTATCATGTTATATTTTGTTTTTACCATGTGAGCTTAATTTATAACATACATTTTATGCGCCTCTTATCTATGGATACATGGTGCTTTATAAATTAAATTATTATATTTAGAGTGCTGGTGCAATGTAACTCATATCACTTTCAGTGTCTATATTTCCAAATAACGCTGTCAGGAATGTTCAGTTCATAAAGGCACTTTATAATCTATATATAAAACATTGTATAAAAAATCAGTCTTAGTACCGGTAGTCTTATCTTAATAGTACCACGCAGTAGATCATTTTGCGAAATCCTAACAATAAGTTCAGCCTATAACATTGTTCTAGTTCTATTTCTAGTTGCTTCCAGCACTCGTCAGGTTTCAATTAACTGACTAGTCTCTAAAAACTCTGTATATATTGACAACCTTTGTATCCAGGCTCTGACGGTGTCAGGGTGGGCATTGCCATGGTACTTGTCGTCCTTAGTGGTACGTTTACGCCATAAATTTAAATAGGACCGACATTAACCTGATTTTCCGATTCACGAGGGATACACATTCCCCAATGTTGAGAGCCAGGTTTAACAGCAAACATTCCATGCCTGCTGTGACCAGGTACTGAACGTGGGCCACTGGTGTGCTACGCGGATGTGCTACTCACTACACTATCCACACCTCAGCCCTCTCACGAGGCTCATACGTGTCAGCCTCCTCACATTAGTGAAGTAATGATGTTTTTGGTTTAGCTAACTTCCATTTCGATATAATACGGAACAGACTTGTCATAAAGGCAAGCTAATATAGTGTCTGGAATTATCACTTGCAAAGGGGTTTGTAAAACTTTGTATCAATAATGTCTGCATTGTGCATACCACGGGGTAATTCATTTGTATTATTTTACAAAATGGCCACCTATCTGTCTTTTCCAGGTACAGTGTAGGTCACTTACTGCAGTGTCTGGGAATGTTGTTACTATCTTCTGAGCAATCAAAGCTGCATTTCCTCCAATAAACCACTGCAAGGACACATGAAACAAGCCCGTAATAACACAAATAATCATTATTCTATTACATGTCACATCATTGCTATAATTTACAAATTAAATATTAACAGCATTTGTGTTGCAAAGCAACAGCACAATTAAAAAAAAATAACTTATAAATAAACCTGTTCAACCAACAAATACACAGTACACACTATACTTTTAGTGGCGCTTTATTTTATTATTTTGGTTCAGGTGGATATGATAACAATTATTAATAATAAATAGTGCTCACAATTGCAACTGTAAGTGCACAAAAATGTGCACACATAACTCTCACAGTATGCATGCAATCAATCATGCACATGCACACACGCACACACACAGTGTCACACATACACAGCATTACATGCATGCATACTCATGTGCACATACGCACATACATATATACATACTTACATACACACATATACATACATATATTTACATACATACATGTGCACGCAAAATGACAGGCACACACGCATGCACACACACACACAAACACACGCACGCACACACGCACGCACACACGCACATACACACACACACACATAACACGCACGCACGCACACGCACACACACACACACACACACACACATGCACACACACACGCACACACACACACACACACACACAAATCTATTCTATCCTAAACTTCTTAATCACCTCTGCTTTATTCAAGTTCGATGCCGTGTCGACTACAGTGGCAAAGAGCCGTGCGTCGTTGAATGGTCTCTCCGCTGCACCTCCTCTCAAGAAGCTCCACATGAACGCCTCCTGGAGGTGACTTAGGGAATCAAGCTGGGCGTGGTCAGCAGCATTTGCGGGTGGGATCCCCAGGGATGATAACAACTCGGTGCCTTCCACAATCAAGTCAATATTTGCGTTGATGCTAGAACAGGAAGTGCATAAAATAAGCATTAGAGTTATTACATGACATAACTAGATGTAAAAAATTCTAGGGGGAGTGGACAAGGAACTGAAGGAAGTTATTTGAATACGTTAACTATCAAGACAGCAACAACGCAACATCTCTGAGCAATATTTAATTTGTGCATGTAGAAACGTTAGGGTGGGATTTTTCTTCTTCTAAATATTGCCAACCTAACATTTGTTCTGCATTTCAGTCGTCTATTTGTTAGAATGTGCCATGGATTAAATGCATTGACATCGAATTACAATTCATTATTTTAGTAGATCACCACTGACACCATAATGATGAAACATAGGAGTAAATAAATTCCAAGAACAATGTGTGTGTGTGCGTGCGTGGGTGCGTGCATGCGTGCGTGTGTGTGATCATAATAACATATATATCATAATATATGTATGTATATATATATATATATATACACACACACACTGCATACAGATATATGAGGAAAATATCTAGATGTGACTGACTACAGAATAGATCCTAGTCATAGAGTAATAGAATGGCTATCTAGTGTCATAAGTCTCAGTAGCAAATTAGCAAAGAAGAAGGATTCCTTTAATGTGTGAAAACTAGGAGTGAGAAACCAATAAAAGTTAATTGCAATTAGCCATGATTCAGGTGTACCCAGCAGTGATCTGAACCAGTCACATGAAGACTCTTCTTCAGACAAGCTGTGAAAATGACAGGATTCAATCCTTCAGAAGAATCTGTGCAAACACTAGAATTAAGGTGACTGGCCAGTGAGCAGTGTTCAAGATGCCAATAAAAGTCAATTGCAATTAGCCATGGCCCTTGTCACTCCATTGTCTGGGATTACACTGACCAGTGCATCAGAGTATCTGCAATAATTGATTTATATATGGTTCATATTCATGATTGTATGCTTTAATTTACTTGAATCAAACTGACATGGTTATTTAATCACTGTTTGAAAAAATATATAACAGAATTAGTTGTAATTAAGCCTGATTTACATGATTACAGAACTTCCTTACGATTACTCTATCTCAGGAAAACTTTATTACGGTTATGCTTACAACTGTGAGTGTAATCAATTACAATTTATTACGACTGTAATGCATAATCGACCCTGTCACTAGGCACTCCTAACACTGATCAGTTTGATGCGAGTGCACTTAGGAAATAAAAAGTGTTTCACAACACAACAAGTTGTTGTGTTGTGAAACACTTTTTATTTTCTATTTTTGTTAATTCATTTGGATTGATATTTTGAACATTTCGCTGCTGCCTACATGAGTGTCAACGTTTGGGGTTTGGTCTGATAGTGTGTTTATACTGGCTGTACTGCATATTTTTGTGTAATCCATCCGAGAATACGTGACACCTCAAACATAAACAGTTCCACGTGGCCAGTGCCTCGACGCGGAACTGTCATGGACTGTCATATTATCGCTCAGTGAAACACCTACCCTACTGTAACTCTTGAAAATGGTTTTAGTGGGAGTTTTATACGCGACTGCCAAGCCGCAATAACTTGAGCTGGAAGCGTTCTGTCCTGTGTCCATTTTGTATAAATGATTGCCACCAATAGTATGGCAATTCCGAAGTACAGTTTATAAGAAACCGCAAACATCATAAATACCGGGTTTTTGCATATTTTGACGCATCCGCAGTGTTGATATAGTGCAAGATGTGACTGTCAATTAGCACAAATCAAGCACAGTTTAATGATATTTACGAAAATAATAATGTTTACACTAGCCTAAAATTCGCGTTTAGACCACACATGATAATTGTCACGAAACCAGGCAAATTAAAGAAACATTTGCGCGTAACAATATTATTGTGACCTACATGCAAAACGGTTTCAATTACATTTGGGGCATGTGGCCCATCGGCTTCAGTGACAACTACAAAAGTTACGATGGCGGACGGGGATACTGCAAACATGCAACTACGGATCTGGGACGGCGATTGGGGCATCCCGTCTGTTGACCACAAATGCCTATCCGTGATGGTGAGTATATCTGCCGATCTAGAATTGCCAGCTGTCTGCTATAGAATAGAAAATGAGCAGAACATGTCACAATTATTTTGTCCTTGTCCGAGATTCTGACACTCGGGATGCTGGTGATTTCGGCCGATGGTGTTTTCTGCTTATTTATCATAATGGAAACGTCCTAGTGTAAATGATGCGTTGCTGGCTTATATGCGATACTATTTTTTTATTCTCCCCACCCACCCATATGCACGCACGCACGCACGCACCCACACACGCACGCACACACGTACACACACACACATACACACCAGGAATCCAGGTTCAGGCCTCAGTGACCAGGTCCATGTTTGAGGGGAGCGATTGGTCTCGTTCTCTGTCGTTTGTGCTATTTGCTCTTCTAGCCATCTAGGGAGGAAGCTAGTTTATCACTTGCGCTAGTTGCTAGAATTGCTTGCTTCATCAGATCTGCAGGTTTATATATAGTTGCTAGAATTGCTCGCATCACCAGATCTGCAGATTTAGTCTTGCAGTTAATCAACTTGCTTATCAGCAAACTTATTGCTAAATTGGATTCTTATGATGTCATACAGCTATGAATCAAGTCTTGCTAATCATAAAACATTAAGCAACACTGGGAGATAATAAACAAACAAATAATGGAGCCAACAAATAAATATGTAAATTTAGGCAAACAATTTATCGCTTACATATTTTTGTTCAAACATGATGCACTGCACACTCACACATCACAATGCTGTACACTAATTTATAATAACTATGTTTTCAGGCCTACTGCAGATTTTCAACGGTTCCCATAAAGTTTGTGAAGACCAACAATCCTTGGAGGTCACCCTCAGGGGAACTTCCCGTCCTTGACAGTGACGGCAAGACTGTCACGGGGGTGTCACATATCTTCAGTTGCCTTCGAAAACAGGTACAACCAACCTGATTACATAAATTCTAGTACCCTCTTGTGAAACTCCAGATGTAATTACAACTTGTATTCTTTTTTGCCAAGTACCATTCGACTTTGGAACTCCCTCCCTCAACATGTTGTAAATAAAAACAGCCTTGATTCCTTAAAGAGCAATATCCAGACCTTGCATTATTCCACCTTTTAGATATAACTAGTTCTCGCATTACTGTTTACATGCACTAATAACGGTTTCTGATCATTGCAATACACCCAAAACGAAAAATATATATTTGAGATTTTTCCTGTTCGCCCGCCTGTATCCTCAGCATGTTTAGGGTAGGCGGTATTCGGAAGAAGATAAGTTTGCTGTTTGGCCGGTTATGTCACCTTCCAACAAGTTCCAGTGGATTTGGGAAGAAGGCATAGTTAGCTGAATACACAATGTCATTCACCTGTTCTTGAGAATGGTTGATTTGGTAATATTCGGTTTTCTGGAAGTCGATGGCTTTGTTTTTTGGAGTATGGGTCAGCCACCATTGTTACCCATGTTCATTCCCTTACCATGACTAGAATATCTTCCAGGGTTAATATCGTGATACAGGCTTGTGAGTGTGTGACAATCCAGCTTGAAAAATGTATTAACATTTTCAATATTGTTTGGCAATAATTTTTTTTAATATAATTATAATAATTGAAGCAATATTTGCAATGGTAGTGTTTTAACAGTTTTAACAATTTTACAATTTAATCAATATTGTCGGTTTGTAACATCGTTATTGTATTTACCTATAAGCTGCTCAGTTAACTATATTATCATTAGGCTTTATATATATATAATTCCAGTTTATATCGATTTGGTATTTGATACAACCTTTTATGACCACAGTTGTTAACTCTCTTTGAAAAAAAACACCACTAAAATGTAACTAACCAAATTGTTGATGTGTGGTGTTTCAGCGGTGGGGCACAGACTACAGTCTTACCGGCAGACAGAGCGCAGACATTCTTGCATTTGCTGCCCTCATTGAGGACAAACTAATGCCCGCGCTGGTAAGTGTTGACATTCCAGAATGTTAGTGCCTTCGAAGTTGTTTTGAACACATTCTAACTATAATTGAACTTCTGCATTCACATTAATCTTTTCCTTCTCGATGTCTTATTCCTCACAAGAAACCAAGCAGTTTATTTGTTTGAAATTCACTCTGGGGTGATCATTTGAATGATGTTGAACAGAAAAACATCATGCAAGTCAGTTGGACAAATATTCCGAGGTACCCTCCATCCATGCCGATTTGACATTAAACATTATAAACCGTGTCCACCTCTGTAAAAACGGGGTGTGCATCTGTAAGGCAGGATAGTTTTTTGATACAGTAATCACTTAACTGTCCGTCCACTATTTAATGATTTGCTAATCTCGAACTCCCTTGAGGCAAACTCAGTTTATAAAAGGTCTGACCTATCTGATATTGACAACAACACACTGTTGATTTAAGTGTGTAACTGTTGCCAGGACTGTTGATGTAAGGTGTGACTGTTGCCAGGACTGTTGATATAAGTGTGTAACTGTTGCCAGGACTGTTGATGTAAGTGTAACTTTTGCCAGGACTGTTGATGCAAGTGTGTAACTGTTGCCAGGACTGTTGATGTAAGCGTGTAACTGTTGCCAGGACTGTTGATGTAAGTGTGTAACTGTTGCCAGGACTGTTGATGTAAGTGTGTAACTGTTGCCAGGACTGTTGATGTAAGTGTGTAACTGTTGCCAGGACTGTTGATGTAAGTGTGTAACTGTTGCTAGGACTGTTGGTGTAAGTGTGTAACTGTTAATGTAAGTGTGTGACTGTTGCCAGGACTACATGTGGTGGGTGGAGACAAAGACATATGTTGACCTCACACGACCCTGGTACGTCAAGGCGTTGCCCTTCCTGCTCAAGCTCTACCTGCCCTCCGCCCGTCAGAGGGCAACAGAGAATCGTGCGCGATTCTGCAAGGGCCATGAGTTGATGTCAGACACTGACCTTGAGAACAAGGTGTGGACATTACAGCTCCTCTTTCTGTTGTCATCTCAGTGTTTTCTTCAGAAGATAACGTCATTGTGACACCAGATAAACTTGCTAGAACATTATATGTGTTTGAATTTGGTGTAAACATAAATATGTTTGCATAATGGCAAACAAAATCTGTTTGGCTGCAGATAAATATGATTATCTTGGTGTAACTGCAGATAAGTTTGGAGAAGATGCAGGTCAAGTCAGTATAGCAGCAGTCAACTTCTTGTAGCTCCAGATAATGTCTGTCTTGCAATATATTAATCTACTTAAAATGTAGGAATGGTTTTTGCTTGTGGTGAGGTTTTTTTAATCACAGGTAGGCATGCTATGCTGTATGTTTTATTTTGGGTCTCTATGACTTTGTTCTTAGGCAATTTGTAGCTAGAAAGTCACTGTTATATTTGCCCTGTTATTTTTGCACTGTGATTTTCATTGTTTCAGTTGTACAAAGAAGCCAAGGAATGCATGAATCTGCTGTCAATTAAGTTGGGAGAAAACAACTATTTCTTTGGAAGCACGTAAGTTTATCAAAACCAGATGATATAACATAGTGTATAGCTATTTTCCCCACACTAGAGGGAGTGGCCCAAATATGTTCTGTTTGAAATTTAAAATCCTTTGGTATTTATGAAATGTCACGCCCACCATTCTAAAGTATGGATGCACTGTATAGAGTTATGCACTTTTTGGGGTAATCTATGCAATCAATTTACATTGCGAATATATTAAAATATAATTTATACTACATAAAACAAAAATTAAATCCACATAACACATAGCACAGTTTACATTTTGTTGTGAATGAGCACTGATATTTCCTTCAACCCAAACTTGTGTAGATGTTAGACTACAGCATTATTATTTTACAGTTGATGTGGTATATTTCACAGGCCGTCATCACTAGATGCCCTTGTGTTTGGTGCCCTGGCTCCATTGCTAAAGGTGCCCTTTCCTGTCACCATTCTACGCAACCACCTCAAGGGGTGCACCAACTTGTGGAATCACTGCCAGCGAATCCTCGATAACTTCTTCCCCATGTCCCCAGAAGGTATGTGTGTGTTTTAATGTGTGAGTAACTACAATTCTCCCCAGCCAGTTTTGAACAATTTCCAAAATGCTGCATCTATGACAGTTTTTGTCCAGGATCTTAGGCCAACTTCGATTGAGCTACGTGAGTAACTCGCGTAACCCGAGTCCCAATCGAATAGCCGAGATCACTCGAGCACGTGACCATTTTTGACCTAGATTAGCAAAGTTAATCTTCAAGGCCGCTACTCGAGGTGATCGCGAGTTTTACAGGATTCACTCGAGTAACTGACGTCATTAGCAGTGACAGCCAACAGGGAACGTAGGCCCCCACTGCATGAGAAATTAATTAAACATTACATGACACAATCATTTTAATATGGATTAAAGTCACCATATTCTGTGAATTATAATTTAAGACCAAGAAGATATATGTCACAATTTACACACTAAACAACTGATTACTTTATTTTATTTATTTACTTTTAAAATGGGTTTATGTCCATGATCACGATCATCTGTGTTCAGTGGGATTACGCGCGTAGTACTGCATGTGCAGTGTAAATTATTATAAACCGGATACCACGTTGGGATTACACGAGTAACTCGAGTAGCTCAATCGAAGTCGGCCTGATATGCTGTTTAATACGTGCTATAACAAATTTAGTATAATACGTCTTGTGATTTAGCTACATCCTCACCAACCTGTTTGGCAGCAGGTTGAGGAAGAACATACATACTTGGGTTGAGCTAAAAGGATACATGTGACGTAGTCATTGTTGGCTTTTTAGTTGTTGCTGATCACAGTTTCTCACATTAAGCTGAAGTTGGAAAGTATGTGGTGTGTTTGGGTCAATAGTTACACACTTCTGGGGTGTAGTTCACTATAGTTCTTTTTGCCAGTGTCTCATAGCAATAGTAGCCTTTAACATGCAGTGACTTTTTACATTTTTAACACTTCCATTAACTCACAGTGGATTACATTTAATGCTTGATTTACCTTAAAGGTATATTATCTTGGTGAAACGGTTCCCAGTTTTTTCTTTCTTTCTTCACAGTAAGACATGATATGAGAATTATGAAGCGCACATTTCTGCAGTGTTTTATGTTTCACAGTCATTACTGGATTAATTACTAGAAATGTTGATAGTTATGCCCCATAACCTGCCACACTTTTGAAACTTTAATGATTATGTTAATGCCCCCATATTGTGTGTGTTTTCTTGTAAAACACACCCTAGAAGGGATTGTCGACATTAGAGTCTACCTTGTGTAGACCCTAATGTCGACAATCCCTTCTATCTGGTATCTATGTTAAGGGCAGAAACAAATCTCATTCAGAATAACGGGAAAATCAGTGGCACACTTGCTAACAGAGGTCAAGAAGAACACTCCAAATTAATAAACCATCGGGTTAGTTATTGGATTACTAGAATTAATGAATATTAAATAAATGTAAAAAAAAATTCTTTCTTACCACACGAATGTTTTCTAGCACCTTCTGTCCAATTGTTGCAGAGGCAGACACACTGAGGAAGAAGAATGATGAGAGGTCGAAGCAGACTGACGTACTGACTGAGTTCCCGCACAAGAAACGCAACATGTTCATTGCTGGAGTTGTCGCAGTAGCCGCAATGATCAGCTATGCTCTGCTCAGTGGACTTATTGAGGTTAGTTGATGCACATGTATTAATTTTTACGTTAAATGTATAAACTCTGCATGTTTTTGGGGAGTCTGTTGATTAATTATGGAATTCAGATTTTTCTCAACAGATGCTGAAATTTTAGTATTTTGACCAGTCAGAGATTAGCGCCATAGTTCAATGTTCAAGCCAATACTATAAGATGGTGGCCTATCATATGGGTGTTACTGTCGTATTATATGTACATTACACCATAATCATGCTGTGCCTGTCAAATATTCATATGTAATAATATTTTACGACAATAATGTTTGAGAAAAACTATTCCCCGTATAATATTCACAAGCGAAGCCACATACAGCTGTGTGACTTTTTAAACCAGTGGCTCAAGGTAGAACTCTCGACTAAGAGAGCCCAGGTTCGAATCCTGTGCTGTACTGTTAAACCTTGGGCAAGTTTTTTCACTCTGTTTTGCTCCAGTTCACTCAGCGGTATGAATGGGTACCAGACAATGGTTGATATTTGTACAAGCAGCCTTCAAGCATTAATTGCAGCATGGCTGGATGCTTCCCAGGGAAGTTGAGATGGTGCTTGATTGAACAGGTGTGATGGAAGTAAGGGAAGCTTTGAGCAGTTCTTAGCACTGGATACTGCGCTATATAAGAACTTACATTTAAAAAAACTTTTCTTCTTCCAGATTGAGGTCTTGACAGATAATGGTGCTGAGGAGAGTGAGTCGTCCGTGAGTGAGAGCACAACTCGACCACCAGACTTCAACCAGTTTGACGGTCTCTTTGAAAATGAAGAGGAAGCAGAGGAAGAAGGAGGAGAGGAACAGAACGATAGAGAGGACTAGTGGTGAAGAGAGAAAGTGGTAGCGCCACGGATTGTGTAGCAGGACTTTAACAAGGTTGCTACTGAGAGACAGAACACTGAATGACGGGGCTAGGAGGCCTCTGCCTTATCAAGAGGCCAACGTCTTTTGTATCAGTTTAGTTTTCACACGTATTCGTGCTTCATTCTTATGTAGTGCTCTGTGAGAATTAATAAAATATAATTTCATATATCTTTGGATGCGATTGCAATAATGTTGACACTTAAATCTAATACATTTGATAAAATGAAGATGATAATAAGCAACTTGCTCTATCACAAGCAAGCACATAAAAAGTGGTGGAGATACTACGATAACTTGGCTAACTCACATCATCCACACCGTATGGGTAAACGACTGGAGAAGGGGAATAATATGACACATATATATATATATATTTAAAATAAATATAATAAATGACATTATTAAACATTATCTAAATAATAATAACAATAAAATAAATTTATATAAACATCCCAATAACATTATAGTATATACAAATTAATTTAAACAATTTGCCATTTAATTTGTTAAGACATTCAGTGTGACACCGTTTCGTTTTCTATTGAAAATAAATATAATTAAAAGTACAGGCCTACAGTTCAAATCTATAATATCAATGGCATAACGGTATTTGCACCTTAAGCATCTCCTAACAGGCACCCCAGAACGACTGTCCACTTTAGATCGGCAGACTTTTCAAACTCACACACTCCAATACAATAATATCAGTAACAACAATAAAGATCTGATTGTTTGAAATATGATCCCACTAGCCTAGGCACTATTACTACTACCACCACAACCATTAGACAAATGAATAAATCCAAATGAAATAATCTACCTGCCAAATGCAAACAATTACTCAGACATATTACATCCTTCACGAGAAACTTCAAAAGTGTGTTTAAATTTAAAGGTTTCTATGTATACACTATTTGCATTTTTATATACGTTCCGGGATAGTGTCCCAAAGTAAGTTTCGCACCCTTGTGAGCAAATGTGTACGGACGCCCAATGCCTTGGTGCCACAGTGAATATATATATAGTTATGCCCGCATCTACTTAATTATCTAGATAATTAAGTGGCGCCTGTCAGAAAAAAATTCACCGTGGCACCAACGGCAACGCCGGCTTCCGCAAATCACTAAATGTGTGCTGGCCTAAGGCTAAGGACAGGTTATATGTCTTAACATGAACATTTGTGCCAGATATGATCTGGTTGGTGGCATGATTTGTTCAGCAGCTATATTATAATCATTTGGACATTGCCATGGCATTGGTGGATCGGTTTACGAGTCCCGGACCCAGTTGGCAAGTATTTAGCCTGATAAACATTCTGTGAGACTGTGTTAATCGACCCTCTTTGATGCTCTAGCAAAATCCCCAAATGCCATAAATGTCATCCGACATCCTTCCTCCTTAAGCAATTTGATTATGGATCTTTATTTCGAGCCCAAACAACTAAAATAATGTAGTGGCCCCCCACACCAGCCTATGGTTTGGACGCCAAATGACTCATCAGTGTCCCCCGGGATGGCGCGCGATGGTGAGTATATCGAACGTAAGATGGCGCCACAATCCTCATCTTTGATCGCCGAACGAACTCACGAAAATGTCATGTGATTGGACAATCGTAAATTGTTGCCAGTTGTGAATTGTTGCGTGATATTCCATAATATGCAAGCCCGTTAACTTCTTAGCACCTCACATAACAAACATGCTTACACTTAGCCCACAGTTATTGCTACATGTGTTGTTTTAAAGGCAAATCGCACAAAACACAACTGTGAAAGCGGTACCCTTGCGTGAAACGTAACCAATAGCAAACGCGTTTACATTATCACTGGTTCGGCGAAGTTGTTTATACGAACAGCGAGAGTCTGAAGACTTGATCAATCATGTTCTGTTCTGTTTTGGTACGTTGAGATGAGGTCATAGTACATCGGATACGGGTTGCTTTTTCAACATCGCTATGAGTGAGCAGCGGAAGAAGCGCCAGGCTGGCGTCTTGCGCAGTCGCCTGAACGGTACAGAGATTGAAGACCAAGAGCGTTTGTTGCAAAAAATAAATCGCCATGATCGAGGGAAAATGAACCATCCGAGCACTAAGGTAACTATTCAAAAGTTCGTATTCACAAGTGGACCTTTACTCGAATCGTGAAAATGATGAATATGCCCGGTGATTCGTGCAGTGAATTAAGATACTAAAGGTATAATAACAGCTAGAAAGACAACTCCCTATTATCACCCACACCACATCTTTCGAGCTGTGAGTGTAACACTCAAATATCGGTCTGTGCTGTGGCCATGTGTGGGTTCGCCTCGTGACAGAAAGATTGTATTGTCATACGTCATGTTTAATGGTAGTCCATTACTACATTGTAGCTGTATTTCTGGTTTCCATACCAAAAAAACACGTCACTTGGCTGTACTAAACGTTCACATTCCTCATTTTAATTAACAGCTATGACTATGTCTATGACTATGTAATGTTTATGTGGGTTGCCAGCAGCAACATGCGCCAAGTAAGATTTTAAGTCATATCAGATGATAATTAATTTCACAGATATCTGTTTTATTTATAAAATTGGTAGGCCTAAATATGTTTATGTGAAATGGTGATACATTTTTAATTGTTTCAATATGTCAACAGTCATATTCATAATGTTGCCACATACATGACAGTTTGTCAGTTAACAATTATTAGTAGTTTCAGTAGTTTTTTAATAAATAATTATGCTGTTGCTACGTTTGAGCTTGAACGTAGTACAAATCGTCCAAATTATAAGCCCTACATATTCATAATATGATCAAAATTAAGATAATTTGAAATGGCTAAATATTTATAATTTTACTAATACATTTGAGATTTAGGAAGAAGAGATACCGATAAGTCATATTTCTTAACAATCTATTTAGGTATAATAATATACTAGTTACTGTGTATCAACATGGTAACTTTGGGGCACTGTGGCATATCTCCATCCTGGTGTTGAAGTCCACTTGTTTCTTACTAGATCCTTTTTAATAGGTCCATTCAAGCTTCCCTGGACCACTGACAACTGATCTACCAACTGTTGTTGGAATTAACTCAAATTTTTTCAGTTTTGTTATTTAGAGTTATTTATATTTATTTACTTTTTCAATGGATACAATTATTAATCATTCTCCTTGTGGATTTATCCAAGCATTATTATTTGCTGCATGCAGTGCCATAGAATACACTTAGAAGTTAGAATTTAAATATACTGCAATTAATGCTAATTATTGTCCTTTGTTTGTTAGTTTGGTTAGTGTAAACTAGTATATTGTTTAAGTATATCATGGCTTCTGTGTGTGTGCGTGCATGCATGTGTGTGTGCATGCATGTGTGTGTGTAAATGTTTGCAGATAACAGTAATTACATTTTTAATAATACCCATTGCTTAACCCCAAATGCCAGATGGAATTATGAATATATTTATTTTATCAGTGAGAAATTTGAGAACTTACCATGTTACAATATATAAGATTTATCAACCTGTGGCACATAACTCCATATGAAGTTTTTGTTTGCAAGATTAAAACTGATTGAAAGTACATTATTTGTGAAATAAATAACTGACTATTGTAACATGTATACAGCAAGGCTTGTGTTTGTAATTTCCAAACTTACATTTTTTTTTTTTTTAATATGAATTACATACACCTACAATGTCGTACATAATTACAGAGCTAAATGACCTATATATGTTAGCAGTTATGCACCGTTTAGCAGCAGTTCAAAATCTTTTTCTGAGGTCTGAGATTATCATCAGGGTATCTCCTTCCTTTTAGCATAAATATATTGACAACAAAAGTAATGAAGACATGGTCCAACAATTAAGAATCTCAGCCAAGTGCTTTCATTTAGTTCAGTTTTTTCCATGATAGTCAGTGTCAAAAAGCATCTCCTGAGTCCTGATCTGCATGAAACTCTTGGCAAAAGCTAAATCGAGGACTGGGAATGCTGGTTTGATGGTACATATTTATATATTATTAAAAACTAACATCATCAAAGTGTGTGATTGGCTCTGGCAGGGTTACCAGAGGCAAGTTCTTATATATAGCGCATTATCTTGTCCTCAGGACCGTTCAAAGCACTTTACACTTTACTTCCCTGACAGACCTGTTCACTCAGACACCATCTCGGCTTCTCTGTGAAGCATCCAGCCATATGCTACAATTAATGCGCGAAGGCTGCTCATACACATATCCGCCACTGTCTATAGCCAGGTACTCATTTATACAGCTGAGTGAACTGGAGCAATGTAGAGTGAAAAAACTTGCCGAAGGTTTTAACACCGCAGCACAGGATTCAAACCCGGGTTCTTGTAGTTGAGAATCCAAAGCTCTACCCCTGAGCCATTGCGCTCTACAAGTGCATACTGAATTACTGATGGTTCATACAGTGCTATATTTTTGAATGGTGAAAAATCATCCCCTTCATTCACTTTCGTACAAAACTAAACTTTCCTACCTGTTGTAATGCGACTGCTAGTAAGATCTAACTTCCTGTGTCTTTCAGATTTCACTCAGCAGACAGGGAAGCTGTGACCAGGTACAGAGAATCATCCGTGAAGAAGGCAGGACTGCACGAAACCTGATAGCGTGGAATGTTCCCTTTGATTCCAACGGCAGAGGCAGCACAGGTAACAACACTTCTCATTAGTGCAGCTTGTGTACTGTACTGTCGTCGTGTGTTTAGTCCTTCGCACCCTCTCGAAAGAGATTTTACTTTTAAATTTTATTGCACTTTGTCGTAATTTGAGCAAACTTATCCCATCACTCTCGTTCACTCAGCTGCATTGAGTGAGTTTACAGTGGTGGATATATGTGCATGAAAGTACTTATTCATACAGCCAAGTAAACTGGAGCAATTTAGAATGAGCGAACTTGCCCAAGGTTTCACACAACAGCGCAGGATTTGAACACGGGTTGTCCCACTAGAGAGACTGTTACTCTGGTCCCTCACTCCGGCCACTATGTTGTGTTGTACAAACTGGATAGTTGTATAAACTGGATAGTTGTACGAACTGGATAGTTGTACAAACTGGATAGCTGTACAAACTGGATAGCTGTGCAAACTGGATAGCTGTGCAAACTGGATAGCTGTGCAAACTGGATAGTTGTACAAACTGGATAGTTGTACAAACTGGATATCCAGTTAGTACAGCTATCTAGCTGTACAAACTGGATAGTTGTACAAACTGGATAGCTGTACAAACTGGATAGTGGATACTCCACTGTATATTTAAGAACTTATCTTTATGGTAAAATACAGTTTGTATCTTACATGACAGTAACAATCTAGAGACCTTGATTACAAGACCTTCCGTTAGCCATCTTCATGTCCAGGTTAATTTTGATTGGAGGATACTGTTGGTGTGATGTCTTCTGTAATCCCAGTGTAATTTAATGTTATTTAACATATACTACTAAGTTATCATCTATCCTGTGGTTAAGTGAAAACATTCGTTAAACAAATGCATGAACATATATCCTGTGGGTGAATTTTTTGTTTAATAACTGATTAAATTATGGGCTACACAGGTCAGAATTTGTGTTTAACACTAATTGTGATCACTGCTGTCAAATTATGACTTCATCATGCTTAACATTTACATAAAAAAAACATGTAACGTTTTTTGGTTTGTTATTAGAGTCTCAGTGATATTATCACTTTATCACTTATTTTGGATCCTTCAAGATGATACATTTGTTATGTTTATGTAATGTTTACATGTTATTATCACAGAGTAGCAGGGTTTTATGCAGGACAAAATTATTGCCAGTCACACATGTTTTGGTGGACACATATAGATGTTAACTGTTAAGCCAGTTTACAAACTTTAAATGTGTCTGATGACCTGAAATGGACTACAAACACACATATGACAGTCACACCATTTACACTTCTAAGGCGTAACTGACAATATCTATGGTTTTGGAAGAACTTTTCTGCTCCTTCATTTGTTTACCCATCCAATTGACGGGTGGATGGCATGACCTCACCCAGAGACCTGTCCACCCTTCATTTGGATGGGCAAAATTTGAAAGTTACATTTTTGGACGGGTAGTTATTTGTCAAGGACGGGTCCGCCAGACGGGGCCACCCATAACCTGTGGTTAACATTCTCTGTGTATTACAGAGAGCATTTGTCTGGTTGTGGCAAGGTAGTCTTGGTAACTGATCGCATTATTTGAATTATGCATACAAGATTTTAGCAAAATTTGGACAGGCAACAATTTGATCCTGGGTGAGGCCCTGGTGGACAAGTCTCTGCATAAAGCTATGCAGAGTAGGTATACTTTTTATGTCACAGAGTAGGTGTATCAATTTGTTACATAATTAAATAATGACTGAGACATAAAGAGCTGTTGTATACATTATTATGAGTTGTAAACAAATATTTGAACTCTTCAACGGTGATCTCTCTGTGACAACCAACACAAACACCGATTCGACGAAACTAGCATGGGGCCGGTTATTAGTGTTTGGCCATGCATTGTCTGTCACTGTGGGAGGTGATATGGCACTAATGTAGCTCAGCCTCCAGTGAAGTTGGCTATTCACTGTAGCGTTGAGTGTGTAAAGTGAGAAGCAGTTCTAACGACTAGAATTGCGTGAGGTCGGATGCGGTGTGGGATCAACATCGCAGTCTATTGATTTCTCCCGACGTGGTTTGTTCTGTGTGACGGTATGTTAGTGAAGCTGACTGTTATGACATGTCATCTTGCGTCTGTGAGAGTTGGAGAGAACGCCTAGGTGTGTGGGAGTGGCTCAGATGGGCGGTAAATGTGAGTGGCTTTAAACGTATTGCAGCCTACATTTCTGATGGCGTTATTGTTATTAATGTTGTTACTTATGAGGTGTCTTATCTGTGGTTATTTAGAATCAGTCATTTACAATCTGGTAGTTACTCAGAGGTGAAATAAATGAGTCTTGATGAAGATGGTATTAGATGTTCTTGAAGCGAATTTTTATTTGAAGTTGTGCCATAAACAATACTTGGTTTTAATTGTTCTTATTTGTTATCATCATTTTCTGTAGCACAGCAATGACTAGGAGGATGAAAATTTACAAACAATTATTTGTTTATATATTTGTATGTGTTTCGACATGCATTGTTTTTAAAATAGATGTTCGACTTCATGCAGTTCATCGTGACTATGTATATCATGTCAGACACCAGCAATTATTTTTGTGCATTGTGTGTTTTCAGACAGTTGAATACATAATAATGTTTGGGTGTTTGAATGAATACAGACGTTGCAGTATTTTACAAATTGGTACAATGTTATGTTTGTACAGTTTACGTGTAGACATATTTTAGATATGGCAACACAGATACAGCCTGTAGTGGCTTTGTTTCATGGGCACTTAATTTATGCATGTTATGATTTATAATAGCCATAATTTATTAACAAGCTGCTCAATCATATATTTGAAAAAAAAGGATATTGCAATATTCATATAAAAAATCATGTTTCTGCTTACTGAAATTATTTATAGGCATTTTAGTTGTTTATAGGTATATTTTGTCAAATTAAAAGTAACAAAAATAAAAATGCTGCCTATTAGTATGCGTCATAAAATTGTCATTATAGTTTTACAATGTTTCATGTATGTGATGTTAAAACTCATCAGTTGTCTAACACCTTCACAAGGTCGTGACAATGGTCATTGGTGATTGGTGTACACTGCTGCATTATTCTTCTCATCATCCATTACAATACATTCCTAGAGCTGTGTTACTGTGTAGTTGGGGGCATTTGCCAACACAGAAAACCTCAAATTATCTTAATGACTACCGGAGTACATGTTTGAGCACTTAAAAATAATTAAATTCTCAGCTATCTGAAAACTTGGAGTGCAAAAAAATCAGTATTGGTGTTAAATAACTTACTGTCACTATGTTCTGTAAGTCTTTCTATAATCAAATATAATAATAAATTTTCAAAAACATGCAGTTCATAAAAAGTATTAGTGTTTTCTTCAAAATTTATACTTTTAGGATATCCAAAAACATTCACAGCATAATACAAACAGTTATTATGGTATACTACAAGTATGCCAAATTGGTATGTTTCAATATAAATACAAAATACATATTTGTCCTCGAATTCTTTTGGTCAATTTGTTATTTGACTGCCAGATTACATATATTGGCTCACATATTCTTTCCACCGTGTTTCAGCAAAGAGCGGCCGTACAAAAGGGGCAAGGTCACTTGGCAGGAAGCCAGCAAGGTCAAGGTCAGCCTCGGTTTCAAAGACATTGGGAAAGAATGCCGGGGGTGACGCTACAGGAGTAGACAGTGCTGCCTCTAGTGGGCTACCACAGAGTGCGGGGTGTACACCAAAGAAAGTTGACATGAGGGCACGTTACTGGGCGTTTCTCTTTGACAACTTGAGACGAGCGGTTGACGCAATCTACGAGACGTGCGAGTCAGACGAAAGTGTCATTGAGTGCAAGGTCAGTCAGTTTTCTGAGTTTTTGTGATAACCTTTGTCCTTGTTTGTTATGTTTTAAATCAGGCTTATCCTGACAAGCCAGACATGTTTATTATACAATGTTATACTACTAAGAAGTTTACAAAACAGAAAATATCTGTCCTTTCAGGAAATATATTGTGTAAAAAGTGACATTTAAACACCAAATGCGTAAAAATACAAGTTTAGAATGTCATGCCAATATCATAAAAGGCTTGGCATTTACTGTTACATTCATGCAGGTTTTTTTTATTTTGCACTGAAATGGTTAGAATATGTTGAACGTTCAAAATGTTTCACCTATAAGTTGAATTTAATAAGCCTGAAATATTGTTTGCCCCTATATTGACACCTATGCACCGCAACATGGTTACCATTAAGAATACTGAAACTGTAATCTCATTGGATAAGACAGTACACACCTGAGACCCGGTTTTAATCTCTGGAGTAGAACTTAATGAGCAATTATATTAATTAACTACGAGCTGTTCCAGCAAAATCTGTATTGATATAGGAGGCAGAGCAGTGAGGCCATGGGGGTCAGTGGTTAGCTGACCTCAGGATTTATGACTCAGGTCAGTTTAGTGTACACCAACATGCTAAACAAAATATAGAAAAGTCCTTTAAGTGCTCCAAGTAACTGAAGTAAGTACAAGTATAGATCGAACCACCCACTAGTTCACTAGTCCACAAACTAGTAAAGATTATGGCAGACTAGTAAAACTGGCCTATTACTAGTCCAGCGGCCTAGTAACATCCATAGGTCATCCACCCCCACAGGCCCCACCCTATAGAGGAAGGGTAAAGTAAACAATAACATTTTCTTCGGCATGGCCACCGCATAGGAACTTCTTGGGTGTTGTTTGTTGTTGTTTGTGTTGAGTAGAGCAGTTCTTTGATGTGTGTAATTTTCTGTTGTCCAATATATTTATTTCTCTAATACAGGAGCAGCTGCCATAATGCCATAATCTGAAATAAATTTTGACGATTACAGAAATCAAGTGTTAGTGGTGGGCCACAGGCAGACGAAGTCCTGCTGGCCAGTATGTTCCACCCCTGAAGTAAGTGTTTTGTTTCCCGTAGGAGGCCATCATGATGTTGGAGCAGAGCACGAATGACTTCAAGTCTCTCATTCAGCGAGTGAAGTTACTCAAAGTGTACGAGACCGCAGAAGAAGGACACAAGTAAGCAACGACAGATCGCGGGAACCATTTGATAAGATTATATACTTATTTGGCTGAATCCTTCTTTAGCTCAACAGAGCTTTTGGAGCCTCCATGGCGCCTTCGTCTGTGTCGTGTGTCGCTGACACTTGTTGGTCATGTGACATTGCAGAAAGCAGCGATGATAATTATTATGCAATATTATTGTTATGGTGGTATTTACTGGATAGATTATTATTATTATGTATTTTTTATGGTTAACTATTTTTTAGAAATGCTATGTTATTTTAATAATGTATTAAAGTTACTTTTTGTTTATACACATACACTTTTTTTTAACTAAACACAATTAGTTTTCTTATTGTATAAAATTATGCTTTTTTTTATTTTACTAGTAATATGTTCTGAAGCGCCACAAACAATTACGGATGTGGTGCCATATGAAATCAAATATATTATTATAACATAATTAATATCTACCTCATCTCATAAACATTGGCACATGAAGGTTTAAGTTGCTTTTATCACACAAAGTCAGCTAGCATCTGATTATTTGCATTACTTTGCACTATCTGATGCAATTCACAAATGGTGATGTAGCACATAACCAGGGATTCCCACTTTAAGGAACCAACCAGTGACCATGGAGTAGGCAGACTGGGGGAGATGTTGTTTACCAACCTAATGAATATAATCAATCAATGGTTTTCATTCAAAATTTGTCTACAGGCCTACATCTCTCGCGTGGGAAGTCAGGAAGTCATCCCCTGGGAAGACTCTGTCGAGCAGTGGGAACAAGGAGCACTTCCCCACCAACTCCCCCACCTCCCGCAGCCTCAACTTCAATTGTCCTCCCAGGTAAGTTATTCCCTCAGTCATCACCAGGCTGACTGATGGTTGTATTTATTTTTATTTCTCTTATATAAGTCAATGTTTATCTAGCCGTGTACACTTAAAGATAAAATCAAGTTGTGGTAGTGAAGTTGAGATGTTGTTGATTGAACAGGTCTGCCAGGGAGTGAAATATAAAGTGCCCTGAACATTCCTAAAGTTTGGATGCCACACTTATCAGGCTTCAGTTGATAAAGGGCTTTGTAAATATAAAAAATTCCAATTATCAAAAAAATTAATAGGATCAATGCCACCCACCCACTCTTTGTGGACCATTGGAAAGGCTAATAAGTGGCAGTGATACAATAGTAGATCTTTGTTGTCTTTGAGTTATGAATTTGCTAAAATAATTACAAAATGTATATACGGATAGGACTCTTTCTAATTGACCCTTCACCTACACACCCACATCCAAATTCTTTCTATTGAAAAGAGTGGTTAGAATATATTATACGTCGGTGAATTGCAACTGATTCATTGTAATATAGTATAAATAATAAAGTATATAAAAAATAACCAAACATTTGCAGAATTAACCCACAATCTGTGTTCACTGTGGAGTATTGAACTGATTTATTCCAAAAATATTTTATTCCAAATAGACCCTTCCCCTTCCCACCCACATCCAAATTTTTTTCATCACTGAATTGTTTATATTTACAAAGCCCCGAAGACAATTCTTAGCTTTCTCTGCTGATGAAGACTGGAAGGTAACTGACGGCAGTCTGCACCAGTGCTGTTGTGTGTTGTCAGCTCCGGGGGTCTGAGTTGGGCGGACAAGGTGAGGGGAGGACCAATGACCAACTGTCAGAACTGTGACAGGAAAAATGACCACGTGATCACCTTGAGGGAACCGTGTCGTGTCACCAGCCCTGGTGCCGAGAAAGGTCTCGTATTACTTTACGTCGACTCTTGTTTCTCTAGCTCAGAATGTAGCATTTTTCTCTCCCATTGTGGGGGTCAAGGCCACGTAGTGTGTAGTTTGTTTCGCTGGTGGTTTTGCTTGGCAGTAAAGGTGGTGTTTTGTTCTTTTTTGGTTGGTTTATTCAATATAAAAATGTAATCTTGTACGTATATGAACTTGACACATTTTGAGTACATAATATGTAAGAATGGCACAAGAAAGTGCATGCATTTGTTTGCATTGTGGTCCTTGGATATATACAGACACATATACAACACATAATACATTTTGAAATAAATATACATACTAAAATAAAAAATGTCAATTGTTAATATACATTAAAAGGCATTAAAAATGACAATATTGAAAAGTGGGGGAGGTTACCTTCTGATTTTTAAGACATTCTCATACAAGGTTTATGTCTATGATGTACTGCTATTGTTTGTTTATCAAACAACTGAACAAATAAATATCAAACTTCCTGTATAACAATATTTTAAACTTTTCAAGTTTACTGAATTTGACATTGTTAACATCTTTGCGCAAGTTTTAGCATGATTACCGGCAGTTAGTAAAACAGCTAAGACAAACGTAATGTTATTAAAACAAATGTATAATAAGGATGATTTCCCCCCCCCTCAGACCCCCCTTTAGCCCCCCTGGATGGTGAGGACACGGAGGGTTGGGAGACGGTCCACAGGGGCGGACGCACAAAGTCCCGCTCCAACTCCATGAAACTGCACACACCCCTCTCTCAGACAAGTTCCCCGTCGAACCACGATGCCACGGAAGACCCACAGGTGGCAGCACTGTGCCACAGCGCCGAGAAGGAGGCGGGTCCAGTAGTGGGCGGTACGACACAAGTCCGGAGTCGGACGTCCAGTCCGGACAGTGAGAAGGAAAATCAGCCGTGGACAGAGAACGATAGCAACCAGGTCAATATCTGTAAGTTGGATGTTTTATTTATATTTTACCTGCTGTTTTACCGGTTCTATGAACAATTCAGGCCATTGTATATTTAATGTATGTTCACACAAATACAAGATTGACACAAATACTACGTTGGATTCAGGGCGCTGCCATCTTGAGACTTATGCGCCAGTGACATAAACCGCTTAGGTCACTGGCGCATGCACATTCGAACATCCTATGTCTGTCTAATTATATTTTATGTATTTGGTACATCGGAGATTGTTTACGTCAATGTCACAACTATTAGCGAAGATTCTGCCAATCCTTGATATATCGACATTGTGCCAATGACCTAAGCGATTTGCCTTACATCACTGGCGCATAAGTCTCAAGATGACAACGCCTTGAATCTAATATAGCATGTTTTTGATACCATTAAACTGTAACTAATTGTTTATTAACAATCTTTGTGCAGAATTACTATACGCAAACAATATAGTATACATATGTAAGTTAATACATATCTGACTGACTGGAGTATCCCTTTAAGTTTATCTTTTTGACCTGACCCCTGAACTGAATCCCTAGTGTGAATGTTTATAGACATCGACGGCAAAGAGAAGCTGACAGAGACCCAACTGAAAGACATCTACGACGATGACAATGAGCAGATCACTGCAGTCATCTCACTGGAGCAGGCTCCACCCCACCCTGCCCCGGAGCTGAGTGGAGCGGAGGAGGGCAGTCACCAGACAGAGGATGAGCCAGGAGAGGAGGAAGAGGAAGATGACGATGATGCTGACAAGTTGGCAATAGAGCTTCAGACGGTACGCATGAATATAGTTTTGTGTTACTTGTAGTATGTGCCTTATTTCTTATTCTGATATAAGAATTGACAGGATCATTGCTTAGAATTGCGCAGGAATCACAAAATAAAACTGATTTTCATAATTCTTGTCAGCCATCTTGGATTTTTTATGTACGTGTATGTAAATTATACACTAATTGGTTTCAGTTAGCCACACAACAATGCTTTATATCCCAGTATTTATATAATTCCATTCCGATTAAGAAAATGTACACCTCTATATAATTATGCCATTTTATTACATGATTCATTATGTGAACCCATGTCTAGTCATGATGCTGAATGCCCTCTGAAATTCAGGGCTCAAAGGGTTATTGGTGCCCAAATTTCCTGTATTTCCATTGATTAGAGAAACAAAAATTTCACATTTTCCTAATAGTTGTGCAGTGGGCAAGTTTTGTGTTTACCAACTCTCTTGGTGACAGGCGTGTAAGCTCAAGATAGAACGTTGCAATTTTTGTTCAATTTTGTGCAATATTGACTCTTTTCTTATTCAAATTGTATATGTGTATTAATAATAATGCATGCATTTATTACGTGCCATGTATTCAGGCAAAATACTTGCTCAAACTCTGTATAGTTTGTTGTTTGAGTTAAAATAAATAAATATTAAATGAGTTGGCTAAATATATATGGAGTCCATAAATGTTTGAGTGTGCATAATATGTAAATTAGAGTAAGATGCAATTAGTAGTATATAATGTTTATTTCAGACAAACAGTCCATGTGTATATATAAAATACAATTAAAAAAATAAAAAGTACAAAACTTAAAATACAATTAAAACAATTATGAGGTACAAGTAAAATAATAAGTAGATAATAAAATAAACAGGTCATGACAAAAATTGAATAAATGTTAAAAGTAATGATTAAAAATACGGGACAATACAAATATCACGTGTACAGTTGCGATGTCCAGTATTTGTACATAGAACTTCCAAAATGTATATATGTGTGGAAGTAGTTAACAAAAAAGAGGTTTTTGTGGACTGATGAAAACGACGGTGAGACTAAATATGGCAAACGTAAAACTTGCACTACGTCTTGATGTAAAAAGTTAAGTTAAATAAATTAAACAAGTTAGCTAAATATGGTTAAAATATGTACCAAGTTAAGTTTAAAAAAGTAGTATAGTTGTGTGTTTGGCTCCTGTAGATGATGGCGGAGGAGGACAGTCTGACTCACCAGCTGGAGCAGGAGCAGGAGCAGGCCCTGGAGTCGGCCCTCGCGAAGGAGAAGGATTATCTGGAGGCCATCGCGTGCGAGGAGAACATGGAGATCGACGACTTGACCACAGTGGACGATGAGGAGGAGACATACAAGACCGACACGGAGAGCGAACTCACGGTCAGTGCTGGACAGTGGTCAGTGTCGGGGGGTTAAACAGTGGTCAATGGGGTACTTAGAGCGCAGTGGCTCAGGGGTAGAGCTTCGGACTCTCGACAACGAGAACCCGGGTTCGAATGCTGGCTGCGGTGTTAAAACCTTGGGCAAGTTTTTTCACTCTACATTGCTCCAGTTCACTCAGCTGAATAAATGAGTACCTGGCTATAGACAGTGGTGGATATGTGTACAAGCAGCCTTCACGCATTAATTGTAGCATATGGCTGGATGCTTCCCAGAGAAGCCGAGATGGTGTCTGAGTGAACAGGTCTGTCAGGGAAGTAAAGTGTAAAGCGTTTTGAACAGTCCTAAGGACTGGATACTGCGCTATATAAGAACTTGCCTTTTTTTTAAATTCTCTTCACCACCGCGATGTGATACTAAATAATGGTCAGTGTAGCACAAAACTGACCACCACATGGCACCAAACTGAGGTGAGTGGACAGCCATACTTCACTGTGATGTTGTTAAAAAGAAAGATGACAGTAACCATGGCAACCTCGCCCCTGACGCCAGGGACAACATGAGGAGCACAATAACATGTAAACTCACCAGTGGCCAATGGTCAAGCAGTGGTCAGTCTGGAACATGTACAGTTGACATGGCAGCTGACAGCTTGGCTTTCCTTTATCACAGGATTTGTTTATTGATTAATTGATTTATTGATTGATTTATTGATTGATTTATTGATTGATTTATTGATGATCTGTTGTAGAAGAGTGGCAGTACGACAGGGGAGTGTCTGTCCATGCGGAAGTGTGACTGGGAGAAGATGGTTGAGGACTATGATGGTTGGTTTACTTTCTATATACAGTGTAAACATTCATGACTCCATTGTCAGAACTACAATTTTGGTGGTTAGAGTTGCATTGTGGGTAGTTTGGTTGAAGTGTTGCAATGTAGGCAGTTGTGTTGCATTGTGGGAGGCTTTGCTAGCAGTCAGCCGACTATTATGCTTGATCTATTTTCAAAAAAAACTCTAAGCCAGACTCATAGTTGATATACAGGGAATGTAGAGGAGGAACAACAAGTTATTGTGCATGGCCTGTTGTTGTGTTGCTTTGTGGGTAAATGTGTTGCATTATGGATTTACATTGAAATATGGGTAAATATGTTGCAAGTGGGTAAATGTGTTGCATCATGGGTAGCTATATTCCGTTGTGGGTAACTGTGTTGTATTGTGGGTAGTTGTATTCCAACGTGGGTAAATATGTTGCATCATGAGTACTCGTATTCCAGTGTGACTATGTGAGTAAATGTGTTGCTTTATGGGTAACTGTGTTGTATTGTGCGTAGTTGTATTCCAACGTGGGTAAATATGTTGCATCATGGGTAGCTATATTCCGTTGTGGGTAACTGTGTTGTATTGTGGGTAGTTGTATTCCAACGTGGGTAAATATGTTGCATCATGTGTACTCGTATTCCAGTGTTAGTAAATGTGTTGCTTTAGGGGTAACTGTGTTGCATTGTGGGTAGTTGTATTCCAACGTGGGTAAATGTGTTGCATCATGGGTAGCTATATTCCGTTGTGGGTAACTGTGTTGTATTGTGGGTAGTTGTATTCCAACGTGGGTAAATATGTTGCATCATGTGTACTCGTATTCCAGTGTGACTATGTGAGTAAATGTGTTGCTTTATGGGTAACTGTGTTGCATTGTGGGTAGCTGTGTAACACTGTATGTGCTGCTGCAGCGGATGCAGAGTATCGTGAAACGACGTGCTGGGGCGACATGGTGGAGGACGTTGACAGTGGCCGCATCCCAGGCAGGGTGGTCCACATCCACGAGAAACTGTCGTCTCCCTCACGCAAGAGGTGGGTGTCTGGGGACGTGTGAGATGGGGGGAGGGCAGGGGGCCTTAGGTGACGTTTTCATTGTCAAGGGGAATTATGTGTGAAGCGGAATGTGAAAAACGTCCACGATTGTAGTGCAGTGTGATTGTGTAAAGAATCTGAGACTACTATAACTGAGACAATTGAAACTACAGATTTTTATGTTAACAGGTTGTAGGTAATGCGGTTACATATTTTATAAATAGTGTTTTGTCATTAATTGTGTGTCCTTATTTTAAAGATATTACATGCATTTTAGAAATATACACACAATGTTTTATAGACTTGGAAAGCCTGCTTCAGTAGTTTATGCGCTAGGGGTCACTGCACTGATTACATCAGTACCAGCTCTTCTATGCCCTTGACACATCCCTTTCAAAAAAGTAACAACAGCCAGTGAAATTGCCCATTTTGAATGTGAGTCGGCCTTCGGTCATGTGAGATAATATTTTGGGTGATTTTTGTCACACACTACTTGTGTTACGTTTAAGACGTGAATGGGTCATTGTATTGGGATTCCCACTAGTCGTGTATCCCTCTTCTATTTGGGAGTGTTCCCACGGCTGATGCAGTAGGGACTGGCAAAGTCAGTTGCTCTAATTGTATGGTTTGACTCCTCTTACTCCCCAGCTTTATGGAGATGATCGGGTGTAAGAGTGTAACAACAACCCCTAGCCTGTGAGGATGGTTTATGTTGGAAATGACATTTGGGAAATATTCGTTTTTAATAGTTCAATGAGGAAGTGATTATAGATCGCAGACGTACACTTCTGTGTAGTTTTGAGCCATTTAAGGTACAGACAATGATGGAGTGGTCAGAGATGATCACCACACACTTCTGTGTAGTAGTGAGCTGTTGAAGGCAGAGAGAATGCGGGAGTTTGTTGTTGCCTCGTGAGGTCGTAGAGAGAATGAGGGAGTTTGTTGTTGCCTCGTGAGGTCGTAGAGAGAATGCGGGAGTTTGTTGTTGCCTCGTGAGGTCGTAGAGAGAATGAGGGAGTTTGTTGTTGCCTCGTGAGGTCGTAGAGAGAATGCGGGAGTTTGTTGTTGCCTCGTGAGGTCGTAGAGAGAATGCGGGAGTTTGTTGTTGCCTCGTGAGGTCGTAGAGAGATTGCGGGAGTTTGTTGTTGCCTCGTGAGGTCGTAGAGAGAATGAGTGAGTTTGTTGTTGCCTCGTGAGGTCGTAGAGAGAATGAGTGAGTTTGTTGTTGCCTCGTGAGGTCGTAGAGAGAATGAGGGAGTTTGTTGTTGCCTCGTGAGGTCGTAGAGAGAATGAGGGAGTTTGTTGTTGCCTCGTGAGGTCGTAGAGAGAATGAGTGAGTTTGTTATTGCCTCGTGAGGCCGTAGAGAGAATGAGTGAGTTTGTTATTGCCTCGTGAGGTCGTAGAGAGAATGAGGGAGTTTGTTATTGCCTCGTGAGGTCGCCGACGGAGAACCACAAGCGGCACGAGGCGAGGCAGGCGAAGGCTCGGGCCATGAGGGAGAAGTTGTTGCAGGAGAAGGCGGAGCGTCTCAGACTCCTCACAAACAAGGTAAATACACACGCCTCCCTCGCTGTGTCTTAACCCTTTATCATCTCATCAACAGGGTAACTACACATGCCTTCCTTATTGTGTGCTAACCCTTTGTCTCACCACTAACAAGGTAACTACACATTACTCCCTCACTGTATGTTAACCCTTTGTCTCCCCACCAACAAGGTAACTACATATGCCTCTTTTACTGTGTGTTAACCCTTTGTCTCATCACCAACATATATAAATAGTTAGATTTGTTTCATTTCAAGATACGATTAGACTAGTAGTTTGTAAAAACCTGGTCATGTTGTCAAACCGAACAAAATGTTTACTAACCCGTATCACTATGTAAAAATAAACTAATTGGCCTTCTTAAAATCTGTGGTAACCGATTAGTGACTGTTACTCTCACCAGGTGGCCGAGGTGCGAGCTCTCAAGGAAGATTTGCTGCGAGTACAGCGTCAGATGATCAAGCAGAAACTGCAGCGGGCGGAGTCGAAGCGACAGCTTCAGTTGAAGATGAAGATACGTAAGGCACACGAGGAGGAGACTAAGGTATGTGTTCACACACTCAGTATTCCCGTAGAGAGGCGCGGATAGTGTAGTGGTTAGCACATCTGCCTGGCAAGCCAGCGTCCAGTTTCAATACCCAGTCATGGTATATTTGGTGTTAAAATCTGGCTCTCAACAGTGGGGACTGTATATCCATCATGATTCGGAGAATGACGTTAATGTCAGTCCCGTCTCAGTTTGACTAGTAAAAGAACTGCTGAGGACCGTACACCCTGGCAGTGATATCCTCAGTGCCAGCATAGAGAGGTTGGTTTGGCGTAAATGTTTTGAAATCAAAAAGACACTACCAATAGTTCAATGAGACCTCATAAGATCATAACGTTGTAACCACAATATATTCAGACTGGTCAGTTAATAGAACCCAGCTGAGTGCTGGACACAACTAGAACTAGAATCTCCTGTGACCAGCCACAGGTTTAGTCTTGCTGTGGCAAACACATGTACAATGACTAAAGACCTGTGTAAAGCAACCAGTTACCACATGACCTGAAAGAACAAACAGAGAATTGCTCCATGGATCAGTGTACAAACAATGCCTCACCATCAACCAGGCTCTCATTGTTATTCTCTATGTAACAGCAGCCTGTCTGTCGTTTGAGACCACCTCTCATGAACGACCACCTTATGTAGATCACGTGGGCACCCAAGACAGGTTCTGCTTGATTACTATTACTGAACTTTGTTGAGCATCACGATCAAAGGCCTGCCCATTCCAAGACGCACTCCACTAATATACATACGAACATAAGAACTATTTAAAAGATATGTCATGTTCTCATAAAGAGTGGTGTATCAACAAAACAAAAAATTTAATTAGTCGCACCATTGGAAAGAAGATAGTGTAGAAATCATGGACCTAGCTCACACATATCCAAAGTTATTTAACACTGAATATTGGTGGGGAAGAAAGGTTCAAACGGAGAACAACACATTTGAAGTTCATGGTCACGTAAGCACGTGATTGATTCTGTTGTCATTTGGCTGCCGGCTTCTGTTTCTTTGTTTGATGCATTCAAAATACACTCCCAATTTTGTTTTTTAATCGCAGCGCAATGTTTCTACGCTGTTCTCATAAAGTCAAGTTCGCTGACGTACAACTCATATCGCTAGAACACATTACATACATAATATAATACAACTCATATTTGTGACATTTCTGTGTCTGTGCTGTTTGTGGCGTATCTGTTGTAGCTTAGTAAGACCTATAACTAAGACGATTCATCCATTTCATTGAATGATGACACTTTTCACATGGTGCAATCCTTGATGCACTTAACAGGAACCACAATATGAATACTATGAATGTAAAATTATTTTATGAAGTGTCATCATGTTGTCGTGCACATGTTGAAAACTGTTGCAAACATACTCATCTGGAAAACTGCTGTGTGTGATGGCACACATTACCATTAAATAATGTCTTCAAGGCCCTATGTGGTGCAAATAACGAAAGTAAATCAGAATGAAAACTAGAGAAGTAATAAAGATCTTGTAAGTTCTGGTATATGGGTTTTGAAATTGTGCATGAAATTGGTCACTGGTAGACCTTTCTTTACAGCTGTAGATATGACACAAATAATGACAGTACATATTGTGGCATACAAATAATTACAGTACATACCGTGGCTTAATGTGTAATTAGAGCCCCAGTATGTTTTGCTGTTTGTGAACCTGTGAATATTGGCTGATGTGTTTGTGCTATTTTTGCATTCTTATGTATGCGACATTGTTCGATTTTGCTTCTAGTCCTTAATGTTGCTTCGTGTTTGCTTGAAACAAAGCATCTGTGAATCTTATACAGTCTTCAGTTCCCCCAGCTATTGTTACTTTTTAAATATTCCCTGTTTTCACAAGACATGTAGAAAAGGGAGTTTTATAATCGTCACAGAATGTTAGTTGCAGTTGCAGTTTTTCATGGATATTTGGCCAGATACTGATCCTTATATTCCCGTTGTAACAAAACGTTAGCAGAAAAATTGCCAGTATATAATGTGAAATTCTAAGTAACCATGTTCATCTTATGGAAATATCGACATTATTTGAAGATAGAAAAAATGCCCCTATGCATTCACTAAAAACAAACTTTTCCAACCTAGCCTCGCAACAGTTCCAAATGAATGTCAATTTTTAAAATGTTTCATCAAACTTGTTATTTCGAGGTTGTCGTTATATTGCATAATACATATGTACACACATATTTTTACACTTATTAGAATTTTTATGGGGTGCAAAATATGGCCTTTAACATTTAAACATTGGTTTCTGGTTGGTAAGTGTTTGCCTTGCATGTGTGACAGGCGAACGAGATAGCCTTTATCAACAGTCTTGAGGCACAGAACAAGCGACATGAGATAATGTCAAAGCACCAGGAGTCTGAGGCAAGACTGCAGGACATCCAGGTACTTGGCCCCGCCCACATTCATTGGCCACGCCCACTCATTTGCATCACCCACTCTCAGTAACATTCACATTTGATCACTGATCACTCATGTTAGCCATGGCCACTATGATGCTGACTACTCTCATTAGCCACACCCACTACTGTTAGCCACACCCACTCATTAGTAACACCCACTTTCAGTGGATCCGCCCACTCTCACTGGCCACGCCCACTTGTTAGCACCACTCAATGATCACTCTCACTTATACCGATCAGCACACTAGCCACACCCACTATTGCTGATACTGACCACTGTCATTAACCACACTGTTTCTTTAGCCACACCCACCAGCATTAGCCACACCCATTCTCATTAGTAACACCCACTTTCACTGAAACCACCCATTCTTGTTACCCTGGTAGTCACTTTCACTTGTACTGATCACGTACACTAGCCACACCCACTATCACTTATACTGACCACTCTGATTAACTACACCCAATCTCATTAGCCATAAGGCCACACCCATTCTAATTTGCCTTATTAGCTACACCCAATCTAACTGGGACCACCCAATAATTGACCCCACCCACCTTCAAGTAATGAACAGTTGTAAATTATTTGCCATCTAATTCGCTGTCATGTATTAAAAAGAATGGTCTGTCTTGCGCAATCACTTGTCATTAGATTTATCTGTCAGTCATTTGTCAAAAAAATTACCATAAATCATGTGTCACTACATTTACTTGTCAATCACTTATTACTATATCTATCTGTCAGTCACTACATCAGCATGTCACTCACATTTGCCACTCAATCAATTAGCACGTTTACCTGTCAATTACTTGCAACAACATAGTCTGTCAATCCCTTGCTACCATACACTTACTTGTCAATCTCTTTCTGTCACATGAACCTGTTAATCACACCACTACTCACTGCCAAATTGACCTGTCAATCACTTGCCCCAGGGTTCCCCATATTTCCTTCAGTAACCATGAAATGCTTCATCACATCATGCTACACACTGAGACAGAGCGTATACTCCAGTGGCTAATTCTCATAAGATAGGGATCGACATATTGTGTAATTGTTACCTTTCTATGGCCGGCTATTAGGCAACTTTCATAGGAACAGTTCATTTATTTGCTGATTTGCTTGGATGTGTCCAGTTTGGTTGACCGCTGTCCACCCCATCATGCATGACTTGTTGTTGCTGTGTCTGTGCAGCGCTTTAAGAAGACAACATGAAATGTCACAAAAGATACAAGGAAGTTGTAATAAATGATGAATATTATATACAATTGTGGTAATAATAATCTGGATGCTGACATCGACGTGACAGGGACTACGGAGATGTTACTTTATAACGACAGTAATAGCTGTGACAGTGTGACTGTGACAGTGACAATAGTGACAGTATTAACAGCAGTGGTTAATTTTTACAAGGTGCAGTTTTGTTCAGCCTGGAACAGTTTTCTCTGTGTTGGGTTTAGGAAGGGTAGTTTTGGAATTGTATTCCCTGTCGAGGGCTCAGACATCTATAAACACATGTTTACAACTAATTCACTCTAAATTAAATTCTTGCCCCAGTAGGGAGTGCATGTGTACCCATTGCTTATCCTCAGGCTGAGTTGTCACAGTGGTGACACTGACAGTTACATCAGTGGCGATAATAGTAGTGACAATGGTGACAGTGACAATTATATGACCACAAAGACAATGACAACAATGATGGTGATAATAATAGCACTGATTGACACTGACAGTTACATTAGTGACGATAATAGTAGTGATAATGGCAACAGTGACATTTATAATAGTGACAACGATGACATTGACAACAATAATTGTGATGATAATGGCATTAAGTGACACTGACAGTTGACGATAATAGTAATGTTACTGGTGACACTGACAATTATAATAGTGACCGCAATAACAATGCTAGGGATAATAATAGTAATGACACCGACAAGTACATTTCCCTGGTAATGAAGACTGTTGTAGTGACAACAATGACAGTACAGTGATAATTGTCATCATTATGACAGTGATAACAATGGTGGCAATGGTAACACTGGTGACAAAGATGAGTGACAATGATGTGAAGGCAGTGATGGTACGGAGGAGGCTCATGACGCAGGAGATGATGCTGAGTGTGGTTGTATTTCAGGATGAGCGACAGAGGAGACATGAGGAGAAGGCAGCCAAGGAGGTGGCAGTCGAGGTAAACACCAGTGTCCACTCACTGTCCACTAGTGGTCACTGTCCACTAGTGGTCACTGTCCACTAGTGGTCACTGTCCACTAGTGGTCACTGTCCACTAGTGGTCACTGTCCACTAGTGGTCACTGTCCACTAGTGGTCACTGTCCACTAGTGGTCATCTTTACTGCTGTATGTAGAGAGCCTGACTGGAGGTCGAGGGACTGGGGTTCCAAGTCCACCGACTGTTATTTTGAGACATTGGCAGTTTTGTTCACCTCATTTGATATGTGTACATCTACCATATCTCAACCTCACGTGTCAGGGGTCGCTGTGGCTGATTACGTCAGTACCTGGTCTTCTCTACCCTGGCACATTCCATTCCAAAAATTCTCTTTTAACATCAGCCAATGAAATCACTCACTGGATATATGGTTCAAACCAGGTCAGGCGACCATAATATCAACATTTTCAGCCAACCGTTATGCAATGTTTAAGGTGCAAACGGGTTGTTATATTGTGTATCCATCTTCAAATTGGGGGGTGTGCACTGTTCCCATGTCTGATGCAATGGCGACTGGTGAAGTTAATTGCAATAATTTTATCGGTCACTCTGGTGTATCGGTTTTTGGAGACGATCAGCCAGGGGTACCTTGCTTGTGAAGATGTCATCTGTCTTTGTAGTTACTATCTTAAATGTTATTATTAATTCATTATGCAAAATATTATTCTTTATATAATAATTAGTATTGTTTTATTACAAGTTTTTTTCTGCATCTCAAAGTGCTGCAAACTATAATAATAATAAAAAATAATAAAAAATTGTTTGTGACAGTTGCGGAGGAAGGCGCTCCAGGCAGAGCGACTGGCCCGGCTCCACGAGATGCAGGAGCGGAGGAGGCAGCGGGAGTCTGAGTTCGAGGCCCGGCAGCAGGAGAGGGAGAAGGAGAGGGTGGAGACGGCGAGGGCACGGGAACGGGAGCATGAGGAACGCATCGCTGCCCTCAATGCCCAGCAGCAGACACACAGAGAGGAACTACAGAAGAAGATACAACTCAAGGTCTGGGGCAGGGCGTCTACTGTCTGGGGGTGGCTGGGTAACTAGGGGGTTATAGGGGTCTAGGAGGAGTGTCATCGTGTCTAGGGGTCTAGTAGGAGTGGCAGGGCATCTGGGAGTGTCTCGAGGTTTAAGGGCATATAGAGGTGTCATGGTGTCTAGGGGTCTAGTAGAGGTAACAGGGCATGTAGGGGTGTCAGGTACCTAGGAATCTTGCGGTGTTTAGGGGTGGGTGGTAGCAGGCACACTGCAGAAGAAGAGCCAGGTCAAGGTGCGTGCTAGAGAGCTGGGGGGAGGAGGGGGTAAAGTGAAGGCTGGGTGTGTGTGTGGCACTATGTATATGTAAGTACTTGTGAACAAGCATCCATGTTGATGTGAGTGTATGTCTACACGGATTTGAATTTGTGTGTGTGGGTGGTGCGTGCATATGTATATGCACATGTACGTGTTGTGTGTGTAGATCTACTGGGGAGTGAAGTATAAATCGCTCTGAGCACCCCTATAGCCAGATACAACGCTGCTGTATATGCACTGACTTCATTGCACCTAACAAGAGTTGTTCCCCTCGCAGCAAGATGAGTCGGACCGCCGCCACAGAGAGAAGCTGGAGCACATTCGTGAGAAGGCGTTTGTGATGAGCATCCTCCGCCACTCCACAGAGGACCACAATGAGGCTCTGGAGCTCGCTCCGTACGAACAGAAGAAGTTGTGTGTCGTCTGCAATGTCATGGTGCGTTGGTTCGTACATGTGGTTAGGTAGATAATTCTAGATGGATGAAAACATGGAAATGTATTCTTTAAAATTGTAGTCTTGTTTATGACTGCAAAGTCTTTATTACATGATGACTTAACTATTACAGCGATCATGAATGTAATATTGTTACAATTGATTTACATTATCTCCTCATTCTGCTGCCTGTAATGTTATGAAATATTCACTGAACTGGTTACATTGTTAGATAAAATTGTATATCAGATTCCAAATCTGGCGGCTCTCATTGGTATTATTTCTGTGTATTTCACAGTTCTTTACCTTTTGCATAACAGTTCGTTCACTCCTTCCCATATCTACGGCGACGTAATAGTTATAAAAAACATTTCTCTGTAGATGTTTACTGATACCAATTAAAATGTTATAATAAAAAAGTTAATTTACTTTGAAATACATTAAAAAACACAGAATTGAACAGATCACTCTTGTTGTATAGGTGTAATAATAATAATAAGTTGACTAATCCTTCCCCTTTCCCTGTCTAGATCCCGTCGGAGGTGTACCTCCAGGGCCACCTGAGAGGGAAGAAGCACCAGCAAGCTCTGATGGAGAGCAACGGAGGGAAGGGACTCTCCAAGGCTGAGATTGTAAGTCCTCGTCCTGTCTGTGTCATGGCACTGATGTCTTGTGTATGAGCTGCGTGTGTAGCAGTGGTACATCTAAGTGTATGTTGTATCAGATCAATGTCTATCAACTGCATGTGTATCATATCACCATGATGTGTGTCATTCTGGTTCTTCTTGTATCACTCCTCATGTATCATATCAACTCTGTATAGCTGGCTGTGTGTGTGTGTGTGCGTGTGAGTGAGCGAGTGAGCGAGTGAGCGAGTGAGCGAGTGAGCGAGTGAGCGAGTGTGAGTGAGTGACTGAGTGAGTGTGTTTGTGCGTGCGCGCGCGTGCGTGTGTGTGTGTGTGTGTGTGTGTCTGCTGTATCTGGATAACAAGGGTTCTTACTTGTTTCATGCTTTATGCATGTTTTGAAGGTTTTGCAGCAAGCTTTCTTCTGTACATTCCTCGGGTGAAAACGAAAGCTGGAACCTGAGCTTTTTCAGTTGCTGCACTATCGGTGTGGAATTCGTTTCATGCCAGTGTTAAATTAGAAGGAAATACAGTTTCAATCCGCCGCCAGCTAAAAACCTATGTATTTAATGCTGCCTATCCTCCTTAGTTTCCTAGCACCTTCATCCATCCAACGACTTGTGCATTATGTACGATTATGAGATTACATAAACCCTTAGTTTTGCGGTGCCACTGAGCTAATGTTGTCATAAGAAGTCACTATTACAACATGCAATGACCCGGTAATGTGCACCTTGCAGGAGATGTTCAACCTGGAACACATCTCGGACGCGCCGGACAACAAGCCAGACATACAGGTCATCCTTGACCGCGAGCGACAGAAGGCGCTCAAGAAACGCTGCAAGAAACTTCGACAGCGCATGGTCTTCCGGTGAGTGACCTCTGACCCAGCCTCTCTCTGGCAGCTGCCCGGAGTGTCTTCTATTTCATCCTATGGCTAGTTTTAAGGAGCTTCGTAGTCATACAACAGAAAATCACCTCAGTCGACCTGAAACTGTCTAGACGGTTTTTAAGTGAGTTTACTGATCTAGTTTGTGTTACTACTTCAGGGAGACTTCCACAGTTTAGCCGGATCAAGTGGGAACACACTGTTTCTTACATTTAGCATAGCCCTTAGTGTGAATGATCTGAAAAAGTGTGGTCGATTGCCTGGTCTTTGTGGTACTGCTTCCCTTTTCAAGAGGTTTAGTGCAGATTCGTAATCGTACAGGTTGTGCATAACTCATTGTCATCTCTCTTGGGATTGTCTCACAGCCCTTCCACAAGTCTACTAATCACTGCCCTTCGCCCTTGCAATCCCATCCTTCCACAAAAGAAGTTATGGTTATAATGACAGGTCAGTCCACAGATGGCAGCACTAATGTTGCCCCATTCGCCAGGTGGCGCCACTACTTACAGCTGACCAGCTCAGTTTTAGTCCCACATTTGAATGTGCTTTTAATTAACAAGCATTCAATACAAATACTGAGAGAAGTCTACGCATTTGTCTGTGTGTACACGTAGTGTCAACTGCTGGATGGATGTTTGTGCTGGTAACAGTAACAACACTATTTCAGACGATCTTGCATCTTATATATTAGCCTGTCTGCATTCAGAATATATGTATTTAAACGTTTGATTTTAAGTTGTGTCTTTCATTAAAAAATCAGGTTAATTAAATATAATTATACTGTATAATACAGTTTTTCTATGTAGCATAATTAAATGATGGCAGTGAAGAATTTGTTTGCCTTTAATAATTTGGCTATATGCATGCATGCACGTACTCACATACACACACATTGAAACATAGTTGGACTGCCAAAGTTATAAATGTAATGAGAGAAATTAAATCAGGATTTTTAAATTTGTATGCACATGTTTTAAGGAGATTATATTACAATTACAAAAAAATCATGTTCTTAATGACAGGCTGCTTAACATGCTCTTAATCTAGTTATTTGTTAGAAGCGATATGTTTTTATGTATTCTGACATTTACTATTTACACTATTTATTTCACAGTTCATTAAGTAATAAATATTACATTATGATTTATCTTTGGTAAATTATATAGTATAGTATAGTTAGCATAGCATAGCATAGCATAGCATAGCATAGCATAGCATAGCATAGCATAGCATAGCATAGCATAGCATAGCATAGCATAGCATAGCATAGCATAGCATAGCATACTGTTGATTCTATCTGTAACATTAAAATGTTTATCACAGGAGATAAAGATGTTTTTGGTGTATATCATGAAATATATCATGAAATAAATTAAATGTAATTAAGATAATTTCATCGTCATCATTATCCCCACCTGGTTTTATTTGGTTTAAGTGCTTTAGTTTTGTCAGAACCCTGTCAGAGGTAAACATCATGCTCGTTTTATCACGAATAAACAACATAAATATTTTATCACTCATTTCGTCCCCATTTTTTTACAAGTTTAATTTTTGTTGGAAACTCATCATCGGGGAGAGGGAGAGAGGGAGAGAGGGAGAGAGGGAGAGAGGGAGAGAGGGAGAGAGGGAGAGAGGGAGAGAGGGAGAGAGGGAGAGAGGGAGAGAGGGAGAGAGGGAGAGGGAGCTGTGGGAGAAGACAAAGAACGATGCGGCGTTAATGCGATCAGTGTCACAAGATGAAATAAGTTTCACATGCGGTGCCGTGTGGCGCCACCGAGCCTTGTCCCAGTGGGACGGTTGCGGGGCGCGGTGCACTTTGTCTGCGCCGCTAATCAGATCAGTCTCATGCAGGAATAGCGGAATAACGTGGTTAGTCGGCGACCGCGCTCGCCCCACCGGGCATTTATTAGTTTATATTAGTTTACTCCGTAATTTGCGCAATCTCATTGCAGGTAGATTTGTTTGAGTAACGGCTTTTTGTGTGTTTATATCGCCGTGTAATTGAGTCAGTGGGCCTTTGTTTGTTTTTCTTTCGGCAGCCATTGAACTCACTTGTCTTGTGATGTAATGTGTGTGTGAGTTATACAGAAGTTTATCTCCTAATGTTAGGATTCCATCCTTCTCCGGAAGCACCATTCCTGTACACACGATCATTTAAATTTAATTATGAACTATATTATCAATGGTAATAGATCTTAATTTAATTATAAACTATCAATGGTAAATAATAGATCACACATGTAATTGGTTTCACCGTAATTCCTTTTATAGAGTGTTGTTAGAGATGCATGATATGCGTTAGTAATTGATATGAAGATTTTACAGTGCTGTAAAAGATGTAATTTGCAAATTCCACAAAATGTAGGCTAAAGTTGTAAATAGTTTGGGTACATGCTTTTGTTTTTGGAGGGGGGTTTCACTCGGTGTCGGAAATAAATATTTTACACTGCAGACTCATACTGTTAGTACAGTTATGTCATTATGTTTACAAACATTCGTCTGAGAGGGTGGGGTGAAGTCAGTTGAAGGAAATGTTCTGATGTTGGACACCTACTTTCTGAGATGATTCCCTGATATGTAGGCAGACAATGGTGGTGATGTCATAACAAGATGGGCCAATGGATTGTATATCAGTCTCTGTGATAATAAGAAATTGTTATCACTGTTATATTTATTTGGGCAAATAACAGTTATTAATATGTGCTTCCATTGTTAAAATTTTGGTCTGTTTGCAAGGGACATTTTTGCAGTTTCAACTATATATTACCTGTGTGTTACCTGTATATTAACAGTGTGTTACCTGTACGTCATGTGTGTAGTAACTATATGTTACCTGTGTATTTTCAGTGGAGCGGAATATGAAAATTCAGTGTGCGCCAAACAGCAGTCAGTCGAATCGCAACATCGAGCAAAGTGAGTAAAGATGTTACATTGCCTTGTCTTTCTTGGGGTGTGGTGGCATAGTTAGTAGAACATCTCACTCAGTAGAACATCACAATATGTGACTGTGTGTGTGCGTGCGTGTGTGTGTGTGTGTGCGTGCGTGTGTGTGTGTGTGTGCATGCATGCGTGTGTGGATATGTGTGTGCGTGCGTGCATGCGTCTGTGTGCATGTGTGTGTGTGTGCGCATGTGTGTGTGTGTGTGTGTGCATCTATGTGTGTGTGTGTCTGTGTGAGTGCATGTGAGTGTGTACATGCATGTGTGTTCGCATGTGTGTGTAAGTATTTGCAATGCCTGTATTGAGTGTGTATGCATATGTTAGCTTGTGTGAGTGTGTGCATGTGTGTTTGCAGACATGACTGTATGTGTGCGTGTGTGTGCCTGTGTGCGTGTGCCTGTGTATGCATGCATGAGTGTGCATGCACACATGTATACATGTGTCTGACACAAGTACCACTTGACACAGTGTGGTGAGGTCACTTGACATTCCTTCACGACCTCTGTCACTGCTGGCTGTCTGTCAGCTGTCCTCCGTCACATGTCAGTTGTCAGCATGGTGTCAGCAGTAAGGTTTTGTTTCACACCTTCAGGATGTTTCTCATGACACTGCAGTCATTAGAATGACGACATTGCCACGAGTGGACATTATACTCCCATTCTGCGAGGAAACAGGAAGCTAGCATTCCCAAAATTCAAGCATCACGCAATTCCTTGGCACTTTGGAATTGTATGTCATTTTTTCCTAAGGCTAAAACATTTGCATTGAACGAAGACATGCCAAAAAAGTTGTTAGCAATTGTAGTTGCCTTAGGCGTTCACTACACAGGAGAAATGACTAAGGGGGCCACAATAATGGATGAGTCACAAATTCGAGACATGCTTCAATAAAATGTGAATTTTGATTGATTGCTCAATAACTTAAAATGGTTTGTAAGATAGTATTTGAAAGTTTCTTCTGTTCAATGACATGGTTTGTTCAATGATTCCTTGGTAGTTTGTGCACTGATGTGGTTTGTTCAGAGGTTCACTGGTAGTTTGTTCATAGACATGGTTTGTTCAGAGGTTCACTGGTAGTTTGTTCATAGACATGGTTTGTTCAGAGGTTCACTGGTAGTTTGTTCATAGACATGGTTTGTTCAGAGGTTCACTGGTAGTTTGTTCATAGACATGGTTTGTTCAGAGGTTCACTGGTAGTTTGTGCAGTGATGTGGTTTGTTCAGAGGTTCACTGGTAGTTTGTTCATAGACATGGTTTGTTCAGAGGTTCACTGGTAGTTTGTTCATAGATGTGGTATGTTCAGAGGTTCACTGGTAGTTTGTTCATCGACATGGTTTGTTCAGAGGTTCACTGGTAGTTTGTTCATAGATGTGGTTTGTTCAGAGGTTCACTGGTAGTTTGTTCATAGATGTGGTTTGTTCAGAGGTTCACTGGTAGTTTGTTCATAGACATGGTTTGTTCAGAGGTTCACTGTTAGTTTGTTCAGATATGATTTGTTCAGAGGTTCACTGGTAGTTTACTCAAAGACATGTTTTGTTCAAAGGTTCACTGGTAGTTTGTTCAAAGACATGGTTTGTTCAGAGGTTCACTGGTAGTTTGCTCAAAGACATGATTTGTTCAGAGGTTCACTGGTAGTTTGTTCAAAGACATGGTTTGTTCTAAGGTTCACTGGTAGTTTGTTCAAAGACATGGTTTGTTCAAAGGTTCACTGGTAGTTTGTTCATAGACATGGTTTGTTCAGAGGTTCACTGGTAGTTTGTGCAGTGATGTGGTTTGTTCAGAGGTTCACTGGTAGTTTGTTCATAGACATGGTTTGTTCAGAGGTTCACTGGTAGTTTGTTCATAGATGTGGTATGTTCAGAGGTTCACTGGTAGTTTGTTCATCGACATGGTTTGTTCAGAGGTTCACTGGTAGTTTGTTCATAGATGTGGTTTGTTCAGAGGTTCACTGGTAGTTTGTTCATAGATGTGGTTTGTTCAGAGGTTCACTGGTAGTTTGTTCATAGACATGGTTTGTTCAGAGGTTCACTGGTAGTTTGTTCATAGATGTGGTATGTTCAGAGGTTCACTGGTAGTTTGTTCATCGACATGGTTTGTTCAGAGGTTCACTGGTAGTTTGTTCATAGATGTGGTTTGTTCAGAGGTTCACTGGTAGTTTGTTCATAGATGTGGTTTGTTCAGAGGTTCACTGGTAGTTTGTTCATAGACATGGTTTGTTCAGAGGTTCACTGTTAGTTTGTTCAGATATGATTTGTTCAGAGGTTCACTGGTAGTTTACTCAAAGACATGTTTTGTTCAAAGGTTCACTGGTAGTTTGTTCAAAGACATGGTTTGTTCAGAGGTTCACTGGTAGTTTGCTCAAAGACATGATTTGTTCAGAGGTTCACTGGTAGTTTGTTCAAAGACATGGTTTGTTCTAAGGTTCACTGGTAGTTTGTTCAAAGACATGGTTTGTTCAAAGGTTCACTGGTAGTTTGTTCATAGACATGGTTTGTTCAGAGGTTCACTGGTAGTTTGTGCAGTGATGTGGTTTGTTCAGAGGTTCACTGGTAGTTTGTTCATAGACATGGTTTGTTCAGAGGTTCACTGGTAGTTTGTTCATAGATGTGGTATGTTCAGAGGTTCACTGGTAGTTTGTTCATCGACATGGTTTGTTCAGAGGTTCACTGGTAGTTTGTTCATAGATGTGGTTTGTTCAGAGGTTCACTGGTAGTTTGTTCATAGATGTGGTTTGTTCAGAGGTTCACTGGTAGTTTGTTCATAGACATGGTTTGTTCAGAGGTTCACTGGTAGTTTGTTCATAGATGTGGTATGTTCAGAGGTTCACTGGTAGTTTGTTCATCGACATGGTTTGTTCAGAGGTTCACTGGTAGTTTGTTCATAGATGTGGTTTGTTCAGAGGTTCACTGGTAGTTTGTTCATAGATGTGGTTTGTTCAGAGGTTCACTGGTAGTTTGTTCAAAGACATGATTTGTTCAGAGGTTCACTGTTAGTTTGTTCAGATATGATTTGTTCAGAGGTTCACTGGTAGTTTACTCAAAGACATGTTTTGTTCAAAGGTTCACTGGTAGTTTGTTCAAAGACATGGTTTGTTCAGAGGTTCACTGGTAGTTTGCTCAAAGACATGATTTGTTCAGAGGTTCACTGGTAGTTTGTTCAAAGACATGGTTTGTTCTAAGGTTCACTGGTAGTTTGTTCAAAGACATGGTTTGTTCAAAGGTTCACTGGTAGTTTGCTCAAAGGCATGATTTGTTCCGAGGTTCAGTGGTAGTTTGCTCAGGTAATTGGTGTGTTTGTAGCTTCAGTGGCCTGGTATTCTGTAATACATATGTTCAAATGAAAGCCCAAATTTCCCTGTACACTGACATTTGGCCTACAAGCCCGCAGCACTGTCTGACCACCAGCTCCAGGGCAGTTGTTGACTGACCACACTGGTCATCTGGTCACTCTGTCGTCCACTGCATTAATGTTGGTGATTTTGCCACATTTGATACGCTGGCGGAGAAATCGAAGGTGGACACAAATTGAAGGGAGCAGATTAATGGAGTCAGGACGGTGCTGAGACGACGGCGTGTGAGCGGTGCATTAGCGGCAATCCGCCTGTAAGTGGTGCACTAATGGAAGGTGCGCACTAATGGGAGGTGGCGCAGTGGTTCCTTCCTCCTGTGATCCCGCGTTCAGCCTCTCGCTCTTCCGTCTACCCACATAAGCCCCGTATGGGAGGCGCGCTAGCAACCTGTTCAGTAAAGTCACCTGTGTTTATGGTTTCAATGGTTTGTTTATTTACATATTTATTTATCAATGTTATCAATGTTATAAATTTTATCAATTTTATAAATTTTATAAATGTTATAAATTTTATCAATTTTATAAAAAAAAATTTTTTATAAATTTTAATTTTTTTATAAATTTTATAAATAAATGTTATAAATTTTATAAATTTTATAAATTTTATAAATTTTATAAAATTTATTCATTTTATTCATTTTATTCATTTTATTCATTTTATTCATTTTATTCATTTTATTCACTTTATTCACTTTATTCATTTTATTCATTTTATTCATTTTATTCATTTTATTCATTTTATTCATTTTATTCATTTTATTCATTTTATTCATTTTATTTATTTGCTTTATTTGCTTTATTTATTATATTTTACCATAATATGCAAGCATAATATTCAGTATTAATGTTTAAATATTGTTATTTTATTTGTTTTTAATAATAATAATAATAATTAAACTGTTTTTCTATAGCGCTAATTCCCGCATGGCGGATCGATGCGCTGTACAAGACATATAATAAATGTATTCATAAATATAAATGTAAATTATATAAATTAATATAAATCAAATCAAAAGTTTTTACTGTATTATGCATGTCATTTTTATCATAGTAATTTGTTATTTTTAGATTCTTGCAAAGCATGTCTTAAAATGTACAATTTCACCTTGTTTTTGATATATAAGTCTACTGGCATATTTATTTATTTGTTAATATTTACCAGCTAGTTATGCATTTTGCATAAATACTCATGTTAATATATCTTCCAGTGTATATTTATTTATTTCATTACCAACATTTGGGACTCAATATTTTACACTTTATAAGTGTAGTTTTGTTTGTCTAGTTCAGATGTTTTTAGCCATGTTTTAGAAATATTAAATTTGATATTATTATTTATATGTTAAAAATACATCATGGATCTGGATAATAAGTTAGCAGTCCCAGAACACTGCACAGGGGTTCATTTAAGAAAGTTGAGACAATGCCTCAACATAATGTGAATGAAATTGGTAGTTTTGAAATTGTGGCAATTAGGAGGATTCCTACAGACCATCCAGGGTCCAATCCAAACCTGACAGTATTCCCAAGTGGATAAGCCACATCAGGGGGAGTACGGAATGTTCCTGGAACAGCCGTGAAGCCTGGTGGCACCGTTGAGATCACTCCATATCCCCGGCAGTGGAATGCATTCTATAGCGCCCGTAATTGCGGCATTTTCACGCAAATGCACCTACACAATACAGCGGCTCTTAGCGCATTAAACTCAGCATTTTCATATTTACTCGACTGGTGCTGTGCCAGAGTCTTTGATTCCCGTGTCCCTGCTGGGTGTCCCTGCTGGATGTCCCTGCTGCATGTCCCTGCTGGATGTCCTGCTGGATGTCCCTGCTGGGTGTCCCTGCTGGGTGTCCCTGCTGGATGTCCTGCTGGGTGTCCCTGCTGGATGTCCTGCTGGATGTCCCTGCTGGATGTCCCTGCTGGATGTCCTGCTGGATGTCCCTGCTGCATGTCCCTGCTGCATGTCCGTGCTGGGTGTCCGTGCTAGGTGTCCCTGCTGGGTGTCCTTGCTGGGTGTCCCTGCTGGGTGTCCCTGCTGGGTGTCCCTGCTGGGTGTCCCTGCTGGGTGTCCGTGCTGGGTGTCCCTGCTGGGTGTCCCTGCTGGGTGTCCCTGCTGGGTGTCCCTGCTGGGTGTCCCTGCTGGGTGTCCCTGCTGGGTGTCCCTGCTGGGTGTCCGTGCTGGGTGTCCCTGCTGGGTGTCCCTGCTGGGTGTCCGTGCTGGGTGTCCCTGCTGGGTGTCCCTGCTGGGTGTCCCTGCTGGGTGTCCCAGGCAATGATGACCACATGCTGGTGATTGCTGATGGCTTACTTATGTTACCGATTGTTGCTTTGTGTCAGAATTGAGATGCAATAAATGTAGCGTGATGACATCTTGAATGGTGTTTGACCAATGAGGCATGTGCTGTAAAACAACCTTCTTGAGTTGTCCGTGGTTTGGAGGGACGATGAATAATTGAAGTGCAGTGGTTGATGGAGCCTAGCTCCAGGTGGTGGCCACAGTGTTGGGAGTGGCACTGGTAACTTGTCCTCTCTTTCTCCCTGTTCCCTTTTATGTCCTCTCCCACCCCAGGGCCCTCACAGGGCAATCCTGTTTTCCTCCTACAGTTCACCCCTTGACCGTCATCCCAATGACCAATGACCATACAGTCATAGAGTGGAGATGTGTCATGTCCACTGTCAGTCTTGGGCCAGTTTTATGAACTGGCCTTACTTTATGCGCAACTAGGCATTGTACAGGACGTAACTAAGAGTGACTAGTTGATGTAGCTTATGGCTGCTTTCCTGAGTCTAATTTAGCATTCGCATAACTAAAATTATCTAAATCAAAGTAAAATTCACCTTATTATGGGGGATTTCTGTATTTATTCTTGTCTCTGAATACCTTTTTTCCACCACCTTTGTAGTTCTTATACCAAATGCCAAGCTGTGATGAATGTAAAGAATATCCAATGTAAACATAAACAATTATTTTGTTGAGAGTGAGCGTGCCAGAAGCATCGACGACCTTGGGGAGCATCCCATAAATATTTCAACTAACATAAGAAGTTAGTTACGCCTACTAATTTCAAGACACAGCTAAGAGCAACTGTGGAGAAGACTTATGAAATGCAGCAAGTGTAACATTACAATGTTTTAGGCTTTGACGAATTATTGACCGCTACAGTGTCATAAGTACACTTCATGAAACGCAGCTCTGGTTTTTGGCCTGTTGCAGGCAGTAGGTTAGGCAAGTCTGTGATGTTACCCAGGTAGTTGTTTCCTGGTGTCCCTGAGTTCTGCCTGGAGGGTGACTTGTGGTAGTTCTTGAAACAACGTTGTAGCGAGTGATGGGACCAATCCCGGAGAAACTTCATCATTGGACTCATGACAACTGATGGTCTTGTTTTCCAACAAGAGAGTTTCTGCATCTCCTATATGTTATAGGGAGGGTGCCAGCTCCTCTGCTGAGTATTGTCCGAGCAGTAATTTGTAACAGGAAGGCTGCTGTCTAGAACGTGGGAAACTTCAACTTCAAAGGGTATTGCAGTTAATTCTGCTCACCTCGGAATTATTGCCAATCAGTTAATATTAATTGAAAATAAATAAAACTTGGCGCTGTCACACTCGCTTTAAGTAGAATTCCTACATTTACAAATAACATTTCATGCAGGAACATTTGGTATTAGTTTAGTAGCTGTCATGCTCATTTTGTCTCAATTGTTTTACCTATATTATACATTTAAAATTGTTTCATATAAATTTTAGATCAAAAGTAGATGGTGAATTATACAGGAAACTTTGATGTGCCTGGAAGTTATCCCTGAGAGATGTTCTCAAGCCTGTGTGAATTAGTAAAGCATTTTATTGCAACCACTTTGCTGTAGTCGGCAATTGACTTTGACAGAAACATTTCTAAAATGCCAACTGCAATTACGTCGTCTTTTGCAATGCATTTTTGCAGTGTGACGTTACCAGCAGTACTGCAGTTTTAATATAGTTGGTTTTTCTTTTGACACTGCATTTTCCCTCAGTGTGTGTGTGTGTGTGCGTGCGTGCGTGCATGCATGTGTGTTTTCTTTTTAAATAATAAAACAGACTTTTGCACGTACATGTGTATGGCTACATGTGTGTGCATACATGTGTATGTATCACTAAATAAGTACATAACTTTAAGTAGACTTCATGAAACTGGCCCATGCTATAGAAGTTATTTATTGAAAGGTAATAGCTTCAACTATTTGTACAACACATTGACAGGCTGATATATTTCAACTGTTGACAGCAAATATGTGCTTATTTTAGCCGTAACTTTTCCAAGACTCTTATGTGTAGTATATTATTCAGGCTCTCAGTTAATCAGTAACAAGAAAATTGTAATTTTTCACACAAGGACATTGCAAGTGATCTTAGGGTGGGCCACATGAGCAATGCAGCAGATGTATAAAGTTGAATCAAAACACCAAATAGTTCATTTTTCCAGCTGCATTCTTCCTCCGTGTTCATGGCTGGTTGTGTGAGATATGCCGTGAGTGTGAGATATGTTGTAGGGAGTGGCTGAGAAATGAGTGTCACCTTACACATTTATAACAGTTTTCTTGCATGTTTCCCATTCGGCCCATGCTGGGGAGTGCCTTCTGTCACACAGCGAATGTAACAGTAAATTAATCACTTCATACGGGCTGGCGTCACGGCTGACTGCATTTGTAACTTTGATGTTGAAATGGTGAATCAACACAACAGCCTGTGCTGTGTGCTTGTTCAAACTACACACTCCACTTGTGTGTTTCTCCGTCTTCCCTGCATGTGTTTTGTTGTCTTACCACGTGAAGTTTATATTTTAGTCATCAGTAAGTTAGTTCACATCAGTGTCTTTATTTATAAGTTTATTTAGTTGATATACCTTTAATAGACATTTATATTGTGTATATGGTACAGTTTTGTAAATTATGAAGATTAGAACAATGTAAATGTTTGTTGCATTTCGTATCATCAGAGCAGCATTTGAAAAAAGTCACACATAACCTTACGTGCAAACAGTTACTGTTTTCCAGTGAACATTTATTTAGGTTCAATTTTTAATATTATCAGTGCTGTCATATCTTTCAAGAAATCCTCTTTACACATCTATTGTCATCACTTTTAAATAATTCCAGCCAGGAATGTACTTAAACCAGACATTTTTGTTGGCATCTGATTCTTAATTGGTTGCCCTCCATTGTCAAATTAATGATCACATCTTAGGCATGGACGAGGGACTTTAGCTTTAGTTGGTACGGTAGAAAACATTGCCAAAAAGTCAGAGTATGATTCATTGCATTAGTAATGATAACACTTAAATAATTTATGTTCATTAGACTTTTTTGCATATCGTCATCTGTTATCAATTATAATGCATACAGGCAGTTGTAAAAAATTGCCATTTTTGCATATGCTCATTTCAAAAGCTTTTGTAATGTGTGACAGAAAGTGTACCTAATATAACTTTATTTCCTTCTTCAATAGTTTATTGTGATCAGAATGTATAATTACATACATAAATTATATATATATATATATACATATACATACAAAATATACATATATATTATATATACAGCTGTACATATATGTTCGTATATATATATATTTATATATATATATATGTATATATACATAAATATAATAAATAATTATATATATATATATATATATATATATATACATATGTATATAATAAATAATTATGTATATATATACGTATATATATATATATATATATAATAAATAATTATGTATATATATGCATCTATATAATATAATATATATATATATATATATATATATATACACTGTATAGTTTTGTGGTGTATAGTTTGTTGCCCATGTTCCCAGTACTCATACACTGAGCTAGTCTGTGTAGCTGTAAGAATGAACATGGCCAGGGGTGAGTTAGACATCAGCAGCATTGTCCAGTAACCAGATAAAGTGCTCTAATGCCAGGTAATCTCTCCTGTGTCAGCCTGTCATGGCCCATCAGGTGGCTACCTGAAGACGAGGGGACCATATGTTGACACACCGTCACACGCCTAATGCCTTCTCCCCAAGCCTCATACATCCTGACAGGCAAATAATGCAATTAGAAACCCGCTTTTCTGCCATCTTGCACAAATCTTAATGCCATTTTGTCGGCGTCCATTCGACAATGCCCACAGATGACACGCGTGGCCGGCGATGGTGACAGCCACGGGCGTCACGCTTCACCGATTACGGCTGTCAGTCGGCCTGGATGTGTGCATTTGTCAATCGATGCAAACCCGGAATTGTTTTTGTGTCTATTGTTACTGGTCGGTTTTTGTTCCGTTGTTGCTGGATATAGAATGTCAGCCAGGTCTCCTGCCAGTAGACCTGGCTAGGTCAACAATGTGGGTGTTATTGTTAATGATATCATTACAGTTTGTAGTTACACACGTTGACATGTGCTAATGTGGCTGTTCTGGGACATCTTTTCTTTTCGAATTCAGGTCTTCCTTGTGCTTTTATCGAGTTTTCACTTGGTACACAAAGGGATTTTGAGTTATAGAAGGCAACAACAATTATTTACTAGACATTTAACATGTTGCATTTGCTAGAAGTGTAAAGTCATTAGCTATTTATGAAACATAGTAAACAAATATACCTGAGACAGTGATGTAGATGAATGTGATAGATTTTGTAGATCCCTGTGTGTCTTGTTCATATGAATGTTCATCTACTTGGTTGATGGCAGGTGAACTGAATGACTGGTAGCATCATCCATTAGTTCAATAACGATACAGTGTAATATATAAGTAAATTCATAATGTTCAAATTGAAACATGTGAAAATGTGAAATCAATGAGAAGCATGGTGAAGGTATATTCTTCTGTGACACAGGCAGTATTTGGTCTTTAGGTCACCTCAGTCCATCCTGCACCATATGACAAACACCTCTCCATTGAGATACCATCCAAACGTCACAGGGAAGCATTCAGCTATTCTACAGATGCTCCGCGTTGATTTCATATTTTTACATGTCTCAACTTGAACATTATAAACTTACTTATTATATATATTTGTTTACTGTACTAAAGGATGATGACACCAGTCGTTCAGTTCACTCACCATCATTTTGTTATCACATTGCTGGATGATGACACCAGTCGTCCAGTTCACTCACCATCATTTTGTTATCACATTGATGGATGATGACACCAGTCGTTCAGTTCATTCATCATCATTTTGTTATCACATTGATGGATGATGACACTAGTCGTCCAGTTCACTCATCATTTTGTTATCACATTGTTGGATGATGACACCAGTCGTCCAGTTCACTCACCATCATTTTGTCATTACATTGTTGGATGATGACACCAGTCGTCCAGTTCACTCACCATCATTTTGTCATTACATTGCTGGATGATGACACCAGTCGTCCAGTTCACTCATCATCATTTTTTTATTACATTGCTGGATGATGACACCAGTCGTTCAGTTCACTCACCATCATTTTGTCATTACATTGCTGGATGATGACACCAGTCGTCAAGTTCAATCGCCATCATGACAGGATGACTAACTCTCCTGTTGTTGTTTGTAGACTACAGAAACTGGTGAAGGACCTAACCAAGTACCTACAGACAGATGACAGGGGACCCTGGCCCCAGCACAAGGTCTCAGCCTTGGACCGCGCTGTCGGTGAGATTGGGCGAATCATGGAGAAAAAGGTGGGCAGGGCTTGTGACAATTTTCATCAAGGTGGAAGAATAGTCAATTAAAGCATGACTCCTTATTTCATGACTAATACATTTTGCCTCTCATATCAACGATGGTGGTCGAAACATCGATGTGGGTCCTAATTTATTAGTTGCAAAATAAGGAATCTTGCTTTAATAGGAAGGCAGGGTTATACATATGTTGTGGTGGAACAGTACATGACTGTCCTCTGAGGCGGGTCACCTATTGTGTTGTGTAACTGTAAGAAGGCTTCTGAGTGTAGTTTAATTAGTAAAATGTTGCATTATTACTAGACTTGTAATAAACATTATGAAACACTAGAAGAATTGTTTTTGATATTTCAAACAATGCAGTTGTATACATCCATGTCAAACAGCTCTGAATAAAAATATATAAAATCGCAGCAAAAATGGTAATGGTGTTGTTCTCCTCTTGGCATTCCTGTCATCAGGAATGAGGCTGGTATTTAAAGGTTTCTGAATTGTTTCTGTCTGTAAATTCTTCCTTCGTATAGCAGATGTCCATAGTGATTGTGCAGACTTGTGGCACAAAGAAAGATGTTCCTTTCGGTCTTGAAGTTGTTACTCGTTTCATTTAAGAATGTGGACAAAACATTATAAAATTGTGAACTACATCTCCGGATTACTAAATGCAGTTTGCAGGCAGTGCATCTTTTACATGTAGATTCTAGTTTTTAATCATTGTGTTAAATAATTAGGAACAGACAATGGTTTTACAAAGCACGCAGAAGGTGTGATGTTTGGTCAGAATGTAGTGATGGTCACTTGTGGTCAGTGGCGATACTTGAGCCACCAACGCAGTGGTATCACTGACCACTGGGTGCATGTTAAGTACTTCTGTGTGTCATTAGTGAGAGGGTGACCAGTGGCCAGTTTGTGACATTGATACAGTGAGTGTAGCTGTGTGCGGTCATGGATTAACCGTCCATTACTTGATGAGATGACTTCATCAGGGCTAATTGTCCCCCTCCCCGCTAAGAGATCACTACATGTACCTTACTACACAGGGGAGGGACAGTCCCCCCTGGACTCCCCTAGTGCCTCAGTGGTCATTCTAGTCCTCCATGTCTGTGCTATTTTACAGGTGTTTTCAGCCACTTAAAGCAGTGTGATGTTTTCAGTTACATAGATTCAGTGTGGCTGGTGATTTAACAACTGTAAACCACAACCCATGTCACTCTTAACCCGTCAACAGTGTCTCATACCCTTTCAGAGGCAGAATAATAAATTAGTTAGATCATTATTGTTTTCCCTTATTGGATACATATAAAGTGTCAATGTATATATGTGATCGAATAATTTAAAATAAATGGGAGGCAGCATAAAAATATGATTAGGGTTTGTCGTATGTGTTATGTCTAGACGGGTTATGTCCTGAAGGTTTTTTGTCTGTGGGGACTTATGGTAGATTATGTCCTGAGAGGTTTATCTGAGACAAGTTAAAGTAGGTTATATCCTGAAGGGTTTTGTCTGTGAAGAGTTATAATGGGTTTTGTACTGGGGGTTTTGTCTGTAAATGTTTATATCAATACATGATCCTTAAATTAGTCATGTGCTTTCAGTTGAATAAATATACCAACAACATATTGTTTAATATTTGCTGTAATGATGTGTTCAGACCTGTAAGATAAAAAAGTGAGAGAGAAAAGGATAAACAATTTTTTTTATAGATTTGTTGTGTCAAAAAACATACAGATTGAAGACATACTGTTGTCGCAGTAGGAGTGAATGTTTATCAACAGTTTGTTGTTTGTTTCTTGAGCAGGCACCAAATGAACAGAACGCATTCCGTGCAAACGGAGGGCTGACCGTCTTGAACAAGATCATGCTGGTGATAGGAGAGTCAACAGTCAGTCTGCCTCTGGTCATTCCACACAAGTAGGTCTCTCTCTCTGTCTGTATGTTATAGGCCAGTGTCTGTCATCCATTTGTCTGTATTATTGTAACACCTCTTACTACCTTACCTAATGGTCTGTGTCTGTTTGCCGTCCAGTGTGTCCACCCAGTGGTCCATTCATCCCACCCTCCGTTGGTCCATCCATTCATCTATGCGTCAGTCTATCCCACCTTCTGTCCATCTGTTAACATCAGGTCTGTCATTCACCCCATTTGTCTGTCTGTCCTCTGTTGTATGTCCATCTATTTGTCCTGTCCATCCGTCCGTCCGTCCGTCCGTCCGTCCGTCCGTCCGTCACCTATAGTATGTCCATCCATCTGTCTGTCTTCACCTGCTTGTCTGTCAGTCACCTGTGTGACTGTCCATCCATCCATCTGTCTGTCACCTGTGTGACTGTCCGTCTGTCTGTCTGTCACCTGTGTGACTGTCCGTCTGTCTGTCTGTCACCTGTGTGACTGTCCGTCTGTCTGTCTGTCTGTCTGTCTGTCTGTCTGTCTGTCTGTCTGTCTGTCTGTCTGTCTGTCTGTCTGTCTGTCTGTCTGTCTGTCTGTCTGTCTGTCTGTCTGTCTGTCTGTCTGTCTGTCTGTCTGTCTGTCTGTCTGTCTGTCTGTCTGTCTGTCTGTCTGTCTGTCTGTCTGTCTGTCTGTCTGTCTGTCTGTCTGTCTGTCTGTCTGTCTGTCTGTCTGTCTGTCTGTCTGTCTGTCTGTCTGTCTGTCTGTCTGTCTGTCTGTCTGTCTGTCTGTCTGTCTGTCTGTCTGTCTGTCTGTCTGTCTGTCTGTCTGTCTGTCTGTCTGTCACCTGTGTGACTGCCCGTCTGTCTGTCTGTCACCTGAGTGACTGTCCGTCTGTTTGTCTGTCACCTGTGTGACTGTCCGTCTGTCTGTCACCTGTGTGACTGTCCCTCCATCTGTCACACACAGCCAGTGCTAAGCCTGCAGTGATCCTGTGGCCTGGGATCCTGTAATGACAGACAGGCCTGTGCCTAATCCCACATCAAACCCCAGTGACTGAGAGGAAGCACTTACACACACCTCCCCACCGCCCCATTGTCTCCCTCTGCTCCCCCGGGGCTCTCACTGGCAGGGCAGCAAACAACACGTGTTCTCACAATGTCGCCTGGCAGGATTAAGACCCATACATGTGTACCAGGGCAGCCATTGGTGCCTTGCTGAGTGCCACGATTTAACGGATCCATGTAGTGATTTAACAAGAGATATTTGTCTAGGCTACTGCACTGCACTGCACTGCACTGCACTGCACTGCACTGCACTGCACTGCACTGCACTGCACTGCACTGCACTGCACTGCACTGCACTGCACTGCACTGCACTGCACTGCACTGCACTGCACTGCACTGCACTGCACTGCACTGTTGGTCAGATGATCACCAGCAGAGACAGTCGGCATATCTACCTTTTTTGTTTGCCTGCATAACGCAGTTTTTATTCATTTGTTGTATTAAACCAGGAAGCTAGCTGTTTCACTTGCGGTTGATAGCATTTGTGTTGTATTTTTTATAAAACGTGATTCACTTATTTTAGTAATTTTTTAACAAGTGTAGTTGTGGGTATTCAGTTATATATTATTGATCAGGAGGTTAGTTCCGTTGCCAGTGCCATCAATATGTTGTAAACTAACACATTGCAATCATCAATATGTTGTAAACTAACACATTATAATCACCAATATGTTGTAAACTAACACATTGTAATCAGTAAATTGTATTTTTGTGTGAAACAGAGCATATTAATAAAACAATTCGATGGGATTATCTTTAGCAAATGTGGATGCCATTTAATGACAGTGAAAATCATTTTTCATTCTCTTCGGCAGCTTCCTACATTTTTCACACATTAAAACCATGCAACTTCCATGATAACTGTCCACACTCGCCTTCACTGTAGTCTTCTAGGGACACTCACACAGCCAAACCACTTCATTAGACCATTTGTTGAGACAGTGGTTTGTTTCCAAGAAACCGACACACAAGGTTCTGTTTTATAGCCACCAATTTTCGCCATGAAGCGTTCACTAATTGTGCCTGGTTTGTCTGGCAACAGATCCACGTCAGTCAATGGAAGTGCGTTAAGTGGAACCACTGCACTGCATGGAATGGCTTGTGTGTGTCGAATTGTGCATGCGCTCTGCAAGTGCCACAACCAGTACAAGAAACTACCATTATATAAAGCTATGGAGAATAGTTATTCTAATATTCACTGGGATAGTTTTATAACTTTTCCTTATTTCTTATATCTAATGTGATTTTATTTTTCACATATGTGAATAGTTGGAATCCATTAAAGTAGTCAGAATTGCTTTGGATTTGTGTTGTGACAGGATTTGTAACTATTGTTAAAGCAGAAGGGGGACTAAAGAACATATTATTATAGACTTGTGTTTCGCTGTTTCCAGGTCACTGGTCCTTGTGTGCAACGTCCTACGACTGACGGTCAAGGGTTGCTATGACAACTGTCACTACATGTTGTTTACAAACAAGATTGGCTACCTGGTTGACCAGTTGATTCATCAGTTGAATGTAAGTCTTGCATATGGTCAGTCAGTCGGTGGTCATTCAGCTTGCCTACACACTACCCCCTTGTCTATCAATCTGTCCACCAATCCTTCCTTCTGTTGGTCTGTGTTCTATCCATCCGCCCACCCGCCCGCCCGCCCGCCCGCCCGCCCGCCCGCCCTAGTGGGTGCAGTCTAGTACTGGTTTGCTCCTGATAGATTTGCTCAGATTCTTTCATTTTCAATTATAATTTTCCATTTAACGTTAATATACAAATACTCTATAAAGTAAATAATTCTCTAAACGTTACTTTGACTGTTTTAACAGTAAAGGCAAGTTCTTATATAGCACAGTATCCAGTCCTCAGGACCGTTCAAAGCACTTTACACCTTACTTCCCTGACAGACCTGTTCACTCAGACACCATCTCAACTTCTCTGGGAAGCATCCAGCCATATGCTACAATTAATGCGCGAAGGCTGCTCGTACACATATCCACCACTGTCTATAGCCAGGTACTCATTCATACAGCGAACGAGTGAACTGGAGCAATGCAGAGTGAAAACTTGCCCAAGATTTTAACACCGCAGCACAGGATTCGAACCCGGGTTCTCGTAGTCGAGAGTCCGAAACTGTTCCCCTGAGCCACTGCGCTCTACTGTGTTTTCTCTTATATCCACTTGTGTCTGTCCACAGCTTGTTTTGACCAGCGAAGCTCTGAAGCCAAGTAGCGCCACTCCACGGCCGTCTGGCAGCACCACAAACGTCACAGGTGGCAGCACCAGCAGCACTACGACATTCGCCGTGGCAACGCCGAGCAAGCAGTCGTACGATCTGCTCGCGAGCAGTCTCATGCAGCTCACCGCCACCACTCTGTCGTGTCTGTCAAAGAAGAACCCGAGCGCCAACTCGAGCGAAGCGTCCGCAGTCCGCATGAGTGCTAGTGGCGCCGCCTTCATGAGTCGAGTCAACGACATCGTCAGGTAGGTGATTGTGGCGCCTCACGGAGGTGGACAAAGATGTTATTCTTTTTTTGGTATACATAATATATATTGTTTTATAGATGACTATGTACAAACTATTGAACACAGTTATACTCAGGAGACTAGCATTTAAATAAAATGTATTATTGTTGTAAGGGACTGGCTGGATGTAGCGCCATCTGTAGGGAACATGTGACAACTTTGATGAATCTGGGATGTCTAGAACTAGTAAAGAGAGGTTTATGGAGCTTGTGGTGGTTGTGTGGGTTATGTAACAGACACTGCCACCTGGTGGCTGACTGTGGCGACATCTAGTGAGTAGTGAGTCACAGAGCCATGCACACATGAAGTTTTTGTGTGAAGATTATTTCCAAGTGGACATTACAAAGAAAAGTGTACTCAATATGCAATAATATAAATTAACAGTTGCACATGGAAATGGGGTATGATAGAAAATCTGTACTTATCTGCACACGTGCTCACACATAACGACTCATGCACACCCCTGAATGGAAATATGTGGGGAGATGAGGACATTGAGGAGAACTGGACCATTCGTGAGGGCAACAGACTTTCCCATTTAGAAGTGGACAATGAAGAAGAACACATGCACATATCTACAAATAAACAAATAAACAAATACACCCACACACATGCACTCACACACATATGCACGCATACCTCACATAAATATGCAATTGCAGGAACACTAACATACAGACATATATAAACACATACGCTTCCACACATGCATGTGTAACCATGCATGATCACGCATACAGGTGCACATGTACACATACACGTGGACATGCACACACAGGCACACACACATGCACACACATGCACACATATGCACACACATGCACACACACATATACACACATACACACACACACACACACACACACACACACACACACACACACACACACACACACACACACACACCACACACACACACACACACACACACACACACACACACACACACTCACATATACACACAAACACACCTACACTAAGTTTGTCCTAGCTATGTTAGTTACAGTTGATGTAGACCCGTTGCCTCTGTCCATGTAGTTACATCATCAGTGTTGGTCTGGTGGACAAACTGGCGTGGTACTTCAATGGCGTCCACGGCCCCATCGACTCTGACCAGCCGGCCGGGGAGTTCCTCCAGCACGCCATGGCCCTCCTGTCTGCCATGATCAAGATCGCGTCTCAAAGGTACCCTGTCAGGCAGCACTCATCCTCACAACACTTTAGGTAGACCTGGTGAAAATTACTCCAATCCTCGCCATATGCACTCAAATTCACCAAAATATGGGTGCACAGAGTTTTGTGCATGTATCTTTTGTGTCGTTCAATTCTTGATAACTTGTGCTTACCTTAATGATAATCGAAATCCACACAATATGGTCCAAAATGTACTAATGAAATAATGTAATAATAACTAATAAAACTTTATTTAAACACCATAAAATCCACGGACAATGCCCCATTCACGGGTGTGTACAACATAAATCTAAAACTAAAATGATGCATAAGGGAGCTAAATTGAATAATATATAATTAAATGACGAGTTGTAAAGTAAACGTTAATACGACAAAATCCTAGTTTCTGTACATTCAGTAAAGTATTGTAAAAACTACTTTGAGTAGATATTAAAATAATGCGAAAGATAAACAAATACCGTGAGAAACCGTACACGCTTTGCCCTGGTTAGCTTGCATGGAATATTTGTGAACTTTGGGTCAGTTGATATTTTCAAACAGCGCTCAGTAAAATGTGTTAATACAAAAATTATTCAAAATTATCAACATCACAGAGCAAGTACAGTAATTAGTCCACAGACACAAGATACATACATATTGACCAGATGGCATCACCTCCATGTGTTGTCAAAAATTTGCAGTGTCCTGTGGTCACTCAAAGAAATGGGGTCTGGTATTTTTCATCCATTCATATTTAAAGCATTAAAGGGAAAACAAAGTTAATGTTTGGATCATATGGGATTAACAGAGTTAATAAAAAGTAACAACTTCCAACAACAATCATATTTTTAACGTCAGTGGTTTACCAGGAAAAAAATGTAAAACACATAGACATAGAAAGTCTACAGACTACGCCATTTTAGAAACAAAATGACGTCAGAGAGTCTTCTTGGTCGGCGTGAACTGTGCATGCATATTATTATCTTTTACTTTCTAACCTAACCACGAAAACGACCGCCAACAGCCGCCAAACTTCTCCCCACATTTCTTACATACATATACATACACTACATTACAAAAAAATCACTTGTATTCGTCTAACGAAGAAAATTCACAACAGAAACGCAAATCTTGGCGAACGGCAACTCGACAACTTCGACTACCGTAAACTCGCTATTATAAGTTAGCTTTACACAAAATACCGCTAGATGGCGCGCGAATATTTATTAACCTTACTGCATTCGCACGCGCGAATTAGTTTAATTAATTATAAATAATATAATAATAATTAGCTGCATCACTATGATCTGCAGAAAATGTTAAACGGCAAACTAAGGCAACGCTTTGGTGATATGGGTCTAATAGAGTTGATAAAAAATAACAATTTAATATACAAATATATAATTTTATTAGTTTATTAATTTTTTTTTTATAGCGCCAAATCCACAATTCTCTTCTCTTCTATTCAACATACTGTTATTAAAGTATATGCAATAATAAGAATGCTACCCACAGGTAATATTTAAAAATAAATATTCAAAATACATGTGTCTGCATAATTATCCAAAATTGCCTATTAGTTATAAAAGAAAAAGGAAATTACGTGTTTTTCAATGAAGTCACATTGTTTATTTTATCAATATTTCTATAAACATCCCGCGTGTACTGCGAGCATGCAAGCTTATATTACATAAGCGATGTTTTAACAATAATAACTAAAACAATAACATGTTAATATTACTGTTTTTAAATCCTTCTTTTTCTACCACCATAATATTTCCCATATATTCATATTCCTTTTTACATTTTAGAGATTTATTGTTCCGATAATTAATAAAGTGTCTTGTTCAAAAATAATAATTATTACATATCTGATGGTAGAAATGTCATTCATGAGTAGAACAAATAGCTTCAGTAATATGTTCTTATGCATAATGGTTGTGTATGTGCTGAATGAAAATTATTATTACGTCGTACTTATTTTACTACTTTAATTATTTATTACTATTAACCATACTTTTATATTCATTTATTTCAATTGTTGTTATGTAATTTGTATGTTTATTTATGACTGATAGGTCAGCTTAGTTAATGATATAGAAACATGTATTTTCATTATTTATTTTTAAATAATATTATCTGTGGGTAGTTTTCTCTTTATTGTATTTTTAATAGCATTATTTTGTGAAGCGCCACAAACAATTATGGATGTGGCGCTACATAAATAAAATATTATATTATAATAAAAACAATTGTTTGTTTATTTAATATAGCGCCACATCCAATTTAAACTTGTTCATGGCGTTTTACATACATTAAAATGCTAAACAACAAATACACACCAGAAGAAAAAAACATAAATATACTAGAAACATATATGAACAATTATAAAAATAAAATATCAATATAAAAATAATAAAACTTATAATTTCCTGCAAATCATAGTGATGATAATAAGTAATTATTATTATTATATTATTTATAAGTAATTAAACTATTTCGCGCGTGTGAAGTAAAACAATTAAATATTAGCAGTCAGAAACGTGGCGTCTAGCGGTATTTTGTGTAAAGCTTTTAAAAGCGATTTTACGGTACCGCTGAGCGGCCGAACAAGTTGTACTCGAGGTCTGCGCGTTTTTGTGTGTGAATTTTCTTCGTCAGAGGAATGTAAGAAATTTTATTACATAACGTAGTGTATGCATATGTATGTAAGATATGTGAGGAGAAGTTTGGCGGCTGTTGGTGGTCGTTTTGATGGTTAGGTCAATCAAATCGGGTCGTCTAGGATCCGCGCTGTGACTGTGTCTGTGACTGTCCAAACGAATCCACCGAACCACTGTTTCAGTTCTGCTCGATTCATAGGTTAACAAGAAGACATCTTACTGATACTGTCTTTCACTGTACTATTACTATAAGCGTTTGAGGAACAGTGTGGCATATTGATGTCGCGATTTCGTTGTAAACCGACGTAAGGCAACTTTTAGCGTACCGCTTGGCTCTCTGTTATGACAGCTGAACCAGCAGACGACTCTCTGACGTATTACTTTTCCAAACTGCTGGGTTGTGATTGGTTGCAAGATCCAAAATGGGCCGGTTCATGGTGTCGGTGATTTAGCTAGATTTTCCCACTTTAAGACCACTTTCTGAGGTAACCACTAAGGTGAAAAATTGGATTGTAGATGCAAATGATTAGCTAGTGTAAACTCTTTTAGGTGCATAACACTAAACTGTAGCCTTTTTTTTCACTTTAAGGTACTTCTGTGGTACTTCTCTATTTGTTGCATGTATGCTGTAGATTGTATGAGGTTCACTAAATGTACTTCCATCTACATGCCTTCCTTACTGGTCTTGATTGTCCAACATCAAAGAACAATTCCATACATGCCAAATTCTGACATAATTTATTTTATTTCCAGAAACAACATGTAGTACATGATGTTGATAATATAATTTATTGAGAGAGAAAACATTCATCAGAATACAAATTATACCTGAAGAACATCACAGCAATAATCAGGATCTATTTGACCATTTCCTAGACATACTTAAACTGCTTAATTTAATTTTGTTCCGCTAAGACTCCATGATGATTGCTGCGTCTAAGTTTAACAAGGTTTAACAAGTTGGCGTCTAGAGCCAAACTCCAGACGACATGTGAACAAGGAAGCCTATGGCTGTTCATTAAATTAATTAAATTACTTCTAAAAGTGTACATAAATTAGTATTACCCGGTATACTTAAAATTTTATGTATTATATAAAACATTATAAAATGCTACTAATTAAAATACATTGTCTCTAAAGTAAAATAAAAATGATTCATTGTCTCTAAAAATACATAGTAAAAATAAAACAATTATAAGTTTTCTCTAAAAATACATATAAGTAAAAATGATAAGTTGTCTCACAAAATGCATATGTATCAAAAAAAAGACATCAAATGTCCTACAATAATAACGATTAGTTATAATAATAATTTTTTTTTTTTATGAATAAATAATGTTATCAGTATTAAAATAATTTCTAAAAGTGTTAAGTGTTCAATTTAGGTATAGCCCGGTCTTGCCAGATAAATAAAGTTGAAATTATGCTTGGCGGGAAATTTTTTGTTACGTTATTGTCATTTCATTGTAGGCACAATAACGATGTGTTTGACAAGAAGACTGAAGATCCAACACAGCTGATCGCGACATTCCGCGCCACGGATCTCGTAGGAATCATCTCGTTTCTCTACGGTATACTGCTGCACAGCGGGGCTCCAACCAAGGGTGACAACACACCACCCCCCGAGCTGTCACCACAGACACTCACTGTCACCGTGATGGGCTTCAAGATGTTCAATCATCTCACAGTACTCAGTCTGGAGCTAATGCAGGTGAGTGCTGGGAAATAGTGAAACTGAAAGTTACTCCACAGTCTGGAGCTAATGCAGGTAAGTGCTGGTAGATAGTGAAACTGAAAGTGACTCCACAGTCTGGAGCTAATGCAGGTGAGTGCTGGGAGATAGTGAAACTGAAAGTTACTCCACAGTCTGGAGCTAATGCAGGTGAGTGCTGGGAGATAGTGAAACTGAAAGTTACTCCACAGTCTGGAGCTAATGCAGGTAAGTGCTGGTAGATAGTGAAACTGAAAGTGACTCCACAGTCTGGAGCTAATGAAGGTAAGTGCTGGTATATAGTGAAACTGAAAGTGACTGCACAGTCTGGAGCTAATGCAGGTAAGTGCTGGTAGATAGTGAAACTGAAAGTGACTGCACAGTCTGGAGCTAAAGCAGGTAAGTGCTGGTAGATAGTAAAACTGAAAGTGATTGCACAGTCTGGAGCTAAAGCAGGTAAGTGCTGGTAGATAGTGAAACTGAAAGTGACTGCACAGTCTGGAGCTAATGCAGGTAAGTGCTGGTAGATAGTGAAACTGAAAGTGATTGCACAGTCTGGAGCTAATGCAGGTAAGTTCTGGTAGATAGTGAAACTGAAAGTGACTGCACAGTAGGTAGGTGCTGGTAGATAGTGACAGTAAAAGTGACTGCACAGTTGGGACATAATGCGAGTACAGACAAGTAGATAGTGAAAGTGACTGCTGTGACAGCAGTTAATGCAGGTAAGCACAGGTAGTTAGTGAAAGTGACTACTCAGTCTGGAGCTAATGCAAGTGGGCACAGGTAAATAGTGAAAGTGACTGCTCAGTATGGGGCTAATGTAAGTAGGCGCAAGTAGATAGTGAAAGTGACTGCCCAGCTCTGCTGAAACTAGTGCACATAGGGACATGTAGAAAGTTACTGCTTAGAATTGTACTGGCAGTTAGGTACATGAAGAGTAATTTCAGAGTACGACAGTGGAGAACAAGTATTGAAATGACACAGCCTGCTCATCTAGAACCAAGAGTGGGAGTTAGAGGACCAACCGTTAATGTGTGTAGAGACACGAACGTGAAAGACTGCTAGGTCTGTGGTGGGGTTTTTTCAATTCCCATTACACCGACTACTGACAGTTAGATTGTGTTTGCGTGCTGAAGTACGACACAGCTGTGAGCCAGAGAGCATTGGGGGTTTCATTGTGGTTCCAAGATCACCATCTTGGTGGCATCAACTGTTCTTTGTGACGGGCTTCTCCACACAGCTCAAAACTTTGTCTGATTAGCCTAATTAGATATTCGCACAAATTAGCTGTCGTCTGCATTGAGTGTCATGACCAGGTCACGACCATGTCGTGACCATGGTGTTCGCCCGGTGTTCGTCCCACAGCTGCAGGGGGGTATCGGTGTCCCGTAATGGAGGCACAAACACACTGATGCAATTCTGATGATTTCGTTACGACAATCGAATTTCGGTGGTGCCATTACAGCAGCGTGGAGAGTGCCTGTGACTAATGCATTGTGGGTGTTGTGAGAGGGGACGACGTATGTGGCCATATGGCACCTGGCGAGGGTGTTTTTGTGTGTGCAATTGTAGAAGTGTATGTGTGTTTGCATGTGCGTGCATGAAAGTGAGTTTGTGAATGTGTGCGTGTGCATCTGTGCATGCATCGCAGGATTACTTAGCTTAGTCCACACAGGTCACAAGGACATGCCAATTATGTCAAACTTTACCTATTACAAAATTATCGAGTAATATGTACAAGGCAAAACTGATATATTTTTTTGCAAAATTAAGAAAAACAACCACCCACCTGTCAACTTTATTTAACACATAAATTGTGCCATAATGACAAACCATGTAAGCTGTGCTACATACTTATTAACATTTATTGTATATTTTGGGGAAAAGTTTGATTTGAGTGATGTGTCTGACATTGTTATTGTTTGCTTTCTAACGGTGGCTCCTCGGTGGCGACTATTGCTGTCTTAGAGGAGTCTACTGACCTTTTTTCAATGTCATATATTATACCATATATGAAATAAGTTTATGCATAATTTGTATTATTTTTGTTATTTTTGACATGATATATTGTGTTATGTATAGGTTGAATAACCCTTAAAATTAATAATCATACATGTCCATTGACAGGTTGATAGTAATGGCTTTCAATTGTTTGATAACATTTATTGTAACACATTTTAAAACATGTGTGATATCACATATGACATTGTTTGATATACGACGATTTGTTGATTCATTAGAGGATAGTTACAACCAGTCAACAGTCTACAATGTCCACTGACTGACTGACCATTAGTTCACCAGTGTTACAGCACTCTCCACTCCATTGTCTTACCTCTGAGAGCCTTGGTACAATGCTGAGGCTTTCTCAATCACTGGACCAGACGAAGACGGTCTTCCACATTGCCCCAGGGTACTAGGAGTGCCCAGAGCCCGGGGGTGTTTATCATACTGCCCCTGTTTATGTTATGGCCCAGGCATAACTTCTGGCAGCACTTTAGGGCAGCAGATAGGATCTTCCCGGGGCTGTTAGGGAGGGAAAGATGTATAGCCCCAGGGTGGGAGGGGGTTTAGACTGACCAGACAAAACGGGACTAATTTGACATGTGATTGTCCCCTGTGATAACACTGGGCAGTGAACATGGGGGTTGGGCAAGTTAAGTGGGGGTAGATTTGTGTAGACATTGATGGATACAGGTACAACACCCCTTGTGTGCGGGGTGAGGGGAGGGGCGATTAACTGGACCTTGCTAAAAGCTTTCCACAGTGCTTCGTATCGGTGTACACCTTCGTTTTGTCCTCATTTGGGTCATTAATGACACCACCGACACCATAATGATGGTGACGTTGTCATTGTGTCTTTGTTCTAGGGTTATAAACACACAGTTGTTGTAACTTACAGGTGACTTCTCAACTCCATTTCAATGCTACTGTTATTGTTTTGTTTTACATGAATTATTATATATTTCTCAAGGTAGCTGATGTGACAGCAGTTTTATAATGGCTTAAGCAAAAAATGGTATGTTCCTAATTTTAATATTATATTAATTGTGATTTAATTTGTATAAGGCCAACTAAATTGCACTTTGTAAGTCTGAAATAGTGTTCATAATTTAAAAGTTGAAAAAAATTCATTGTCAATATTGTGTAGAGGTAGGTGGGTCGACATCATATGCAGTGTTTCCCCTGAGAAACATGATGGGCGAGGTGGTAGGGTGGGCTGAGTGACCACTGAAGGCACCATGCACAGTTGTACATTACACACTATGTGGATCTGGGGGCATGGGTAGATTGAGCACCCAGAACTATTATGAAAACTACCTTTAAAATGGTGCATTCTCAAGGGTGTTTTAACCTATTCCCTGGCATAGAGATGAAGCAAATGCGTAACTACAAGGTAGCAGCATGTTAACATGTTTATAGCAAGAAGTAACTATGAGGCGTCAATTTTGGCATATTTTGAGCGAGGTGGCTTAGAAAAACAGCGAGGTGGCCCACCTCACTCAACACATAGCAGGGTATACACTGTCACGTGTGTCATTCATTGTCTGTCTGTTGTTCCCAGAGTGCACTGGGGGAGGAGGCGATGTCACTGGAGTTCCGCCACATCACGAGCTACCTGCTGTGGTACTGCTCGCATCACACCAACGAGGACCTGCTGCACGAAGTCATCCTCTCCATCGGATACTTCAGTGTCCTCCACCACGACAACCAGGTGGGTAGGGGGCAGCACATGTCCGCCAACAAAAGCGACTTTTTTGTTTTGTCCAGTCTCCCTGTAAATCTCATTTTCTGCTTTTCTCCTTGCCTCATGATGGCTCTCCCCCTCTCGCTCTCCATTTCTATCTCTCTCTCTCACTCTCCTCTCTCTCTTTTCTCTCTCTCTCTCTCCCCCTCTCCCTCTCTCTTGCATTCTTCCTCCCTCTCTCCCTTCCTCTCCTTCTCCCTCCCTCCCTCACCCTCCCTACCTCTCCCTCCCTCCCTCCCATGCTCTCTCTCCCTCTCTATCTCTCCCTCCCCCTCCCCCCCCCCACACTCTCTCTCCCTCTCTCTCTCTTTCACTCTCTCCCTCCTACTTTCTTTCCTTTCCTCACCTTCTTTGTTTTTGCTCCTAACAGTGGAACTATTAGACAAATTAAGTGGCTGACCACACTCTACAGGGCGCCACTGTCACTTTACATCTACAGTACAGGGAAATGTTGTTGGCGGGTGTAGAATTCAGGAATTGGGGATCATTTCACCACGATAAAGAGCTCTTACGGAAAATTCATCCTTACAAAAAAATTCCGTTGTTAAATTAAAGGAGCTTTTCAAAATGCAAATATCCATTGCCATATTACCAAGGACACTATTTCCATGACACACCAGTGACACATGTCATGGTCTTAACAGTTCACATGTATTCAACATCATTGTTAAGGATCAACATTTATTTTAAGATGCAAAATCGAATTTAAGAGCTCCTAACAACGTTAGCAAAATGGTCCCCAGGTCTTAATTCTCATGTCTTAAAAACAAAATATGTCATGTTGATAATTACTGCACTTGGATTATTGGTCTGTGTGCCAGTGTCAACCACTGTTAGTATCTGTCAAAGGTAGCAGTGCATGTGTTGCGTCACTAACTCGCTGTGTCATGTGACACAGTGACAGTGACACAGAGTCAGTCATGTGTGTGGCACTGGCAAATGACCAGGCTTCATTAACACCTTGGCTTCTCAGTTCCACACCGGCTCACACTAACACAGGCTAAAAGCATTCCTACATAATTACTCTCTTAGCTCTTCCTTGATTGGCTCCCAAACTGCGGACTGGGAGAGGAAGGATTGGGATCCAGGGACAGGGAAGGGAGATATAAGTATAGGTGTGGGTGGGACAGTTGACTGGAGAGTGCTTGTGTCTGTTGACAGAACTGGGCTGTAGTGCAGCCATACCTGTCTCATCATGTGGATTTACTGTACATAAGTACTACAATACATATTTTTAAAGTGTATTATATGGAAAAGAATGGTACGTAACTCAGGTGCTATTTAATAATTAACAGAACACTCATTTACACGTGCCACAAATTATGCACAAAACATGCGGTGACAAAAAAGTAGTTGTATGCATGTTTGCTTACAGAGCCTATTTCTTCATTATGTAGACAAGACAATAAGGCTTAGAAAGATAACATTATACAGCCATAGGGTACAAATGAGTAAAATGTCTTATTTATTCAGGTGAGTAATCTTGACAAACAGTTGTTTACCTTTTATGTACATAACACTACTGGCACCATGTATATATGATATTAATGTTTATTGTGGAAACACTGTGTCAGTTATAGTTTCCATTTGCTATACATTAAAATTAATAATAATGACATACTCTACCATGATTTGTGTTATATGTTATATTATTATCTGTCTTTATTAAAGTGAGATTCAGTCATATTCCCCGCAACATTTAAAGAATGATGTACCTGTACTAAACTATATTGGAGCAGTCTAGATGTTAGCTTTGATGTTGATTATAGCAATTGTAGTTATAAGACGGAAATGTTCTTTTTCAACTATTAATGTTCTTCTTCAGTATATTTGGATTAGTACTCTACTAATTTTACCTTCCAAAGTTGTATTATATAAGCATGAGGACTGTGAGAAGACAGCCCTGTCTGTGTGTACCTGTATCTGCCCCACCCAGCCCCCCGGCCACACGTCCAAATCCAGCGATTATAACCATCGATTACCTCACGCTGATGACAATTACCTGTTGACACTGACGGATGACACAATGTGTCATTGTCGCGGTGGATCTATGTCAGCGTCACAATCCCTTCGTTAACTGCCGGGCTAATTTACTCGCCATTAAGACAATGGCTAATTGCAAAAGAACTGTTGTTTGCCCAATGATAACAGCCGTGCGAAGCTTTTAGTCCACTGTTGTGCGGTGCGATGATATAACGGAGACAAGCACCGGCGGTGCGGTGGTGCGTTTGCACGGCTGACGCACGAGTTGATTATTATCGCCGTTGAAACGCATCATCTCAGTAAATATCAGTGTGTGTTAATAGACGGTTTCCCTCTGTCCTCTAATAATGTGTTTGGTTGTGGCCGTTTGATTAACACGGCAAAGTGACGCAGGAAACCGAGCACTTCCCCGAGAAACACAGCTAACAGTTCGTCGTGTTCGAGTCAATGTGTCAATAGGTGGCACTGCCTGATGCAGCGCAGTATTGTCCAATCATCGATGTGGTATACATTGTCTGGCTCAGTATTTGTTTGTAGTTGTTATTGTACATTTATAACATGGCACTTGTCCAGGTTTAAAACCTGCACTGAATATGGTAATTGTAAATAATTTTAAACGTTAAACACGAATGTGTTAAAATAAACCTACATGAATAAGATGAGCATAATAATTTTAGCAGGTAATGTAAAAACTAAATAAATTTAATAAATCAAATAGATAAAATGTGGTGTATTGTTATTACTTTTGCATATACAGTGTGTGTGTATATATATATATATATATATATATATATATATTATATATATTATATATATATTATATATATTATATATATATTATATATATATATCAGCTGTTTTCTATCAATCATGATATTTACACTTAGATTATGTGTGTGTTCATGTGTACATTTATTAAGCACAACCTACATATTAAATGTTGTACTACTGTTTACAGCAGTTAATCTGAATGAAGAGTAATCTTTCAGACAGGAAATTCTTTGAATTATGTTTCCTATACACAAGAGTTACTCATCGAATATTATTATCTTAAATTAAAGCGGTGAAGCTGAACTTTCTACCCATGTGGAATGTATAAGATTAAATATAAAATAACTAAATATATAAATAAATATGTTAAATTATATTAAACTAACATTCTTATCATTACAGGCAGCAAGTAGAAACCTTTAAAAAAATATGCAAATATATGTTTTGATGTCATAACAACTGGAGAAAGCCAACAATGTTCAGCCAAGACACTGATAATAATCAACTCGTGCTGTGTGGTAGATATTATAACTTTAGGAATGTATAAAAAATTATATAAATAAATATATTAAACTACAATTTATCTGTACAACCAGCAGGTAGAAACATTTCAAAAAAATGCACAAATATATGTTTTTATATCATAACAACTGGAGAAAGCCAACAATGTTCAGCCGAGACACTGCTGGGTGGGTGATATTATTACAACTCTATTGACCCAGCGTTAATGCGGCCATTACTTTGATTGTCCCACTCACTTCACTGCTTCCCCCCTCCCGGGGGCCCATTCCCACATCCTCCCCCCTCCCAATCACCCACCCGGGGTCCCATTTGCATGAGTGTCCCGTGTATGTGTCTGAGACTTATGGTCTCTCAGGACAGTCTCTATGATTGACCAATGGCCAGGTGATGATTTCATTGCGTCAGGTCTCATTGTCGGCGAAATTTATTGTTGTCGTTTCTCGCTTTTGTCCTCGCCGCTTAACGAGAACGGTTCACGGGAGATGTTTTGTTTAGCAAATGGCAACGATAATTAGCATATTGGTGGTGTGATAGACAGTAACTGAAAGTCACAAATAATCGTCGGTCAAGGCCGGTCATACGAATAAAAAAGTCTTGTTTTAATAAATGTTTCCTGAGGCTATAAATAAAATGTTATTTTTCCATGCTTTGTTGTATAAAGAAGCAATCATGTTTATGAACACACAGTGTTGTAGATGCTGACACCATCAGGCCAGCCTAACACCATACATGTGTTCTGTGTTGTAGATGCTGACATGGTCATGTGTTCTGTGTTGTAGGTGCTGACAGTCATGTGTTCTGTGTTGTAGATGCTGACAGTCGTGTGTTCTGTGTTGTAGATGCTGACACTCATGTGTTCTGTGTTGTAGATGCTGACAGTCGTGTGTTCCGTGTTGTAGATGCTGACACTCATGTGTTCTGTGTTGTAGATGCTGACACTCATGTGTTCTGTGTTGTAGATGCTGACAGTCGTGTGTTCTGTGTTGTAGATGCTGACACTCATGTGTTCTGTGTTGTAGATGCTGACAGTCGTGTGTTCCGTGTTGTAGATGCTGACACTCATGTGTTCTGTGTTGTAGATGCTGACAGTCGGGTGTTCCGTGTTGTAGATGCTGACACTCATGTGTTCTGTGTTGTAGATGCTGACTGTCGTGTGTTCCGTGTTGTAGATGCTGACAGTCGTGTGTTCTGTGTTGTAGATGCTGACACTCATGTGTTCTGTGTTGTAGATGCTGACAGTCGTGTGTTCTGTGTTGTAGATGCTGACAGTCGTGTGTTCTGTGTTGTAGATGTTGACAGTCGTGTGTTCTGTGTTGTAGAAGCTGACACTCATGTGTTCTGTGTTGTAGATGCTGACACTTGTGTGTTCCGTGTTGTAGATGCTGACAGTCGTGTGTTCTGTGTTGTAGATGCTGACAGTCGTGTGTTCCGTGTTGTAGATGCTGACAGTCGTGTGTTCTGTGTTGTAGATGCTGACACTCATGTGTTCCGTGTTGTAGATGCTGACAGTCGTGTGTTCTGTGTTGTAGATGCTGACAGTCGTGTGTTCTGTGGTGTAGATGCTGACAGTCGTGTGTTCTGTGTTGTAGATGCTGACAGTCGTGTGTTCCGTGTTGTAGATGCTGACAGTCGTGTGTTCCGTGTTGTAGATGCTGACAGTCGTGTGTTCCGTGTTGTAGATGCTGACAGTCGTGTGTTCCGTGTTGTAGATGCTGACAGTCATGTGTTCCGTGTTGTAGATGCTGACAGTCGTGTGTTCCGTGTTGTAGATGCTGACAGTCGTGTGTTCTGTGTTGTAGATGCTGACAGTCGTGTGTTCCTGTGTTGTAGATGCTGACAGTCGTGTGTTCTGTGTTGTAGATGCTGACACTCGTGTGTTCTGTGTTGTAGATGCTGACAGTCATGTGTTCTGTGTTGTAGATGCTGACACTCGTGTGTTCTGTGTTGTAGATGCTGACACTCATGTGTTCTGTGTTGTAGATGCTGACAGTCGTGTGTTCTGTGTTGTAGATGCTGACACTCATGTGTTCTGTGTTGTAGATGCTGACAGTCGTGTGTTCTGTGTTGTAGATGCTGACAGTCGTGTGTTCTGTGTTGTAGATGCTGACAGTCGTGTGTTCTGTGTTGTAGATGCTGACACAGTCAGGTCCGCCGCCCACCATCCTCCAGCAGCTCTGTGCGCTGCCGTTCCAATACTTCAGCAATCCTCGCCTCACGAATGTCCTCTTCCCGACCCTCATTTCATGTTGCTATGACAACCAGCTGAACCGGGAAATCCTCGAACAAGAGCTCAGTTGCTCGCTGCTGTCCAACTTCATTGAGGTGAGTGCAAAAACACATTGTCGTCATGGTTACAGTTCTTGGACTTAATTATGTGGTCCTCATCATCTCAGTAAACAGAAAGTGAAAGAAAACATTGTGATTCCACCTCTAATTCATCATGTATCACACATCGTATGTCACAGTCAAATAATGCTTGTATTCCATAATAAATTATTTGTAGTGGTGTGTTTTGGTTTCACAGTGAGTAGTTCGTTTTTTTTGTTGACTAGTATGAAAGCTGAATTTGAATGGAATAATTTAACAAAATAACGATCTAGGAATTGGTTGAAAACAGTTGGTAACTATTAGTGTCATGCTGTCATTTCACCTGGTAGAGCATAACAGGCTATATACATAAAAAATTAAAATTAATTTAATAAATAAATAAACTTATATAAAAATAAACGTATATAGATAAATTAACTTATTATTTATTATAAAAAATGTAACCCAAATCGTGAAACGCACCGGTGCCATATAAGCCTTTTATTGTTATCATTATTAGTATAATTGTATTATTCCACAAGCTGCATTTATGAGTAAATCAAAAACATAATATACATCTACCATGTGAAACACCTTCAGCTGGTTCCACTCTATGTCTCTGGTTCCTGGATTTGCTCTGCAATGTGACAACAGGTGGCAGCACTGTGTTCTGTTGGACCCCCCTCCCCAAAACTGGCCCACAACAGCCATGGCCGTAGTGTAAACAAGCATTCTACAGCCTGTCTATGTGTGATTGATGACCACTGCAGTGTATTGTCAGCGTTGAAATGGCCAATGCAGTCACTCCCAGGGTTTCAGTTGAGGGATAGAACGGGCAGGGTGCTTTCCCCATTAGCATTTGCCCCGTAGGAAAGTGAGAGGACGGTGTTTCCCCAGTACTGAAAACATTATTATTATAGTTACAAACTTATCTATTCTTTATTCTGGCATCACAATTCAAGTAAAGATCAATGGAAGTCAAGACATAATTCTGTGCAGAAATGTTCATATTTCCTACATTTCTTAGGATATCCCAGCCACTTGACAGCTGTCTCCATTACCTCCCATTTGTTCCTGGAGGCACTGGGAAGCTAAGTCTCTAGGTGATGTAGTCACGGAATATAACCTGATGAGACAAACAAATATGTGAACTGGCAAGTTTGAATTAATTTATTTTATTATTCACAATTGAGCAAGACTCTCTTTTCCACCGGGCAAAAGACCTACATGGGAATGGAAGTGATTGCTGACATGTAGGGACTATGAGACTGGGTATTATGTCAGGAATGTTATAATTATTATTTCCTGGTATACATTTTAGAATATTTTTTTATTTTAATCTATAATTACAATTTTTTATATTTACAAGTACAATGTGTATGAAGTACCTAAGAGTAATCTCATTGATTCAGGCACCATACAGATTAATTGTATTATTAATTATTATTAATACACAATAATTATGTGCTCTTTACACCAAGTATTTGTATAAATATAATAAATACAACTACATACAATTTACGGTACAATTTTACACTACTCAAGGCAGGTTACACCAACAAATATTCAAAGCGAAAGTAAGTTGTTGCTAACAATTCAAGTCCCAGAAAAGGTAGATTTATAAGCATATTTAACGCAAAAATTGAAAACCATAATAAGAATCAACAGACATAATTTACTATACTTTATTTATACCCTCTAGTCTGTCTAGACATTGGCCACCCCTACCATGTTAATAATCAAGAAGCAATGACACACTGTCTACATCTGTCCAGGGCTGTCATCTGTGACCACTGGACACTGCATGTACATATGAGTCGTTGACCTTCATTCAAATGTCAAGCCACATACAAGACACTGCCAGTGTCAAAAATGTTTTAACATTTAATCATCAGAGACTTTATAACAACTGAAATATAACTTGCGAGGACAGTGTCAATTGTGAGAGAGACTCCGATTACTTCCCTGATCGACTGCTTAATTTGGTCCATTTTGTCCTGTCATCCCAAACATTACAATCCAAACAAGCCCATGGTTTAGGCAAGAGCTGTTTTACTAGGATACATGAACTGTGGCCTAATTTTGAGTACAACACATTAGACCTTTGGCTTACTTACATCAAATATTAAAAACAGTGTGTCTGCAGTTTTGTCTGTATCAAAATTTAATGCCACACATCTGTCTCGTGTGAAGTATTAGCACGTGACGTAACATTATTTACAACAAGTGTGAATTATGCATAACATTTGAATGTGTAGGCATTTATTATCCAGCAGCAACCTCTGAGTTGTCTCTGTGGATGTTGCTGTGATATTGTGCTGACTGTTCAGGTATTGCCACCGAACAAGGGTGGGTAGTAGGTATGGTACATTTTATATATTTCAGATATATTAATAAAGTGGTTTTCTTATATACTTTTAATGTATTTTTCTACGCTGTCAAATTGCAATATTTAATAAGATTATACAAAAGTGTTTATTTCATATTTTAATCCTTTTTTCATACCTGTGCATATGTTTTCTATCATGCCAAAATAAACATACACCAATCATATAGATATATAATGCAGAAAGCGCTTTTTATTAAGTAAAATTTTTAATTAATTTATATAATAATTACTTTGTAGTATAATTCTACAGATATTTGCCAAATGTCTGAAAACAATACAAATGCCTGCAATAGTGTGTTGCTCATTTAAATAGGTATTGCAAATACTCACAAAACAAAATTGAGTGTGATGATAATACAGCATGCAGTTCAGAAAGTATTCTAATCATTCCAACCTATACCCATTGGAATCTCTGCGCATACCGGGAAATTCTACCCATTGTGCTTGGTAGGGAATGACGTACAGGGACACCATGCCAGTAACAGCCTAGATGTGAGGGGGTAAGAACTTGGAATATCATAGTTTGTGGGGACTCTCATGAGAGCCCCTAGGACTGATTACACCACCTGAAAACTCCAAAATTAAAACTTCCCACAGACAGCACCTGCATCTAGAGACAGATCTGTCACGTTCATGTCACATGACACCTGTCATGTGACCAAACACATCAAAAAGCATATTCGTGGCCTGATTTCCCAGGAAACCTTGTCCGGCCTTGCGAACATTGTTATTCCCAGGAACGTTTGAACGGAAAGGGATTTCTGCCCCTCCGCGCCAAAGCCATCTTTCCGTCCGTGACCCAACCATGTGGTTACTTAACAGATCTGGCCTCGCCCTCACGCTGGCAAACGACATCTGTAGTGCGAGTGCTTTCACGGAGAGTGCAAGTGCACTAATGTGATATCTGGCGGACTCCCATTAATGCCTGTAGCTTATGGTTAAGTGGATGTGATTGTAACTTCCTACTTGTGCAAGTGACACGTTCCATTTCTCGTAATGAAAGCCATTGCATGGCTTCCTGTTGGCCGGTGGCGCGCCCTGTCAGTTCCTCTAGGTCCCCTGTTGCCGCCTTCTCGTATCCTGTCGGCACGGAGACTTAATTGCGCGCAAAATTATCGTCATTTTAACGTAAACTGCCTTCCGCTGGGTTGAGGTTTTCTTTGTTTTTGCCCACTGCATTTACCATCTTGCTTTCAAAATATTACTTGTGTTTTCAGTTACACACTGGGTCTGTTAAATATTGCATGACAAATTCTTACTGTGTGACAAGGAAAATAAATTGTATATTTTATCTTGCGAATCTGTGTAAATCTAAACACAAAGATAAAAGAAATATTTGCAGCTGGAGCCTGAAGCTAATAATATCCAGTGGTCAAATACAGGATATACATCTTCCTCCTATTTGACTGTGACCAGTATTTAATTATTATGAAGAAAACACACTCTAAGATACCAATCTACCCTTAAAATCAATTTTAGAACATGTAACAGGAAACATATAATATAAGGCATTAACAAGACTGTTGTAATAATTTTATAGTAACATCACTCATAGATACAAACGGGACATTGTTTGTAACATGGCCATGTGTGGGCGTCACTTGTGTTAAATTAATTTTTGTCGTGTTTGTATCATTTGCCTTTGATTTGGTGGATAAACCAGTCTGGAAACTGGTCAGATGATTGCTTATAATGCGGATCATGTTGATTAGCAGCATCGTTTCATATAGCAAACTCTATTAATACCACTTAGTGAACTTAAATTAAGATTTAAGCTCATCTAGAGCAAATGCCCATGTGACAAATGTTTATATCCGTAGTAATAAATAGTAATGATGGTCTCTTCTGAGATGTTTGTTAATTGTGTTTCACGTTCACACTGCTAGAATTTAGCTAATCAGTAGATGACGTTCATCCACAATCCTACATGAGATTTAATTAATAATGTTTTATATCTATTCTGCACTGTTACTCTCCATATCATATGGCTTCTATTTTTATGAGAAAAAACTGCTTCTGTCAATATTTTTGCCACCATCTGATAGCGTAAATATTTCCGTTTGATCTCGTCTTAACCTGCAGGTCAAGTTGCAAGGAATGCACAGAACGTGAGAAGTATAAACTCTGGCAGCTGACGGTGACAGGGCAGAAACCTTATCCCACACATTGTCATGACGTCATTGTCTCGCGAGACCACACAGCCGATTACATTTACTCATTGCTTCTCCATACCAAAGTGTCAATATTTGTTTTCCCACTCGAAGACGACCACTGAATCACCTAAGCCCTCGTTGTCACACGCACACAGCCACTGTTTTCTCAGTGTCCACAAATCCCGTTCCGTCTGTTTGTCCTCTGAGATTCCGCGAGTCGTATTGTTTATGAGGACCCCCAGGTGGCAGCAGCGTGTGACGCAAGACGCGGCAGGCACGGCCATCTGTGTGCGTTGGCGCCTCGTTGTTTGGCTTGAATTAAAATATTGTGTTCTTTTAGTGAACCTCCACCGACCTATATAGCTCATTTTAGCCACCTCCAGTATTGTAATTTTTTTGCATAGGTCTGTGTCAGGTTTTATGGTCATTGTAATTATAATAAAATAAATAATAATAATAATAATAAAATGACTTCTTCTATGCCAGTATCGTCAGAGAATACAAGTACAGTCACTCAACAAAACTAACGGATTAAGCAGTAGAGTAGTTGTGTATTCATGTAGTCATGTACATCTACCAGTAGTATTTAATTTCACATTTATATAATATATATAAATTTTATTTATTTATGAAAGACATGATCAAATGATTGACAACCGGACGAGAATATAGAATTACAACTTACAATATAGTGAATATACCTAGTAACCAAATATCTAATACGGTAAAATATATAAACCTAAAGTAAATGATGTAAAAACAGATTAAAATAAAGTATAGTAAATTATGTCTGTTGATTCTTATTATGGTTTTCAATTTTTGCGTTAAATATGCTTATAAATCTACCTTTTCTGGGACTTGAATTGTTAGCAACAATTTACTTTCGCTTTGAATATTTGTTGGTGTAACCTGCCTTGACTAGTGTAAAATTGTACCGTAAATTGCATGTAGTTGTATTTATTATATTTATACAAATACTTGGTGTAAAGAGCACATAATTATTGTGTATTAATAATAATTAATAATACAATTAATCTGTATGGTGCCTGAATCAATGAGATTACTCTTAGGTACTTCATACACATTGTACATGTAAATATTAAAAATTGTAATTATAGATTAAAATAAAAAACTATTCTAAAATGTATACCATGAAATAATAATTGTAACATTCCTGACATAATTAAAATACCTCATGTACAAGCAATTAAAAAATATACGATAAGCATAAGCAATAACAAATTTATAAGTGAAATAAACAAATTTAAGGTAACAATAGTAATTAATTAATTAAAATATTAATAAGCACATTTTATAAAGTCCAGGTGATCATATTATAAGACACCAGATTGTGCGTGGTCCAGAAATTGTGCAACTGGATTGAGTGATCAGTTAATTGGTGATTGTGTCAGGTGATTGTATCACAAAGTATACAAAGCCAAAGCAATGAGTTTCAGAACGTCACAGTGGTAATTACGGTGGCTGTTGTTTGTGCTCTCTTCCTTATGGGTAATTGCCTATCATCGTCCCACCGGGAATGCGCAAATCCACAACTGTGCAACTAGTCAATTGATCATATGGGTCATTCACAAACAGTCGCCTCAATACATTGTCAATGTTTGTTCTGGTAGATCCCATTTCTCTGCCAGCTCTGCTGTTATTTTACGTGTGTTTATTTACTTTGCTGGGCTGGCAGCGGTTGCGCTGTCCTCACTTATTCCCAGGGCACGTGTCATAGCCTTGTCCCATCTGTTGTTTGAAAAAACACCATGCCCAGTGTCTGTCACAATAGCAAGCTCGTTCTGGCAGCAGTGGCAATGTCATCATCTAGGATAGGCCCTGGTGCATTGTGGGAGGAGTCTCAGTGCTTCAATCTATTGTATGTACAGCTCTGTTATTAAGATGTAGAACTGCATAATAATGGGTAATCATTGACTGAATATGGATTAAGTTCTAATGATTGTAGATCCATTTGGAAGAAAAACATACCCAACCAAACAAACCACTCTCATTCTATTAGATCAATGTCTCGGGGCTCCACATGTCTGATTGTGTACATTTTATTGTTACATATGCCTGTCATTGTCAGAGTCTTTCATCCAGCAGGTTCCTTGCTGTTTAGAGATGAGAATTAGGTTTGAGGTTGGTGCACAGTTGATTCTTTTCTTACCCTGTACTGTTTCATATAAACAACCCCCCTCCAACTTTCAAAGTCCTTATTTTGTCTTCATTGTGTCAGTAGTCAGCCTGTCATCTTCTCTGTCCCTGTAGCCATGATGTTTGTCTGTCTCTGCTCACGTGGGCTGTTGCTATGACATCACATGTCTGTAGAGAAAGGCAACACATTTTATATAATAGCAAAGACTCTAAAATCCGGGTAACATCAGAACGATTCTGAAATCCTCGCAACTGACTTGAGTTGCAAATTTTACAATGACAACTGTGTAACACAGTGACAACTGTGTAACACACAGTGACAACTGTGTAACACACAGTGACAGTGGGTGTTAAACAAATGCCACTTCATAGGCCACGGCCGGCTGCTTTGAAATATTGATTTCACTGTTGACGTCCACCTCAGAATCCTTCTCTCATTCACTCGCAACTTCCTGGCTAAATGGAAGCGATGCTCAATCGTCATGGAAACGCACATTGAGTGTGCGGAGTGGGGCGCGTGCTTCGCCGTCGTGTTGTCAGAGTGCGCGCATCCAGTGGCTCGACTTCCTGCGTCGTGCGAATGATTGATGCACTCAGCGCATTCGGTGGTCGCGCGCACTTTTGATGTGCTATGTTTGGACAGAGCACGTGTGTTTGTGTATGAAAAATGAAACGTCAACATATAGTCCTCGATGAAGACGTCAGTTTTAAATGTAGTCCAGTAAGCAATGTCGGTTTAAGCTTAGGTAATTTCAGTCACCCCAAGTTACCTTAGTTTATTCGTGGTTTTACGCAGTGGTGGATGAATGCAAATAATTGTGGTATGGCTGAATGCTTCCCCAAGGGTTTTAGATGTGTTTTAATAGAGTTCTGTTGTTGGACGAAGTGTAAAGTCCAGTAGAGTCTCATGGACCGGCGGCTATGATCTCTAAGAACTTATCTTCACTGTTTCATTGATTACTGAACTTTCTCAAGGGTAGTGATTTTTATTTTATCCAGTTTAAACCAATTGATTTTGTTCAGTTTAAACCATAAACACAAAAATGCAAATGTTCAAATCAGCACAGCTTTATCTAGAGACCTGTCCACCCGACTTTTTGACTGGCAAAATTAATTTTGGGCAGGTACAAATTTGACAGGATGGGTAAAAACTTTATAACATTCACATTGTACTTGTTTAAACTGAATTGTGATCACATAGAGTGGAACACATGGACCTAAAGGGACAGTTTGGACTGGGGACAGTTTAATGGGTGGGGGGGGGGGGGGTGACACAGGGAGCACCCTAGGGTCCACACTCACTCCACACACAACCCCCTCCACAGGACCAGCTGGCTCCCCCAGAACAGGGATCAGAGGGAAGGGAAGACAAGGAGCAGGCCCAGGTTGCTTCCCAGATGGGACACCTGCTGCTCAGTCCCCTCTCAACCTGGGAATGGATCCCTCTGATTCCCCCTCTGTTGTTCCCTGGGTGGGCATCTGGGTTTTGGGGAGAACCCTCTTGCCCCTCCCCCCCCCCCCCCCCCCACTACCCTCTGTAAGATGGGGGAGGGAGGGGGAACACAAGGAGCAGGGTGTAACCACAAACAAGTCCACACACAGGTGTGGGACAATAATGTGTATGAATCTGTCAGTACTACTTTGTAACTGTTGAGTAATTGTAATCAATTAGGCCCTACATTGTAAGGATAGGACGAATCTGAAATTTCACTTGAATCGAATATCCTTGAAATTTTTAATATGAATAAAATGTCATCCAAACATTATTACACCGATCACAGTAGTAAAGTAACTGAATGTGCAATTACCTTGCCAAAATAGTCATAATAATACTGATGTTCTGGTGACAATTTCCTTATAAATATTGTTGTTCTCCATATCACTAATGCAGTACTACAATGAAAGTACCGTAAGTGTTATTGTGGTAGTATCAGGGAGTAGTAAATGCCTGGGAAACACATTCCTAAAATAAACTGCCATTAGTGCAGTTGATTCACAGAATCGTGAATGCCATGCATTGTGGATAGCTGTTAATATTGGGTGACAAATGAGAACGATTAATATATGATATAGGCCTATGTAAATGAAAAGCATGTTCACACATAGCCCTGTTAGTCGTATGGTAAAAGTCAATAGTTCATTGTACTATCAAGGAAAACTTCTGAAAATTAAAATTAGTACTGACAGATTCCTACACATTATTGTCCCATACCTGTGTGTGGACCTGTTTGTGGTTACACCCTGCTCCCTGTACACCTCCCTCCCCCACCCCCATTCCAACACACCTACCCCAACAGTGGTTCTTGTCCCTCCAACAAACCCACCCCTCTCAACCCCACAAAGCCTGCCCACAGTACCCCTTCCCTGTTCCCCCACCCCATCCTTCATCCCCAAGTAAACACTCCCAGCTGGGCTGTGTCCCACTCCATAAGCAAAGCTGCCCCAGCCCGGCCAAACGGATCCCATCTTCCCTCCCATCTCCCATAAATGTTCCTTGTTTAGTCAACATCTGTCAATGGGGCAGAACAGGGCTACGGTGATTACCCCCAGAGGTGGGAGTGTCACCCCAGGGTTGACAGGCTTCACCCCCCACTGCACTGGATGGACTCCAGCTGCCCACCACACTACCACAGCACACAGCTAGTCACCCACACACTACCACAGCACACAGCTAGTCACCCACACACACTACCACAGCACACAGCTAGTCACCCACACACTACCACAGCACACAGCTAGTCACCCACACACTACCACAGCACACAGCTAGTCACCCACACACTACTGCAGCACACAGCTAGTCACCCACACACTACCACAGCACACAGCTAGTCACCCACACACTACCACAGCACACAGCTAGTCACCCACACACTACCGCAGCACACAGCTAGTCACCCTCCCACACACCTACACACGCACACGCACAGGCATGCACACACACACGTACACATGCACACACCCACACACACACGCACGCACGCACACACACACACACAAACACGTACACATGCACACACCCACACGCACGCACACACGCACGCACGCACGCACACACGCACACACACACACACAGTATTACATACAGCTAGTCACCCTAGCACCCAAACTTTGTTATGTCGTAACCTAACAATACACAACCCCAAATGCATTCCCTGAGTACTGTCGATCATGCACCACAGGCTATGGATCATGCATCATGACTTATCAAGCATGCACCATGAGTGGTGGATCATGTATTATGACCTATTGATCATGCATTAAGACCTATGGATCAGGCACCATGAGTGGTGGATCATGCATTATGTCCTATGGATCATGCACCACAGTCACACATGTATTGTTCTTTCGTTAACTCCTGTTGTAAATAAACCAGCCTGTGTGTGTCATTCTAGTTCTGTTGGTGTAAGTCTAGGGAAGAGAACCGTGGGGGTTTGGGAATGGAGGGAGTCTCTGGGGACAGTGCCTGTGGTTAGGAGGGTCACCAGACCTGTCAAGGCCTGTGACAACATTTGCACAGTTGTCTTTGATGTGACAGAATTACAGCCTCTGGAGTAGCCATGTGGCCACTGGGTGACGCAACAGAAGGGGTGGGGTGATTTATAGTGGTCCAGGGACTTGGGCTAGGAACAGGCTCCTGTGTAGCCATCACAATATACTTCTGTAATATGTTATCCATCACAGCAGACAGGCACACAGATCATAATTACCAATCACAAGAGGCACACATATGGATAGTATTTATCTAGTACAAGATATAGACAAGGATCCTATCATAACAAGAGACAGAAACAAAAATAATATTTCCCATTTGGAAAGGACAGTACACTGTAACACGGATACAGTCTGCCCAAGAAAAGAAAAATGATCAAGGATAAAATAAGAGTAAGGAATAGGGGTACAATCTTACCAACACAGACAGGAAGAAGGGTACAACCTACCCACCAATAGACGCAGAAGTCTACATGGAACAGAAGAATTGAGATTAAACAGGATTGTCACCCAGAGTGGACAGCGACCTTCAGTTAATTGAAACAATGGTACATGTTTTATCTGTGTTTAATCTACACTTCTGAGATGTGTGTTGATTTGTTTTTACTGCTGTAGTTGATGAAATCTGTCAATGGTATAACCCTTCCTGGGAGAATAAACCATGTGTTCCATCTAATCTGCACAGTTCTTTCACGGATGGTTACTTGACTTTACTCATGTCATGGTACAAATTCACAGCTTGTGATTTTGCATATCTGAGGTGACAATGTAACAAATGACTTGCTTCTGTGGTCATTTGAGTGGTCACTTTGAAGACAACTAAAGCGGAATGTTGAGAGTCTGGTGAGAGTGTTTAGTGTCCAGTGATGATGTAACCACGGGCTGGGATGTAGCAGATGACACTAACTATCTGTCTCCCAGCTGGAGCAGACTTCAAGCTGTTAATCTCTGCTGGTCAGTCTGGCTACCTGATACACCCAGACATGTTCTGACCATGTCTGACCACTGGCTACTGCAGTGTCTGACCACCACCTGGCCAGAATGTGTCCAGTTCTTATGTCATGGTTGGAACCAAGGGTAGTTGCTCACTGGACAGTTGGTTTCTGGACAAATGTTGGCTGGACAGCTGGTCATCAGTGGTCTGTAGAAGGTGGACATTACTCCATAAAATATTATGAAAATTTGAATTTTGTTTTGGTGGTCAGAATTGTGCAGTTACAAATCCAATGAAATGTTGTGTAAACCTAACGTTTCTGACTTCATTTGTATATAATTGGATGACTGTTTACACATTCAGAGCGACCGATGCCTTATACGTCAAGTTGTATCAGTAATATGGAATACCATGAACAAAGAAGACATCAAGACAACCAGATATATTATCACAAAATTAGACTTACGTTTATATAATTACTAGCAACAGCTCAGCACAGTAATATAAATCTTACGGTTACCTCTTAGCTATTCAATGGGCATTTTTCCAATGAGCATTTTTCCAGGGAGCAGTTGTGCAATGAGCAACTCTCTCCGAAGTGTAAAATACATTGAATATTGAAGTGATACACGGAGGCCAGCAAACCATTAAACTTTCACTAAAATATTAACTCATCAGATAAGTCCGCCATTAAACGTAATCTGTTGTCAAATTTAAGTAAATTGGTCAAAAATTCAAAGAAATTACGCCATGTCACAGGGGACACTATTTCTGTGATACATCAGCACAAAATTAAAAATTCTTGTAATACCACTATGACATTGTGTCACTGTGTCATCAGTGTGTCATTGTGTCACCAGTTTATCTACGTGTCATGTTGTCAGTGTGTTACCTGTGGAATGTGTCACACATATGTCAGTGTATCACTATTGTGTCATGTTGTCACCAGTGTTTTGTTTCGTCGCCAACATGTCTATATGTCACCGTGTCATCATTATGTCACCATTATGTCACCAGTGTCACAGACTTATCGTAGTGTCTGTTGTCTTCGCAGGAGAAAAGTCTGGAGATTCAGAGCAAACTTCTCGCAACAACACCAAAGAAAGGAAAAACCCAAGGTACGTCACTTCAAGCCATTATTACAAATTAACCTCCCTCTAGACGCCCACTATAAACCTTGTCAGTGAATAACTGACCTGTCAGTTTACTTTGGATAACTTGATTTCGAGAGGCATTGAAATATCCACGGAAAGTCACATTCAAAAAGGCTGCAATACACTTTGTAATTTTCTGAAAGCTTTTCCGGATTGCGTTTCATGCGCCGTGATAGCCTATGTCCGTGTATTATATTGATGTTATAAACAGCGCCACAGACAATATGTTTTCTGTCTGTGTCAGTCTAGACAACACCACAGACGTAGATATGTGTTGTGGCGAGTGTAAACAATAGATAACTGTCTGTATTGTTTGTGGGAAACTAAGGGACAAGTTAATGAGTCCTGCTCCCTCTGATGGAAGGAGGTATTATTTAGCTGTCATTAAGTGCCCCTCCCTGCCACCCTGTTATTTCCCATTAGTTCCCGGTTCTCCCCCGAGTTCGGGGTTATGTAAGCCCACTCCACAGAGGCTAGGAAGTCACCAGTGGCTAATGAAGCTTCTGGTGCAATAATCCAAATTGTCTTTCAGTTTTGTTTGTGGTCAGCAAGTGATGTGTATTTGGGGGGGGGGCAGAAATACTGACTTCCACTGACTGATTGAGTAGGCTTATCACAGGCCCTGGGGTGTCGGTGGGGCATGTCTGGGGGCAGTTTACAGCCTGTGATGGAAAAACCCTGAGGGGTTGTTTTATCTTAGGGGGTGGAGCAGTGGTGTCTTGCTATTTACCCTTGTGGATACCCCTGTGTGGATATTACCCTCTTGTAAATAAGTTCAAGAAATGCATAGCTAAATAGTTTTTAATATGGTATAATTTATATATATATATTCAGATCCACTGAATTAACTTTATATATTTAATCGATGAATTAATCAGGATCGGCCATCTCTGTAATATTATAAATAAACCAGACCTCTGTCACATGCCTGAAGCAAGACCCTACCCCAAGAAGATAATTATTAACAACCCTAAAACATTTTGGTTAAAACAAGTACAATAATTGCATGGTTTTTTTCTAAAATGTAAACACGTAAGGAATTTGTGTCTGCAAAATGTGTGTTATATTTGCTTGCATACATAAATAGTTTATCTGTACGGTGAATGTCATGGCCAGTATCTCTGTGAACAGCGTAAAATGACACAAAGCCTAATTGAGGAGCTGCCATTTATATTTTATTGATGAAAGCAAAGCCAGAGTATTAATTGCAGTGCAAACATTTTCAACCGCACTCGAAATACCCCCCTATCAGATACCTCTTGTTGTCACCGTATTGAGATATCAGCATATCATGTTATTTTCACCTGGTGGTGTGATCGATATCTTTGGGTGACTAGACAATCCAATTATAAGCCACTCTGTCCCAACCAATATGTTTTCCATTTGTGACAAACGTAGCTCGCGTCCGTATCAGCCGCATCTGAAATCATCATAATCTTGCCAGCGTTAATTATCTACTCAAAAATGCCATCAAGTTCAAACGCAGCTTGACATTTACGCGAGGGTATACTGGGCCAGTGACATTTGTCGAAGCCAGCGCCAATCCACAAGGTCGTGCCCCTCACTGTGGTGTTGTCTTCTCCGTGGGGAGACGCGTTCACGCAAGCCTTGCCTTCCACACAGCCCCGCTATGATGAGTTGCTAGATAACAATTAGTTAATTGCTGTTTGTAGGCAGCTATTGGCAGAAGCGCCTGTGAGGGGTATTGATGTGAGGCTGTGTGATACTATGATCACTGTTAGACACACCGCCGCAACGCGAGCGACGTTTTAATTATTCATGCGCAGTGTTTTGCGGTACAAAGGACGGAGCGAATCGTTTTCGCTGTATTTGTGGGTGGAACAAGAGATGGTTGCAGTCATTATCATTTGTCCAAGGGCATGAAAATGGGCCAGTGTGTGTTCCATATAGGGTACCCTTTAGAGGAGAGGTGATGTCCCTAGAAGGGGTTTGGTTATGTCCCTAGAACGGGGTTTGGTATGTCCCCAGAAGGGGTTTGGTATATCCCTAAAAGGGGTTTGGCAACATTGTCATCAGTGTGAAGGGAGAGGTGGCCAATATCAAATTGCTAGATTTGTCTCTTATGGGTCCATTTTGGCTTCCCCAGTAGCCAGTCCTCCCACATTGCAGTCCCCCCCCCCCCTGGGGCCACTAGGGAATGTCTGCCCAAGGCAACAGTGACTCTATCAGCTGCTGTAGGGTAAACATTGCCCTGGAGGTTGGGCCCTGTCAGGGGTGCAGGAGAACTGGGGATTATCACCCTGCTGGGGGTGCTTAGAGTAGATCTTAATTGCTCTGTAATATAAGTGGTCCTAGTTCTAGTGAAGTGAAGGGTTGGATCTTGATTAGGTGATGGGTGTGTAGAGTCACACAATACATGTATGCACAGTGTTGCAAATTGCACACACTCGTGCATGCACACAAATGCACAAACAGCACACACACAACACACACACACACTCACACTGACATGCACACTCACACGCATGCACACACACTCATGCACGCATATTCTCACACTTGCACGCACGCACGCACGCACACACACTCACACACATGCGTACACACACATGCGTACATATGTGCACACATATGCATAGCCACCATGCACACACATGCACACACATGCACACACATGCACACACATGCACACACATGCACACACATGCACACACATGCACACACACGCACACACGCACACACACGCGCACACACGCGCACACACGCACACACACACACACCCGTCCTCTATCCTGTTGTTTACTCTACTGTTTATCTCCCATCTCTGTCAGATCTGGCAGCATTTGTCACATCACATCACATCAGCATGTGGCACTGCAGAAACAAGCCCCGAGTGAAGTGAATGTCCCAACACTGGCAAAAGACACACCTGTCACCAGCAGTGACACGAGTCCCCACCTGACACACCTCTGTTTGCTCTGAGTAGCTGCTTTGTCCTCCTTGTCTAGTCCTCCAGTTGTTTCTGGTGACAAGGACACTTGCCTGGGGTGATACCTCAGCCAAGTGGCTGCTGTCCTCCCAGTATGGTGCCCCTGTTTATCTTAGCAATGTTTGTTGACATTTGCTGACAGTAAGCTGACATCTATAAGACTGTAACCAGTGTCATTATCCGTGTTAGACTCCTGTAGCTTCACTCATAACTACAGCCCATTGAATGGCCTTCCTAGACAATGATGTGGGCTACTGTTTATATTTTAGGCCAACATTTTTATGTTAATTGATTTCTGAACATCATTTCTGAATGTCACCATTGTATAATGAGAAATAATTGTTTGCGGTTTGAAGTTATATTTCCCACTTCGAGCAGACTCTAACCATGTGATCGACAGATGACATGCCCTTGCACTTAATGTTGACAATAGACGGGCTCTCATTGGAGCATCTTTAGGTATGCTGTAGCCGCCTGTTCCAGTCGGGATACTTGCTGCAAATATTACGGGTGATTACTGCAGATAGTTTGACTACTGCTAAACATTGTGATAGCAGTATTACTATTGCAAAACTGTCATGATGCTATAATAACAGTTGCGATAGCGTCACAATAATTTCAGAGTGGCACTTTGGACTTGGAGGAGGTATATGATTCACAAAATGGTGAATCAATAACAGATATTGGTAGCAGTATGCTCAACGCATGCTGATGTTAGATAGGTAAATAAATAAAACAACAAAATTATATTAAAATGTGTGTTCATGAACTTTATTATATCACACAAGTATACCTTTTGATGTCTTTTCTAGCATCTTCACTATCAATACTTGACTGTATCATCAATGATAAATTACCATTATTTACCAGTGTCATGTTAATGTTGTCCCCAGTAAATGCACTATTTCTGTTTTGTTCTGCAGACAAAGATCACGACGGTCGGATGTCATTCACCTGCAGATTCCCACCTGCTTCATGGACACAGGCGCAGGACTACTTTCAGACCAACTGACCCCAGTGTCCACACTCTTGACCATCACAGACACTGTCACAGGACACAGCTGTCACTTCTGTCACACACAACCGCATCGACAACACATGACACATTTACCACTGGTTCATCATCCCCCACTAACAGTGTAATTGTGTGGACTGTGTTATTGTCAATTTCTGTTTAAATGTTTCTTCACAAGGTGGTGCCACTGTAGTCACTTATTTTCCCAGCTGCATGTGGCGGTGACTGAAACTAGTAAATCTTAACATATTTTAGGACTTTGTGGCCTATGGATCTCCCTTTCAATCAGTCACTATGCCTGGACAATGTAATTAATTGCATTTTATAAACCTGACTTTATTTTGGTTTCTGACTTGCAAAATATATACAACCAGCTTCATTGTAAGATTTGCACAGTGTCTGAACCAAGCAAATACAATTCTAAATAATAGTTTGGATAGTAAGTAAATAAAACGTAATTTAACCTCCCTGTTATTATAAATTAATATACTATTTTGTGAAACTTAAATAGAACCTTATCAACATTGTATACTGGGTGTTGCTGTATATATCTAATCCAACAGATATTGTCTCTGATGGTGTCCCATTTTACTGGGAAAAGCGCAGTGAGCAAGTGAGTAGCTCAGTCATCCTATTCATGTCAGACTTGGTGTGATCACTGATGGTACTTTCAGTCAGAATGACCCCAATGAAGACATTGACTCTAGAATCACCAGTGTTGATGTTGATACAGGCTCAGAGTGTGGTTGTTTGTTAGAAACCGTACCTGTGTCATATGTACGTGGTGATTTGAGATTATAAAAATATATGAGAAAGGAGAGGAGTCGTGTTTGTAATTGACGTATGATCAATACAGGTAAATTTGTTAGTGATGTGTTATAATCACCCCTCTACACTGACTACAAGTGTAGGGTAACCTGATCTCTGTTGGTGGAACCACAGTAATGGTCAAGTATGTTGTGGTCACAATGTGATTATGATTAATCTCTGTATAACGATCACGTATGTATTAGATCACCAGTCTATAAGTAACCTGTTTCTAGCAACCGCGGGGGCTACTGTTCTCAGAATCGGATCCTATACAGAGTAAACACGTATTTAGTTTCATAAGCATTACAAAATGTAGAGACTTCTAACCAGAATCTTTATATTTTTATAACAGTTATTTATTTCCACATATCGATTAAATTGAAGAAGTAATTTCACCTGTAATCTGCACTGACACTGTTGCATTTGTTAGCAGCCAGGTTTGACAAAGTCGCCTTTATTTGATATTTCTGGTAAAGAGTAACCTATTTTCTTTGTTGAACCTTTGTCAGAGAGCTTTGTAGGTAATCTTGTGAAAGTATCATGCTGTTGATGAAGGAATGGGCTGACTTAACGTCGTCTTCTGTTTGTTAATTGTGTCGTATGTCCGGCCAGTGATATCGCCTGTACGTCATAGTTTTGTAGATTTTCATTTGCCACTGACCACAAGCCGTGTAATTACTTGTGTTTGTGCGTGTGTATAATTAACGGTTGCCTTGTTCTTTCGATTTGACGTGCACGTGTTACGTGTGCGTGGTCGTGTGTATTGTGATTATGTATTTATTACATGTGGCGATGTGGAGGTTTGCTGCAAGAGATCGTTAGGTGCCATCTTCGTAAGGGCGAAGAAATATGTATGACATAATACTGCAAACTTGGATTATACTGAATACTTTCCCTGGGTGCACTCCAAATAGCAAGAAAAAATGTTTAAGATTAATGTCTGATTGAAGGATAACTGTTAGTAATTAACGAGACATATCTTGAGAACATGCGTTAATGAAGGAGCAGAGTACTGAGTCTGCTTTACAATAGTAGGTTTATCCCGGAAGTATTTTGTATTGACAAGATGTACCTTAGTCATAAAAGAAAAAAGAAAGAAAACCAGCTTCCTGTGGTTCACTTTGATTAGGCATTAACTGCAACATGTTAAACTGGTTGCCTCATTATTATAACGTGTATTTGTGTTTCTCCCCCTCCCCCTCTTTCTCTATCTCTCTCCCTCTCTCTGTTAGCACTGTGTATGGTGACGTCATCCGACAAAGGTGTGACCAGTTGTACGATGACGCAAGAGCAACATTGTCTTGACAGAATAGTTGACATGGATAGGACATTACGAACTGTGTAGTTATATTTTTGCGTGTTTTTTTGCAGTAGATGTCACACGGGTGTTGCAGGACCCTCGTGTTGTCGCCACGTTATTGTGTTGTCGCGTGTTTGTTTATTTATTCGTAATTGTTTGTGTTAGCACATTCCAGTGAACGTGTGTTTGGGCGTGTCATAGATAGTCTGACAGTGGGTGCTTGCAGCGAGTTAAAAGGTATTAAATATTATTTTTGCCAATATGTATGCCACATTGGTCTCGAGTTGATCACGTGATGCTTTACCTAAAATCAAGATGGCGTCGTGTCGATGCCAGCTCGGAAGTGCTATATCAAGACGTGTATTGGATTTGCTGAATGAATACAACTTGTTATTCCAACGAGAATTGTGTTGCGTGTTGTGTTTGTTATCGTTTCGTTAAAAAACGGTTGGTGTTCTTGTTTGGTTGGTCTGAAGCTTACCTACGCCGTTAGGAACATATATTATTGTCGGTATGTACATAAGTCATAACGTCCGCCGCGCGGGCATACAGACACATGTTGCACACGCGGACACACACATGCACGCACGCACACACGCACGCTCTGACACAGTATATGCGTAGAAACCGTGTATTTGGTCCTATTGTCACAATAATAATTTTGGGTACCCTAGACATTGCTAAAATAATGCCGATGGGCGCGCATACGAGCTTGCGTGCACATGTCCTGACAGTATGAACGCAAAGCTGTTTATAAATAGAATACTTACCGGGAATTGTTTGTTGCAGGAAACAAAGTCTCATGTTCAGACCGATGCGTTATGTAGATTGTACAACTGTGATTGGTTGTCGTGGAGTGAGGGTCATTCACCCCACCTCGCGGGGGGGCGTATCCACTATCTCAAGGCCCTATCTCCCAACGAATTGAATCCCGCGAATATAAATATATTGTAAATTATTTAGTAGGCCATATAGAAAGAATGCATTCTTCTATAATAGTAAGTTTGTATCTTATTATATCGTTGATAGTTTGACAGCTTTCTTCCGGTTCCGATCTAGGACTATTCATATTAAATTACTAATAAAGTGTTTGTATAACAGATGTGCAATAGATACGTCAGCCTTTGCTAATACTCTTTGATTTAGGATTCTTAATACATATATTCCAAGTAGCTTACACTGACCTGTTTGCTCACTGGGAGCTTATGTCAACGACCACGGTTCTTCGCCATCGCAAGTCAGGGGTCGTTGATCTATGTTACTACCCCGGGTCGATCGTCTCCATAAAGCTGGGGATTGAGCGGAGTCGAACAATACAGTTATAGCAAGTGACTTCGCTAGTGCGTCAGCCGTGGGAACAGCACAAATGGCCGCCCCGATTTGAAGAGTGGCTGAAATAACCCAAAATTAACACAGGGCCGGAGCCCGACCACATTCCTCGTGGGAGATTTAACTGGCTGACGTTAAGATAATTTTTTTTAATAAAGGGTGTGCCAGATATATATAATATAGAAAAAAGTAGGTACTAAAGTAATCAGCCGCAGCGACCCCTGGCGCACAATGATGCGGTCCTCCACTCATCTGTATGATGCCATTCTCTCGATTTCTCTCCCCATGTAACAAATGTCCTTTCATTCGCTATCATTGTATCTCTGACAGTTAATGTCCTTAAAAGGGATATGGATCGCACAACTCATTGTCGCATCTAAAATATATAAAGAAAAGATTGTCATAAAATACAGATGTAATGCAAAATGTAACCACACAAAAAGCAAACCCGTTGACATCAATATCACGTATTTAACATTCTAATTGCCACAGGCACAAAACTCCTGCTGTAGCGAGCCGTTTTGCATTCTATACAACGATATCTCCTTCGAGACAGAAGAACATGAAAATATGTAGTAAAGAGCGGGTGATCAGACTCAGCAGCGACTGCACGAGCTTTCTTCAGGATTGCATAGTCGATCATTTGGGACAGCATTGGTGTAGGTAAACCAATTATCTTGGCAGCATCGTGGGGGATGTTTAAAAGCCTTGTACGGTTACTCACGGAAAGAACAGGATAGTAACAAGCATTGCAATACATGTTTGTGCCCTATGCGCGAGTTTCATTAGTAAACAAATACGCAGTTGGTTATCGCTTTCATGTAATTAAAATATCGTACATACATTGATGATTCTATTTCGAATAAATTAACTAATGCCTTAATAACGTTACACTTAATGAATTTTCACGGCCGTGGTATCTAAAAAATGTAATATCGATTTTACTGCTGTGGTTTTTTTCTTCAAAAAGTCATCTGAATTTGACAGACAAATAATCCGGTGTCACTTTTTATTTCACCGTCAAAGGTGAACATTGATTGCAAACGTAGATTGACTTGATTGGCTTGTGTGTAATTGAATGTCAACGTCGTGCGTGCAAGTCGTCACGTAACATTTTCTTAAACTATTATAATAGATTATCACCGACATGGTAGGCTATTCCTGAATCAGCATGGAAAACTGAACAACTCAATTTTTAATTAAAACAATTCGAGTAATTATTCGCTCGATTTCAAGTTTTGAAACAAAATATAGGCCTACATTTTGCGTGCCAGTGAAAACTGTACAGCGTATAACATTTTTAGTCAGTTTTCATTGGCACCCAAAATAGAAAAATTATTTAATAATATTTCTATATATAATATAGGGCCTATTATGTTATCATGCTATCATAAATGCTCTAGCCATCTATATGGCCTACCCTCATTGCAAATGACAATGCCTTTGCGCGATTTGTTTTACTTGTTACGACGCGTTGAGAAGGTCCCCAACTCAGGCGCACAATGCGCCAATCACACGCCACGCGCGACACGGCGTCTCAGACCAGCCTGCCACCGCCATCAATCCCCGTCTAATTCGGCGATTTATCGTCGACGCATTCACGCGTGGCCAGTTCCCGGAAATTATCGCTGTAGCCCATTGTCGCCTCGTCCCCGACTCGGCGTGACGCGACTACAGACCAGGGTGGACTTCGCCGCGGCATTGTCCGCGCACAGCCCCGCGTCTTCCGCGGACAACGTTCCCGATCGGTGCGATGCTCGCTCGCTGCCTAATTGTTAATTTCCCCCGAAATAATCTCGGTTTGTTGGCCGCGGCGCCGCGAAAATTCGATATTCATGAACCTACGATTTGCCGTCGTGGAATACGGAATTATGCGGCGTCCCTTCTTTTGTTGCGACCGCTGCGCTTATCGCTGTCGAAGACGAGGCTCCCGGACGTAATGCGGCGAATGTCGTCTGCCGACGCTGGGTTTGGCGCGCAACGCCGCGCGTCGCGCTGGCGCCAATTTCCAAAGCGAGGCGTTGGCGCGCGCGCGAGATTTCCCGCGGGAAATCGGCGGCGCGCGAGCGTGGACAATCTCATTACGAGGCGATCGGTTATTAAACGCATAATTTCATCGGAGTTTCTTTTTAATTTGGTCTTTCGCGTCGGGTTGTTACTCTTCCCCGCGGACCGCTTCAATCAACGGAGTTCACCTGAACGCCGCTAGTGGCAGACACGGACGCCGGTCTGTGTCGCGGTGTCGTCTGGCAGTCATTTTTATTGACGCCGAGGTCGCCGTGTTTAATTGAATGTCGCCACCACAGTCCTCGTTGTCGTGCTTTGTCGCAGTTTATCGTCATTGTCGGTAATCGGTGCGCGTATGCACGCGTGCGTGCGTGGGGATGTGCGGGCGATGTGTAGAAGGTGCACGTGTGACCAACGATATATATGCGTTGAGTATGAAATTATACATCAAACGAGCACAATATTTCATTATTACTACAATAATATATATATATATATATATATATATATATATATATATATATATATATATATATATATATATATATATATATAATAGTCAGCTGCATCCAGCGAGCACACGGGTGATTATATTGCCATTCGTAGTTATCATCATCATCCAGGGCTGATTGTCGTAGAGCAAATGAAACCGAACAAACACACATAATATATTATAGCTGTAACACGTAGCGTCGTTGACGATGGGGTGCGTTTTTAACACCTCCAATGGCACCCCAACCCTGAGATCTCCACATACATCCATTCATTATTAACACACATCCTTCATACTATAAAACCTCCAACTCCACCTCAAAGATTTCGAACTCGTAATTTAACAAAAAAAGTTCCTGTAGCCATTGCATGCTGTTGTTTTTGAGGTGGCTTGCGTTCGATGCATATTAATACAGTTTCGCTGCCCATTCAAGCGGAACCTGCGGAAAGTATCCGTCAGCGGCGCGCAGTCAACCGTCTGTCCGCCAAAAAACACCGTCCAGACCGAGCCATGTGCGTCGACGCGATGTCGCTAACTCGACACGAGTTTACGACGTTCGCGGTGCACAACATTGATTTTGCAATAGAGGCGGCGACGGTGGCCCCGAGCCTCGCTCCGCTCGAGCGTGACACTTCCGGTTTGCAAACAAAAACGCGCAGCCGCCAGGAAATTGTCACGACCCGCGAGACGGCACGCGCACGCGCTATCGCGACACCGTGTTGCGCGCGCGGGATGTCGCAAGGAAGTGACGTCACGTTGATGTCTTCCGCTGAAGACGAGATACGTTCGTGCGAACGTGGACGCGGACAGGTCGTTATTTAACGCCCGAAAGACGCGCCATGTTACACGTGTCGGGGTCCGAAACATGGCTGGTGAAGATGATTGAACGGAAATCTGTAAATAATGTGAATTATTGCGTGCCTTTTGTTTGCATTAATTGTTATTTTTACACGTGCATTTGAAACCCTGAACCCTAAAAAGCAATCACTGAATTTTTTTTAATGATTTTCTCGTGCCCGGCAATATTTCCCCGTCTTATTTTATTTAGAATAATATTATATATATATATATATATATATATATATATATATATATCATAGATATAAATAGAACACGCCAATAGAACTATAGGGGAATGATTAATGATCTAACTCTGTGATTTAATACGGGATCCATATTATTGTTATTTATATACACACACATATTATTTTTAATATTAGTATTCTTATTGTGTAAAATTAACTTTTTAATATATTTTATAGTAATGTGTTGTGAAGAGCAATATATATATATATATATATATATATATATATATATATATATATATATATATATATATATATATATATATATATATATATATATATATATATATATATATATATATATATATTGCTCTTCACAACACATTACTATAAAATATATTTAAAAGTTAATTTTACACAATAAGTATACTAATATTAAAAATAATATGTGTGTATATAAATAACAAAAATACGGATCCCGTATTAAATAACGTAACATTTGCGTGTACGTCTATCGAACATATCGAGTTCATATAATGATAAGATCATTGTATAAGCACCGTTCGATACTCCATTGGACGGAATTCAGCAGTATTACAATTACTACGCAAATAGTGTGTACCAACGTACAACAAAACGTGTAGAAGGCATGTATACAAATGCATACCAATTACTATTTGTAGGTCAATATGTGTGTCTTGGCAGCGATTGTGTTTGGTTCAAACACGCAATAACGTCGTGTTACTTCAAGGGTGCTAGTTTTGTTTTATTTGACATTATATTATACTATATAAATTAAATATCGTACAGACAGCCCAACAATGTTTTAATGAAAATTTGTGTGTGTGAACTGTTATGATTCGTGAATCAAATGTTTATGCTGAATGCAGTCGCTTTTGGAGGTATTGTCTCTGGTCGCAGATTACGAATGAAATGGTAACATCACGTGTGTGCATCACCGGACATATGATCACGCGAACATTTGTTGTTATGGCGGAACTATCCGAACTCGCTATTCGGGACTTTGAAAGCAATTTGAGAGACATTGCGGCGATTATCATCAGCATTGAACGGTTACAATATATAATTGGTTCAGCTATGCTAAAACAAATTTGGGTTATCAGTATCTTATAATAGAAGTAATTGGTACTGTATAACATAACTGCAACACAATTAATATAAAAAACAGCAAGCACGTTGCCTTTAAATATACCGTTCACCAACAAACAAACGTCTGTTGTTGACAATGTTTGCACATGTGCTTTCACATATTGACAGTCGTTGGTTAGTTATTTATAGTGTCTCACTAATTCTCGGACAATTTCGCCAAACAACCTTGATAATAAATCAATATTGCTAGCGAAAAACACGAAAGAATCACGCGCTCAATTGCTGTATTTATACACTGATTATAAACACATAACGAAGCACCCACTCGTATGCACGCAACATTCACGCAGCACAAGTACACGTTACTACAATAAACCTTCCTTTAAATCCGCTCTACTTCAAACAATACCTAAACATAAGCCGCCCGAGAACTCGAGCCGTGAAAGTTCGCCTATAATAACTTCAAAGCGCCGCCATGTGTAATACCCAACACCGCTCACACCTGATAAAACCGCACCGGTGTCGAATTAATTTTATTCCACCTTCACCGAGAATCGCTATATGGATTCTAGCCGGCTTTGATCAGCACCGAGGCTGTTGTGGCGACTTCCCGGCTCGACACCTTGGCATTGTCCTTTCGCCTTTACACGGTTGAGTGGCTACAGAAGACAGTCGTGTCTCCGGTCACTGGGTTCCAACAGCCGAGTCGCGTGCGCAATCATGCGTGCAGTATGATTATAGGCAACTGAGTATTAATTTTCGTGGCGTCGTCATGCGTGGCTGCCCACGAAGGCTGCGCGGCGACGCGTGACGGAGCGCGCGTTATGAATGGATTGCGGCGCGAAACAATAAGGGCACGTTCCTGCTGTGCAGAAAGGCGACGAAACAGCGAAGAACTGATGTCACACCGCCGCCGCTGCTTACGGACGTGTCAACGCGTTGTGCTATTAATAAACATTTCAGGAACGCACTTCAAAGGGTGGCGTCGGGTGCCTAGAAGTGTGCCTGATATTTACGCGTCGTCACGTTGGCGTTAAAATTTTATGAGGGTCAGTTCCGCTTGACCACAACTGGACTTCCCATCGGAAACAATGCATGTTGTCGTTATCTCGCCGCAGTTTGGATGTATGTGACAACAACAGCGTCGCCAATGGCAACAATGACAACAGTGCTATATAACAATTTAGTACGCCGGAGCAAAGGCCGTTTTACTACACGAGGAAGTATCATTTTTACAAAAATACGTGTAACACATTACAATCATTTCGCACAAAACTTAATATTTTATATATCATTTTTATATCATTGAACAATTTTCTTTAACCCTGACGAGATAGATTGGTAGCTGATAGCCTACGTGAGAGTCATTATACAATATTACAATAATACAATATTAGGAAACATAATCCAAGCAATTTAATTCTTGACGCAGGATAAGCTTCCCCCCATAGAATTCACTCACTGTATTTTACGTTCCGAACAACTGATTTATCTCATAACATTGAGAATCGTTACCTCTATGGAATATGTCGAAAAAATAAAGGTCCCATTTTGTATCCGTGTTGGAAAGATTAATCCCTGAAAATGTGATGTCCCATGCCCAAGTCGTCTATATATATATATATATATATATATATATATATATATATATATATATATATATATATATATATATATATATATATATATATATATATATATATATATATATATATATATATATATATATATATATATAGAAGAAACAATTTAATATACAAAAATACGCAACTTTGAATATAGTTAGATGCGTAAATAGTTTGTTTGTTATTAAAAATTTCAATAAAATCGATATTTACAAACTGATTATAAAAACAAACTATAACAAATGTAGTCAAATCCAAATCTAGTTACATAACCAAAACATTCACTTCTTGTTCCATATCCCATATCGAAAAGATAGTTATCATGTAGACTTTACAGAGTATAATTAATTCATTGTTTTTACTCAATCGGCCGCTTTAATCTAGTTACATAACCAAAACATTCACTTCTTGTTCCATATCCCATATCGAAAAGATAGTTATCATGTAGACTTTACAGAGTATAATTAATCCATTGTTTTTACTCAATCGGCCGCTTTGTGTCGGTAATGCGTGACTAACGGATAAAGTAATTATCGTACATTTTGTGGCACGCCGGACGTCGGCTTAATGGTTACAAATGTCGTCTGCTTTCGCGAGCACCTTGAACGAACGCGCTGTAGTCATCATTGCTAGCATCGTCATCAAGTAGGCGGTGAATTGAATGATTTGTGGTAATGCGCTCCTGCCAAAGGTAATGGTTGACGGAGGCAGTTGTTCGGCGCGTGTCTTAATCGAAACCGACATCTCATAATGCTGATTTAGCACTAGCGGTAGCGGCCCCCGCCAGTGCAGCAGAGATCGCAATTACTGTCTTCCCATTGGCCAGTAATCTACTACGCGGTTGTTCGCTTGCTTGGGAATAATGTGTACTCGGTTAATAAAAAATACAGTATTTGGGTTAGATCGTGAAGTGTGTTTTGATGTTTTGTAATGCCCCTATGCATGACATACGGCGGGAAAACATGGGCGCTCATCAGCCAAGGAAAGAACACTCCAGTAGCCGCACAAACAAAGATGGATAGAAGTAGGTTAAACGTAATATACTGGGACAGAAAAACGAACGTCTGGGTACGAGAACAGACAAAGATTGAGTTGGTTGAACAAGTCAGAAGACTGGGCAGAACACGTCAGTTATAACAGAGATAACTGCTGGACATCACGTATCACCACGTGGAAGTCCTACGAAAAGAAACGATTCAAATGACGACCGGCGAGACGGTGGGGAGACGAACTAAATGAGTATTGGAAGGACACCATCGGGCAGAGGATAGCGCAAGGCATGCATATCATTATGACGCAGACATATGTCGAAACGGCGCGCCTTCGAACAGCCACGGCATACTACGGCAGCACAATGATGATGACGGTGATGATGATAATGCATGGTTTACATAGACATATATGTTACGTTGTTATGAAGTGTACAGACAGTCGGCGACCGTAGGCTATGTTGTCATCTTTATAACATATGCATAATGTAAGAGTGATCCTGTAGTCAATATGGTTGCTAAACGATGCTCTGCTTTCGTACGTCTAAAGGGACGATGAGGCACGACAACGGAAGTCGCCAGAGGGCGCCATTTTTAGTTCGATTTCGGTATTGTTTTCGAAACAGTAATCACATTGATCTGTACATTTGCTGTTCTAATCACGTTGTCTCTACAGACATTGTCTACACAGACATTTCTTGTACAGACTACGTGTACTTTAAACGATGTGAACGAATTAAGAATCCACAAACAATTACAGTTATAATATCCTAAAATGTGTGCGAACTATTTAATTATTTTTGTTACAAGGTACTATATTTGTAATTGGAGATTAATAGCTTTATCCCCTCCGGGATGGCAAGAGTTGCTTGTCATTTGCGGTTCGTTTATGCTGTCCATGATACATTTATAATTTAAGAATCGATCGATTGTCCAGTGCTCTGGCCTCAGAGCTCCTATAATAGATATTGACCACTGGAAACGAACTATATTTTAGAAAGAACCAAACAACCTGAAGCTGACCTGACAATTTGTTTTAACGTATTTCGTGTGATCCTGTTAAACATGATTAAGCCCGTAATGTTTGTGCGTACAATCATGTCGATTAATTAACCTATTCTGGACCTACCTTGCAATTGCCAGGAATGAACGCAATACGTCACGTTTGTAAAGAAAATGATACTGTTTTGTGGTTTCTCTGTTTCATCTCGCGGTTTTCGTCATGTTTGCGGATTTGTATACTCTATTGACATGAATGAGTTGCCACAAGTTCACATTTATTTGTTTTTACATGTACGTTATACACACATGCGACCGTGAACGCGACCAGCTGTGTTTGTTTAAACCGATGGCGACTGTTCCGGTCCCAGAAACAACCAGGATGATAATTATTAGCCGGAAGTTCACAAATGGATTGTCTTGAATGCCGGGACCACGTGAACATGCAAATCATCAAAGGGTCCTTCGGTTGTGAATGTTTCATTTATAATTTGAATCATTTTGCTGAATGATGTAAAATGTGCAACCATAGTTACGGGCTTAGATCTACCGATAAACGTAATTTAGCTGGCAGCGCAAGTTTCCATTCAAAAAATAATTTTAGTATCGAGATAGACACAGAAAAATGTACATTTTGCCCAGTTCGGTTACGACGAATGCGACACGAACAGTTTCTCTTGAAACGTTCCACGATGACCGGTCATGAAACCAAACCCGCCAAAACAATCACATGTTGTCTTTGCCGCTTACCGGTCACGTGACTGCGCGCTGAGCGGAAACGAAAACAGTAGCGGCCCGTGCATTGAGCTGGCGGCGGGCTACAAGACGGACTTAACGGCGGCCGGACACCTTGTTTTCACAGGTGACGGAACACGCCGAAATCCGGACCCGCGACGACAATGAGGCGGTGTCGCAGCGAAATAATCTCCGTCACACACCGTTTGTGCGTCGTTCGTGGGCCGCCGACGTGTTGGGACAGCCATACACGGCATGGGCCGTAGTTTCTATCCACTGAGAAAACGTTGAGCTTTGATGTGTGGCTTTTGCCAGGCCGCGTATTGTTTTCGACCGGTACTTTGTCCATGCGTCCGGTCTCTATGGGCCCGGCCCGGCCTTGACACGGCCTGGCCACCGACGGGTGAATAGTGTTAATCCCACGCAAACGAGTAGACTAAATTCCTTCCACTACGTGGAGTCGTGGATCCACATAAAACGTCGTATGAAGCGAGGGTGTCAGGTGTTAGCTCTTACGTTTTCCATTTACTATTATGTTCTTATGACTACAACATGCATGTTGAAGTTTTACTGCCTGCTAATTTGTTTTTAGTTACTTTAGTAAGCTCGGAACAATTGTTCACAGTTTGAAACATTCCGCCTGCACCACATTCAAACGGTAAACAAAACATCCAGTTTCAAAACGAAATTGCTTGACATTAATGTCGAGGCGAGCCGAGTTAGCCGCAACACTCTTTGATCTTTAACATGTCCACGTTCTAGACAGCAGACTTCCCGTTACAAATTGTTGCTCGGCCATTTCTGGGCAGAGGAGCTGGCACCCTACCTTTAAAAAGACTGCGTTTTTGTCGTGGATTTGCAAGTTCGGGTGCGAAATAAGTTGTCAGCCTCTCAACCCAAAGCTGGCGGACACAGGGGAGGTCCAGGGAAAGTAAACCATCTAGGTAGAGGAGCACTGGAAAAGGCGAAACGAGTTCTATTTTTATTCGGCAGTGGAGACGTCTGGTGAAGAAAAAACATGTCCGTAAAATTGGCAGCTCTACCGTGTGCCTCTGCACGGGTGAACATTCGCACGGGTAGATGTCTCCGCTTCCTATTCTAAACAAATATTTTTTTACTAGTTTTTACACTTTTTTTTACTAACTTTTACGCTTCAAAAGAACGTCAGTTGTGTGTTTATGATTCTATGTACTACTGAGTGTAAACAATGTGCCGAAGATTGTAAACTGTGATTCATGTTAACCGCTTCACGATATACACCCGCGGTAGACTCTCGCAGTGTTCAGATGGAGATTCGTGGAACTCGAGTAGGCCGCGAAACATGATCTGTTACCGACTATCTCTATCTGGACACATCACATGGACCAGAACGCAAGAACTTCCAGGAATTCTAGGAATACGTCAACATCCCAGCAGTGGGCCACGTGAAACGTCACTGGAGTACTTTCGACGGAGCAGGGCTGATGTTTACGCTGCCCTGTGTCCCAGGCTCTGGGTGCAATTTGGGCATTCGTCAATATTTAATGTCGCGTCGTTGTGAGCACGCTCCGGACGGTTCTGCTGAGGCGATGTGACAGTCGAGATGTGGTCTTCTATGTATGCTTAAGATTGTTTAGTTACTTGCACTCTCTTGTTTACGTTATACCTTTGAAAGGGTGTTTAATGTTTCGTCTTCTTTCGCTTCTCTACTCTCTTTTGTTCTCCCGTCTTCTTGTTTTGCTCTCCTGCGTGGCCTCTTCCAACATCTTGATGCCACTCTGTACTGGTCCCAACCTTGTGCACTTCTCTTCCCTCTTGCCTGTTCATTCGTCCTCTTTCCAGATCCCTCTTAACACTGTCTTACTTGGCTTACTTAGACTTAGGAGCTCCCGTGTCATCATATAACACATGACGCAGCCAACGCTCTCCAGTTAGATTGGTTAGCAGTCGACATCCTCATGTCATTCCAAATCATGTTTACTCGTTGCAGATCTCGCTCGCTAGATGGCTTTGTGCCAGTTCATCTGGGCCGACCTGTCCTCCTCCTTCCTTCCAACGCCTACAATACTATGCAACTCTTGTGGGGAAGAAGGAGTGAAACATGTCCCACCCAACCAGTTCACCCATCGCTAGCAAATCGTGCTGGTCACCGGCTTGTACTTCGAGCGATCCGTGACTTCCTTTGTGGTACTGAAATCGCTCCAACTAATGCCCAAGATCTTCCTTATGCATCTTGAGTCGAAGGCGTCAAGTTTCTTTTCCTGGCTTGATTGTAGATGCAAAGTTTCGAAGCCACATATTAAGGTGTCTTAATTTCAATAAATCTTTTCGTCAGCCATTTCTTTTCCTTTTACTCTTGCTTATTCTGGTGTTCACGCTCTTTTTGGTCAATATATCCTTTGTAGATAACACTTCCCAACTCAGTTTGCTCGCAGTTACTTTCGCTTTCGTTTTAATTCAAATATCTTCCCTCTACGTACCGTCATCTACGTTCCAGTTCTCTTGTCAGTTTTCCCAGTCTATGCGAAACCGATTATTCTCAGATTCTAGCAACGTTTCCTCTTGTCTCTAAACCGCTGCCCGTTACAGGCCATGCACACACGTCTCATCATTTACAAACCAACAGCGCAGTCGGCATACTATTTGCAACAGTAACGCACAAATCTTCCTTCCGTCTGCCGCTGCCTGTTCTCAAGGCAATACGTAACTTAATGCGATTTGTCGAGCGCGCCGCTGAGATGTCGAAGTCAGCGGGCGACAGCGGCTTCGGACAGCTGTAGATTAATTTAGATCTCGTTCGGCCGAGCCAGACCCGTTATTTGGTTATTTAATATTAATCTCGCAGCGGTGGCGCTCGTGCTGGCTTCGACCGGGCACCGCGGGCGATATTACAGTGTCGCGTGTTCCCGGATGATTTATGAGCCCAGTCGAGCTTCCCGCGATATTAAGGGGATTAGTTGACGGATGGAGTTACGCTTACCGGATAATTGACTCTGTTGGGCGCCTCGTGAGTCGCTGTTACCGCTGGAGATAACATAGCGGGTCTATACGGCGGCGTCGTTGTCAAATCGCCCCGTTTGTGGCGTGGTCACTTAGCGTGGATAGATGTGCGGTGGAAACGCGTAAAAACCGAGTGTGTGTTGGTCATGTATCGTGTGGTTTTTGTGAAGTTCTGCAATCGGATATATGTGCATAACAAACATACACACGCACACGCACACGCACACGCACGCACACATACACGCACGCACGCAAGCACGCACACACGCACGCACGCACGCACGCACGCACGCACACACACACACACACACACACACACACACACACACACACACTTATGAAAACACGTTGTACTGACTGGTGTTACTCCCACGTAGCTGAGCTGCCGAACCATGAAAACGGATTAACCAAACAATGCAAATGAAATGTTCCCACAAAAAACCATGCGAATTACTGAAACACTGAATTATCAAAGAAACGAAACTGGGACTGAACGGATGATCTTTGATTGTTTATTTACAGACGATCACTCCCGTTCTATGCCAACAATGGGTTTCCTTTGACGGCTGTTTTGTTGATATCCAACGACAGACAAAACATACGACCTTAACAGACTTATCGCTTGCACAAATCCATCTGTGTTACAGAAAAGTCGTAGGATATTCTCTATTTAGAATCACTACTATTTTATAACGGTAATCGTTTAGATTGGACTATTATGAAGGGTAGTCACGATGAGTGCGTGTGTGCATGCATGTATGCGTGGGAACACGCGTGCGTACGTGTAGGCGTGTATGCATAAGGGTGTGTATTCGGCAATTTCGGTGCACAATGCCGTGCAGATGACTAATAAATGCATGCACACAAAAATCAAATCAAACGTGTGTGTGAAAATGTGTATTCGGCAATTTCGGTGCACAATGCCGTGCAGATGACTAATAAATGCATGCACACAAAAATCAAATCAAACGTGTGTGTCAAAATGTGCAAACGCAGAAACTCCAAATACATTTTATGTACTTTTCCTTGAATCTATGTGAGCATTCATTTCAATTCTTCATGTATTACAAATAATTGTATGTTTGTGAACAAACCTTATTCCTGTGAATCGTGCTGGAAAAAAGTGGCACGAACGATTTAAAAATTGGATCTGGGGCAACATAGAATAAATATATTATTATTAGTAGTAGTATTACTTATGTTTAATTGCCGTGATGCCACAGAAACCAATATGTATGTTGCCAAACCATCTCGAAAACGTATAAAAACTAAAGTCAATCCATCCATTTCAAGGACCACAATGGAAATAAATTCTTGCACTTTTTGTGTCATCCTTATACTTAATGTACTTTTTATTTATATCTTATGTATATTTGTAGAATGCCTACATTTTATATTAAATAAAATCAATCAATATATCCAACATCAAGTCTTTAGATATCCAACATCAAGTCTTTAGTTATAACTATTCGAGTTAAATCATCTCCACGTTGTGTATATAAAACCACAGCAATAACAATTACATATTTCCACCTTTTCGATGCAAGAGCAACACATACGCGATATAAATGTCCACAAATGTGAAACAATCACCACAGAACCATCACACACTGCACGACAGAGACGACCTACAGCCTATGGCCGCGCCGTCTCTAAGCCCTCAGCGTCGCGCGCCAGGCTTGTCTTCAATGACACCGCATGACAGCATGATGTTCAAATCGACGCTGTCTAATTAACCGAAATTACCCGTTTTGCGACGACTAGATGAGATGTCACGCTGCATTCGATTAATCTCCGATCACGCTCGAATTACACGTGTCGTGCGACCAAGACAACGACGTGTTAGCGACCGAACTATCTGTCGTCTGCTCCTTCCATTTCCCGCGCGGCTCAACCTCGGCGTCGGTCGTTGAGGGAGCAGGCAGTTTTTCGACGCACGTAACTTGAGTCGCCTGCAGTGGAAGTTGATATTTCCCCTAAGGCTTTTGTACACGATACTATTTTTGGTCTGTTTTATTGCATGCGATTCGCATTCAGTGATGTCGGGCCATAGGTTTTCGTACGAATGAAATAGTCGAATGCGAGTCGTTCATTATTATGTTCACTAATGGCATATTTCACCGATACAACAATTACTTCCAACGAAAAGCATTCTTAATCGATGCTACGATTAATGAATTCTACAGACGAGTTTTGCAGGAAATTAAACACTGGGCGCAAAATTACGAACAGCTGTTTGTGAAAAACCTCTTGTGTTCCCATACAGAACAACTTAAGCATCAAATCAGAACATTTCGGGGTTTTTTCTTCAGAAGGTCGACTATGATGAAATAATGACCTGTCCCCTGCTTACATGTCTGAAAAACCGGAAGTGTAGACGACGCAGACGCGACACGGGAAATGCAAAATGACACAGGCGCATATCCGATGGTTAGCGTTGTCATAGTAACGGTAAGAACTTGTGGTAAAAAAACAAGCAACATTAGTGAGTCTATGCCAAACATGATTGGGCGTGCGATAATTCAAAAATTACTCATACGATACAGAGTGGTAATGTGACTGTATGTGGCGTATTGTTTTCAAAAGGAGATAAGCCAAATTAAATTAATCCAATTTTGAAACAGAAACATTTCATCTTCTGGTGCCGGTGGGTTATCCCTTTCAGAGATGCAATCTCGAATTTCTCGAGAAGCATTAAACCCCGGTACCATTACTGCGCTTATAATACTCGTCCGGGACATTATCTATAGCCGTGTATCCGGTTGTACATCTGAGTGAACTGAAAGTTCACTCAACGAAATTGCATGCTTTTGGAAATGGTAACAAGAAGATTCAAACCCGAGTTCATTCGATTAAAAATCCGATGTTTTTGGACAACTATAATATTACGCGTTACTCCGTCCCACAGATGAATGTAACAGCAATTATAATAACATGACTTACTGCTTCCCGTAGAAATCAGTTTGAAGTTGCAGTGGTTCTAGAAATAATTTTGAGGTTTGGACAACCCCAAATATTAGTGTATATCTATCTAGTCACGATGACACGTCACACTATCACGTGTGGTTCTTCGACTGTGTCGGTCCAAAACCAAAATAAATAGACTCTACGCTTCAGTTTTCCAATTATAGCACTTTTGCGGTCACTCCAGGAATAAATGGCCTAACCATCACGCGAGAATGCAAACACTGCACCACCCTCCCCCTCCGCCACCCACATCCCCATACACCCACCCGCCCACCCACCGCAGAGCCGGACTGTCAACCATTGTGGCGACTGTCTTGTAGCCTTCAGATGACCAAGTTTACGACGTCACTTTGTGAGCGTCGTGCGCCAAAACACGCGTCGGCCATTGTGCAAATCCGTGTTTTATAACGCGAGGAACGGACGAGGCGGTGACGTGTTCTTTATGGCTATTGTAGTTCCAGGAACCGGCGCCAGCGCGCGTAGTGTTTACGAGAGCGCACCCTGGTGCGTTCAGCGCTCTCTTCCGGTCGACAGGTGACGCGGTTTAGTCCGGTAAACCAGCGCGGAGTCACCGACGACCAATCTTACGTCATCGCTGTCGAGTAGTGGCGCCTTCTAGTATAGGGCCTAGTAGTGTCTTCTAGTATAGGGCCTAGTGGCGCCTTTTATTATAGGGTCTAGTGGCGCCTTCTAGTATAGGGCCTCGTGGCGCCTTCTAGTATAGGGCCTCGTGGCGCCTTCTAGTATAGGGCCTAGTGGTGCCTTCTAGTATAGGGCCTATTGGCGCCTTTTATTATAGGGTCTAGTGGCGCCTTCTAGTATAGGGCCTCGTGGCGCCTTCTAGTATAGGGCCTCGTGGCGCCTTCTAGTTTAGGGCCTATTGGGTATTGAACACGCACCTGTCTCCTTTTTCCCCGGATTAATGCGTCGTTATTTTTCACTTTTCCACGCAGTCTCTTATATATGTTTATACGTATAGTTCAATATGACACGTGGTGTTTAGTTGGATTTTGGTATCATGTCATCGTCATCGTTGGCGTATATCCAATAATATACAGAATTGTGTTGAATATGCAATACTTCGTTTATCTGCTGTCTTCGTCCGTCTTGTCATCATGGCGGGACCAACATCGATGGGGAATCCGGGAAATCGAGTCAGTTACCCGTCCACCTTCCCCGTGTTGGTTGTTTGTTTGTCACTGGACGCTTTAACCAATCATCTTACAACAGTTCAGATTTTTATTGTGCGTGTGCGTGTGCGTGTGCGTGTGCGTGTGCGTGTGCGTGTGCGTGTGCGTGTGCGTGTGCGTGTGCGTGTGCGTGTGCGTGTGCGTGTGCGTGTGCGTGTGCGTGTGCGTGTGCGTGTGCGTGTGCGTGTGCGTGTGCGTGTGCGTGTGCGTGTGCGTGTGCGTGTGCGTGTGCGTGTGCGTGTGCGTGTGCGTGTGCGTGTGCGTGTGCGTGTGCGTGTGCGTGTGCGTGTGCGTGTGCGTGTGCGTGTGCGTGTGCGTGTGCGTGTGCGTGTGCGTGTGCGTGTGCGTGTGCGTGTGCGTGTGCGTGTGCGTGTGCGTGTGCGTGTGCGTGTGCGTGTGCGTGTGCGTGTGCGTGTGCGTGTGCGTGTGCGTGTGCGTGTGCGTGTGCGTGTGCGTGTGCGTGTGCGTGTGCGTGTGCGTGTGCGTGTGCGTGTGCGTGTGCGTGTGCGTGTGCGTGTGCGTGTGCATCCACATTTCGATTAGCCGAAAATGTCCGGTGGTGCGGTGGTGCTGATGTATTCAACTGCACCTAATGCACCAAGAATGCCAACAATCAGGCCGTGCTCTGTAGGACAAAGTACATATGCATGTATGCCTTTGTCCGCTCTGCGCACGCATCTGTTACAAATGTGTTCGACGGCGGCCACCATCCAGCGGATGTCGGTCAACTTAATCTCGTAGAGTCGTTCTTGCGGTTGTGTTTCTGTCGTGTTATTCCTGTTGTCATTTATCTTTCGTTTCGTCCTGATGACCACGTTAACCTTTGAGTCATAACCAGTTCCACAAACACAAACACAAACACAAACACAAACACAAACACAAACACAAACACAAACACAAACACAAACACAAACACAAACACAAACACAAACACAAACACAAACACAAACACAAACACAAACACAAACACAAACACAAACACAAACACAAACACAAACACAAACACAAACACAAACACAAACACAAACACAAACACAAACACAAACGCAAACGCAAACGCAAACGCAAACGCAAACACAAACACAAACACAAACACAAACACAAACACAAACACAAACACAAACACAAACACAAACACAAACACAAACACAAACACAATAATTTTACACAAGCGACAACAACGAATTATTTGACACATTAGCATCATAATATACTTTCTTAAAATGTATTCAACATTTTACTAAATTAGTAATGTATTTATTATAATAATATAGTAATGTTGCGAGCGTTCCTGACGATAACGAAATAATTAACATTGGAAAGCATAACAGTTTAAAGTTCGCATGTTTTCGCCATGCGCCTGTTGGTCACACAGAGGTTGGGTTTAACGGGACAAGGACTGTTGGGTATCACTCCCACACAACCGGGAGTAAGCGACGTAACATTGTCACCAGTATCGACCTACCCGGATGCTGTTATCCGATGACGTCACGCGATTAGCATTGAAGCGCGACTTACTGCTTCCGGTTGTCACGTGACGCACGACGTCCGGTGAAATCGATCCGGCTCGTCCGGCGATTGTTCGCGCGCGTGGCACGTGTCGCGATAGCTGTAACACCGTGCCACAAACTGTCGCTTTGTCGCCGGTCGTAACGACACACTTGTCGCCCATGTCGCTGCGTGACGTCACGGCGGGTGACTTAAGCCGGCTTTGTCCAGTCGGGGGGAGAATCGCCAGGTAGCAGTCGGGCGGGGAAAACGATAATTTCATGGGGAATTCGATGGGAGAGAGAGGGTTGAAGGGACGCACTGGGGCGGGGGAGGGGGGGCATGGGTCAGAGGCAGGGAGGAAGAGAAGGGGAAGGGGTTGGGATAAGGGATGAAGGGATGAAGGGAAGAGTACGGGGAAGAACTAAGGAATAAACAGAGTTGTGGGGGAGTCTGAAGGAAAGAGTGAAGGGATGAAGACACGTGTAACGGGAAAAATAAAGGGTTGAGGGAAATGACGAGGGGTGTAGGATTCCGATCGAATTACACACAAAGGCCCTACACCTGTGCGACCGATAATTGTATTTTAGTTACTTTTCTATGAATCACGCGAATCATTGATAGGATTAGATGAGATTTTGGAACACTTACAATAAAAAGTATACTTGCACTAATTTCGTAAATCCATTAACGGACAATAGAAAGAACAGTTGTGTATTTTTTTGGCAGCGGTTGACTCAACGTTACACCACCTTCGTGACGTCATCACGTGCACTGATTTGATACGATCACAAATGTTTAACTGTGGAAGTGAAACGGTACAACCCATTAGCCCGGGAGGGGGAACGGGAAGGGACAAAGGCACGCGCCTCGCCTCCCGTCCCGACCTCTCCAGGGGTAACAATGGGAATTTTATCGGGCGGTTGTTGAAGAGGGAGTGAAATTTCGTCAAGTAGCTCCTCGTGTACACTCGAGCGGTCAGTCCGCTCGGTGTGTGGTCAAGACTGGACACAGCTCTCCGGGGAACGGCTCCTTCGGTTCTGATTGCTCCGGGAAATTATCGCTGAGATTACCACCTGTTTAGGGATCGACTCAAAGTTAACATTAAACATAATTTCGATAGGGATACTTTCTCTCTATAACGTCGTAAGTGTATAATTATAATAATTATAATATGTATGCAAATTTGTAATCTGTTTTAGAAATTTATATATGGAGTGTGTCCGTTTTTATTGTATATTATACTTGAACCTACCAATGAATTAAGACAAATTTTGTAACATCTCGTTTTGGAAAGGCAGTTGTATTTTTAATGAAGTTGTGGCTTGTGACTCAATAAATTAAACGTAGTTAATGTTACCTAAAAGAAAGATTCGCATTTTAAGTATGATTTATTATTATTACCTTTTAGCGTTAATTTAAAACAGCAATAGTTTGGAAACTTGAGCAACGTCACGAGTAATCTTCGCGCATTAATGGCATCATAACTTAAGGCTTCTTAAAGAAGACAAGATGGTGTTCGATTGAACGGGTGTGTCAGTGGTTGTGAAGCGCTTTAGACAATATTTTTCGTTCTAAAAGGACTTACCTTTTTACCTTTCACCTTCATGCAGTCAACTTGTGTGTGCAACTGTTTTGTGTGGACGTTTTTTCGAAGTTTTTTTCTCTTAAAAAGTGTCCAATTCAATAGGTTGATGTCTGGCAACTACGCACATTGTACACATTTGCATAAAAAATCAATTCGCGACGGAAAAAACTATTTGTGCATCAGTCCCTAGTGTATGCCGGGGACACGGATGGTAATTCAAATCGTCACTCAGTGAAACCGTTAACGTTACAGACAGATAAGTATAGTTTTTTATTTTAAATAAACCGAGAGTCCTTTCGCTGATAAATGCTGTGAGTTACAGCCAAATACAGTTCCACCCGTAAGTTGCAGTCTGTCAAATTATCATATGTGTGGAATATGCTGTTAATTAACGACATGAAGTTTATTAACTTTCGTACACATATCATATCAAGACAGACATAAGCAACATCACAGGCCGGTCGGGTGGTGGGTCCGTACGCCGAGGCCAAACAGTTCCATTTGGGGAAACCGGTTCTGTTAGATATGAAACTGTTACGTACAAATTCGTGACAACTATTTGGAGAGACATCGCAACAGAATCGCCAATGACAACCGCACTGCACGATACCGCGATAAATCTCCATCAAGTGCACCCAACCTCCCCCTCACCCCTCCCCCACCCCACCCCACCCCTCCACCTTCCACGTCCACTGCAGTGGGGGCTCCGGCTGGAATGTATCAAAAACGCCCACTTCCAAAGTCACGCAAAAAATTACTTATTCCGGATGGACGCATCTGATTGGACAATACAATAAGAGGGACTGACTAAAGTCTGTATTTTGTGAATTTGTAAATTCAAAAGGGTTCCAAATTTTGAAAGAGAGGACAGCTTTCTAATAAGTATTCAAGAACCACAGCAATGTATATATATATATATATATATATATATATATATATATATATATATATATATATATATAATGTACACCAGTTCTCGTGGAACTTAAACAGTGGAATTACGCCTCTTTACAATGTAATGAAACAGTTTGCTGTACGCGGACTATAATTCGTGCTAAAAGTGTAAATCGGACAAATCAGTCTCTTTGAAGTCACATATCCATAGTATATAGTTCCTCCAGTGGGACTGACTAACGAGATTGGTCTAAGGAATTACAGTCACATTCAACGCAGGACAAACGGAACAGTGGGATGGGTCCACACTGCGCCCGTCGCACACTCCGACCATGTGACACTGCCGCGCCTGCGCAGTAGCGTCGTCGACACGT